>JANAVB010013597.1:12493282-13243282 GCA_029216955.1 Iris pallida
TTCCACCGTTCCCTCTGATCACTACACTTAAGTGGTCTAATTCAACCATTTTGCATTACAGCTTAGTTAAATTACCCACAAAAAGAATCTTGGAATTCTTTGAAAACTTGCCATGTGACTTAGTCCTTCATCAATTGGTACAAAAGTTATGCAACTCCTTCCAAGTTGAATAAAGCAAGTGGAAACTTATCTTCCTCTGGCATTTGATGAAATTTATGCATCACCATACAAGTTGATTGGAGCAAGTGGTATATAATCGTCCCTGTGGCCGTAGCCCGTTGGGAACGGTGGAGCATCCCGACGCAGTGGTGCGTGTTCGAGCCCCCTTGAAGGCATGCCTCCAAGCACCATTAAGAAGTGGACACCCTCAAAAAAAAATTGGTATATAATCTTCCTTTGACATTCAACGAAATTCAAATTTGTTACAAAACTAGTTGGTGGGATCTTTGGTGCCTTTGAATTTTGGAAAACCTAGCTTAACCATTTCGGGTATATAGGCTCCACGGGCTTTTTTTGGGTTAAATCAACGCATTCACGACCAACATTGACAACATCTCCTTGAATATCTGTGCTTGCTCCGCCTTCAAGCTAGCCACTTCTGACTCAAGATGCTCGAGTTGTTGATCGCCATGTCTCGCTACTATACCAAAGTTGTTATGTGCTTGACGAAATCGTATAAGAGGAATTGAAGAGCTCGAGTTAAGAATATATGATTGACACCTCTCTCTAACTCTACTTTAGCTAAGAGAATAACTAACTTTTGAGGATCTTTGGATATGGTCCATACAAATAAGGAACATATTTATATTATGTGAGTAACTAACTAAACGTCTCAATGTACTTCTAAATAAGTTTCAACTAATTTTATTTTACAAAAGAAACGGACAAAGATAATAACATAACTTCAAGCCCATGTGGTGACTAGGTCCGACTTGGGCCAAGGCAAAAGGAGCGACCATCAAGGCCCAAGACATCGGGATTCAAGGAAATATATTTGTTAGTTTGGATATATTGTGTCTATTACATCATTAGCCTTTAACAAGTAAAAACAGTCCCATGCTAGTGCTTGGCCCACTAGCCCTTACTAAGAAAGGGATGGAGTATGTGTGCTAGGTTCTTGACTTCCACCGAACTCGAGTGGCTCTTGTGGTTACCGAGATGAAAGGTATAAGATTCCGACTGGGTGACGAAAGATTAGTGGATCGAGCCACGGAGACGTATTATTCCTTCCATTTATTTGATGGAAGTTGAAAGACAGTGAGCCCAACAGACATGTAATACAACATGCACAAAGTACCGTGTGTTCTAAGTTCTCCAAAAGCTTAGTTATAAAACACTCATGCAAACACATACGGAAAAAACATCCAAAACATAATAAATTCAACTTTTGTTCATATAATTTTTGACTATTACATAGAAGTACAAGCAAAAAATAAAATCAAGTACACAGTTTATTATTCTTTGTCACAAGTTTCATATAGGGTGATGAAATGAATCAAGAAATCCGAGATTTCGGAAGATGGGAAAAAAAGAGTTTGACAAAAATGAACAACTAACAAATTGTTTTTCTTTTTTTCTTTGGTGGTTGAAATTGGCTTATGACTGGTCTTCGGTGGCCTCAGCCTCCGGCGCCTCCCCGTCGTGCGCCTCCGCCTCTCCCTCCGCCTCCGCCTCTTGCGCCTTGGCCTCGTGCCTCTTCAAGGAGGCAGCCCTGGTCAGGTGGTTGTAGCTCCCCTTCTCCTTGAACAGCTGCGCAAAGTGGTGCTTGCAGTAGAGGATCCCGTCGAGCGCCGCGTAGCTCGACGGGGTCAGCATGCAGCCTCCGTGGGAGCACTTGAAGCAGGTCTTGTGGTAGGACTCTCCTTCGACAGTCAGCTGCGAAATCACGACACATAAGAAATCGTGTTTGCGTTAAAGTCTATGCCACTGCATCAAAACTTCGTTTTACGTAAAAATAAAAATAAAAATAAAAACCTTCTCGAGGGGATAGGCTGTCTTCTTGCACACAGCACATTTATCCTGGGTGCCGGAGAACATGCCGGAGACCCTACTTGGTGTTTTCTGCAGCTCATGTACAATGGTTAATCTTAGATTACGATTTTGTCATTACAAGTTCGAGAAATTAAGAAAAATGATGTTAGTCCCGCGGTCCTGGACCGTAAATCGTGACTGAGGCCCACGTGTCACCATCCCATTGGCCTCCCTATTTGCTTGGATCTGTCACCAGTTGGCCTGCCAACGTGGTGCTGACACGTGGTCCGCGGTCACAGTTTACGGTCCAAGACTGCAGGCCGCATAGCACTGTCGAGAAATTAAACATGGAGATATGGAGTGGTTGCACGTACATCTTTGTTCTCGGACTTGGCCGCTGAGGATTGCCATGTCACCGTGTCATCGTTTGGACACAAGCCAAGACACAAAGGAAGAATCATGATCAATATATATATATGAAAGCGAGCAGAGTTTTAAAAACTTTTTGAAGTAGTTTGGATTAATGTGGCTGGCTTGATTGCTTGCTTACGTGTTTGGAATTTCTTGGTGAAGCTACCAGTCTCCTTGAAGAGCTGCTCGAAGTGGGGCTTGCAGTAGAGGACGCCATCCATGGAGGAGTAGTTGCACATCTGAGAAGTTCAGTTGGTAACACTTGACATGATCATTTTTCATCAAAACCTTCTTCCACTAAAAGAGTCTACAATTGAGTACGTTAGGTTATTTTTAAGGGGTCGTCTATGTACCATTTTCTTCTCAAATGTTTTCTCAATGCAAATTCATCTAGACCTAGACCTACCCCTACTTTGACAAAAAAAAGCCTTTATATTTTTATCACAAATTGTAGGGTTCGTTTCTTTTCTTCTCTAGATTCAGTTATGTTAAGGGCCATGTCTGCAGTGACAGTAGGGTATATGGTTATGTATATTTATTGTTAGATATTGATCGCTATTAATATTGACCGATATTGATGTTGATGATCTTTTTTTTTTCAATCAATTCGGCAAAAAAATGAATGAAAATAAAAAATAAACAAGGATGTAAAGTATAGTAAAGTTGTAAAAGCATATAAATAAAAAAGATTATCGTAGGTATAAATAATCAGCAAAGGTTACTATTATTTCATTAAATTTCATAATTACTAAGAAACAACATAGTAAATACTTAAAATTATGATTAAATATAGAAAATATTTTTTTTCTAAAATTTTAATAATTTATTAACAATAATTTAATTTTTTTATACCCAAAAATTCGATACTTCGATATATCGGTATCAGAAACCATTGATAGTGTCAATAACAACAATACCAGTACTCATAAGAATGGTCTGATATCGGTACCGACAATATAATGTGAACCTTAACAATATATCCTAGTGTGTATTCTGTTAGGATTCATTTTATAGGAATCCGAAAATATTTTACACTAGATGTAGGCTACCTAACGCAAAATCTTTTATTATGGTTTGGACCGGTAGTAACATTGTAGGACATTAAGCACAATACGAACAGAGTTATAGGTCCACCCTTACATTTTTTGTCTTTATTGTACATGTCCAAACCATCCTAAAGGATTTTCTCTCGATACATCTATTCGTCTATGTTGCACATGTCCAAACCATCTTAGAAGCTAGTTTTCTCTCTATTCCATTATCGAGATTTTACTTAGATAATGCGCAATTGATGCAGTGCATGGGCTTACCGAAAGGGTTCCCTTGCAGTGGCTGCACTTGAAGCAGGTCTTGTGGTAGTGGTTCCCGTCGGCGGTCAGCAGGTCGATGAAGTGCACGGTCTTGTCGCAGGCCTTGCACTTGTCCTGGGTTCCGCTGAAAGACATGGCTACCGAGCTTCGGGTCTGAGTTCAAGCCTCCCCTTCCGCGACAACTACACGATAAATTAACTGACTTTAAATGCGAAGAAGAAGAAGAAGAGTGAAGGAAGGAAGGAGTGATGATTGCAGAAGGGAAGGGGATATAATGGAGAGATATAGGACCTGTGCATTGTTGAGGGAGGAGATGCGGAGCAATGGGAGGGAAAATAGGAGGGATGTAGACTTTCCAACCACACAAACCTAGTCAAGAAATTGGCTTATATGGAAGAATGATCATACAAATTAAGGTTGCATGGGGGGAGAAATCAAGGGGATATGAAGGAGTGGATGCTATTCTTAGAGTGCTGAGTTACCAGCGGATTCAATCACTAATCTTGAATCCTTCCAATATTGAAGCTGTGATGTGATCCAAGGAAAATAGGTGAGGTGGCGTGTATACTCAGCAAAAATCCATGTTGTGTATGTATAACCTCATGGAGAATGTGCCTCACTCTAACCACTTCGTATCCCGATGACTGCATATTCGCGGGAGAATGTACGTTCTACATGTTCAAGTTCGCGATGGAGTCTGTTGTGGAGCGGGGGTGCTAGAGGGAGAACCATGGACCTTCAATGTGAGGCTAGCTATTATAAGTTTATCCAAGGTTTTGTTTTGGAGACACCTCTGTGAGTTTTGAACGGGACAGGCTATCCAAGGTTTCGGTCTGGATTCGCCTCCCTTGATTGTCCCTAGCTTTTTGGAACACTTTAGCCATCAAGAAAATAGCCAGCCTCATTGGCATCCTCGCTACGGATGGACTCCCCTACTACTCTAAGGCAAAGACTGTCATTTGCAACAGTGTTCGTCGAAGTTGAGGCAAATGCTGAATTACTGAAGAAAATCCATGTTAGACTTGCTTCATGAATCATGACAGATATGCTATCAAGAGAATGATTATGGGCAAGAGCACATTGATGCGGGTCGGGTAGAAGAAGAAGACAATATGGTGGAAAATGAAATCATAGCTGAGCAGCCTGTTGCGCTCCTCTTCTGAGTCTGCTGGGAGATATCGTAGCCTGCATCTTCATGCTAAAGGGTATCAAGGATACATAATTCCATTCAGGGATTTTAGAGGAATCCATTGCCAAACAATCTACCGAATTAGTGCCACTTAACATCTCTAACTTCGCAAGTGGTAAACTTGCTATTATTAATCCGCAGCAGGAGCCAAAACGATGTTCAAAAGTGAAAAGCATTAAAAGAAAGGAAATTTGAAAAAAAATACTGACAACTCAGCCTCCTACCTCTCGTTTCACAAAGGATGGGTCACCATATTAGACATTACTTCGTTATGCATTTTGTATGAGGTAGAGAGTTAGTGACTTTTTATAGTGATAATTGTTGAATATTTGTGATGATCTTTTATTGATAGTCTCTTGGCTATATATAGCCTTACAATCCTTCTCATTACATTAAATCCTCTGTGGAATATCCTGTGGCATATTCTGTCATACCAAATATACCAACATGATATTTCAATATACTTATTC
Organism: Iris pallida; assembly: GCA_029216955.1. Lineage (NCBI taxonomy): Eukaryota > Viridiplantae > Streptophyta > Magnoliopsida > Asparagales > Iridaceae > Iris > Iris pallida. The sequence goes on from JANAVB010013597.1 coordinate 12,498,634, forward strand.
TAATACCAAATATATCAACATTACATTAATTAAACCCTCTGTGAAATATCCTGTGGTATATTCTAACATACCAAATATACCAACATGATATTCCAATATACTTATTCTAATACCAAATATACCAACACTCTCTCAAGGTGGGCGAAAGATATTCACTACGGCCATCTTGTCACATCCTCTAATCATGCTCACAGAACTAAGTCCCTTGGTCAGTCCGTTTGCCACCTGATCCTTGGTTGGAACGTGGCCTAGCTCCAAGTAGTCCACGATCCAACTTCTCCTTGATGAAGAATCTATCGATCTCGATGTGTTTGGTCATGTCATGATGTACTGGATTGTTAGCGATACTAATAGCTGAATGGTTGTCACACCACATCTTCATCTTGGCTCTTTGATCCAGCTTCAGCTCCACCAGCATATTCTTCAACCATAGCAGCTCTGCAACTTCCAAGGCCATAACTCTGTACTCCGCTTCAGCTGTCGATCAGGGTCCTGACAGTGCTCATCTCTGCCACTGGTACAAATTAAGGTCTCGTCATAGTCAATGTCGTACGTCTAACTGTATCATTTTGTCACCAGTCGTGCTTTGTAGCGCTCAATCTGTCCATCTGGGTTCTGCTTTACAGTAAAGACCCACTTGCATCCGACTACTCTCTTCCCTTATGACAGTTTTACCAGCTCCCAAGTGTGGTTCTTCTCAAGAGTCCCCAACTCCTCGTGCATCGCCGTTTTTTACTTTAGGTCATTCTTGGCAACCTGCCAATTATTACGTACAATAATACTATCCAAAGACGCAATGAATGCTCTATGAGAAGAGGAGATATGATCATATAAAATAAACTGAACAAGGTCCCAACCATATCTATCAGGAGGATTTCCCTCATTGCTGCGAGTGGTCCTCCGTACTGATAATAGTATGGGAGGAGTAGCTGTGGGAGGAGTATAGGAAGAATGATATCACCTGAAGGAGAATCTGGTGGTGTTGTAGGTGTCTCAAGAGTCGAGACGGACGCAGACAAGGGACTTAGCATTGCCACGGTAGGTACTGGTCCTGTAGTTTGATTCCCTCTTCTACTGTAGGTAAGTATCTTCTCCTGAGTCGTGGGCCTAACACCTCTCATATCCTCCCCCTGTTCCTCTTCACCTTCCTGTTCTTCCTCAACTGCACCTCCATGCCATACTCCTAAATCAGTCACCAGGCTTTCACCAATCTTCTCATCTCGCATAATACTCGTAGTATCATGTGAGTTGTTTGAGGTTCCCTCTTGACGGTAGTACGGCTCATGCTTCCTGAAGTGAACATCCATGCTCACAAACTTTTTCTTCTCTACTGGGCTCCAGCACATATAACCCTTATGAGTCGCCGAGTAGCCCACGAAGATGAACTTGACTGCTCTAGGATCAAGTTTTCCAACTGATGGTCTGTTGTCCTTCACAAAACACACGCAACCAAACACCTTCAGTGGGAGTATCCCACTATTATTTCCTTACAATATTTCACATGGAGACTTCCATCCAAGTACCTTCAAAGGCATCCTATTGATTAGTTTAGTTGCTGTCAATACTGCATATGTCTACAAATTTTGTAGGACATTCATATTGATCATCATACTTCTTGTCACCTCCAGAAGGTGTCCGTTCTTTCTTTTTGCTACTCTATTTTGTTCTGGTGTGTATGCACAGGTGGTCAGATGTTGTATCCCGTAGGCTGATAAGTATTTTGTCAGTGCTCTGTTGGTATACTCTATCTCATTGTCGGACCTCAGTACCTTCACTACTACCCTGTACTGAGTCTGTATATGTTTATGAATCGAAAGTCCCAAAAATATGTAGATACATCACTCTTATTCTTCATCAAATACAGCCAAGTGATACGAGAATAACAATCAATGAAGGAAACAAAATACTTGTAACTATTCATAGTAGTAAAGGCGCATGGCCCCCAAACATCAGAATGTATTACATCAAAAGCAGACAAGCTCCTATGGCCCGTACTAACATATGAGCTCCTAGTAAGTTTGCCTAAATCACATGCATCACATACTAGCTAATCCTTATTTATTTTCTCATAAATAGCTGGATATAATTTACTTAAAGTAGCAAAAGAGGAGTGTCCCAACCTCTTATGGTAGAGTATTAATGTATCATCGGCACTCATTGTAACACCCACTTTTTTAAATGAGGGTAATTTTGAACTTTTATAATTTTAGTCTTTTAATAATGAGATTTAAATCATGTTATAATTTTTGGCAATTTTTAATTCTTTTAAAAACTATTTTAATGGATGATTTGTGATTTTGGTGTTTTACTAGTGAAACCCTAGATACTACTTGACCTAGAGACTAACCATGACCATGGGAACCTAACCATGTGATTAGGGTGATTTATTTCTACATTTTTGCCCAAGGGTATTTTGGTCATTTTGATTTTTGTGAATTATTTATTGCATTAGTGTTGTGATTTTGACTTTTGCTAGTTGTGACTTTAGAGACTAGCCTAGAGTTTGACTTTGGTGACTTAGTTAGCATGGGTGGGACCCTAATCTAACTTAAGTTGGTCTTAGTTGACTTGAGTGTGGCTAGATTTCATGAGAGGATTGGGAGAGTTTTGTATTTGGACTTATAGCTTAGGAGTTAAGCTAGCTAGCTAATAATCTTGGCCCAAAGCCCACCATGAGAAACCCTAACCCTAGCTCTTCATTTGGCCAGCCACCACAGCCACTTATGACCTAATTTTCCCCTATAAAGTCTCTCTTCATGACCACTTGCCTCTTTTAGAAATCCCCCTTTAGGAAACCCTGATTTCTTCCCCCTTTCATCATTTCTCACCATTTTCCCACCAAATTGATCCCAATCTTTTACAATTGGTTCTAAATCTGGAATAGAGGTTGAAGAAAGTTAGCTTGCAAGGAGGGAAGCTCATTTGGACATTGCTTGAGGAAGGGGACTTCACAATTTGGAGCTTTTTTTATAGAGATTGACTCTCAATAGGTAATCCCTTCAAATCACCTATAAATCCTTATTTCTTTCCATAAATACATCCATCTAGGTGTCCCCTAACTATAGGGCGAGTTTGGTGAAAATTTGTATTGATTTGGTGTCCGTATCGGACACGCATCAGTGTGTGTGCATAGGTGTTCGATGGAATGCCACAATGAGTTTTATTTTGTTATTTTCAAAATATGTTTGAACAGATTTGTAGGTGTATAGGTGTCATTTGATTTCGTGTCTGACTGAGGTGGAATTTGTGTCTGTGTCGTGTCCACGGAGAGCAGGACACGCTGCACGAGAGTGTGCACGAGTGCCTTGCTTCTTGGGGTGCATATCTGCATGTCCGTGTCACTCGGACACGCGACACTTGGCATGCGGCTAGGGGCAGTGACTGACACGTTAGCCCCCAAGTGGCATGACATGTCGTGTCGTGTCGGCCTCGTGATTTGACCCACACTAATTTTGTACAGTGCTGTATATCCCAATTTCGAGCCACTGATACGGCTTTCGACTCGAACGCAGACACGTCTTGGACTCGAATCAGGGTATCGACCCTCTAGCCCTACCCCTGGAGAACACGTGGACATGAGCACGAGGTGTCATGTGTCGTGAGTCATGTGCACGAGTTCGTGACACGCTCGCACGAGACTGTGCAGCGCGGTTTTAGTGTCTGAGTTTGTTTGATTCGTATGGACACTTCGTGTCCAGTTTGTGGACATGGAATTAACCCCTAGACACGTAATCATATATATTTCTTATAGGCATAAATTAATTTGATATTTCTTTGAGTTTTCATATGTTAATTTGGGTTTTTGCATTCAATGTTTAGAACACTGATACTGTGCACATAGCTGGGTTTTCATTTTGGTTTTAATGTTTAAATTGATGATTAAATTGTAATATTGACATGTATACAATGTCTGAAATATTAGTTACATAACTGAGTTCATTGCATTAATTGTTTAACTTTCGAAATTGCATTAAAGGTGGCTTTTGAATTACTGATACTTGAAGTATCAGGATTTTGATGTTCATTTGGATTCAGAAATTAGTATATATTTAAGGTGATTTCAACTCACCATATCACTCTCTATCTGGACACACACACACACACACTCTATAACCTGCTGTACATTATTGTTTAACCCCCATGCCATTTCATATGTAAACCTGAGAATTAAACCCCTCACTATCACTCATTAACCTATACACACACACACACCCTATCACCCTCATTGACAATCCACACACACACACACCATATCACTGTCCACACAACTATACACACACACAATATCACTGTCCACACACACACACATACCATATCATTGTACACACACACACACACATATCACCCTCATTGACAGTCCACACACACACACCATATCACTGTCCACACAACTGTACACACATACCATATCACTGTACACACACGCACACCCTATCACCCTCATTGACAGTCCACACACACACACACCATATCACTGTCCACACAACTGTACACACACACCATATCACTGTGCACACACACCCTATCACCCTCATTGACAGTCCACACACACACACACACCATATCACTGTCCACTACAATGTTTGACACACACACTCACCCCCTATTTATATATATATACTATGTATGTGCCTCACTTGTGTACTAGGCACTAGCCTATATGAATGCCTATATATATTGTAGATGTATATATATTTTGTATTTGTGTGTGTGATAACTTATTTTGGCCTTTTGATTGTGTTTGAGTACTAGCCTAGGCTTGGTTAGGCCTAGTGAGACTTGTTGGACTAGGCTTGGACCTAGTATAGCTTGGTTGACCTAGTTTGACTAGTGTAGTTGACTAGAGTTGACCAAGAGTTGACTTTAGTCTAGAATGACCTAGAATTCATATAGAATGCATTGTAAAGTTCAATATTACCATTCTGGACATGTTGTGACCTGTGTTGCTCTAAATATGACTCATCTACTCTGTCTGGACATCTATACTCATCGGATACTCAGGATATCAGGCGAGTACATTCTCTGACCGTTTCGTACTTGATAGGATTTATATTTATGCTCTAGATTACTTGATGCTGTTACATTGTTAACACAGATTGGTACTATATGGATCCCTTCATGAGATGTTATCCCCCTCGGATGCATTGGGATACGTCATGTCATGTGCTTTTCACGTACATCATGTATTCATGTGCTTTCATCATTCATGTGCACTCTTGTGATTCATGTACTCTTATGTTCACAGAGCCCCTCATGTATACTTTATGTGCACCCATTTATGGGCCTCCATGTGAAATCATGTATAATAACATAACTTGTCTGGATCCTTGTGTATTGATTGGGGTACGAAAGAGTATAAATGGTCATGTGAACAATTATAAAGTAGTGTAATCATGTGCAAACTCTTTAGTATAATCATGTGCAAATTCAAGCCGTTTACATGTCTATCTTGTACTCTACATCACTAGTCACTGTTAGTTCTTTACTTATAGTAGATATTTCCTTACAACCATCTCTTTTACTTCATGTATATTATTCAGTATTTCATGTATCTTACTCTATAGCATGCTTACATTTTCTGTCATATTATGAACTGCGTGAGATGTATTATGCTCGTTCCTGTCCTGATTGGACCTGTTAAAAATATTACAGAGGATGACGAGGACATTTGCCCTACCTATTATGGAGCTGTCATAGATGACACCTGTGACTTAGACCTTCAGTAGGATCCATCAGCTGTAGAGGATGTCACCCCTATAGTTTAGCCTAGTTAGCTTAGACTTCTATCTTATTTTGATGTCTTGTCTCATTTGGATACATTTAATTTTATATTTGGGATCTTGTTGTTATTCTGAATGTTTGTGGAGATGTTGTTTTGGACACTTAGTCTTCTTCTCCTGTTTGTATTTCATTTGATGATTTTTATTATCTATCTGTCTATCTTGTCATACTTCTACCTTAGTTGTGATTGAGCTGTACATTTCTGTATTTTTCTCCGTTTGGACTGTATATACTGTACAAGTAACTTATAATTGTTAGATGTATGTGACTTATGACAGCGTTCTACTGCCGACACTGCGGCGTAGGCTGGACGTACCCACTTCTTGTGCCCATACACTGGGTGTGGGTCGTGACACTCATCTTCTGTCCTTCCATTCCTGCCTTTTCTGCCATAAACACCAATGTCGAATCCATCCCTTCTCGATCCAGGTACCACAGTCCTTCATGCCAAGTACCAGTCCCAAGTTTTTGTCCCGTTTCTTTCTCCTATAAGATCATCTTAGAAATATCAACAGAGACAATACATTTTAGTTGGAGAATTATGGAACTGATGGACAAAAGACTGACTGGAAAAGATGGAACATGCGAAATATTGGATATTTTTACTGAACCTATATAATTTACAATACCCTTATCGACTACTGGCTAAAAAGTACCATCAGCTGTTTGAATATTGTCTGCCGATGCTAGGTGAGTGTAGGAGAAGAACTCACTAGCATTTCTCGTCACATGCCGAGAGGCCCCCCGAGTCGATAATTCAGTCTGACGATTTAAGGGAAGATATAGATGCAAGGACGAGTGAGTCGTCAGTACCTTCTGATGGATGGGCAAACATGGCGGCATTGCCTCCAGCGAAGAACGAGTTGGACGCTTCCTCGGTTCCACTCCTCCTTTCTTCATCATTTTATGCTCTTTGCTTCCTCCTGAGTGCCTTCAGCATGCCCATCAATGCCTGATCCTCTTTAGTAAAGGTTCCACCAGCTCCTTCATCCCCTTATGCTACCAATAGGTTCACCTAGTAACCTCCTCGACTACCCCGTTGACCTCCACGACCATGGCCACGTCCTCTAAAATGTCCATGTTCGCCGAACTGTCCACGTCTAGCACCTGGATCTCCCTTCTTAGGTAGTTTGGTACAAGCATACCGATGATGTCCCAGCTCTCCGCAGTTGTAGCACTTTCGGTTGTGCTGTCAGGGCTCTATCTTAGGCCCTGTGTTGCTAGAACTGGTAGCCGCCAGTGCTGACTTTACTTCAAGAGGACCACCTGTCTCTGTCTTCTCTCCTGACAGGAAACCCTCCAGGTTCTTCCCTGCAAGGGTTCTCCTCACCCGTCGTGACCAACTTAGGTAGGTACAACTTTGTCAATGTTCGTGTCGCGCTCTCACCAGCTGAAAGTTTTATCAGCTTCATCAACGTTGCAACCTCCACATGGTCCAGCTTCTTGATGATCTCCTACATCAATCCTCCTCTTCTCCGATCACCTCACACCCGTTTAACGATTCACACTCTTTGTCCTCTCCTAGATTCGATCATGTCTCTCTCCTATCGGATCTAGGCCTTGAACGTCTGAAACGACCCTGTGGAAGACTTCGAAAACTACAGTTTCGTGGTGGTGGGGCCGACGGGACGACTTACAGGTGAGTGGGTATCGTCGGGCGCACTACCAAAATATGTCGAGTTAGCGACGGCCAGATCCGTCGCCCATCCGTCGACAATCAGTATTAGCGACCGATCACTGACGGATCTTGGTCAAAATAATCCGTCGACAATCAGCTCATCGCTAATAAAGATCCGTCGCTAAGTAGTCGAAGAGCGACGGAATAGAGACGACTTTTCGTCGTCACAATACAATACATTAGCGACGACTTTCCGACAGACTTTCATCCATTTCAAGTATTAAATACTTAACTGTGTAGACGCTAGCGACGGATAGTCCGTCGGTAAACCGTCGTAACAGTGTATCAGAGGGTATCGTTCCGTCGCTAGTCCGTCGATAGCCGTCGTTAACAAAGGACGGATTAGCGACGGAATACTAACGGATTATCCGTCGACCATGTTCTGGAAATGCTTGACATTTCCAGAACCATGGTGACGGATAAATCGTCGCGACTCCGTCGCTACGCCATCGACATAGCGACTGATTAGTGGTTGATTATTCGTCGCTACGCCGTCGACACAACGATTGATTAGTGGCTGATTATCCGTCGCTATTCCGTCGAACTATATACCACCGGAACCTTACCGACGGATATTCCGTCGACCACCCGTCACTAACTGGAAACAGTTTTAAATCTCCAGTTAGCGACGAAAATTTTGTTAAAAAGTAGTCGAAAACTGGAAATATCCGTCGCTAACCGGTCACTAGTCTGTCGCTAACTGAGATTTTTTTGAAAAAAAATTACAGCACTTTTCCTGTTCACAAAAATATGCATAAACCAAACCAATATATAATGCACACCAATTATCCAACAATCACATAGACCAAATATATAATGCACACCAATTATCCAAGAATCATATAGACCAAATATGTACATACGAATTTAATGCACACAAATTATCCAAGAATCACATAGACCAAACCAAATTAATATAAAATAGACATCAATTATCCTGAAATCATAAACTAATATCCATCGTTATAATCCGATCATAGCACAAATATTCAAAATTCCCACAAATATTCCAAATTTTCTTAATTATAATACTTTAAGGAGGAGGAGGAGTTCGATTGCCCGGTGGTGGTAATCCCTGCTGCGACCGACGAATATACTGCTCCACTAGGTACGGCGGCAAGTCATCGTAGACACTGCTCGGAAGTCGGTGTAGCTGCTCTGGCGACATGAGATCAAAGAGTGCCCACAGTCGGAGGCGGTACCAGAGGGGCAGCAGGGTTGAAAGAAAGATGACCCACGGAAGAAGGACCGGCACCAGTAGTCGACAAACCGGCACCAGTAGAAGACGGACCGACACCAGCAGCAGATGGACCGGCAGCAGCAGACGGAGGCAGAAAGTACGTAGCAATTTGCTCCCGCAAGGACGGTACCGTCTCGTGCAGCTGCGTAAGCTGCGACCTAACATCATCGTCTGCCGGGGCCGTGGGAGGATGCGGTATCGGTGGAAATCTCTGGGTCGCCATGTGCAACGGCCCTAGGGAGCCGACTCCGTAAATAAGTCCTTTCTTAAAGCCGTCGACGGTATCTACGAACAAGTCGTTGCGAGCGGCCAAAGAAGAGGGCGTCCGGGCGGACGTCGTTTCACCGACATCCTCGGTGTCAGTTAACTGAGCCCGACTAAGGGCCTCACGATACGCAGCCTATCAAATAAATGTGTTTTATTATAAGATTTACCTAAGTTGTAATCTAAATCCTATGTTTCACTAAGCTAAGTGTGAATCCTAAGTTTACCTAAGTTATAGTCCAAATACTTTTGATTCTAACGTAAATCTCATAAACATAAGTACTTACATCAGTCTCCTTGGCCCTCTCGTCGACGAAGCTCCCGTCCTTCCGTCTCTTGTGCGTATGCTGGAACACGTCGTGCATGGTGACCGATTCTGGCGTCCTTCCCTCCTTCACCGTCCATTGGGTCTGCATACGAAATTTTCGTAGAACTTAAGTAACTCCGTATATTAATAATACCTAACTCGATAGTGAAATAACTTTACGGTATCTCACCAAATCTGCAAGCGTCGCTACGTGGGGCCTTGATCCCCCCGTATGAAGCCCCGCGGCCCGTCGGTTCGCCTTCGTCTTCTCCAATTTCTTCTTGTATGCAGGAGTATTCATCATATCTAAGAGGTCCTCATAGTAGTCCTGCCGGATCCAATTCGGCCTCGTCTGTCCCATTTTCAGGTCATGAATCATATTCCGTATCTTCTTCAAGGCAACATTTCTGTAGGTCCTGCGGATCGCGTCCTCGCGATGAGGGGCCACCAGTACGTCGTCTAACATACAAAATCAATTATCACGTAATTTAAAAAATGGTTGATTAAAGAGTAACTAATAATTAACTAGAAGATATAGATATATATCCTCAACTCGTCGTGCCAGACGTACTTCAATTTTGGGGGCACCGACGAAAAGTTGAGGTAGGGACCATGGAAGTTAGCCCTGATAATTTTTCCAAGAGCCCTGGCAACATTAAACGGAAAAAACCTACAAAGAAGAAACGAATGGATTATTAACTTGAATAAATGAAAGAAATTTAATAAATTATCTTAAATTTACTTACGAGGTCCCCGCGGGCCATAGCTCTCGTCAGAACTCGCCTCTCGGCCTCTCTGGTGCCGTCGGAGGATCTGCGGGTCCGCGCTTGTACTCTCCAGTAATTGGATGAAACCGAGTATGGGGGTACTTTGGGGCCCACTGTGCAGTAACTGGGGGATCCACTAGTGGATCCGCTGGTGGGTCCGATAGCAAAACGGATCTGCTAGCAGATCCAGACTCATGCCTCGATGAAGTAGTCGATCGACGGCGGGATGCGTCTGTACCCGGGGTACTCTCCGGGTTGGGCTCGCTGGATGGGGTCACATCCCAAGAAGATTGAATACGACCACCACCACCAGCACCACTACGACCACGACCACAATCACGACCACCACCACCGCCAGCACCAGCACCACGACCACCACAAGAACCACGACCACGGCCAGCCATCATGACCTGTAAATAGAACACATAAACGTAATTAACAATATAAAAGTATAAATAAATATAAGATTCTAAACTAAAATATACATACCACCAGTAGGGAGACGAGTGCCACCGTGACGAAAAAGACTAGGAGTGCCATCTGCAATAAGTAAATAATCGAACGAAAAAAACATGAATTCACGTAATTGCTTTTATGAGGTCAAACTTAATTCACGTAATTGGAAGTGTTTTTAATATACAACAATATTTAACCTAATCATCGTCTTCGTTCTCAACCTCGGCCTCGTCTTCATCATCCTCCTCCTCCTCATCCTAATCCTTATCTTTATCGTCGATTTCATTTGTATCCTCATCCCCATCAAATTCGTCTTCTTCTTCTGCCTCAATATTTGGGACAAGACGCCTCTTTCTCCCATGGTTGACAGCTAAGTCTTGTGTATCAACCTCTTCCTTCCCTCTATTTTCCTCAACAATATCTTCAACCCATTATATCCAAGTGTTGTTCCAAGTATTGAGACTTTTCGATCTGGTCCTCTTGGTATGCTGGGTCTCCAATGTTGAATGTATTTCTAGATTTAATCTTGCATACTTTTCACCAGTCAAATCGATCTCTACGACGCCTTGGGTAGCTTGTATAGTAGACTTGAACAGCCTGATTTGCTATCGCAAATGTATCAGACCCTCTATACCTCCTGCGATGATTTATATCGACAAATCCAAATTGTTTATCGATTCTCCAACCGATATTTGGTGTCGTATCGAACCACTCATATTTGAACATCACAATAAGCATATCATATGGGCCAGTATATTATAAATCTATAATATCCCGAAGCACTCCATAATAGTCAAAGTCCGGTTCGTCGTCATAGATGGTGCCTCTTATGCAAATACCGGAATCCTTGGTACTGATGCCGTCATTGATAACTCGACATTTATAGCATTCTGAGTTGCCTTAAACCTGAAGCCATTAACGACATAGCCTGACCAGGTCTTTGTTTGCCTCTTCGGTCCCAATGCCAGATAACGAACACTCTCATTAGTGAGTGTTGTTTCAGGCAATAAAACCTGTAAATAAATATTTATAATTTAAATGTTTTAGATTATATATTTCTAATCTCAGTTACTTACGTATTTTATAAGAATATATAAAATCAACCTCAATTATAATCTCAATTACTTACGTATTTGCGAAACTATGACGGAAATGTACAATCAACCTCTCTTTGAAGTACCTCATCGGTAATATCGGGTGTCCTCATTTTGACTTCATCTCTAAATACACTATTAAAGAAAATAAGAATATATAAGTGTAGTCACTTACATCATCAAATTCGAGATTATAACGAGTGCAAGTGTACTGACTTACTTCTCCAAATCTCTCACTTCTTATATGTCACAGTTTAACAAGACATATCGGTGACCGGCATCATACTCGTCGTTAGTCAACCACCGTTTTTTACTAGCCCCAACAGGCTTGCCCCTTACATTGATTATACCTCCATCCTCAACGTCCTCGTCATTCCTTTGAGGTCTATTTCGATTTGTCTTAACATGAGTATCGAAATAAATGGAGCAAAAGTTTGACACCTCTTCGATAAGATATGCTTCGTATGTCGAAGCCTCTATATAAGCCTTGTTGCCAACTTTCTTCTTTAGATGGTGTAGGTATCTAGAGAGACAAATTATCTTGAGAATTAAGAATGAATTTTAAAATCCACTGAAATTCAACTTAAATTATATCAATTTTTATGTACCTTTCAAGTGGGTACATCCATCGATAATGAACAGATGCACCGACATGGGCTTCGTATGCTAGATGAATCGGTAGATGCTCCATGCTGTCGAAGAAGCCAGGAGAAAATATTTTCTTCAACTTGCAAATTGTTAAGATAATATTCTCCTCAAGTTCAACCATGTGTTGCACAGTCAACTTAGTTGAACAAATATCCCTAAAAAATATTGATAGTTCGGCCAACGGAACCCATACAACAGAAGTCAACAACTCTTTCAAAGCAATGGACAATAATCTTTCCATAAACACGTAGCAGTCATGACTCTTCATTCCCGTTAGCTTGCGTTCATTGAGATCAACGCATCTAGACAAATTCGACACATAGCCGTCGGAAAATCTTAAAGTAGATACCCACTTGCAGATTATTAATCTATCTTCCTTGCTCAATGTGTATGTGCTATCGGCTTAGTTATTTATCCACCAGCTCCCCTTTGTATCAAGTTCAGATAAGGATGCTTGCATATCTCGACAATGTCTTGTCCTGCTTTTGGATTGTCCTTCGTCTTTCCTTTAATATCCATGACGGTATTAAAGACATTATCGAACACATTCTTTTCGATATGCATAACATCAAGATTATGCCTTATAAGATTATCTTTCCAATAAGGTAAGTCCCAGAAGATACTCCGTTTGGTCCAGTTATGGGTTTGTCCGAACCCATCGACACGATTGTTCGATGGATATTTCATTACAGTGGGCAAGTCCTTTACATCTTCCCAAATATCGTATCCCGATAATCTGGCAGGAGGATGAGAAAATTCTTGTTTTCCAGCTCTGAACGCGTCCTTGTTCTTTCTCCAAGGATGACTCGCGGGCAGAAATTGACGATGACAATCAAAGAAAGAAGTTTTTTCTCCATGCTTAAGGCGGAATGCCTTACTATTTTGCATGCATATCGGACAAGACATGGTGCCGTGAGTGCTCCATCCCGACAGCATACCGTATGCGGGAAAATCATTGATTGTCCACATTAGTGAAGCTCTCATCTGAAAGTTCTGTTTCCTGGAAATATTATAGGTCGCGACGCCGATCTTCTACAGCTGTTTCAACTCATCCACCAACGGCTGTAAATATATATCGATATTCTTTATCGAATTTTTGGGACCCGGTATGATAGCTGTCAAGAACATATAAAGAGTCTTCATACACATCCATGGTGGCAGATTGTAAGGGGTCAGAATGACCGGCCAGCAGGAGTATGGAGATCCCTACTGCCCAAAAGGGGCTAAGCCACCAGAACATAGCCCCATGCGTACATTTCTAGGCTCTACAGCAAAATCTGGATGACAAAAATCGAAATATTTCTACGCCTCTCCATCCGAAGGATGTGACAATTCTCCATCGTCCTTTGTGCTTTCTTCGTTGTGCCACGTCATGTGTTCTGCTGTATTCTGAGACATATACATCCTCTGCAAGCGCTTCGTGATCGACAAGTAATGCATATACTTGTAAGGACATCGTTTTCTAGTTGACTTTCCTTTTTCCCTGACTGGCTTGTACCGATCCGCATTACAGAAGTTGCAACTTTCTATATCCTCGTTCTCCTTGTAGTACAATATGCATCCGTTGCGACAACAATCTATCTTCTCGTACCACAGTCCCAGTTGTCGGACCATTATCTTCGACTTATAGAAGTTTTTTGGAAGCTCTTTTGATTCCTTCGGTAACACCTCCTTGATTAGTTGTATAATCCGATCATAGCAAGTTTGTGGCAAGTTAAAATCGGACTTTATGTTTAACAACCGCATTGTCACTGACAATACGGAATGTGGCTCACAACCAGGATATAAAGAAGTTTCAGCATCCTGAAACATATCATAGAACTCCTTCGCCTCGGGATTAGGATCCTCCGGATCAAAATTAGGTCCTGTCGCATCGTACACCATATCTCGTGCAAGGTTCTGCAGGTCTCCATAATCAACAGAGCATTCGTCGTCTTCGACGACAAAATCCGTTGCAGCATTATCATCAAAAGCATAAGTAGCAGCATTCGCAACCTGTCTTTCCGCATAAGTTCACCTTGCGATAACCACAGACCGTAATCACGTACGAAACCCTTACGGGTCAAATGATCGCTTACACTCACCACTTCTTCGTAACGTCTATTGCGACAATTATGACATGCACACTTAATTTTGTTACCATCCATATACCGAGCTTTGCTCATGGCATACTTAAGAAACACTTCCATGCCTGCCTGAAAATCGTCACTCATACCTATTCTGCTCTCGTGTTGTCGTTTGTACATCCATGTACGATCAACGAAATAATCTATCACAGATTGGATGTGAAAATCTGTATCGTAAGACAAACTAAACAGAATTAGTATATAATCATGTAACTAGTGGATCCGCTGGTATATAGGCCGGATGTACTTAGTATCGACCGCATCAGACTAGTATCGGTCTATAGGTTTGGTATAGGCCGTATCAAATTGGTATTGACCTTAGCGAATTGGTATCGTCCTATCCGATATGTATCGGCCGTATAGCTAGGATTCGTACCGGCCTTATCGATTCGGTATCGGCAATATCCGATAGGTATCGGCCGTATCAGATATGTATCGGCCGTATCAAATTAGTATGGTAGAAGGTTTAGTAACAACTGTACTTAGATTTTTCTCTTCTCGAGCTAGAATACTATTGTAAGAGAGTCACAAGAGAGTAAAAAAAATCTTCTACATATTGATGTTTACGAGAGTGATTGGCCAATTACAGTAACACACATGCTGCATTTTCCATCAGGGAATGAGAGATTGAAAGCAATAACATATAGAGTTGTATTTCGGGAGAAGAACTCGTACAAACTCTTTGTGAACAAAGAGTTTATAGGAGTTCATCTTCTTCCAAAATACAACTCTATATGTTATTGCCTTCAATCTCTCCTTTTCTTATGGAAAATGCAGCATGTGTGTTACTGTAATTGGCCAATCACTCTCGTAAACATCATTATGTAGGAGATTTTTTTACTCCCTCGTGACTCTCTTGCAATGTATTCTAGCTCGAGAAGAGAAAAATCTAAGTACAGTTGTTACTAAATCTTCCACCATGCTAATCTGATACGGCCGATACATATTCGATACGGCTGATACCTATCAGATATGGCCGATACCGAATCGATAAGGCCGGTACGAATCCTAGCTATACGGTCGATACATATCGGATAGGACGATACCAATTCGCTAAGGTCAATACCATCCGATACGACCTATACCAAACCAATATACCGATACTAATCTGCTACGATCGGTACTAAGTACATATGGATACCGATACCGATAGTTCGATACCGATACCGATAGTGCGATACCGATACTGATAGTCCGATACCGATAGTGCGATACTGATACCGATAGTGCGATACCGATAGTTCGATACCGATATCGATAGTCCGATAGTCCGATAGTTCGATACCGATACCGATAGTTCGATACCGTTACCGGTAGTCCGATACTACCGATATTGCCGATACCAATACTCATAGAAAAAGTCCGATATCGATTCCGATACCGATACTTTGAACCTTTATATATATATATATATATATATATATATATATATATATATATATATATATATATATATATATATATATATATAAAGCAATAGACTTTCTCATCATATTTCTTAAACTAGTGTTTGTCATATTGCATTTTCTTTAAAGTATCGGCCGATACCGATCCGATACGGCCGATACCGATACGGTTTGGCATGTTCCGATCCGATACCGACCGATACCAAATATTGACCGATGCCGACATTGGGGGTCTTGGTTCCGGTCAATTCGACAAAGAAAATTAAACAG
This sequence comes from Iris pallida, assembly GCA_029216955.1. Lineage (NCBI taxonomy): Eukaryota > Viridiplantae > Streptophyta > Magnoliopsida > Asparagales > Iridaceae > Iris > Iris pallida. Next base: position 12,514,671 of record JANAVB010013597.1, read on the forward strand.
CATAGGAATAGTCCGATACCGATTCCGATACCGATATTGTGAACCTAGGTTGAAAGCATAATAAGGTTGCAAAAGCATGTAAAAGAATCTGATACTACCGATAATTATTTGTTTTCCAATACCAAAAAACCCGATACTCCGATCCGAAACTGCCGATACTACCGATATCGCCGATACCAATACTCATAGTAAAAGTCCGATACCGATACTTTGAATATATATATATATATATATATATATATATATATATATATATATATATATATATATATATATATATATATATAAAGCAATAGACTTTTTCATCCTATTTCTTAAACTAGGGTTTGTCATATTGCATTTTCTTTAAAGTATTGGCCAATACCGATCCGATACGGCCGATACGGTTTGGCATGTTCCGATCCGATACCGACCGATACCAAATATTGACCGATGCCGACATTGAGGGTTTTTGTTCCGGTCAATTCGGCAAAGAAAATTAAACAGCATAGGAATAGTCCGATACCGATTCCGATACCGATATTGTGAACCTAGGTTGAAAGCATAATAAGGTTGTAAAAGCATGTAAAAGAATCCGATACTACCGATAATTATTTGTTTCCCAATAACAAAAAATCCGATACTCCGATCCGAAACTGCCGATACTACCGATATCGCCGATACCAATACTCATAGGAAAAGTCCGATACCGATACTTTGAACCTTGACATATATATATATATATATATATATATATATATATATATATTTCTCATCCTATTTCTTAAACTAGGGTTTGTCATATTGCATTTACTTTTGTTGAACACCATGTGGCTAAGACTAGGGTTTGTCATATTGCATTTTTTTATATATCCTATTTTTTAAACTAGGGTTTGTCATATTGCCTTATATATATATATATATATATATATATATATATATATATATATAGCCTTCATTGAAACAGTAGAAGAAGGGTTGGAACCGGGAGATAGCCCGAGTTCCTACATGGATCGAGTGGTACCCTAAACATACATCCTGACGCGACGCGTCTACGACAAAATTCGTTTTTTTTTTTGGCTTTGGAAAAATCCAAACAGAAAACCAAACAAAGAAAACATTTGAAAAAACGAAATATATATATATATATATATATATATATATATATATATATATATATATATATATAAAGCAATAGACTTTCTCATCCTATTTCTTAAACTAGGATAATTACTACGACTTACACTTACAAACCCTAGCGTACCCCTCCCACCCCCGCCGCCCCCCCAGCCCCGCGCACGCCACCCCCGCCGCCCCCCGCGCGCAAGCGTACTCCTCCCACCCACCGCTGCCCCACCCGCCCGTCGCTGCCCCTCCCACCCCCCGCTGCCCCCCAGCCCCGCACTGCCCCGCGTGCGCTACCCCCGCTGCCCCCCGTCGCCCGCCGCAGCCCCGCACGCGCCACCTTCGCAGTCTCCGCTGCCCCCGTAGCCCACGACGCCCCCGGCAGCCCACGACACCCACGACCACCGAGAGAGAGAGAGAGAAAGAGAGAGAGAGAGAGAGAGAGATTACCTTTGGGAGAGAGAGGAGAGGTAGCCGATCACCGCCGCGGGAGAGAGAGAAAGGAGAGTGAGGTCGCCGACCGCCGCAGGAGAGAGTGAGAGAGAGGGGAGAGAATAAAATTTGGGGGGAATAAAAAGTTTCCCCCGTCGTTTCAATTTAAGTCTGGGCCCTTTATTTAGCGACGGATACGGATTGTATCCGTCGCTAGTCCGTCGCTCTTTTTGATACTTGCCGACGGAATATCCGTCTCTACGTAGTCGAAGAATTGTCCCGCCATTTCTTCCAACAATTCTCGCCAAATAATCGACTGCATAGCGACGGCTACTTATCCGTCGCTATATCTCCAATGCCCTAGCGACGGATGAGCGACCTTTTCTCCTCCTTAAATAAAATAAAAATTGTATCGGCTTGTCGTCGGTACTCCGTCGGTTATTTGCCGCAAATACGTCGCTAACGCCGATGGAAATTATGTGCCGTCGCTAATTTACTGTATTTTGGTAGTGGCGGATGTCTCCGAGCAGCAGCCGTCGCGAGCAGCATCAACGACAACAACCATGCACGTGCGACGGATGTGCCTACAGAGCAGAGGTCGGCTCGTGTACGAGGTGGTCGACGTACGACCGTGCAACGGCTAGCGACGGCGGCGGTTGTGGTGGTGTGGATGGTGATGGCGGTGACGACTAGAGTTAAGGTTTGGGAAAGGTGGTGGCAGCTAGAATTTTTGTGGCTCTGATACCATCTTGAATATTTGTGATAATCTTTTATTGATAGTCTCTTGGCTATATACAGCCTTACAATCCTCCTCATTACATTAAATCGTTTGTAAAATATCATGTGGCATATTCTGTCATACCAAATATACCAACATGATATTCCAATATACTTCTTCTAACACCAAATATACGAATATTACATTAAATCCTCTGTGAAATATCTTGTGGTATATTCTCACATACCAAATATACCAACAGGATATTCCAATATACTTATTCTAATACCAAATATACCAACAATAATATTTTTTCTCTAGAGTAGTTTAGATGTTCTCTAGTTATCTTGCCACAAATACCTAGATGAAAGGATGTAGTTGACTTATATTTTTCTTATATGACAATTAGCTTCTTTACACACACACATACAAACACAAACACACATACATTTGGAAGAAAGGTAATTTTATTTACAATGGGTTATTACATACTCATCTTTTACATCATATGATTAACATCGAATTCAATGTTGTGCATGATTTCGACCGTTGTAGTATGTAGTGCTTCAAATAGGCGCTTGTTCTGCTCCCTCCATATGTGCCAGACACACGCTGCAAGCCTTAGATGAGCTTCCTTGTACCATTTGCTTCCTCTAGCCTTCAGATTAGATATCTGCTCAATTTGTGCTCTTATATCCCTTGAGCCAGTGTAACTAATATTCAGAATAGTGCATTACCTCTGCCATGTAACCGGGCATGTGAAGAATAGATGAGATATGTTCTCTACAATAATTGTATTACAAATCAAGCATCCACTTTTATTAATTTGAATACCAAAGGTGCATATCCTATCTTGTGTTAATAGGCGTCCAAGCAAAACCTTGTACAAATTTAATTGCATCTTTTTTGCCAGTACTTTCATCTAGATGAAATCCAGATGTGAGATTGGCTCATTCCTTGGCCGAAGTAGCTCGTAGACATGTTTGAACTCAAATTCTTTTGTAGCAAAATTATCCCAGGCCCATCTGTCTTCCTGTAATGCTGGATCTATCTTCACTTGTGTGATTAACGGGGAGCAAATTATCCCTACAATATGGCTTGAAGGATGCCAACGCCCATTGTGCATGAGTAGGCTCACGATTTCTCTGTCCCCGGTTGGACTGAACATCTGCCACCCAAGTCGGTCGACCATATTTTGATGCTCGAGCCATGGGTCGAACCATAAGTGAGTGTTCAAACCTATTCCAAACTCTCGGGAGATGTGTTGCTTGATTGTGCTTCTATGTCGCAAGATGGTTTTAAAAGTCACTGAATAGTTGTTATTAGATTTGTGAACCCAAAAATTAGATCCTTTTAGATAACTTTCTTCATCCACTCCGTCCACATTGAGTTGCCTTCAAAGAAGTTCCATGTTATCCAAACTCCTGCCACATTTCGTAGAGTAAATAATGATCCGATACCAACTCCGCCTTCTTCGATAGGGCAACAGAAATGACCCAAGCGATCGTATGTACCCCTCCTCGCCAAAGGAAATCCGCGCATAGCTTATTCACCTTGCGAATAGTCTCCGTTGGAAGCATTATTGTTTGTAGCCAGAATAAAGAGATGACCGATACCACTGACTTGATAAGCTCCATTCATCCTCCGAAAGATAACATATGAGCTTGCCATCCTTCAATGCTCCTTTGTACATAATCTGATAGACTTTAGCATTCCTGGGTGTGCACGTAGTTCACCGACAACGGTACCCCCAAGTATTTAACTGGGAGTGAACCCTTTTCAATTTGTAGAATTTTCTGGAGTTCTTCTTGATCGGCACAATTGCTATTAAAGTACACCTTGCTTTTCTCTTTATTAAGCAGAGAACCGTTATTTCCCCAAATTTATCCATTAATCTAACCATGGTAGTAAGCCCTCTATTGGTTGGAAACATGAATACCAACAAATCATCTGCGTATATAAGTGTCATGCCCCAGAACCAGAATACTGGAGAGCGGAGGACAAACACAGCCAGTTGCGTACATTGAAGTATAATCTACCTCGATATACGGTCACGGCTGTCTAGATGCATGAGGGTTTATCTACAAGCCAACAGTCTCTTATGGTCATGAACAAGCATAGTGTCTTAATCTCAACAAGCAAGTAATTGTTACAAGATGTAAGATCATCAGACATACAAAGTAAGGCATCCCAAACATTACATATTCAGATGATCATGAAGCTAGTCATACAAAATACGAAGACTAGCAAGAGTTTAAGTCATACATGATCAACCCTAGGATTTGTTAATCATGTAACAGCCCGTAGGCAGACAGAAATTAAAGTTTCAATACGAGCTAACACTTGCTCGGCGGCTAAACGCCTCAAAAGTGGGAGAGCAAAATAAGAAACCCAATCGTTGCCAGGATTACGTCTGGTGTTCACCATCTGGCTAATAAGTAGGAAGATCCTCGGGTATCACTCTGAAATCTGGCCATACAATACCAGCTGGATCAGACCCCAGAAAGAGCAAGTGCCACAAGGGAGACTTCACTTAGGAACTAAAACCAGCATATAATGAAAGAAGAACTGATAAAAGAGCATAGTTAAATAACATGAGGGACTAAGTTAACATAAAACATTAGCTGCCGTAGGAGGAATAAGAGGTGGAATATAATTCCCATGTTAATCATGAGATAATTCATTCAAGCACGGCCAATCAAGTCCTACGGCTTGCTATTGTTAGCTAACTAGGATTATCACAAGCTTAGTTACTAAAAAGATACAATTGAGATGTTCCCGCAGTCACAAGCCCTGCAGACTATCCAGGTTATCCAGACTAGGAGATTTATTAGAGTTACAAGAGTTATCAAGTTTACTGGTGTACTTTTAGTACTTAAGTTTTCAAGAAGTGCCCACATGACAGTGAGCTAAAAATGTGCCCTACTCGTCGGCAGGCTACAAGTCCTTCTGGTGTGGCCGGGATAACGGGATCGCCTATAACTGGGAAAATCTCTCTATATGAACTACTTGATCAATCTAGTAATTAACCTAGTCAGATTCATTATGAATCCCTGACCGTGGTAATCAGGAATTCATGTCCTAGACATGATACAAGACGAGACATGTAGCTTATACAGGCACAATCAAGAAAATCAACCACGGTGTCAAGACAAGAGTTACTTAGCAAGTCAGGATAGCTATCGCAACAGCGTTTAAGATTATCATATCATGTCAGGTTACTTGTTACTTGTCAAGATTGCTTGTCAGGAGTGCGCTTCGACGGACCACTATCAAGATTATACATGTCATATCAAGTTTACTTGTTACTAGTCAAGAGTGCGCCAAGCCAGGTTGTGCCAAGTCAGGTTATGCCAAGCCAAGTTGTACCAAGCTAGGTTGCACCAAGCTAGGTTGTGCCAAGCCAGGTTGTGCCAAGCCAGGTTGTGCCAAGCCAGGTTGTGCCAGAATCCAGGTTGTGCCAGAATCCAGGTTGTGCCAGCAGCCAGGTTGTGCCAGCAGCCAGGTTGCGCCAGAATCCAGGTAGTGCCAGCGGCCAGGTTGCGCCAGCCGCCAGGTTACGCCAGAATGCGCACAACCTAGGTGACGCAGTGCTAAAAAGCGCACGCGCACACTGTTCATCTTCTTCAACCAGCATAAAAATACTTGGTTGAACCCATGAACTTCAAATGACCATAACTCGGTCAAAATAACTCCAAATTAGGACTTTCAAAGGTCAAAATAGGGTGGAACGAAATTCTCTACAACATGGAACAACTAGTTTTTGAAAACAAACAAGTTTGATAGATCAAAACAAAAAAAACCGAAAATGCTTCAAACTTAGATCTATAAGAATCCACCGATAAAAATCAAAAACTCCAAGTTCTAAAGAGGCTTATAATCATGTAAAGAAGAGAATGGAACAATAAAATTTGAGATCCATCAAGTTGTACTTACCTAGGGCTCTTGGCTGTAGGTGGAGAGGAGTAAATACAGAAGATGGAGAAGTTATAAGAAATAAATTGAGGAAAGAGGGAGGGGTTGACTTATATATTAAGCCCAAACCATCTTAAACCAAACCAAGCCAACATATTGAACCAAACCAAAATAAACCAAGTCAAGATAAACCGAACCAAGATTAAACCAAGACTAGTTAAGCAAGACAAGTCACAACATGGGTCACCTGACAAATGTCAGAAATCCGTACACGTATAATGAAAATATATATAACGGTTAATGGGGGTGACAACTCTACCCACCTTAAAAGAATTCCGTCTTTAGAATTTAATCAAGATACTAGAGATGTCAGGGCAAGCTATACTAACCACAGACAATCTATGACTAGTAATTAATCAAGCAATCATTCATGCAAGCAAGGAGTTAAGAGCATAAGGCATAAGAAAGACATTATACCTCATGAGTTAAACATGTACGGATATCGCGATCGGATATCATCCTCACGTTTCCAAGTTGACTCGCCCAAAGAGTGATGACTCCAAGCAACACAGACTAACTTAATAGTCTTGTTCTTGAGTACCTTCTCTCTTCGGTCCAATATGGATACAGGCCTTTCCTCATACGAAAGGTTGGTACCAACAACCAATTTCGAATGATCAAAGATATGGCTCGGATTCGGGATATACCAACGCAATTGGGATACATGGAATACGTCATGTACCTCATGTAACGACGGTGGAAGAGCGAGACGATATGACACATCGTCTGCTCGCTTGAGAATATCAAACGGCCCTATATACCTGTAACACCCCTGAATTTTTGAATTATTTTTTTATTATTTAATTACCTTAAATAGGATTTATTGAATTTATGAGTATTTTTATTATTATTATTAAATATGACCTTAGCCATTGTTGAGTTTTGGAGCACAAGACGTCTAGGAATTGTGGCATAGATGATGTAGCAGTGAGCCTTGACTAGTGTATTAGCCATGCTAAGGGAGATCTAGCCATAATGATGCCCAAAATAGGAAAACCAAGCCAAGTTGTGAAAAGACTTATTTAAATCATTTAATTAGTTATTAGATAATATATTGATTTTTAGATGACCCGGTTGTACCCAGTCAGCCCGAACCGGACCCAAACCAATTCCAAGCCCATGTAGGCATGTAGTGGACCAAAGACGACCATGTAGGCCAATTTTATGTGTATGCAAATATTTTTTAATTTATTTTAGAAATTTATATTATGTTTTTAATTATTTTATTATAGTAAAAAAATTTGTATTTTATTATTAAATAATGTTTAATAAAAATTGTACAGTTTTCTGGACCCAAATAAGGGGTGTGGTAAAGTTCACCCATTGGAACAATTTTTATTATTTTATTATTATTAAAGTGATTTTTTGTGATTAAATAATCATCGTTATTATTATTGGATATTATTAATTGATTTTAACACCAATTGAGTTGTTATACATATGTATAGATATTTAAATAAATTAATTATGAGGATAGATAATATAGGGATTTTTTTTGAGATTTTATTGGGTATATTTAGATATATACATATCAATATATATGCATAATAGGATATATCTATATATATTAGAAAAAGAGATAATAAAAAGGAAAGAAAAAACAATTCGTGAACAGTGCAAAGCACTGTTCACTCTCCCCCTCCCCCGCGCCTGTGTCCAGCCCGAGGATAGTTTTAAAAAAAAAATTTCGATTTGATCAAACCTTGATCAAATCTTCGCCGAATCAATCCAAATCTTTTCCAACCTCGTTTAAACTGGATTCTCCTCTAACCCAATCAAAAACCTAATTGGATTTGGATTTTAAATCAATCTAAAATAGGATTTCAAAAACCTTGGTATATATATATACGCGAGTAGTCCTATCGGTTTCTTACAAACTTTCTATCGATAATCCATCCCTAAACCCGATCCCCCGACTTGGAATCATCCCCGACAACCTCACGCCCCTCCCTGACACGCAGCAGCCACCGTACGCCGCCACACAAGGCGCCGGAGACGGCCAACCCGCACGAAAACAGGGAATAGCCGCAGCAGCAGTTTACCGGGGAGTCGATTTCATAGGTACGTATCCCCGTCTATGACGGATCGTTTTTCAATCTGTAAATTGTTTTAGAAAGCTAATATTACCAAGTTTCGATCCCAGTAGATAGGTTTTGTGATAGACAAGCACCCCGTCCAAAAAATTGATAAAAACTTCATCGAAAAACCTGTCAAAAATAGGATGTAAGTCGGTCCAAACACCCTTGTTGGGAGGCGAATCATCGTCAAACCAACGACAGTTTAAGAAAACTAATTAAAGACACTTGAAGACAATATATAGGTCTTTAGAACCTAGCTTTTAGTTTTGAATTTTATAAACTATGCACATAGAAATAAGTCATCAAAGATCGACGAATAACTCATTAAAAATAGTTTTAAAACTTTAAAATTTTCCCGAGCCAACGTGCGTCCCGTCAATCCGGGCGATGTGGTCGCAAACTGAAAGCATCGAAAGGTGCGTATCGACTTCACGGACGTGTGGGCTTTGACGGAATTCAAATTGGTCGCGTGTGCGCGACGAATTTGATGCGTATCCGTCGAAAATCACTGTATCGGCCCTTTTTGAAATTCCCCAATTACTTTGTGCACGTTCGTCAGATCGAGACGAAACTTGCGTCAACAGGACCGTATTATTTTTCTGGTCCTGTATGCCAAGTTTGGTCTGATTCTGAGACAGTTGATTGGATCGCCGTTTTGCGGGCTCCACGGTCCGATTCAACGGGCGATTTTGTGCACGGCTTATCGGAATCAAAAATTGGACATACCGTTTAGTTGGTATCATCAAAAAAAATTTGTAGACATGTAGTTTGACAACTTTAGAGACCATTGACTTTGGCACGCTTTTCGATGCAAAGCGGGTCCAACGGCGGACACCGTTCTGACCCGAAATTACCGTTTTGCCTCTGTGTCCGGAATTGGACTTATGGGTAGCCTATCCTAGCTATTTTGCTTATTCTGGGAATGTTGGTAATGTCTATTTTAGCATCCAAGGACAGTTGCAGGAGTTCAACTTTTGCGGACATTTGATCTGACAGGTTATTTTAGACGTGGTTGAGTCTACACCAGGCATGTACACCTTGCCAACTCTACAGTATTTACATGCTTTCCTATATTTTCAATATTTCTTGCTTTGTTATATATCTCTCTTATTTTCTCTCATAATTCTTTCTAGTTACATGTGCACGTAGATTTTGATTTTTCTTTCTATACTACTTGTTCTATCTTTCCTATCTTTTTTATGTCTAGTGATAGTATTGATATGCCTGTGCCATGTTTCTCCTGACCTGTTTGACTTGGACTTGACCTTAATCTAATTTTCGGGACTTGATTGATTTGGCCCAGTTATGATCGTTTGATTTAACCCTGATATGTTATTAGACGTGACTATACCTGACCACCTCGTTCGTGAGCTCCCATCGAGTACGGATGAGCCTTACTATAGTTAGAGATTCCCCATCGGCTACTGACTATAGGACTGTGAGCTCCCATCGGGCTGCGGTTACCCCGACTTACTATTAGTCACGGTTGATAGCACTATCTTTGACGGTATGCCATTTATACTTATTCTTTAGTCTCATATTGTTTCTTGTACCATTTCCTATTTTCTCGCATGTTGTTTACTGTACAGTAGGCATGTATATTATGTGTCTTGCTAGTCGTCTGAGGACCTGGTGATCTCTCCAGGCTTAGTTAGAGACGAGGACTACCCAGAGGTTTATGGTTCTGGAGTGGAGACTGGTGACGCACCTTCACAGGAGGACGAGATAGTGGCTGAAGACTTCTCTTGAGACATGTCTCTTCATTCATAGGCTTGCTATTTTATTTTCTTTCTTTTCAGTGGACATGTAGTAGATTATTTATTTCTTTTACTGTGGTTTCGGGATGTCTTACCTGCACAGTTACTTTCATATTTCATGTTGGACAGATTTTTTTATTAGTATCATTTTATTTGACTTGATATCTCGTGACTTATTTTATGTGTGGATGAGATTAGCTGTGTACATGTGACTTGTATTATACTCTGGGTTGATTATTATGATTTACAGCTTAAGCATTCCGCTAATGGGCTTACTTTGAGCTTCGGTCCATTGGTGAAGTGTTGCTGGCATGTACCGTATCCTAGTCCTATACGTATTTTAGGACTGGAGCGTTACATGTTTTTGTGGTGGCCCATGCAGGTCTACGTTAATCACTTCGGTTACGTTACTCTACCCATGTGAGCCTGCGAATAGGATAGACAGACCCTTAGGATCTCATCCACATCTTTATATTGTTTCACGTCCTTGAACTCTTTATTTCGGCTTCAAAATTTTTCCTTGACATGCATCCTGCTTGGTATCATTTTTCCTTTAGCTTATATGTTTCGTTCGAGTGCAGTGAAATGGACCCGCAATCCAGTGACGAGAACCCCGCCGTCACCCCGCAGGGCGATATAGTGACTCATGTCGACACGACCCCGCCACCGGTTGGAGGTTCTTCTACCCAACCTGACGATCCAGCAGCTTCGCAACCACCAAGGGTCAGGAGAGACGACATCCCATCCATGCCAGCACTGCCACTGATGCCACCGATGATGTTTCCACAGCTTGGACAGACGATGGATCCCCAGCAGCTTTTCCAGACCATCTACGTGATGATACAAGCGCAACAACAAGTTCAGATAGAGGCCCAGCAAAGACAGACGGAGCACATCGAGGATCGCCTCGTGTCAGCACTAGAGAGAGCCACTCCACCAGTTCCCCAGACGACGACGGGAACCATCGTAAACTTTTGCCAGTTGAAGCCAGACAAGTTCTCGGGCAAGGAGGAGCCCACCGAAGTTCATGAATGGCTCACCAATATTAAGCAACAATTGGAGGCAGCCGAGTTATCAAGAGATCGATGGATGATTGCCGTCAGGATGCAGCTGACCGGCAATGCGCACCACTGGTGGCTTACAGAGGAGAAAAAACTTGGGCATAATAAGGTCACTTGGGAGGAGTTCTCCAAACTCTTCCAAGAGATGTTTATCCCTGCCACTTTCAAAGCAGAGCTTCGAAAACAATTCTTGCACCTTGAGCAAGGTAGCAGGACTGTGGAAGAATACAACGCTGAGTTTCTACGACTGAGCCGCTTCGTACCTACATTGATCCAGACTGAAGAAGAGAAGGCAGAAAAATTCTACGAAGGACTGAGCTATAGACTACAGGAGCTTATTGGGGCTGTAGCACCTACCACTTACTCCAAAGTTCTTACTGCAGCACGACGCTTAGAGCGAGTCCATCGAAAGGGAACCAGCGAGAAGCGACCACAGTCAGCAAAAGCATCATCAGAAGGACCTGAAAGATGCGTCATCGTACACCAGCAACCAAGAGTCGCCCCATACCAAAACCAAGATAACCCGACGTGCCAGTATTGCAATGGAAGAGGTCATACTCAACAAACATGTCGCAGAAGATTAGGCCAATGTCTAAGATGTGGTTCAACTCAACATCAACTTCGAGATTGCCTAACAAGAGGCCTACCAACACCACCAGCACCAACAGTACCAGCTCAAAGAGGATATCCACGAGGACCACTTCCCAACCAGGCAACACAGTTCGAGCGGGCGAGACAACATGCGGAAGCACCACGACAAGGACATGCCTTTGCTATGAGGATTGAAGACGGTATGACAACACAAGGAGCAAGAGAAGGTAACAACTTAAGACTTTTATGATAATGATAGAGAGTAGAATATTAATTATGCTTGCTTGTTACATGTTTGCTTAGGAATAACAATAGAAACATAGCACACCTTAGACATCTTAGAGCCATAGACATATTTTTCTTCTACCGTAGTGAGTTATTTCAATTTCGAGGACGAAATTATTTTAAGGGGGGTAGGATGTAACACCCCTGAATTTTTGAATTATATTTTTTTATTATTTAATTGCCTTAAATAGGATTTATGGAATTTATGAGTATTTTTTTATTATTATTAAATATGACCTTAGCTATTGTTGAGTTTTGGAGCACAAGACGTCTAGGAATTGTGGCACAGATGATGTAGCAGTGAGCCTTGACTAGTGTATTAGCCATGCTAAGGGAAGTCTAGCCATAGTGATGCCCGAACTAGGAAAACCAAGCCAAGTTGTGAAAAGACTCATTTAAATCATTTAATTAGTTATTAGATAATATATTAATTTTTAGATGACCCGGTTGTACCCAGTCAGCCCGAACCGGACCCAAACCAATTTCAAGCCCATGTAGGCATGTAGTGGACCAAAGATGACCATGCATGCCTATTTTATGTGTATGCAAATATTTCTTAATTTATTTTAGAAATTCATATTGTGTTTTTAATTATTTTATTATAGTAAAAAAAATTTGTATTTTATTATTAAATAATGTTTAATAAAAATTGTACAGTTTTCTGGACCCAAATAAGGGGTGTGGTAAAGTTCACCCATTGGGACAATTTTTATTATTTTATTATTATTAAAGTGATTTTTTGTGATTAAATAATCATCGTTATTATTATTGGATATTATTAATTGATTTTAACACCAATTGAGTTGTTATACATATGTATAGATATTTAAATAAATTAATTATGAGGATAGATAATATAGGCATTTTTTGAGATTTTATTAGGCATATTTAGATATATACATATCAATATATATGCATAATAGGATATATCTATATATATATTAGAAAAAGAGATAAGAAAAAGGAAAGAAAAAAAAAACAATTCTTGAACAGTGCAAAGCACTGTTCACCCTCCCCCTCCCCCGCGCCTATGTCCAGCCCGAGTATAGTTTTAAATTTTTTTATTCGATTTGATCAAACCTTGATCAAATCTTCGCCGAATCAATCCAAATCTTTTCTAACCTCGTTTAAACTGGATTCTCCTCTAACCCAATCAAAAACCTAATCGGATTTAGATTTTAAATCAATCTAAAATAGGATTTCAAAAACCTTGGTGTATATATATATACGCGAGTAGTCCTATCGATTTCTCACAAACTTTCTATCGATAATGCATCCCTAAACCCGATCCCCCGACTTGGAATCATCCCCGACAACCTCACGACCCTCCTTGACACGCAGCCGCCGCCGTACGCCGCCGCACGAGGCGCCGGAGACGGCCAAACCGCACGAAAACAGGGAATAGCCACAGCAGCAGTGTACCGGGGAGTCGATTTCATAGGTACGTATCTCCGTCTATGACAGATCGTTTTTCAATCTGTAAATTGTTTTAGAAAGCTAATACAACCAAGTTTCGATCCCAGTAGATAGGTTTTGTGATAGACAACCACCCCGTCCAGAAAATCGATGAAAACTTCATCGAAAAACCTGTCGAAAACAGGACGTAAGTCGGTCCAAACACCCTTGTTGGGAGGCGAATCATCGTCAAACCAAAGACAGTTTAAGAAAACTAATTAAAGACACTTGAAGACAATATATAGGTCTTTAGAACCTAACTTTTAGTTTCGAATTTTATAAACTATGCACATAGAAATCAGTCATCAAAGATCGACGAATAACTCATTAAAAACAGTTCTAAAACTTTAAAATTTTCCCGAGCCAACGTGCGTCCTGCCAATTCGGGCGACGTGGTCGCGAACCGAAAGCATCGAAAGGTGCATATCGACTTCACGGACGTGTGGGCTTTGACGGAATTCAAATTGGTCGTGTATGCGCGACGAATTTGATACGTATCCGTCGAAAATTACCGTATCGGTCCTTTTCGAAATTCTCTAATTACTTTGTGCACGTTCGTCAGATCAAGAAGAAACTTATGCCAACAGGACCGTATCGTTTTTCTAGTCCTGTATGCCAAGTTTGGTCCGATTCTGAGACAGTTGATTGGATCGCCGTTTTGCGGGCCCCACGGTCCGATTCAACGGGCGATTTTGTGCACGGCTCATCGGAATCCAAAATTGGACATACCATTGAGTTCGTATCATCAAAATAAATTCGTAAACATGTAGTTTGACAACTTTAAAGACCATTGCCTTTGGTACGCTTTTCGGTGCAAAGTGGGTCCAACGACAGACACCTTTCTGACCTAAAATTACCGTTTTGCCCCTGTGTCCAGAATTGGACTTATGGGTAGCCTATCCTAGCTATTTTGCTTATTCTGGGAATGTTGGCAATGTCTGTTTCAGCATCCAAGGACAGTTGCAGGAGTTCAGCTTTCGCGGACATTTGATCTGACAGGTTATTTTAGACGTGGTTGAGTCTATACCAGACAAGTACACCTTGCCAACTCTACAGTATTTACGTGCTTTCCTATATTTTCAGTATTTTTTGCTTTGTTACATATCTTTCTTATTTTCTCTCATAATTCTTTCTAGTTACATGTGCAAGTAGATTTTGATTTTTCTTTCTATACTACTTGTTCTATCTTTCCTATCTTGTTCATGTCTAGTGATAGTATTGATATGCCTGTGCCATGTTTCTCCTGACCTGTTTGACTTGGACTTGACCTTAGTCTGATTTTTAGGACTTGATTGATTTGACCCGGTTATGATCGTTTGATTTAACCCTGACATGTTATTAGACGTGACTATACCTGACCACCTCCTTCGTGAGCTCCCATCGAGTGCGGATGAGCCTTACTATAGTTAGAGATTCCCCATCGGCTACTGAGTCTTCGGCTTTCCGAGCCTCTTTCCAAAGGCATAATAGGCACAATACTAGGCACAGTCCCCGTCTGTAGAGCTTGCCAGAGAGAGAGAGAGAGAGAGAGAGAGAGAGAGAGAGCAAAGAAAATTTAGAATAACTTGACCGAAGGCTCCACCTTCCTCTCAATGCAGAGGGACACAAATGCCACTATGTACCCGATGGCATTAAGTACGGGGCGACTAATCGACATGGCATAAGAGTTCAAAAAATGTCTCGGATGCACAGATGGACGGAGAAACAAAGTCTTACATCCAAATGACCATGATACACCACAATTGTTCCCTGTGGAGCGTGCACCATGGATTGTTTCAACTTTTGGCCACCAGAATGAAGTATTTGGGGATATCGTATTGTCTTTCTCCAAAGGGAAAGATGTTTCTCCTTTAGCTTGGAGTATTAGCGTGCACAATCGCACATGGGATAAATCCTTCGTAAGCGATATGAGTAACAATAGAGGGTGTAACCGCGCGATTGAGGGAGCACGGGGGGCTTGGGTTTTAGCCATCGTCTTCTTCTTAATCTTGGTGGTTCTGGGACGCTTTGGGGACTACGGCCCAACAAGATCCATGCCAATGATCCTCCTTTTGTCTTTGCCTCTAGCAGGGGAAACACGAGTAGACAGAGGGGCGTCCTCCTTGTTGTCGTTCTCTTCCTTCGTGTCCCAGTTCATATAGGCCACGGAATCCTCTTCCACGCCAGAGTTATAGCCATGGACATTGTCATCAGTATCATTCTGAGAATCCGAATGTAGACATGATGACGAGGGAGATATAAATGTGAGTTTGGGATGAAGAAGAGAGGGTTTAGGGCTCATAACAAATCCAGAAGAAGAAAATGTGGGGAGAGAGAAAGACCTTCTCTTGTTTTGATTTCACCTCTCACGCACGGTACAACGCACGTCCGACAGTTCCAGTCCCCCATCAAATCTCCAAATGGCTCAAGGTGTTCGTGGCCGGTCCGGGCCGGCCCGCGGTCCAAAAAGAGGTGGTTCAAACTGGGCTCGGACCGAGCCTGAACCGGACCGGACAAGCAAGCGGGCCGGGCCTGGCCCGGCCCGGTTTGATTAGGATGGGCCCAGCCCGCCCATTGAATCGGACCATAAGGTGGTCGGGCCGGGCCGGAGCGGTCCACGGGCCGGGTCGGGCTCCGGCTTAGTGCGGGCCGGTTCAGTTTTGTTTTGTTTTTGTTTTTTTTTAAATTTCTATTGTTTTGTTTATGTTTTTTTTTGTTTTTTTTAATTTTAATTTCTATTGTTATTTTGAAAAAAAAAAATATTTCTCCCTCTTCCTTTATCCGGGCTTGGAACCGACAATGCTTGCTTGGCACAGGCGGAGTTAAAAAAAATATATTTTTTAATTTAAAAGTAAAAATTAGTTTTTGAAATTTTAAAATTTGAAAGTATAAGTTAAAATTTTGAAATTTTGTAAGTTATAATTTAAAATTGTATTTTTGAAAGTATAAGTTAAAAATTTAAAAGTATAAGTTAAAATTTTGAAATTTTGAAAGTTATAATTTAAATTTTAAATTTTGAAAGTATAAGTTAAAAATTAAAAAGTATAAGTTAAAATTTTGAAATTTGTACATTTGTAAAAAAATTGTAAAAAATTAAATGTACATACCTTGCACCGTAGCCTCATTCTTGTTCGCCTTCATGCACCAAAAGCGATTCAAAGTCCAGCTCGTGAATATCAAGATTTTCATCTATCTGGTTTTGGGTTCTTCTCTCGGCTTTAATCTAATCTTGTACGCACACTATTGCTTCCAAGATATCGGGCTTCAAGCGGCCCCTCTTTCTGCTCAACATCCTTAATCCAATACTAAAACAGGACTCCGATGCTACCATAGACACCGGGACCATTAGTAGATCACGTGCTATGTTAGAAAGAACAGGATATCTCTTATCGTGTCTCTTCTACCATTCTAAAACGGCGAAGTGATCTGGAGTCTCTTCTTCGTCTTCATAAGAACTAAGGTACAGAGACAACTCTTGAGTAGGTTGGAAAGATTGCTTTTGTTTCTTCCTTTGTAGTAAGCGACCGGCTGTTGATAGCTTAGACGCCAAGCCGGAGCTACTACTAGCCCCCCTGAGTTGGTCGGGTCGATCCTGCTCTTTCTTCGTACAGTGTAACTAACATGTCCAACGCAAGTTTAACTTCTACTTTCATGTCAGTAACATCTATATCCATATATTCTCCAAATCCATCTAATAAAGCCTCTACGCCATCCAATTTGATTGTAGGATCAAATATGGAAGCCAAACAATATAAAAGAGGTACTTCATCCCAATATTTCTTGAATTTGGCTTTCATATTTCTCACAACATATTCAAAATTTGGAAGATCTCTATATCTAGAAAATAAATAAAAAATGTTACAAAGTTCACGTAAAGCTAAGCAAGATGTGGGATAATAAACACCAGAAAGAATACGTGTAGCATTGTAAAAAATTTCTAAAAATTCACAAATACTTTCAGCTACTACCCAATCATCAGCAGTAACTTGAAAGTCAAAGGTGAGATCCGCATTACAATAATACGTAATAACATCCTTAAAAGGAATTGCAGATTTCAACATCAAGTAGGTGGAGTTCCACCTATGTGGTATATCCTTCACAAATCTTCTAAAAGTAATACCAAAATGTGCGCATGTGCATGCAAAACTTTGTTGTCTACTTAGAGACGTATTCAAAGTGTGCAAGCATTGTCGCAGAGTGTCTAAATGACGACTAAAATATTATAAACATTCTTTAACAACTAAGTTAATAATATGGCAAGCACACCTAACATGCAAAAGTCTACCTTCTAAAATAGGCTGAAAAATCAATGACAAAGAAGACATAGCAGCATTATTGTTTAAAGCATTATCCAAAGAGACAGAAAAATTTTTGTGGTGAATATCATATTCACGCACGTGTTGAGAAATGGCACTTGAAACTACAGCGCCCGTGTGTGGATATTTTATAATTTTAAGACAGATTATGCATTTTTGCAACATCCATTGTGCATCGATATAGTGTGCAGTAATACAAATGTAAGCATAACTTTGCTTACTAGTCCAAATATCAAAACTAATAGACAACTTACTAACATTTTGTAAAACCGCTTTCAAAGCGGCTCTCTGCTCCTTAAAGAGACGAATAGCCTCATTTCGAGCTTGTTGTCTACTAACTCTAGTAAAGGAGGGGTTTAGAGACAATGTTGCATAATCGCGTAAAGATTCACTTTCACCAGAAGTGAAAGGAAGTTCATCACGAATAATATATTTAACTAATTTCGTTTTATGACGCGCAGCTGAGTAAGTAAAGTTACCCATTGAAGAACCGGTGGCACCTCCAAAGCTTATTTGGGTTTGGGACGTTTGAAGCGTGTCCTTCCCGTAGCAAGTGTCATAGTGTCTGGATATGGTCCCGGTGCCACCGCCCTTCTTCCATGCGTACTGGTTCAAACATTTATTGCATTGCGCCTTGCACGGTATTGGTTCACCCTTGGCATCTAAAACAAGCGAACCATCAGGATTAGTTTCATAAATCAAAGTAAAAAAATTCCAATACTTAGACTTTTTTCTTTTTTCAGGAAGTTGTGTAGAACTAGCGAGTTCTGGAGGAGATGGAAGGCACCCCTCAGGATTGGTTGCTATTTGCTCAGGTGGGTTTGAACCTTCACCAAAAAAGAATTAAAAATGTCGTAAGTCTGTCCAGCGAGATTAGGTGGGTTTGAACCTTCACCAGCAATTTATAAAAAATAAGTATAATTTATAAAATAAAATAAAAGCAGGGATTGGGAGGGAGATCGGGAAGCCGTAGAGCGCCGGAATGGGGTTGAGAGCACCGGGAAGCCTTAGAAGTAGAGCACCGTAGAGCATCGGGAAGCCTTAGAAGCACCGTAGAGCACCGAAAAACCTTAGAAGTAGAGAATTGTAGAGAAATATTTTAAATGAGTTGTGTTTGAAAAATGAAATTTTTGGCCTATTTATAGGAATTTTTTAGGGTTATTTTGGTCATTTTGGTCCAAAAATGACCAAAATGTCCCCCCCAACGTTTATAAAACGGTTACAATTGGGGGCATTTTGTTAAAATACCCCCCCAATGTTCATATTTTGTTTAAAAAAAAATTTAACCGGACCGGGCTTCGGGCCGGTCCAACCGGTCGGGCCACGGGCCGGGCCAATGGGCCAGTGTCACGACCCACACCCTAGAGTTAGGGCACGAGAACGTAACAACGCCCAGCCTACGCCGCAGTGTCAACGGTAGAACGCTGTCCTAGGTCTCAATGCATCTAACAGTATAAGACTAAACAGTTTATACTCCCTGAATGGGGGTGACATAGCAGAATGTAAACTCAATCACATCTAAGGTAGAGCATAAAGGAAGATAGATAAAACATGAAATCGAAAAGAGATACAACAGATAGAAGTCTAAGTGTCTAAGATACAAACTCAGAATACATCTCAAAACTCAAATACAGTAATCCATAAATATAACTCAAGATGACTGAAAATAAACTATAAGCAAAAACCCTAGCTATCTATGCAACCTCTACTGTCTCCTCTAGGCTAGCAGGCAACCTCCAGGCTATCTGTAAAATTTATCAACAGGTCCAGTCAGGACTGGAGCGAGCACAATACATCTCAACAGATCATGGCAGGTTAGAAAAATATAATCATGCAGTAAATTAAGATACAGGATCTGAAAGAAATACAGTATGTAAACAGAGAGAGAGAACTGTAATAGAAATATTTACTATAAGTAGAGAACTAACAGTGACTAGTGAATCAGAGTACAAGCTAGACATGTGAACAGGTAGAGGTGATTCATGAGAGGTGGTTCAAGATTATATTATTTGGAATTATTCACATGCTATTTCTACTCCCCCGTACCCCCAATCAATACACAAGGATCCAACCAGGTTATGTTATGATTCCATGCAAAGGCCCACAAGGGGTGATACATGGATAGCCCATAAATGGGTGATTCTGGGAATGCCCACAATGGGGTGATTATGGGAAGACTCTGTGATCATGAGAGTACATGTCACAAGTGATCGAAGAACCGTGAAGCATAGTGATACACCATGTAAGTGAAACGCACAGAACATATAGTATACGATGCTCCCTGAGGGGATAACATCTCAAGAAATGATCCATATAGTACTAATCCGTGTTACCAACGTGACAGCATCAAGTATAGTAATCTAAAGCAGGAAAATAATTCTAACAGGATATGAAATGATCAGAGAATGTACTCGCCTGATATCTGAATGTCCAAGGTAAAGATACTGTCCGAGGAGAGGTGTCTGGCTCCTAATTAGAACAGCACAAGTCACAACATGTCCAGAAGGGTAATATAAAGCACTACAATGCATTCTACATGAATCTAGGTCAAACTAGGCCAAAGTCAACCCTTGGTCAACTCTGGTCAACTGCACTAGTCAAACTAGGTCAAACTAGGTCATGTCCTAACCCAGCAAGTCTTACTAGGCCTAACCAAGACTATCCTAGCAAGCACACATCAATACAAGGCTATACAAGCCAACATACACCCAACTCTATATAGCATGCAATTATTCAATACTCAAATAGGCAAGAATTCACATTGGATATACACTAGGTAATCTATTACTTTAAGCTATATATGTCTACACATATATACACATGCATATATTGGTATTCAACATTAGGTCTATAATCATGACATTTCAAATGGTTATATAAACTTATATATTACAACACAATATGCTAACATATATATAATATACATACATAGCTAAGTTAACTATATTCATAAATACTTATTTAAGAGGCTATGTGTGTGTATGTGAACATGGCAAAGGGGCAAGTGAGGGTTAAATGGGCATACATAGTGTATACATATCAAAGAGTGTCAAAGTGTAAGTGAACAATGTGTCAAGTGTGATAGTGTCAACATAGTGTAAGGGGTACATGAGGTAATTTAGGATTTGTGTTAACATAGAACATTATATCTCATTAACTTGTATATTGCATACATTACATCTATTATTATATTACATTCATGCTTGCATTCATTCATCATTCATTTATTCTCTTGCACCACTATATGCACCATACATTACATACTATGGAACCTACATATTCATTACAAGCCATACTTATACATGCTTACATTAGATATGATACTTACACCTCATACATCATTTATTTAAACATTTACTCATTCTTGCATTCTCTATTTAATTACATAATGTATATACATTAACATGGGTTAAAATCAAATAGAATATTATATTACACACAAGGGTGCACAAAATGCATATGCCGAATAATAACTCCTACTAATAATCAATACTGTAACATCTCAGCATGAATTAAAATCTAGGATTAAAGTATGTTATAGATCTATGTGTTAGCTTTCCAAAACTTCAAACGGATCGCGTTTTCGTTTCCGAAAACTCCCGGAATCGCAAAAACACCGAGAACGCGTTTGTCTTTCGTACAGCTGACACGTAAATAATTTTCCAGAAAGTTACAGAAAGAATTAGGCCTATTAATACATGTTTTTGGAAAGCTAACTTCAATACGCTTCTTTTAAAAAAAACGGAAGATTAAACCGAGCTTTGAGCTAGAAGTTATGACATTTCTAAGTTAGGACTGAAATTAAAAACGTGGATAAAAATCATGACGGATTTGGGTAGTTTGAGACAAAAGAACACAAGTATATAACATAATATATCAAGAACTCACTCTCTACACTAATATATATATATGAGACACTATAGAACACATCTCCAATACAAAAATATGAGATTAAACATGTAATAATTCATTCATACATAACAACAACACATAGTGTGTCCAAATTTTGGATTTTTTCACATAGACACAACCACAACACAAAGGACACTCCTATGACCTCCAAATGGACACGAAATGGACACAAATGGACATACAACCATGGGGGTCATTCCTATGGGTTCAAAATAGACTTATATGCATGAGGAAATAAAAAAGAGAAGGGATTTATACCTTCTGGTAGATCGAATCGAAGAAAAGCCTTCTCGGAGCGACACCGACACGTAGAGATTCCAAAAGGACACGAACGAGCTCCGAATCCTCCCAAACTTGGGTAGCTTCCTCCTTGGCTAGAATGGAGAAGAAAAAAAGAAGATTTGGTGGCAAAATGGAAAGATTTGGTGAAGAAATTGCTAGGGATTGCTCTCTAGGAATTTGGGGAAGAACAAGAGAGAGAGAGAGAGTGTGGATGAGAATAATGAAATGAACTTGAGCCTATCCTCTCCCAAAGTGGCTGGCCATATGGGGCTATTTGTCCTATTATGGTAAGGTCCAAAATGCCCCCACTAACCTATTCTATGAGTATTAGGAAAGGGCTAATTGGTTGGGGCTAAATTAGTCATTCTAAAGTCTCTAATCACACTAACCTTATCCATAATAATTAGTCTATCCTCTAACTAAAATATTTCTATCATGTGGACTAAAATTAATATCATGTGGGCCATGCCTAACTAGCGTGTGGGTCCCACTAGAGTCAAACTTCCCCCGGGTCCCCGTTTCAAGTCGAATTGAGTTGAAATTCGAACCCGACTCAAATAACCCCAAAAAAAAAATCATAAATAATTAAATAATATCAAAATAATTCAAAGAGGTCAAATGCAAAAATATTCTTAGGCCAGAAATGACATTAAAATATTATAATCACATGGTTAGGCTCTAGGTCAAACAGTCTCTAGGATTTCACTAGCAAAACGTCAAAACCACAAGTCATTGATTTAAATAATTTTAAAATGATTTTAAAATCACCAAAAAATTATATCATGAATTAAATATCATTATTAAAATAATTATAAATACGAAATTTTAAAATTATCCTCATTTGGAAAACTGGGTGCTACAGCCAATAAAAAATAAAAAAAAATTCTACGGGCCGGTCTCGGGTTGGGCAGGGGAGGCCCGACCCGGACCGTGTGGGTTGGGGGGCCGGGCCGTGCCGGGCCTGAAAGCGGGCCGGTCCGGACTTCCTCTGAGCGGGCTGACGTGCGGGCCGGACCGGGCTTCGGGCCAACCGGCCCACTGAACACCTTGACAAATGGTTGGAGAATCATGATTGTGCTCCATCCCGATGTCATTGTCTCCTGGGGCAACACATGATGCCCTGCCCAGGTGGACAACTTAGAGCATCTCCAACCCTATTGTGAGTTTGAAAAAAATGGTTGCCACATATGAATGGCAAGCATTTTTTTTTAAAATGCTTCTCCAATGCAAATGTGAAATAAATTGTGAAGTTGACATGGCAATGACATGGCAAGGAAAATGTGAAGTTAGTTGTCTAGATCTAGACAATGCACTTCACAATGACTTTATGTCCACATCACCAATTATGAATAAAAAATATATATATAAAAAAGAAGAAGTGAAAAAGTTGTCTTAGAAGTTGAAAAAAAGTAATTTTATTGTCTTATCAAACTTTTGCATTGGGTAACATATTTTTATCTCATTGTCTTGTGTGAATGTCATCTTGCCACATAGAAAAGACATTGTCTTATGTCTCATGCCATATAGGATTCACAACACAAAACAAGACAATAGGGTTGGAGATGCTCTTAGACGTAACCTATCGCGTAGGCCCAGGTCGTTAGATTTGTCCTTCACTATTACAAATAATGCTTTGCCGGTCTGACCGAACCCACTCGACCTCAGTTTGATTGAATCAACTCCGGTATTGAAAGTGATTTGCCTAGTTCGAAGGGAGCCTCGGTTCCTGAGGGCTTAGAGCGTCGATTCTCGAAGGCTACATCTTTTGACAAAGACTATGAGATCAAGATAGGAAAATTGGCGAGGGACAATAGACTAATGAGCTCGTGTTTGAGCCTACCCCTACCCATGTATGGGCCCGTTTGGTTTGCAGGATTGGACAACGTAATGTAATTGGCATTACGTTGTCAATCTAACTCGGGTGTTTGGTTGGACAATTTTTTTTAGATGTAATGTAATCGCGATTACAAGTTTGATTACATTACATCAGTTTCTTCTAAACTCAATTACATCATAAAACCTATGTAATCGCAATTACATTACAATTTAAGCGGAAGGTTGGTATGTTATAATTTGGTCTTTTTGTTCGTTTTTTGTCATTTTTTGTTGTTTTTGTTTGTTTTTTGCCGTTTTATTCGTTTTTGGTCGTTTTTTGTCGTTTTTGTTCGTTTTTTGTCATTTTTTTTTCGTTTTTTTTTTTCATTTTTGTCATTTTTTGTCGTTTTTGTCCGTTTTTGTTCGTTTTTTGCCCCCTTTTTTTTTTTTCTTTTTTGGGTTTTTTTGTTGTTTTTGTTCGTTTTTTGCCGTTTTTATTTGTTTTTGTTTGTTTTTGTTTATTTTTTGCCGTTTTTGCTCGTTTTGGGCCCTTTTTTTTTCGATTTTGTACGTTTTTTGTCGCTTTTTTAATCCTTTTTTGCTTTTTTGGGGTCTTTTTTTCACTTTTTTTTGTTGTTTATGCTCGTTTTTTTCTTTCTGTTTGTTGTTTTTGAATTTTTTTGCAAGTTTTTTAATCTTTTTGTCGTTTTTTACTCGTTTTAATTCCCCCTTGTTTTTGGTCTTTTTTGTATTTTCGTTTTTTGTCATTTCTGTTCCTTTTTATCGTTTTTTTTGCTCTTTTTTTATCCTTTTTTTTATCGTTTTTTGTCGTTTTTCGTCTTTTTTTCTTTCATTTTTGTTTTTTTTTTGTCAATTTTTTTGTTTTTAGTCATTTTTTTAACCATTATTGGTCACTTTTTATGGTTTTCACATTTTTGATTTTCTTTGTCGTTTTCTTTTTTATCGCTTTTTCGTTTTTGGTTTTTTTTTCCTTCCGTTTTGTTCGTTTGTCATTTTTTGTCGTTTTTTTTTCGTTTTTTTGTCTTTTTTTAGCAGAAAACAAACCATTTTCTCCTTATTTATTTATTATTTATTTTTTTTTCTTTTAAAATTTTTAAAAAATTTTATTGATCAACTTTTTAAATTTTATGTTGTATTTAAAAAAATATTAAATTAGAAACTTAATTACATTACATGGTAAACCAAACATATGAATGCAATTGACATTACATTACATGGTTTGATTACATGTTTCAACCAAACATAGTAATGTAATTGTAATTTCATTACATTACTAACCCAATTACATTACAAACCCAATTCCATTACGATTACGATTACATTACAATGAACCAAACGCAACCTAAATATGTTCTTATTAAAGTCATCATTCAAAGCCATTATTCGACTTCGAATGAAGACTTGAGGTCTTATGGTGATAGATAGTCCAAGGGTTAGGCCAAGAGGCCCAATCCTGAGCATATTAGATTTTACATAGGCCCAAACCATGTTCCATTTGGGCACAGATCCACCAAATCTATTCATTAAACACAATCATAAATAAATTGCACTTGATATTGGCAGGAATATTCACGTATTTTCGGCGGTCATGTCTAAACATTAACTTGATATGCAAGTAAAGATTTATGGTTATGTCTTGACATGCTATAAATATCCGGAAATTTTCATAGAAAGCATTAAATGTTTGTAAAATGCCAATGAAAGCACAAATTTTGTAATAATATGTGCACAAGAACGTCCTCAGGTTGGACGTTATATCTTTTTCATTATTTTTAAATGTATTTTTTTTGCCTACCGTTTGTAACTCTGTTAGCCGTTGACCAAAAAAAAAAACAAATAATAAATAAAAGGATAACGCCCATAAGAAGGGCGTTTCCAGGCTGATGGCTGTCGCGCTCTGCCGCGCTTCCTTTTTACTGACGCACGCTGGCATGCTTTACGAAGCTGCATGCAGACAACAGCTTTATCAGCCGCTTTGGCATGCTTTGGCACACTGGCATGCTTCTAATATCATTAGGTCATATCTTGGTGTGGAGCCACCAGCTGATATAGAAGGTCGGAGCACTGTCAGACAGACTTGGCTTCGGTCCACTTTTATGCATCTTGATCACATCGGCGATACTAAAAATGAAGGTCAAATTTTAGTTGTTGATTTTCATGTGATTTTTTATACAAGAGCTTATTTGTTGTGTCTATGCAGTTCATTATTATTTTCCGACAGATGCTAAAAATGAAGGTTGAGAACAGCTTCTGAACTGAAGAATAGGTTGAGAGCAACTTCTGAACTAAAGAGCTTCTGTCTACAATAAAAGATAAATAAGAAATGGTTAGAAGAAGTGAATGAGAGTCTCTTTTTCATCTAGGAATTACTATATAAGATGAATAATTTACCGTTTCAAACTATACGTTAGCTATTGAGTGAACGTTAGCTAGTGAGTGAACGTTAGCTATCCTATATCATAGCCGGTTAACGTTAGCTACCTTATTTAACCCTTTCACCCAGCACCTTATATCCCATCATCATTTATCAATCCCATCCAACTGTCCACCTTATATCCAATCATCATTTATCAATCCCATCAGTACACTTGCAAAGCAGAAAAAAATAAAAAAAATAAGAGGCCAGAGAACGCCCTTAGGAAGGGCGTATTCCTAGGAAAACGTCCTTCCTATGGGCGTTCTCCTCTTTTTTTTTTAGGTCAACGGCTAGCAGAGTTACAAACGGTAGACAAAAAAATACATTTAAAAATAATGAAAAGACATAACGCCCATCCTAAGGGCGTTCTTGTGCTCCCTATGATATTATTACAAACTTTGTGCTTTCATTGGCATTTTACAAACATTTAATGCTTTGTATGAAAATTTCCGATAAATATCCTAGACTCATCTCAGGTAAAACTCTGCCTATTTTCCAACTTACCTCAATCTTTGATTGCTCTTAAACGTCGGAGTGGCCATGAGGGAGCTATCACCACCCCTCCCAAGTTTATTCGTGTATGCAAGAAGCAAGGAGACAAGCTCAAGAACTCTAATCAAGGAGAAGAAGGCCATTGATTTGACCCACGAAGCTTTTCGAGCATCCTGGTGGTAATCACTATCGCTCCCCATGTTGAATATAGGGTAACTTCCAAACACCTACCTTCCATAGTTACTTTATTCCATCTTCAACTTCAACAACTTGATATACTTTTGCGAGAGACAGTATTTAGCTCTTTAGTTCAGTGTAATGCCGCCTCGTCCTTTTGTCTTTTATTGTATGAACGGAATTTGAATAAACCAATTTCCTAATTAATTATGACTGGATATCTGGCTGAGTCCTAATAAATTTAATTTGTACTAGATGGAGTCTTAGTCTCAGTCTTAGTAAAACTAGTTTCCTATCTAGTTTTAGCAAGCTTAAAAGAATTTGTTTGGCTGGCAGCGAGTACTAGTAGTGATAAGTTATATATAATAGTAAGGGAATCTCGCCTAAAGTTATTTTTTCATCTGTTCTCTCATATTCCTTTTTATATACAAAGTTTCTTTCAGAATCAACATAAAACTTAAATCCTAGGACCTTGTTTACTTGGTGAAATTTCTCCTAAGTGGCTTTGTTTGTGGGGGAGGAAGACGTTTTCGTATTTTATCACGTTCCTTCTTTTTATTTTCTATTTTAGAGATAATTAGATGATAATTTCTTTTTACTGGAATTGACCTGAATATAAACATTATTGCAGACATATGGAAAAATTATCTCCAGCATTCCAGCAAACTTGTCAAGGTTCCAGTTCAACATGGTGAATGATGCCTGCGGAGACGAGTTCATCGACCGCCATCTTCCAGGACTACTCAGTACCGATCCAAGTGAAACCTAATTCTGAACCTGCTATACTTGTATGCATTGCATGTGTTATTAGTTGTATGCTGTAGTCAGGAAATATTTACTCTCCCACTGTAGCAGGGAAGAAGTTAAATAGAGTTCTTGGGATAAAAATGGTCATTCCATATGTTCCATATGCTGATCTGCTGTGTAATTTTGATATGCTTGTTGGGTTTTTGGTTTTTCCTTTAGAAAGGTTTAGTCCCACATCGGAAAAAACAAATGGTTTGTATCTCTATATATTAGCTTTGCTATTATTGGAGATGCACATGTGGTGTGGAGGTGCACATGGGTTTGCCATGTGGGATTATTTTTCTAATGAAAAAAAAGGCTAAAATCAACAATTAAAGCATTCATGCTTTTTGCTCTTGGAAAATTTATTTCCATAGGAGCTAATGGGAAATTAGCGACTCGGGCTCGGGCCCATGAGGCGTAATGTGACGTTTTGTTGGCGCACTTTGCAGTACGCGCAGTGTGCGCAGCGTACGTAGCGTGCGTAGAGTGCGCAGTGTGCGCAGCGTACGCAGTGTGCGTAGAGTGCGTAGTGTGCGTAGGGTGCGTAAAAGGGGCTGTGTGCGTAAAGTGTAAATTACGCTGGTGGCACAACTTCCAGCAGAACGTGTCCTTGCATGTTCTGAGCGGTTGCTCCATGTTCGGGGTGGTTACTACCACGTCCCTAACATTGTGCTAACCGGACAGTTGTTGCAGGGGCTTATATAAGGCCTCCTCCTCCTCTCTCACAGGTTACAGAACAGAACAGAAAGAGAAGCCACCAGAGAGTTTACGAAGTGTTCTTTAGCACAAGTAAACAGAAATTTTCAGACTTGCGCCGCACCAGCGTTGCTTTTGCATGGGAGTTCGTGTCCGTCCGAGGAGTCAGAAGAGCAGGAGTGTTCTAAGTTCTCCGATGAACTTGCTGGTTCCTGGAAGTTGTTCGTGTAGGGCGAATAAAGCTTTGAGCAACGGTGATCATTCACCCCAGCAGGCGTTCTTCCATCTTTCGCCAGTCACCTTCTTCGTTACTGCCAGTAACTCTGATTGTATCTTCTTTTTAGAAGTACTACGATCTGATTGCTGTGATTACGAAATCTTTTTAGATTCTCGTAATATCATAACGATATCTTTTTAGATCTTCGTTATCCTTGCGCAACCTTCCTAGAAGTGTTGCGTTAGAACATTGTTTTTACAATTGTTTCATATTCTCAGTTTTCCATCGAAAAAATTGTGTCCCGGTAATAACAATCTCAAAGCTTTATTGCTACGATGGAAAACATTAATGCTTCACTCCTAAACACTGACTTCTGTAAGTTAGAGAAGTTTGATGGAAAGCATTATCAAGTCTGGAAGAGGAAGGTTTATCTCACTCTTCAACTCAGAGACGTGGATCACGTGCTTCTTGAAGAGGAACCTACCGTTCCAGATACTGGGTCTGCTGCCGCAATCTCTGCGGCTACTAAACTTCAGACCAAGTGGAGAAGGGAGAATAGCATTTGCAGGTTGCTTATCCTGAATGCTATGGAGGATTCCCTAGCAGAATCCTATTCTAAGAAGAATATCGCTAGAGACATATGGGAGTCTCTAGAAAAACTCTACGAAGAAGACAAGAACCGCAGTAAAATATTTGTGGTTGAAAAATATCACAAGTTGTTCTTTGAGGACGAAAAGTCTATGCTGTCGCAGGTGAAGGAGTTCCTAAATCTGCGACAGAAGCTGGAAGACGAGGCAATGTCCCTCCCCGACAAGTTTGTTATTGGAGGGATTGTCTCAAAGCTCCCCGCTGGGTGGAGCAAAGTCTATGCAAACATGCATAGGAAGAAGTTGGAGATCACCCTTGAAGATCTCCTACAGAAAATCTATGTTGAGGACCAAATGTGGGCTCAACTGAAGGTGGACACACTGTCTAAGCAATTGGCTAACGCCAATCTGGTTCAGACCAAGGAACCAAAGGGAAAGCAGGCGGCTTTCCACAGCAAGAAGAAGAACCCTAACAATCTAAAAGTCAAGGGAACTTCTATCAAGAAAAAGAAGCCAAAGTCTGAAATGCCTTGCTTCATGTGTGGCAAGAAGGGCCACTTTAAGAATGAGTGCAAAGTAAAGACCAAGCAATCAGAGCAAGGAGAGCCTAGTAAGGTATCTATGATCACTGACGTAGTTGCTATGATTGCACAGGTTGATGCAGTAAGGGATGACACTTACTGGTGGGTAGACACTGGAGCCTCCTGCCATGTCTGCTCCAGTAAGGAGTGGTTCACTACCTATACACCTACTTCTGAAGTGGTTATGATGGCGAACCAGGCACAAGCTGAAGTGCTCAGGATCGGGACGGTGGTGTTGAAGCTGACTTCGGGGAAGTCTCTGACGCTTCAAGGCGTGAAGCACGTACCTGCTATCGCCAAGAACCTGATGATAGTTTAAATTGATTGTTGAGTTTTGTGTTTAAATTTGTCAAATCTAAGACTGTGTGCATATTAACCCTTAATACGGGATTTTAAATGATAGTTTAAATTGATTGTTTTAAATGTAATATTTAGAGCTGTGTACATTGTTGTTGTAGGGATATAAATTTATCTTCCATATTCTTACATGTTAGGTTGTGATAAATATTGAGTTGGTTTTGATGTGCAAATTCTCCAAAATCCTGAAAACTGAATACATGTTAACATTTTTACATTGATTTTCATGTTTAGTTCAATTTCAGATTTAACATGTAATATTGAACTGTATGCGTAGATAAATGTATTGATAGTATATTAGGGTTTTATTTCTATCATGTTAGAATGTATTGGGAGCATTGAGATTAGTTGTGATGTTTCAAACTCCTAAATTTTGAAATTGCATTATGTTAATATTGTACTGGTTTAAATGTTAGCTTATTTTCAGATTTTGTATGTAAATGCTGAACTAAAACTGGATTTAACCTTTCAATACTAAGCTATAACCCTGTACAAGGACACACACACACACCCTAACTTAGTATACCCTGTCATGTAACCTAACTCTTCTTCTCTATGTCATGATCATATATCTATATAGATATATAGAGCTTAGGCATACATGTTATAATGTATATACATACATAACTAAATCTCTACCTCTTTATATATACATATATACATGGTTAGCCATGCATGTTATGAGCAAATGAGTTGTATATTGTAGATTGTTTAACCAATATGCCATGATTAGTGTAACTTGATAGTTATTGTTTGAAACCCCAAATCCTCCTATGCACTTTCATGTATATTTCACATACACACACGCCTATTATCTAACCATATGAACATGTCCACATACATCCATACACACACGAACTATATAACTTGTACATAATGCTAGCTTTTCCCTCTCTAACGCTATATATATAAATATATTGTGATTGGATTTCCATGCAATTGGCTTTCATTCTTTAACTTTTGATTTTGATTTTCTTGAATAGTACCCCTTATTAGATAAATGGTAGTTAACTTTATTTTATTTTGATAAGTACCAGTTTTCATATAGGATGGTAGACTGCCTTACAGTTTTGATGATTGTTATTTCTGTATCTTTTCTAGTTTAGCACCCTAGATTGCTTGTGTGTTTTGATACCATATGACCGTTTTGGTTTAGCATGACTAGTATACCTAGATGAGACTTTCACTACCACCGTATGCCATGACCCTGTATGTCATCCTTTTAAATCGTATGATTGTTTAAGTTCTGAGACTTTGATTGTGGGGGTTTGACCTAGAAGGAGTATGAACATTTTAATTTTGAGGATAAAATTTTTCTAAGGTGGGTAGACTTGTAACACCCAGTTCTCTAAAATAAGGGTAATTTTGAAATTTTGTAATTTTAATCATTTATTGATTTGACATTTAAATCATGATATGATTTTTGGTAATTTTTAAATCATTTTAAAACTATTTAAAATCATGACTTGTGATTTTGATGTTTTGCTAGTGAAACCCTAGAGACTGTTTGACCTAGAGCCTAACCATGTGATTAGGATATTTTAATGTCATTTTTGGCCTAAGGATATTTTGCATTTGACCTCTTTGAATTATTTTGATATTTATTGCGTTGGTGATTGTTGATTTTGACCTTTGATAGGTGTGATTTTGTGATGGTTTTGTGTCCGTATCGGACACGTATCAATTTTTATTTACAAATGTTTGATGTGCCTCAAAGAGAATTTTTTGTTACTGATTTTTTTTGAAAAGTATTTGAATGAGATTGTTTTCTGCATGTGTTTCCTGTGATTGCTTTGTTTTAATTTCGAGGACGAAATTTTTTTTAAGGTGGATAGATTTGTCACCCCCAGTTTTCAGAAACAGGGGTATTTTTGTTATTTTACATTTTTGAATATTTTTAAAATTTATTTTATTATTTATGATATTATTTTGGGGTTGAAATTTATTTTATTATTTATGATATTATTTTGGGGTTATTTGAGTCGGGTTCGAATTTCAACTCAATCCGACTTGAAACGGAGACCCGGGGGTAGTTTGACTCTAGTGGGACCCACACTAGTTAGGCATGGCCTACATGATATTAATTTTAGTCCACATAATAGAAATATTTTAGTTAGAGGTTAGACTAATTATTATGGATAAGGTTAGTGTGATTAGAGACTTTAGAATGACTAATTTAGCCCCAACCAATTAGCCCTTTCCTAATACTCATAGAATAGGTTAGTGGAGGCATTTTGGACCTTACCATAATAGGACAAATAGCCCCATATGGCCAGCCACTTTGGGAGAGGATAGGCTCAAGTTCATTTCATTATTCTCATCCACACTCTCTCTCTTGTTCTTCCCCAAATTTCTAGAGAGCAATCTCTAGCAATTTCTCCACCAAATCCTTCCATTTTGCCACCAAATCTTCTTCTTTCCTTCTCCATTCTAGCCAAGGAGGAAGCTACCCAAGTTTGGGAGGATTCGGAGCTCGTTCGTGTCCTTTTGGAATCTCTACGTGTCGGTGTCGCTCCGGGAAGGCTTTTCTTTGATTCGATCTACCGGGAGGTATAAATCCCTTCTCCTTTTTATTTCCTCATGCATATAGGTCTATTTTGAACCCATAGGAATGACCCCCATGGTTGTATCTCCATTTGTGTCCATTTTGTGTCCATTTGGAGGTCATAGGAGTGTCCTTTGTGTTGTGGTTGTGTCCATGTGGGAAAACCCCAAATTTGGACACACTATTTGTTGTTGTTATGTATGAATGAATTATTACATGTTTAATCTCATATTTTTGTATTGGAGATGTGTTCTATAGTGTCTCATATATATATATTAGTGTAGAGAGTGAGTTCTTGATATATTATGTTATATACTTGTGTTCTTTTGTCTCAAACTACCCAAATCCGTCATGATTTTTATCCACGTTTTTAATTTCAGCCCTAACTTAGAAATATCATAACTTCTAGCTCAAAGCTCGGTTTAATCTCCCATTTTTTTTAAAAGAAGCGTATTGAAGTTAGATTTCCAAAAACATATATTAATAGGCTTAGTTCTTTATGTAACTTTCTGGAGAATTATTTGAGTGTCAGCTGTACGAAAGACAAACGCGTTCTCGGTATTTTCGCGATTTCGGGAGTTTCTGAAAACGAAAACGCGATCCGTTTGAAGTTTCGAAAAGCTAACACATAGATCTATAACATAATTTAATCCTAGATTTTTATTCATGCTGAGATGGTACAGTATTGATTATTAGTAGGAGTTACTATTCGGCATATGCATTTTGTGTACCCTTGTGTGTAATATAATGTTCTATTTGATTTTAACCCATGTTAATGTATATACATTATGTAATTAAATAGAGAATGCAAGCATGAGTAAATGTTTAAATAAATGATGTATGAGGTGTAAGTATCTTATCTAATGTAAGTATGTATAAGTATGGCTTGTAATGAATATGTAGGTTCCATAGTATGTAATGTATGGTGCATATAGTAGTGCAAGAGAATAAATGAATGATGAATGAATGCAAGCATGAATGTAATGTAATAATAGATATAATGTATGCAATATACAAGTTAATGAAATATAATGTTCTATGTTAACACAAATCCTATATTACCTCATGTACCCCTTACACTATGTAGACACTATCACACTTGACACTTTGTTCACTTACACTTTGACACTCTTTGATATGTATACACTATGTATGCCCATTTAACCCTCACTTGCCCCTTTGCCATGTTCACATACACACACATAGCCTCTTAAATAAGTATTTATGAATACAGTTAACTTAGCTATATATGTATATTATATATGTTAGCATATTGTGTTGTAATATATAAGTTTATATAACCATTTGAAATGCCATGATTATAGACCTAATATTGAATACCAATATATGCATGTGTATATATATGTGTAGACATATATAGTTTAAAGTAATAGATTACCTAGTGTATATCCAATGTGAATTATTGCCTATTTGAGTATTGAATAATTGCATGCTATATAGAGTTGGGTGTATGTTGGCTTGTATAGCCTTGTATTGATGTGTGCTTGCTAGGATAGTCTTGGTTAGGCCTAGTAAGACTTGCTGGGTTAGGACATG
Organism: Iris pallida; assembly: GCA_029216955.1. Classification (NCBI taxonomy): domain Eukaryota; kingdom Viridiplantae; phylum Streptophyta; class Magnoliopsida; order Asparagales; family Iridaceae; genus Iris; species Iris pallida. Next base: position 12,548,866 of record JANAVB010013597.1, read on the forward strand.
ACCTAGTTTGACCTAGTTTGACTAGTGCAGTTGACCAGAGTTGACCAAGGGTTGACTTTGGCCTAGTTTGACCTAGATTCATGTAGAATATATTGTAGTGCTTTATATTACCCTTCTGGACATGTTGTGACTTGTGCTGTTCCAATTAGGAGCCAGACACCTCTTCTCGGACATTATCTTTACCTTGGACATTCAGATATCAGGCGAGTACATTCTCTGATTATTTCATAACTTGCTTAGAATTATATTCCTGCTCTAGTTTACCTTATTTGATGCTGTCACGATATTATCACGGATTGGTACTATATGGATCCCTACATTGAGATGTTATCTCCCTCGGAAGCATCGAAGACATTATGTCATGTGTTTCGTGTACATCATGTATTCCTCGCTTTCATGTTATTCATGTTTCTCATGTGCTTCATGCTCGTTCATGCATGCTCGTGTACTCTCATGTGCTCTCATGAATCGGACATGTTTCCCATGTATCTCATGTATAACCTATATTACATGTGCACTCATTTATGAACCTTCATGTGAATTTTATGTGCACCCATTAATGGGCCCCCATATGAACTTCATGTGCACTCATGTATGAGCTCTCATATATACTTCATGTGTACTCTTTATGGGCTTCATGTGAAAACCATGTACGTAACATTACTTGTTTGGATCCTTGTGTATTGATTGGGGGTATGGGAGAGTATAAATAGTCATGTGAACAATTCCAAAGTAGTATATCCATGTGCGCCTCTTTAGTATAGTCATGTGCAAATTCAGCCGTTCACATGTCGATTTTGTACTCTAAATCACTAGTCACTGGTAGCTCTCTACTTATAGTATATATTTCTATTACAGTTCTCTCTCTGTTTACATCATGTACTTTCTTTCAGTTTCATGTATCGTACTCTCTTGCATGTTTATATTTTCTAACCTGTTATGTTCTGCATGAGATGTATTGTGCTCGCTCTTGTCCTGACTGGACCTGTTGATAAATTTTACAGATAGCTTGGGATTGTGTGCTAGCCTAGAGGAGACACAGTAGAGGTTGTTTTGATAGTTATTTCATTTTGTTTGGAGTTGTATTTACTTGTGGATTACTGTATTTGAGTTTTGAGATGTATTTCTGGGATTATGTATCTTAGACACTTAGACTTCTATCTCCTGTATCTCTTTTAGATTTCATGTTTATCTATCTTTATCATTCTACCTTAGATTGTGATTGAGTTGTACCTCTGTGTTGGCCTCCTTATGGAGAGTATTCATATTATGCTAGTTATAGTTCATGACCTAGAACAATGTTCTACCACCGACACTGCGGTGTAGGCTGGGCGTTGTTACGTACTTGTACGCTCACGGTGGGTGCGGATCGTGACAGTTTGTCTGTACGTGTGTACAGGTGTGATCTGAAGCTGAAGCCTAATTCAGGGGAAAGCATCAAGCAGCTGGAGTATGCAAGCGTAATGGGAAGTTTGATGTATGTTACTACTGCCACAAGGCCTTACATAGCTTTCGCCGTGGGAATGCTGAGTCGTTTCACGAGCAACCCAGGTGCTGAACACTGGAAAGCTGTGAAACGGGTTATGAGATATCTCAAGAAGACTCAGACATATACACTGTACTACAGCGGAGATCCGCAGGTAGTGGAAGGCTTCAGTGATGCCAGTTGGTGCTCAGAGGTGGAGAGCGAGAGGTCCACAGGTGGATTCATTTTCACAATGGATGGAGCTGCTATATCGTAGAAGTCGAAGAAGCAGACTATGCTCTCGCGGTTATCCATGGAATCTGAGTTCTTTGCACTTGATACCGCAGCCGAGGAAGCAGAATGGCTTCGGGAGCTCATATATGATCTTCCAGGGGTTGGGGCACAAATACCGGCGATACCGATATACTGCGACAACTAGGCGACTGCGGCGGTGGCATCAAATGACCTCTTCAACGGGAAGAAGAGGACCGTGCGGTTAAAGCACAGGGCAGTACACGATCTTATCAAGAGAGGTGTTATTGCAGTGGTTGATGTTCGGAGTCAGGAGAACCTGGCAGATCCGTTCACCAAGGGCCTCAAGCACCAGCTGGTCGATGACACAGCTTGTAAAATGGGCTTGAAGGCATTCTGATATTGTATTATTGTATTCCTACCATAAAGTTTTATGCTAATAGTTCAAAAATTTATCTACTAGGCATCTAGCTTTTGGTTCAAGGGAGGACCACTAATCGGAAGAATATCAGGAACGGTAGGTACATGTTCTATTGGGCATGGAGAGGTTACGGACCTATAACCACTGTTGTCTACTATTATTTTCTGCGGAAAACGTTTCCTGTGGGAAGGTTGGCTTAATTGCCTTAATGAGTTCTCAGGCAGAGTGAATGCCTGGAGTGCTTTACAGGAAGCACGGTAGAGCAGCACTACAAGGAGTGAAACTCCATGCTATAGTGGGGTGACTCCACAATGAGGTTCCTATATGTGGGGTGCTGCCCAGGAATAGGATAAAGCCTCGGCTTTGCAGGCCAAGTCACAGCGGCGTAGCACCGTAAATAGGCAGTTAGCCTAATGCTGTATGTTAAATATTAAGAGGGGTGTAGTCAGCACTACAAAGAGGAGGAGTTCCTCATGTTACAGTGGCACGACACCACCATGAGGTACCCGGTTAGGGATAAAGCCTCGGCCTTGCAAGCCATGTCGTTGCGGCGTAACACCGCAAGGGAGCCTAAGGCTTCATGCTGGGTAGTTTGGCACTACAAAGAGGCGGTTGTCTCATGCTACTGTAGTATGACACAACGATGAGGTTCTCGGAACGGGGTAAGGCCTCGGCTTTAAGCCATGTCATAGCGGCGTAGCACCGCAAGGGAAGCGCAAAGTGCTTTATGCCATGTTTCTTTATAATGAACTCACCTATAGTGTATGACAGAGATATCAGGCCGTCTCTTGAGGGTAAACTTATAGACACCCAAAATTATACACTGAAACCAGGCTGGCACAGGGCCTTTAATGTGTAGCCAGAAGCACATGTAACTACATTATGTGAGTGGAAAGAATTTCAGCTATGATGCAGAATTCAAGGCTTAGTCCATTCTTGTATTATAGTTTGATTTTTGACCCATGCGAGAAGATTCAAGTCGTAAGCGACATCTCTCCTAATGTATGATGGACAGTTACTGTGGGGAACACTTATATCCATATATAGAGATATGTGGGGGATTGTTGGGTTTTTGGTTTTTCCTTTAGAAAGGTTTAGTCCCACATCGGAAAAAACAAATGGTTTGTATCTCTATATATTAGCTTTGCTATTATTGGAGATGCACATGTGGTGTGGAGGTGCATATGGGTTTGCCATGTGGGATTATTTTTCTAATGGGAAAAAGGCTAAAATCAACAATTAAAGCATTCATGCTTTTTGCTCTTGGGAAATTTATTTCCATAGGAGCTAAGCCCCGTTGGGGCTTAGCGACTCGGACTCGGACTCGGGCTCGGGCTCAAGGGCTCATGAGGCGTAATGTGGTATTTTGTTGGCGCACCTTGCACTTAGCACGTCAGCATCGTTGCTAGGTGCATAGTGCGCTTAAGTTGCGCTCGTTGTGCGAGCCACTTGTGCGACCACGTTGCGCAGCCCGTTATACGAGCCCAGTTATACTGGCCCAGTTACGCAGCCCAGTACGCAGTCCAGTACGCCCAGTATGCGCAGTGTGCGCAGCGTACGCAGCGTGCGTAGAGTGCGTAGTGTGCGCTTCGTACGCGGTGTGCGTAGAGTACGTAGTGTACGTAGGGTGCATAAAAGGGGCTGTGTGCATAAAGTATAAATTACGCTGGTGGCACAACTTCCAGCAGAACGTGTCCTTGCATGTTCTGAACGGTTGCTCCATGTTCGGGGTGGTTACTACCACGTCCCTAACATTGTGCTAACCGGGCAGTTGTTGCAGGGGCTTATATAAGGCCTCCTCCTCCTCTCTCATAGGTTACAGAACAGAACAGAAAGAGAAGCCACTAGAGAGTTTACAAAGTGTTCTTTAGCACAAGTAAACAGAGATTTTCAGACGTGTTCTTTAACACAGTTCTGATCTGCAGCCTTCGAGAGAGAGAGGAAAGGTGCCGCACCAGCGTTGCTTTTGTACGGGAGTTCGTGTCCGTCCGAGGAGTCAGAAGAGCAGGAATGTTCCAAGTTCTCCGACGAACTTGCTGGTTCCTGGAAGCTGTTCGTGTAGGGCGAATAAAGCTTTGAGCAACGGTGATCATTCACCCCAGCAGGCGTTCTTCCATCTTTCGCCAGTCACCTTCTTCGTTACTGCCAGTAACTCTAATTGTATCTTCTTTTTAGAAGTACTACGATCTGATTGCTGTGATTACGAAATCTTTTTAGATTCTCGTAATATCATAACGATATCTTTTTAGATCTTCGTTATCCTTGTGCAACCTTCCTAGAAGTGTTGCGTTGGAACATTGTTTTTACAATTGTTTTATATTCTCAGTTTTCCATCGAAAAATTGTGCCCCGACAATAACAATGCTTTCATATATTTTACTGCTAGCTAGGACTGTGAAGTTTTATGATGTCTCATAAATCAGTGACATACCAAAAATAGAGAGGAAAAGAAGACAAATTGCTGTTTATTGGCTTGTCTTTTTTTCTTCTTCTTCTTTTTTTTAGAGGAAGGAAGGGATCAAGGAGATCCTAGCCAAAATTTATTAAAATAGAAGCAAATATAGAAAGAGTACATAGAACAATATGTCATCTGTAACAACTATGTTTTAAAATGCCATTTTTATTGGGTGGGTCTTGTGGTTAGAGGTATAAGATCCCGACTGTGTGGCGGAAGATCAATGGATCGACCACGGGGACGTATTACTTCTTCAATTTATTTGGTAGGAGTTGTGGATGGTGGGTCCCACATGCATGCAATGCAGCATGCACAAAGTCCCGTACGTATCGCCGGGCATCTAAAAAAAGGAAAAAATGTCATTCTTATGGAATGAAGACACCAGAAAGATCATGCAATGTAGAGTTCAGAATCATTCCAAGATAATCCCATTTTTCACGCATCATTTACTTGTCTGCCCCCCGTGACATGGGAACAACTTCATTCCAAAGATGAAAATGAGAGAGAACCATCTTCGACGATATATCTTTAAATGAAAGTATTTTGGTCTCTTCTCATTCCAAATATAAAGTTCTTGTTGGAGTTTTTTCTTTTCCTTGAGTTGTAGAGAGCTTGCTCTCAAACAAACCATGTAAGTTTAGTCCCATGGCTAGAAAAACTCATGGGCATCTCAATATAACTCCTCTTGAGGAATAGAGAGATGCACATGGGGTGGTAACCCTAAGCAGGGGACCATGTGGGTGATTTTACATGGAGGTAAGGATAAAACACCTATTAAAGCATTCATACTTTTTGGCTAAGCTCAATTTAATTCCATATGGGCCAAGCCCCGAAGGGGCTTAGTGGCTCGGGCTCATGAGGCGTAATATGGCATTTTATTGGCGCACTTTGCACTTACCACTGTTTCACTTAACAAAAATGCCTTAGGAATTGGCTTTTGAAAATAAAACGAGAAAAAGTACAAGAAGTACAAATTTGATTATGGGAAAGTATTGCTGTAGAAGTCTGATCTGTAAATGATCATTTTGTTCCTTGGACCATACGATGATAATGAAGATCGCTGCTTGAAGATGAACAACTTGGAAGAACTAAGTCACCAGAAAGTTATCGACGCACTTGGGCACTGATGGCGAGGCCGAATGCTTTCCTGCTTTGCTTCACTCTGTTCTGGAAGAAAGGTTGAAGAAGAATGCTCTAGAGAATCAAAAATCTCTGAGTTCTAATCTCTCTGTCTTCTCTCCTGTCTCTGTGTGTGTTATATGAGAAAATAAGACTATTTATAGACTTGGGCTCTTGTGCGTAAAAACTCAGCAAAAGTTCCGTCTTTACGCTAACAACTGCCACCCACGACCGAAGTCATCCTCTGTATATGTTGACACGTGTCCCATTATTTCAGTAGGAATAGGATACACGTACACACGTTCTTCGAGATGTGTGGCATGAAAGCCATGTAGGCAGACCACGTTCTCAACTGATGAAGAAGAATAGGGCGTAAAACAACCCCAATGTGCTCTGAGCGTAAAGCAGTAGACTAGGCGTAAAACAGCCCTGTCATAGATTTCCCGCGTAAAGTGGTTATTAAATAACCTTGAGCGTAAAGTAGCCCAAATAGACTTTACGCACACGTCGACTTTCGAGCGTAAAAACTCATATAATCTCCATGCGTAAAAGAAGCTATAGTGTGAGCGTAAAGTAGCTCAGTCCACATATTAAACGACAATATTGGTCTCTGTATAAAATAAATCCCTTCGAAATCTGTGGTATATGCCATCATCAATATCTTCATGTCAGACTTTGCATTAAATACGAGACTTTGACAGCTTTGTCCAGCGTAAAAGCGATTAGCCTTGTCTTGGGCGTAAAGTATTTAACCTTCCTGCGGAGTAAAGTAGATCAATTTGAGTAGAATGATCTATCACTTTGTGAAGAACTTTTTATGCTCCTACAAGACTGTTTGCCATGAAATATAAAAGAACAGAATAATTATCGGAGGACCGGACTTTTACTTCACGTTACAAACTCGCTTGTACAAAGAAAGCCTAGGGACGAAAACCTAGGTACAGCAGTCTAAGTACAATTGTTTATTTTAGATTCTGGGGGGTGACGATAGAGGCTCGGGAAGGCGACGGCAGCCCTGCCTTACTCCTTGGACGATCGTTATGCAGCCTTGGCTCCTGTGAGAAGATGGTTGGCGTTGATGAAGAAATGCCCTTCTTACTCCTCTGTTGCTCTTCTGGCTTCTCTCTCTCTCTGTGTATTTTCTCTCTGATAGCGTATATCTTCCCTTGTCTCTCTCTCTTCTTTCCTTTTTTTTCGCAAGGGAATGGCACCCTGCTATTTATAATAGTGGAGGGGCATCATTAGGGTTTGGCTGATTACCCATTCTCAAAGTGGCGGCGGCCTGATGCTTAATCGATCTAGACCATTCATTTTAAGCGTGAAGGATCTGGGCCATAAATGGGGATAGCACTGAATCTTGCGAATAATTAATGCTGATTGCTTTAAATCTTCATGATTAGTCGTGTAGCTTGGATCTCTCACAACGTGTCCCATTGGATTGATTATGAATGATATGACCTGATCTCATTAATTATGAGGATAACGTTAAATATGGTCATTGGGATCTGGTAAATCTTTGCATCTCATAATCATCTTTGCTACCAGCTGTCAAGTCTGGAAGATCATTGAATCTCTGCCACGTGTCTTAATGATGGACTCTGCCAAAGCCGCATGACATCCATGAACCGCATGAGACAGCGTCTGGGCGAGCCGCATAGGTATAGTATTTGCGAGCCGTATGGGATGGCTTCTTGGTGAACCGCATAAGTGTAGTAATCGTGAGCCGCATGGGATGACTTCTTGGTGAGCCGCAGGAAGACGATTCTTGCCAGCCGCATGAAACTGTTCTTCACTGGAGCCGCATAGGGGTAGCCACGTGTCAATCTCGGATCGTGTCAGAGATTTTCTCCTATTCCCAAAGAGTCTGTCATTATGACAGGGCCATTATGACACTTCATGTCAGAACCGTCAGCTGTCAGATCATGGCAGGGCTATTGCTCGATGGCCAGCTGTGTGAAGGGGTCCTATGGGGACACGTGGCGTTGATCGAGCCGCATATCTCTGTGAGCCGCATGTACTTCTGAACCGCATGCGGCTGGGGGACTCTTTGAACCGCAGGACCGTCCCTATGTAAGCCGTATGGACTCTCCTGTCCCGAGCCGCATGAGACTAAGAGTCTCTCTGAACCGCATAGGACTGTTCCTGTATGAGCCGCATGGGGTTCTCCTGTTCTGAGCCGTATAGATCATCATTCTGATATTTTCCATGCTTCTACAAGACCCCCTTCAAAGTTTTCAATTTGCAAAATTGAAATACTTTGAATTAGAAGCATGGATGCATATTCTTCTGGCCGCATTTGACACTCTGATCGCATGGATATCTTGACCGCATAGATTGGTTCAGCCGCAGAGCCTTTCAAGCCGCATGGATGGCTTAGCCGCATGGGACTTTTTAAACTACAGGGATATTTCAGCCGCATAGTTCCTTACCATGTCATTATGTCATGCATGTAAACCCTTTTTGGGGCAGGATCCCAAGAGTTTCAGATCTTTCTGCATCGATAGCCGAAGAGTCGACTTCTTTGTACGAGGCGTCGGTCTTGGTCCTCTATAAATAGAAGGGTTTTTGGAGGGATTTCTCTCTTGGACTCTTTTTGATTTAAGATTTTTGTCTTGCTTTCTTCTTCTGACCGACAGACAACGATGGCACCTAGGGCTTCCAAGGCAGTGAAGAAAGTTGTGGCGAAGAGTAGGAAGTCGGCTTCGTCTTCAACTGCCGCACCCCCCGTTCGTCTTGACGTTCATGTTGTCGTCGAAGGTAAGGACTGTGTAGAAGATTGGGTGCTTTGGAACCCTAACAGATGCTGTTCTGCTGCATTAATCATTTGATGCGAGTTTTTTCAATCTTCGTGGTCCGCATATACGTCCTATGAGCCGCATGGAATATATTCCATGTCCGAGCCGCGGAAAAATTGTCTTTCGACGGGCCGCATGAACCCTTTTAAGTATCCTCTGACTGTCTTTATCATTCATCATCACTTCTTTTTTGTCTTTTGGTTCTTGTAGTATCTCCACCGGACGCTAAGATTGCAGTGGTAGAGGAGCCACCGCTCCCTGGCATCAATCAGGGGCCTCCCTCTGTTAAGGAGGAGGTGATGAAAGAAGAATCAGCACCTGAGAGGGACGACGTCCTCCCCACTATCGAGACTGTTGAGGGTGACAGCACTGGGAATTCTGATTCCCCTATTCTGGACGAGGATCTTCCTCAATTGCATCCTTCATATGTAAGGTGGTTGAAGGAGTTGTATACGCACTTCTGTGGCTAGGGTTTTTTAAGATTTCTCGTAAATGTCTATCTGTAGTCTTTGCTTCTTTTTTTGCCTTTCTTCTTGTCTACATGAAGAACTTTCCTGTAACCGCGTAGATGTAACCGATTTCTGAATGAATGGAATATATTTGCTTCATTCTTTTGCTGTGTAATGATTATTCTATTGAGATATTTTGCATGGACCTGTTGCCCTAACGTACCCTGGTTTTGGATACGGGCAACAAGTTGAAGGGAACAAACATACTTACTCAGAGGTACTAAGGACATGGCAAGCATGAAGGTTTCTTCGACGGAGCCTTCCTACTCAGAGGTAATGAAGACATGGCAGGAGTGGGCTCAATGAAGGGGGGGTACATAGAACGACTCAGAGGTAGGAGAACGTGGAAGTTCTATGCGAGAGGGCGGTTTGTTTTTGGTGGAAGTGAAAACGACTCAGAGGTAATGAGGACATGGCCATTTTTCGGAAATTCGTTGATCGATTACCCTTTTTTGTGCACTAGGAGTGCGGGTAGTAGATCATGAGGGAGGATCTCTTCCAGGAAGAAAGTTCAGAGGTATAATCATACGTGACTTACTATCTGAAAGAGTGACCGGAATGTGAGTTTAGAGGCACCAGCGGGTACATAACTCGATAATTTTAGAATATTGAGAAAGTGTGAGTTCAGCGGCACCAGCGGGTACATGACTCGATAATCTGAAGGGAATATAGAGGTGAGTTCAGCGGCACCAGCTGGTGCATGACTCGATAATCTGAAATATTGTGGATGTGAGTTCAGCGGTACCAGCGGGTACATGACTCGAAGATCTTGGAGGGAATGTCGTTTAGACATAATATTTCTTCAGGAACTTGCCGTTGACGGGCAACATGAGCAAGTCTCCGTTTTGTTTTGCGAGGCGGTAAGCACCGTTGGAGAATACTGTTTCAATAATAAATGGACCTTCCCACTTTGGCTGGAATTTGCCGACGGTCTTGTGAGTCATGACCATCGGCCTCCGGACTGCCAAGACAAGATTGCCCACCTGGAATGTTCTAATTTTGACCTTCTTGTTGAAGGCTCCAGAGATGCGTGCTTGGTATAGCTCAATTCGTTGCTGAGCTAAGAGGCATTTTTCATCTAGTGTCTCCAATTCCTGTAGCCGACGATGGTAGTTGTCGTCTGTTGTCAATTGATGTGTGAGGGCGACACGTAGTGAGGGGATCTGAGTCTCCAATGGGAGGACTATCTCACTCCCGTATACCAGGGAGAATGGTGTATTCCCGGTGGCTGTTCGGACCGTGGTGCGATAAGCCCATAAGCATTCGCCGAGCTTCTCGTTCCAGTCACGTTTGTTGGAGGAGACAAACTTCTTGAGGAGTTTGATAATTGTTTTGTTGAATGCCTCTGCCAACCCGTTCACTGTCGGGTTGTATGGTGTCGAAGCAACATTCTAAATACGGTGCTTATCGCAGAACCGATAGAATATGTGGCTTACAAACTGTGGACCATTATCATGGATGATCCTTCGTGGCAGTTCGAAGCGGTAGATGACGTGATGCTTAAGGAAGCTGATCACGTTTGAAGTCTTAACTTCTGTGAGTGGGACGGCTTCCGCCCATTTGGAGAAGTAATCAGTGATCGCAAGTATGAAGCGGTGTCCTCGGGAGGAAGGTGGGGTGATTGGACCAATGATATCCATTCCCCATGCTTCGAATGGCCAGAATGCCACTGTCGGATGTAGAAACTCGAACGGTTGGTGAATGAAGTCTGCGTGGACTTGGCAGGCTTTGCATTTTCTAGCATAATCTATCGCATCTGCTACCATTGTGGGCCAATAGTAGCCCATTCGGCAAAGACGGTCTTGCAATTTAGGACCGGGCTGGTGGGCCCCGCAGACACCGTCATGAGCTTCTCGTACGGCTTCTTTGGCTTCTGCGTTTGACAGACACCAAAGCAGTAATCCGTCGTAGGAGCGACGATACAGCATCTTCGTCTCTGTATCGTAGAAGAATCTGAGAGAACGCCTTCTGATGGAAGTGGCTTCCTTTGGGTTCTCGGGCAGGATGTCGTAGACGACGAAGTCGATGAATGGTTGTCTCCAATCTGGGGCATCATCGATCGTCTGTGCGGAATAACTCGCCACGAATTGCACATTGTTTTTGGGACAGACCAGTTCGTGGCCTATCACCTCCACTGATTGACGATCATAATTCGAAACTGCTAGGGAAGCGGCAAGACCGGCTAAGGCGTCCACTTCGATATTTCGGAGTCTGGGGCGAGGAGTGGCTGGTTCGCTAGAAGTGTCAGACCTTGCATCGGGGTAACGACCCTTCTTGGGAAGGCGTATCGTCAGCGGCTTATCGGAGGGAATGAGTTTCTCCGTTTGACTGACTCTCGGCAGTCTGATTGTCAGTGGCCCTGTTGTGGGTCTCGGTACTTGGCCGGACCTTGGCAGCCGGATTATCATCTGCTCCTCCTGCGCTGAGAGGCTGATTGCGTCCTTCCGCAGAGTGGCGGTAAGGGGTGCAGACTTGCCCGGTTTACGAGCTTGGAGGTGGATCGTCAGGGGTCCTTCTGATCCCGTGGCCGTTTCGGTGCTAGCTTGTTCATTTCCTTCATCAAGGTGCCTTTTTGACTTTTCGTATAGGCAGGAGTCCGAGTAGTAGGATTCAACCCCTTTGAAGGGATCGATATCAGCAAATTCTGTCTTCACGAAGCCGTGTTTGTCGACATATTTGAAGCACTGGTGCAACATGAAAGGCACGATCATATAATCGTGTATCCATGGGCGCCCCAAGAGGATGTTATAAGAAGTGTCTGCATCTATGACGTAGCAGGTGACTTCGGATTGGAGGTCGCCAATTTGACACTTCAGACGAATCTTCCCAATAGGGTAGCTCCTGCCCGAATTAAAACCGCTGATGGCAGTGCTTGTAGGTGTCAGGCGATGCATTGGGATACGGAGATGATGCAGTAGGCCCTTCGGGATGATGCTTATGGAAGATCCAGGATCTATGTGCATCCGATCCACCTTCACGTTGCCGATGTACCCCGTGTAGTATAGCGGGCGATCGTGTAGGTTAGTTTTGATGAGCATATCCTGCGGAGTGAAGACGATGTTGGGCATTGCTCCCGTGCAGGCACTGTCTTGGAGATCCACGGGTGAGTCCTCCCCGGTGAGGTTGGATTGAGCCAGATAGGCATCGGCATTTTGGAGTGCTTCACTCAATGCAATACGAACGTCCTTGGAGAGCCTTAGGAGTTCGTACAGTGACAACTTGGCCGGTGTGTTAGCCAATTGCGCTAAGATGTCAAAGTTGTAGGGCCTCTCTAGCCCTTGGGCTGCTTCTTTTCGGAGAGATTTGTCGAAGCGAGTCTCCTTCGGCCTAGGCTTGTCGGTCGTCGAAGGCTGAGCCGGTCCCGGAGCATCAGTTGTAGTAGGTTGATGATTTTCAGCTGGATTGTCAACCACAGGTTGGAATTGCACTCCGGACTGCGTGACGACGGCTGTAGCTTCCTCGTTGTCTGCTGAGATTGTGTGGCAGGTCCTGATTTTTCCATTCTTCTTTTTGTTGGTGGGAGATGGTGTGGGCCGAGTTACTTCTGACACCAAGTCTGGATGGACCCAAATGACCTTCCCTCGTGATGTGGTGAGAGGTACTAGACCAGCAGCCTGTTCCCGGGGAGGTGGAAGATTGGTAATCTCTATCGTCGCCAGAGGGACGGGGATTACCCCGTCTTGAGTCTCCGTCGGAGGAAAGCTGCTGAATTGTACGGACACCATATTGGCTGCCATGGTTACCTCTTCGAAATCGATGGCCAGAGTGTTCGAATCGATGAGGCTTTGGATGTACCGTTTTAGTTGGTAGCAGTCGTGTGTAGCGTGGTGTACATAACGGTGGTAATGGCAGAACTTTGGGTTCTCCAGATCAGCCGGCTGAGGCTCCCGTCTTGGTGGAGGGAGCTGAATTCTATCTCCTTGTATGAGCATATCCAAGATAGGCTTGACGTGGCCGTCTTCAAAAGAGTAAGTGACTTGAGGCCATTGTTTGTCTACGGGCTTCGGAAGGTTTTTGTGCTGTATCGGCCACCATAGCCTGCTTTCCCTTGTTGTCCCGATTGTTGGAGGGATTGCCCCCATTATCGTTGTTGGGACGCTTGCCCTTGCTTTTCCCTTCCGAGATGTACAATCCCAGTTGGCGAGCCTTCTTCAGTCGTTCTTCGGCGCTTGTGGCGCTGATGATGAACGCCTTCCAATCTTTGAATTGACTTTCGCCCATCCAGAGACTGATCGTTGGAAGCAGTCTCTTTTGGAAAATTTCAATCAAAGAGGAATCTGGATTTTCGGAAGGCAGCTTCATAGCGGTCTGGCGGAACCGCTCAATGTAGTTCCTTGTCATCTCCTTCTCCCCTTGGACGACGTCCATGAGAGTAGACATAGTGACGTCCTGTCCTACTTCGTAGAATCGCTCCAAGAACAGACGCTTGAAGCCGGTGAAGGAGTGGATGCAGTTGTCCGACAGATTGCGGTACCAATCGAAGGCGACTCCTTCCAACGCCCCAATGAATAACCGTGTGAGGATAGCATCATCATGGGGCAGATGGTCGGTGGTGACCTCGAAGTAAGTGATATACCGACTTACTGAGGTCTTGCCATCATACGGGTTGATATTGAACGGCTTATATCTTGGTGGGAACGGAACATCCCTCCACTCAGCAGGGTATGGTTGCCGTATTCTGAGATCTTGAGCATTTTCTCGGGCATGGAACATAGCTCGGAGCTCCTGGACCTCTCTCCTTACTTCTCGGGTCTCATCTGTCGCGGTAGGGGCTGTTATCTCGGGAGGATTATTGCCCAGGTTTGTTGCCGCTGAGTTCGAATCCACATTGACCGCGGGGCCCGTGCTTGTTTGACCAGGCGTTCCTCTTTGCAGAGTGGCAGGGCCGATTTAATCTCGTCTACAGACTTGACCAAAGCAAGTAATATGGCTTCGAGATTGTCGATGCGCTGGCGATCATTGGAACCACCTTGATTGCTGTCTGTCATGAAGACCGTCTTTACATGAGGAGTGATGGAAGGAACGGTAGAGGATGTGTCCTCCGAGTCGTACCCATGCACCGAGAAGTCATCGGGATAGGTGGGAATGTTCTCTTCGGGCTCGGACTCGGAGGGAACGGTATCCCCAGCTTCAGAGCTTGCTTCGTCTTGAGAGTTACGGATGTCCTCGGGGATATCAGCGTCTGTTGTAGTTGTTGGGAGAGTTGTTTGTCCGGGCTCGGCTCCTTGAAACATCGGATTGTTGCGGATGTTCGGAGGAGTGCTACACCCAGTTCCCTCAACCCCCAGCGATGTGGATGATGAATTTCCCATCGCGGTAGATTTCGTCTTTGAACGGGTGTGTTGGAATACACCGGTAGAGGACAACCATTTAGACGATAGTTTCTTAGCTGTAGTGGTTGATATCTTGGGACTGGAGATACTTGTCTTTTCCCTCTCCCTTCGGCGGGGACCTTATGAGCGGAATTGTAGGAAACAACAGGAGGTGCCTCATCTTCTGAGCTCGGATGCTGTAGCCTTTGGAAGACGGACGGCCGATCTTCCGTCACTGCCGCGTTGTTGCAGCAGCAGTTAACGATGATTTGGGTGCAGCGATGTCCAAGCGAGGACTCTTTGCACGCCGACACTCCTCCTCTTTCTTTGCGTTTGTGGAGGATCGTCTCCCGCAGGTCAGAGGAACCACTCTGTCTGTTTATCGCCGGGGGCTGGACTCGAGAGGTTGTATACAACTTCCCATCCGAGGCCCGTGTGATAGTCAATGGGACGCTCCGATAGTCAGAGGTTGGGACAGCTGACTGGGCCTGATGAGCCCGTGCTGCCCTAGACCTCCTCCTTTTAGCACTTGTGGGTGCGTAATAGGAGGAGTCCAAGTTGGATACCACAGAATCTGGCTTATCATCCAGAGAACCATCAGGGTCAGGACCGCATGAGAAACGGTCGAAGACTGATCGAGAGAAGCGTGGAACGGACGCTATGCGGCTAGAGTTGGGTACCGTGCAGGCTGTCTGCATGCGGTTGTCTTCTGCCGTCGGATGAATTGTTTTTGTGCGGCTAGGAGTCACGACCGTACAGGCTGGCCGCATATGGTTGGCAATTGTGGCCGCATGGGTTTTCTGCAAGCGATTGACTCCCATAGTCGCACGAGTTTCATCCGTGTGGTTGGCAACTGTAGCCGCATAAGCTATGCGGCTGACAGATATGGCCGCATGAGTTTTCTTCATGCGGCTGGCGGATGTAGCCGCATGAGCTTTCTCCCTGCGGCTGATACCCTTATGCGGCTCGAATCTCATAGAGTTTCTCTTTGCCCCTGCAAGTTCAGCATCATAGTGTTTTCTTCTGCCGGACTTGGGGACAGCAGAGTTGTCTACGATCTGAAGTGGGGCTGCAGGGGAATCTTGCTCGCCGTCTTGAACAACAGAGGGTGTCCCCGCAAGAGCTTCAGTAGGAACGAAGGATCGGGGTCTCCACTCCTTACGGACTTTCTTTGTGCGGGCTCGCTTCTGGACCGGGCCAGTGCTCTTGTCGGAGAGCATTTTTTCGAACGCCTGTTGGTCGAACCGGGCGACCATCTTTTGTTGCGTGGAGCCAAGCTTGGCTGCATCCGATTGTGTCACCAACTCCTCAGCCGTGGAGAAGTTAGTCCCCAGCAGAGTCGCCATCGTGTTTGCCATGAAATATAAAAGAACAGAACAATTATCGGAGGACCGGACTTTTACTTCACGTTACAAACTCGCTTGTACAAAGAAAGCCTAGGGACGAAAACCTAGGTACAGCAGTCTAAGTACAATTGTTTATTTTAGATTCTGGGGGGTGACGATAGAGGCTCGGGAAGGCGACGACAGCCCTGCCTTACTCCTTGGACGATCGGTATGCAGCCTTGGCTCCTGTGAGAAGATGGTTGGCGTTGATGAAGAAATGCTCTTCTTACTCCTCTGTTGCTCTTCTGGCTTCTCTCTCTCTGTGTGTATTTTCTCTCTGATAGCGTATATCTCCCCTTGTCTCTCTCTCTTCTCTCCTTCTTTTTTTTTGCAAGGGAATGGCACCCTGCTATTTATAATAGTGGAGGGGCATCATTAGGGTTTGGGTGATTACCCATTCTCAAAGTGGCGGCGGCCTGATGCTTAATCGATCTAGACCATTCATTTTAAGCGTGAAGGATCTGGGCCATAAATGGAGATAGCACTTAATCTTGCGAATAATTAATGCTGATTGCTTTAAATCTTCATTATTGGTCGTGTAGCTTGGATCTCTCACCACGTGTCCTATTGGCTTGATTATGAATGATATAACCTGATCTCATTAATTATGAGGATAACGTTAAATATGGTCATTGGGATCTGGTAAATCTTTGCATCTCATAATCATCTTTGCTACCAGCTGTCAAGTCTGGGGGATCATTGAATCTCTGCCACGTGTCTTAATGATGGACTCTGCCAAAGTCGCATGACATCCATGAACTGCATGAGACAGCGTCTGGGCGAGCCGCATAGGTATAGTATTTGCGAGCCGCATGGGATGGCTTCTTGGTGAACCGTATAAGTGTAGTAATCGCGAGCCGCATGGGATGACTTCTTGGTGAGCCGCAGGAAGACGATTCTTGCCAGCCACATGAAACTGTTCTTCACTGGAGCCGCATGGGGGTAGCACGTGTCAATCTCGGATCGTGTCAGAGATTTTCTCCTATTCCCAAAGAGTCTGTCATTATGACAGGGCCATTATGACACTTCATGTCAGAACCGTCAGCTGTCAAATCATGGCAGGGCCATTGCTCGATGGCCAGCTGTGTGAAGGGGTCTTATGGGGACACGTGGCATTGATCGAGCCGCATATCTCTATGAGCCGTATGTACTTCTGAACCGCATGCGGCTGCGGGACTCTTTGAACCGCAGGACTGTCCCTATGTAAGCCGCATGGACTCTCCTCTCCCGAGCCGCATGAGACTAAGAGTCTCTCTGAACCGCATGTGACTGCTCCTGTATGAGCCGCATGAGGTTCTCCTGTTCTGAGCCGCATAGATCATCATTCTGATATTTTCCATGCTTCTACAAAGACCCCCTTCAAAGTTTTCAAATATATCCAAAATTTGAAACACTTTGAACAGCAGCGTAAAAGTTAAGATTTGACCAGTCAGCGTAAAATTTGGGATACGCAACAGTCATCCGCGTAAAAGCGGGGATATCCAACAGTCGACGTAAAATATAGAATTTGAACCGATTTGAAATTTTCCTATAAATAGGGTTCTTCGGAGAGAGAAAACACTTTTACTCATCTTTTTGCAATCTCGAATTCCTTTGCCCTGTCTTTCTTCGAAATCCTCACTTTGATCCGATGGCTCCCAAGAAATCATCCGCCGCTAGCAACAAGGAGAAGAAACCAGCCGTCGATTCGTCATCGGTCGATCATGCAAAAACTCCCATTCCGTCGTCAACACCACACCGACAACCCAACCCGGCCGTAGCTCCGCCTATGATGGGTAAAACCCTATTCTTTGGCTGGGAAAACCCGTCGAGGAAGGAAAAGATAACCCAAACCTTAAGTTTTTTACGCCCACGTTATACGTGTTAGCGTAAAAACTGAAATGACAATATATGCCCACGTTGTACGTGTTAGCGTAAAAGATGAAAAGAACACGCCCACGTTATACGTGTCAGCGTAAAATTTAGATTACACTCATAATTACTGTGCTAGCGTAAAACTTAACTACACTCATGTTCATACATGTCAGCATAAAAAGTTATATTATGCTCACATTAACATGTGGTAGCGTAAAATTCATCAATCACTGAGAGACTTTGTAAAACAAAGACTTCATAAACCTTTATCCACTTTTAGTAAGCGTAAAAGTCATAAAACTTCCAAACTAATTTGATCTCTTTTGTCCTTTTGTCAGTGGATTTGCAAGTTCACCCTCTCGCAGAAGTTTTCGGCTCGTCAGTTGGCATGGTGGGTTCGAACTATCTGAAAGATTTATCTCATGTCCAATTTCCTCAATCGAACCCTGAATATCCAGTAGAGAGAGCACAACTGATAGCAGCTCAAGGGGATATGATGTTGCTATCCATGATGAATGGAGATTTGTTGACTTCACTAGATGCACAACAATTTGCAAAACCGGCCTCCTTGTTTGGGGACACCATTGACTGTAAATCCCAGACACACCCCAAGAAGGAGTCTTGGGTATTCAAATTTGGGGATAGAGCCATGTATCTCCCAGATATGGACAAAGATTATCCTTTGTCAGCATTTTTCTATGCTACCCACCATCGACAAATGCTGTGGAATTTGACTCCTAATAGTTACGGAAGACCAGGTAGAATTGTTTTCAAGAGGGAGCATGCTAATGACATGGGGTATTTTGCTAGTGTTCCCAATGGTGGTGTCACTTCTATTTTTGGCCTCATGCCAGGAGCTAATCCCAGTGAAGACTCGGGTTTAATTCAACCAGTACAAACTTCGATGTTCGTCAACGAATTTATGAGGGCTGCTGTATTGTATCCTCAGATGAACCCCAGGCTGCCGGGATGATTGACTCCGTTCAATCAAAACTGGATCTAGATAAGTATTTGGATGATAAAGAACTTCGAAGCAGAGTTGAAAGACATTGGTTTATATGAGGCGATAGCTTCCACTAGTCAGGGTATTCCTTCGAACGGAAACCTATTTCTGGCCTTGATGGAAATATATATGAGTTCGACTGGAACTTTTGCCACCCCGAAAGGCGAAATGGGTCTTGCTCTTCATAAGAAGCAGTTCATCTCGAAACTACCGATGGAGGAAGCCCCATATGAGGAATACGTTCCTTCCAACAGAGAACTGGCTGAAATCAGAGAGACTAATCCTCAGTTGATTGAGGTATATGAGGAATTGATGTGTCACTACATGGTTTGTACCACAATGCATGAAAGTACATCTCATTTGGCGTACATCAACAAGTGGATGACTTATCTCTTCTTCCATAAGGATAAGATATCCAAGGAAGACAAAGAAAGGTTTCAGGAAAACAAAGCTCCGGCAATCAACATAGATTCGACAATTTCTTCTAACAAAATTAGAGATATGACGATTGCCTACAAATTCTCTAATAAATATCTGTCTACAAAGACTGGGGAATTCCCTGCCGGGACTGAAGCCGTGAGCTTCCTTAGATATGGTAGCCAGAAAATCTCTCGGAGAGCTTTGCTGGCAGGCTTTCTTTCTTTATGGTTGAAAAAATGGGTTGTGCCGGGTATTGGTACTGTTGACAGAATCCACCGTAGTGTGCTATGGCCGACAGTACGTCTGGTTTTTAAAGTCAGGATTAACCTGCTATCAGCCATGATGTGTCGAATAAATGCAGGTTTAAGGACCTTCGGCGAGGAGTTAATCAACAATGATCCTCATCGAAATATTTTTCCTAGAGTAGAAATGCCCTACACTTATCTGATGGGCTGGCTGTTGCATCACAACTGCAGATTGTTGCCACCAGGCCCAGGTGATGATGCGGAGGCCTTCCTCCAAAAATTCAGCAAAGCCACATGGATCTCTACGACTGTGGCGGATACCCGGGCAGTTCTGAATTATTCTTATGGTTGGAACTTCTTCTGCACTCGGCCACAAGTTCCAGCAGATTGCTTTGGCATTCAGTTTGAAGATGAAGTCGAAGGAAGAGCGGTATTGCCATCATTAGTCTTCAGATGGCTTCAATGCATCAGGCCTTTTCACTTGATATATAGAAATGAAGATAATTGTGCGTTTGAACCATATCTACCCAGTAGGTTTTCTCGCCAATTTGGATATGACCAACTTCATGTTGGTAACCCCACTACTAACTTCCGTCATTATGGAAAGTTACTCGACGGTACTAGGGGTTGGAGATATTTCAATGCTGCTCGTATTGGCGCCAAGTTTAGAGTATCAACCGCCACTAGTACTACAGAGCTACGTATACTTCATACGTATGCTCACTTTTATGCTTCAATTCGTTCTTTTGCCTACGGTTACAATATGAGGGGTAGTCTGAGGTGGCCTAAAGAAGGAGATATTGAGGAGCAGGTCAGGGTACCAACAGACATCCCTGACGATACTGGCATTCCAGATCCATTTTTAGAAGTTATCCCAACAGGAGTTGGGGAACCAGCTGCAGAACCTATCATCATTGGCAAAGGCCAAAAAAAAAACAAAGTACAGCCGTCACATTTCCAGAAAAAACTCCAGAAAAGAAGAAGAAGTCTACCACAAAAGGGCCTTCCAAACCAAGAGTCCACACTCCAGAAGATGACACTTTGATTGAAGAGGATAATCTTGTCGGTTCTTCCTCAGTCCATCCAGGAGAAGGATCTTCAGCCCCTCCACCAATAATTGGATCAGGAGCTGTAACACTTTTGTCTCCTGGACGTCTTAGCACCTCACTCCATTTATCTTTGCCAACCAAGGCACAAGTTACGGAAGGTGCTACTACTGTATCCACCGCTGATCAAGACCGCATCCCATCAGACGAACCGACTCTTGACTTTGAGGATGATGAATGGGATGGTGATTATGATACATATCTTGAAAAAAATGCACATATTCCAAGTATTATACAAAACCTATACAGAATTATATATCATGATTTTGTATATTAACTTTTTTTGTTCGTTTTTTGCAGATGTCATAATTGCACCAAAGCCTATGGCTCCTCCTCCTCAAGAAGAAGATATTTATGAGGAAAATGAGGAATCCGCTAATGAGACTTCTTCTTCTAGCGAAGAGGGTGCTGATGAAGAGGGAGGACAACAACCCGCGGTGGAGCATCAAGAAGCACATCCTGAACTATCCTCTCATATTGAAGATCAGCACCAGAAAGAGGCTGCAATAGACCTCACTGCAGGTGATGATGAACCTGTTGGAGGAGAACCGGTCTTAAATAAAGAATCAGCTATAGAAGATTTTAATGCAACTGAAGCAGAAGAAAATCTTGCGGAACCGACAGTTGAAGAAGGTGCTGAACCCAGGGAAGTGATAGCATCTTCTACTATAGCTGCTGATTCAACATCAGTTTTTGATAAGTCGATACCGGAACCTGAACCAGCTCCTGCAATTGTCACCACATCCACCAATATCACCGCCGCCAGAACTCCAGAAACGGCTGGAGTAACAGATATTGAAGACATTGCTCCTGAAGTTCTTGGGAACCAAATAACAGCAGTGACAACAACAACTCCACCTCCGTCTGTTGTTACACCAATGGTAGCCATAGGTGTTGGAGATACAATCCCTGAAGCTCTTAGGGATAACTTGGCCATGGCAATAGTAACAGCAACAACTTCGTCTCATCCTGCTGTCGTGCCAACCACATCTGCTCCCGATCTCCAAAGAAGAGATTTATTAGATATTGTCGCCACACCAAGCTCCAGCGTAGAAATGAATCTCCTGGTTGAGATTCATACTGAAACTTTTTATAAAACTCTGGCAACTTTGATAAAGATGGTCCTGAATAAGGGTCTCAGTTATGAGATTTTGAAGACGGCAATGGCTCTGACTATCAAGAATGTTGCTATGTTCAATGATGTTGAGAGAGCTGCAATATTGGAGAAAATTGTGGAGGACCTTGAGCAGCCGATTGGAGAATATCTCAGGATATCAAATGAGACTGTTGAAAGTCTCATTCAGGAGGAGTATGATGCCTTAACGGCTGATTATCTTGCTCGAGAGACTACGTATAATACAGCTCTCCATGAATACAGTCTAAAGGTTGCCAAAGAGAAAGCCTTTTTGGCTGGCATAAAACCTGCCCTGCATGGTCATAGAGTGGCTTATGATGCTTTAAACATAGATATTCAGAGCAAGAATGACAAAATCTGCGAAGTCGAGGCAGAGCTAGATCGCTTGAAGGCTGAAAGGGAGAAGATGATCGATGCTCGAAATCTACATCTCACCCAAAGCTCAATTTTGGAAGAACAAGCTTTTGGGGCTGAATCGACTATCAGAACCCTTGATGAAGCCAAGGACAATCTGATAATCACTTTCGCTGAACTTTCCTGTATTTGCACCCCTGAAGCTCGATGTGCTGAGGCTACCAAGAAGGTTATGAGTTCTCCTGGCAAGCGGCTAGAAGAATTAAAGAAGTTGCTTCAAGATGTTTCCACTCCACCTTAAGAGAGTGTTTTGTCATCTTTTGTCTTATTCATTTTGTAGTGTTTCCACCAGAAATGAATGAAAGATTTGTTTTGTGATCCTATCGTTTATTTGGAATTTAAACAATAGGTATGAGATAGAAAACACTTATCAGAGGTAATATGGACGTGACAAGTCTTTTAAACTCAACATATTATATCTATCCAGAGGTAATATGGACATGATAGATAATGAAATCGCATTTTCTGTTTTTAGAGCATAATACTATCAGAGGTAATATGAACATGATAGTATGTAAGAACTCAAAGAAAAATAGATTAATATCTATGCAGAGGTCAAATGGACATGATAGATAAGAAACATCAGCAAATTTAATATTTATTCAGAGGTTATAAGAACGTGATAAATAATAAATTCAGCTTTCTATACCAACTGATAAGATGGAAGATAAAAATTTCTCTCCAAAGAGATGAGTAATCAGCTTAACCAAACTTTGGTAGCTGGGGGTTAGGAAGACAGACATTATGAGCATATATATCAAATATCGATAAAAGAAGTGGATGACCTAACCTATTTTATGGGAGAGGAAAGGAGGTCAACTCAAGAATAAATCCTAATGGAAAGTTGAAGATACTCGTTCGAATTCATCATATGAGGAACGAGATATATCCGATTCGATGAATTGGTTTTCTTCTGAATCAGATGATTGTGAGGAATTAGAAGAGAATTCTTCTTGTATATCGTCATTAAACATATGGGACGGATCATATCCCAATCCATGACGAGTCTTCTAGTAAAACGGATCACCACATAACGGGAGTCGTCTACCTTTGCCCTGATTGAGACCTTGTATAGTCTTCAAATCATATCCCATATTCTGAATGATCTTGATGGATTGTTGACTATATTTGTTAATTCGGATTCTTCCTTTATCTTTATCTTTCAGATCGTCTGTCTGAGCAACAGGTATATTTCTAGCCAAGCCAAAAATAATTTGGCGCTTGTTTTTTTATCAGACGGAACCACGAAATAAGATTCTTCATGACGTCTATAAGTTACACAAGCTTGTGATTGGGCAACTACCCAAAGTAGATAAGGAGAAGATGTTAAGAACTTTTGAGCATAAGGTCCAACATCAACCTGAAGTGGGAAGGAATTTTCTTTATAGTTGATGTATAAAGTTTCTTCTGGTTCTATGTCGCCTTTAGATTGATGACTTTGATTATCAGAAGATAAAGTCATTCTCTCAATAAACTTGGCAGCCATATACTCGAAAAGGAAATCTTCATTGATATCAAAAAGTACAAAATGATCAATATTTACATCATTTATGATTTAACTGCTACGCTTCGGATTAATCATCAGTGGACCATTATCCGTCTTCTGCGTAGATTTGCCAAGATTGACAATCAATGCTAGTTCTGGATCATTCGTACAAGAAGTACGCCCTTTGACCTTAATCAAAAATGGTTGAACTTGGCTCTTAGTAGGAACATTTACTGATTCCTCAGATGAAGCTTGAGTTCTTCCTTTAACCTTGATTACCAAAGGTTGATCATTGACAGATTGGGATTGGATTCGTTCCTTGACCATGATCTTCAAAGGTTGTTCTTCTGGCGGATCTTCATTAATAGACTGATCTTCAATAAAAGATTGATCTTCAGCTATGTCTGATATCTCTTTCACATGTTCTTGTTTATAAAGCCTTGAATCAGAAAAATAGGCTTCGACACCCTTGAAGGGATTGATATCAATAAATTCAGTCTTTATAACTCCTTGAGAATCTACATACTTGAAGCATTGGTGGAGAGTTGATGGCACAATGTTGTGTTCATGAATCCACGATCTTCTAAGAAGAATATTGTAGGATACATCTGAGTTGATAACATAGAAGGTTACCATAGTTCGCAGATCGCCAATCTGAATCTTCAGACGAATCTTTCCTAGTGGTTTACTCTTGCTAGAGTTAAAACCAACTATCGTAGTACTAGTGTAAGTCAGGTCACTAGTAGGAATCCTCAGGGGTCTTAGCATACTTTGAAGGATTATGCTAATTGACGACCCAGGATCGATGTAAATCCTGTCAATTTCAGTAGATCCAATATACCCAGTGTAGCACAGAGGTCTGTCATGTTTGTTATGCTTCAACATCATATCTTCTTGTGTAAAGGTGATATTGGGAATTGCTTCCATCACACTATGACATTGCGGACACGACACTGGAGTATTATCAGGACTCTTGAGTTGAGCTAAGCATGAATCTGCCTGAAGTAGAGCTTCACTCAAAGTCTTCCTGCTTTCTCTAGAAAGACGAAGCAGTTCAAATATAAATAGTCTAGCTGGAGTATTGGCTAACTGAGCTAGAATATCAAACTTGTAAGGTTTCATCACCACCCCCTGACTGGAAGCAGACTTCAATGGAACGTCAAAACGTGCTGCTTTCTGTTTCCCCTTTTCAACCAACGAGGGTTTAGCAGGAACATAAGAAGGTTGAACTGGTAGTTTTTCTACTACATCTTCTGCTTCTTTGGAAGATTTCTCATAATCTTTGTGGTACTCCTTCCCGGATCTTGTACCAGTAAAAGTTTTTTCTTCAGGCTCAAGAGAAGGAAGTACCATATTACATGATTTAGTCTTCCTCCCTTTAGCCTTTTTCTTGTAAGGTCTGTTGTGAGGAATTTCAGAACCCAATCCAACAGTAGATTTTTGATTTTGAATTTGTAAAGGAAGTCGTATTCCTTTATCATAATTCAAACCTTCTGCCTTCTGAAAGTCATAACCCATTTTCTTCATGAGAAGGACAGATTGCTGACTGTATAGATGAATGGGCAGCAGACTTTTAACAAATGGTTCCACAAAGGAAGAAGAAGAGATCTCTGTATCCACAGGAGAATGAGGAATAGATGTCTCTGTAACTACAAGAGGAGAAGGATTCGGGATACGAGGAAAAATCCCTGTAGGAACTTTTTCGTAAGCAGCGAAGACTTGTTGTGCCTGGTATAAAGGGACACTATTTATAGCTAACCACTGCTGATGAGTAAGCTTGAGTTTGGTAGGAGGAGCTAGACTTGGAGGACATATGTTCAATCCTCTTAGTCTATCTTCCAAAGGAGTGCCATCCCATAGATAATCTGAATCGTCGGGATCTGGAATAACATGAGAAATCATGTTGCAGGTTTTGACTTTCTTGTCTTTCTTGGATTTTGAAGTTTTACTTTCATTTTCCAATTCAGGTATTAAGTCAGGATGTACCCATATAATTTCACCATTTTTTAAGGTAAGAGGCAGCAATCCGTCATTTTCTTCTCTAGGAGGCGGAATATTCATAATCTTCATCGTCGCCTTCGGGATTGGGATGATTCCATCTTCTACTTGCTGTAGAGGAAAATTCCCGAATTGAAGAGAAACCATATTGGTTGTAACCGTATGGTCGTCATTAGTTAAGGCGATAGCTCCGCCATTTATCAGCTCCTGGATTTTCTTCTTCAGGATATAGCAAGCACTGGTAGGATGATTAATGTATCTATGATAGATACAATATTTGGGATTGTCAGTAAGATTCACCTCATTAGGCCTCTTTGGCTCTGGAATCTGAAGTTTGCCACTCTTCACCAGACATTGAAATATCCCTGGGATATCACTCTCATCAAAAGAGTATTCTTCCTTTGGCCTGGAAGATTCCTGACTATTCGGCGTCATTTTATTTTTGGAAACATTGACCATGAGGGTATCTTTTCCTTTCACATTACGATTATCGGGGTTATTACCAGGATTACTTTTCTTTCCTCTATCATCTGAGGCAAAAATCATCCCATGTTCACGAGCCAACCTACCACTGGTCTCGGCAGAAACTGCTGCTATGATGAACGAAGCCCAATCTGTGAATTGAGAACCCGTAAAAACAACAATAGATGGTCGTAGATTCATCTTGCATGTATAAATGAGTGCTGAATCTGGCATACCAGGGGGCATCTTTAAAGTCGCATGTCGGAAACATTCAATGAATGTCCGAGTATCTTCTTTCTCCTTTTGCTTGATTTCTATTAAGGAGGACATGTTCATGTCCATACCTCCTTCATAGAAGTGGGAGAGAAATATTGCCTTAAATTTGTCGAAAGATGAAATGCAATTGTCTGGTAAACTTCGATACCAATCATGATCCAAACCCGTCAAGCAACCAATGAACACTCGAGTGAGAATAGCATCATTTTTCTGCAGATGTACAGTCATAATATCAAAATAATTGATATATTGACTAGGAGAAGCCCTCCCATCAAATAATACCATGGATTGTGGCTTGAATTTTGGTGGAAAGGGTACATCATTCCAATGAGGAGGATAAGGTTGCTTAATCCCTAACCTCTGGAGTTGATCCTTGTGCCTCAAGACTTCAAACTGTGCTTTGAGTTCACGTACTGCTTGAATGGCCTCACTAGTTTGCGGAAGCACATTTGATTGAATAATTGTTAGATGTATCGTAATCCCCACCGGAGATGGTACATCTTCTGGAATAATAGGATCTGGAGATGCAGAATTTTGATTAACAGCAGGCTCCTGAACATTCAAAGGTATATCAGCCCCTTGACTATCTTGAGTTTGTGCCGCTACTGGTACTGATATTTACTGTCGGCTGAGCAGTTTGCTGATTCAATATTATCTGATGTATATTTTGCACCATGTTAGGCATGTCTTTCAGTGATTGCTCAACGGCAGTGAGACGCTGTTCTGTATTAACAGATGAGGTCTCTGGTTCATCTCCAACAGCGTAGGATTCAACCTCTCTTGAAGATATGGAAGGATCAGTATAGAAGTACGAATCAACACTGTCAGTCTCGGACTCAAAAGATTGAGTACCCCCAGCTTCTGAATCAGAAGTCTGCATTTGTCTTCTTGATCGAGTGTTCTGATATACTCCCTCAAAAGAATCAAGAAGTCTGTTGAACTATTGCTGACCTGGGGTTTGGGACGTATTTCGTCTTGGACGTCGTCCTCTGTTAGTATGAGATGCCATGTTCACTGACACATACGACAACTCATGTTCTTGGTCTTCAGTTTGTTGTTGAGACACATTAAAACTCAATCGATAAAAAACTGACCGTTTTGAAGCCGAACAACAACAATTGATTACAACCTGGTGATAATCACAATGATGTTTTTCTTGGGAAAATGTCACCGGAGATTGTCTATTCTTACGCTTTTGCATTAGCAATTCACGTAAGTCAGAAGGAGTGGAGGGAGTAGTCTTCTTTATTATATTAGGAGTAGAAAAACGTTTAGTCCCCTGTGTATAAAGAAGATTACTGGCTGCATTAAACCAAATTGTTCATTTCTACGTGTTTGGAGTTGTGTGCGTAAATCTTGAGATTTTTTATCACGAAGGACTCCATTTTCATTGCGTGTAATTTGTAGATTTGGTACTTTACGTAGAGGAGTATAAGAAGGCTGTTGGTGTAGAACTGAAGCTTTACCAACAATATTTTTATGCTGCACACGTTTGGGTACATTCACATTAGATGTAAAAATATCATTGCAAATTTTATCTACACTGTCAAAGACAGGAGATTTACCTTTACGCGTAGAGCATAAAAATTGGTTATCTACCACGTCACAGACGGGAGATTTTGTTTTACGCGAGGAGCGTAATTTATTTGAGCCTACCACGTCACCGACGGGAGACTGATTCTTATACCTAGAAGCACAATCGTTAGAGTCTGCCCCATTACAAATGGGAGACTCATCTTTATGTACTGAGCGTAAAAGTTGGTTTTTACCCACTGAGCGTAAAACCTGGTTCTTATGCAGTAGGCGTGAAACCTGATTATCTTCACCGTTACAAACGGGAAATAAATCGTCACACTTTGAGTGCAACTCTGAAGTAAGGACTGCCTTGACGAACGGGAGCCCCTACGACAGGAGTGGGAAGAATTCCCTTGCCACTAGCAGCAACAGAGAGATCAGAAGCTATTTTGGATTTAGGAATCCAAACTTTTCGTGCTTTGCGAGATTTTTGAACATTAGAGTAGCGAGAACCACCCCCAGTTCGGAGCATCCCTTCCTAAGCAGTCTGGTCGAAGTGTACAACCAGAGTCTTCTTTGTCGATCCAATCGACACATCATCGTATTGAGCAATTGCCTCCTCGTCAGAGGAGAAGGTCGTCCCCAGCAGAGTCGCCATTTTGTTTTACTTAACAAAAATGCCTTGGGAATTAGCTTTTGAGAATAAGACGAGAAAAAGTACAAGAAGTACAAATTTGATTCTGGGAAAGTATTGCTGTAGAAGTCTGATATGTAAATGATCACTTTGTTCCTTGGACCATACGATGATGATGAAGATCGCTGCTTAAAAATGAACAACTTGGAAGAACTAAGTCACCAGAAAGGTATCGACGCACTTGGGCACTGATGGCGAGGCCGAATGCTTTCAGGCTTTGCTTCACTCTGTTCTGGAAGAAAGGTTGAAGAAGAATGCTCTAGAGAATCAAACATCTCTGAGTTCTAATCTCTCTGTCTTCTCTCCTGTCTCTATGTGTGTTATATGAGAAAATAAGTCTATTTATAGACTTGGGCTCTTGTGCGTAAAAACTCAGCAAAAGTTCCGTCTTTACGCTAACAACTGCCACCCACGACCGAAGTCATCCTCTGTATATGTTGACACGTGTCCCATCATTTCAGTAGGAATAGGATACACGTACACACGTTCTTCGAGATGTGTGGCATGAAAGCCATGTAGGCAGACCACGTTCTCAACTGATGAAGAAGAATAGGGCGTAAAACAACCCTAATGTACTCTGAGCGTAAAGCAGTGGACTAGGCGTAAAACAACCCTGTCATAGATTTCCTGCGTAAAGTGGTTATTAAATAACCTTGAGCGTAAAGTAGCCCAAATAGACTTTACGCACACGTCGACTTTCGAGCGTAAAAACTCATATAATCTCTGTGCGTAAAAGAAGCCATAGTGTGAGCGTAAAGTAGCTCAGTCCACATACTAAACGACAACATTGGTCTCTGTATAAAACAAATCCCTTCGAAATCTGTGGTATATGCCATCATCAATATCTTCATGTCAGACTTTGCATTAAATGTGAGACTTTGACAGCTTTGTCCAGCGTAAAAGCGATTAGCCTTGTCTTGGACGTAAAGTATTTAACCTTCCTACGGCGTAAAGTAGATCAATTTGAGTAGAATGATCTATCACTTTGTGAAGCACTTTTTACGCTCCTACAACCACGTCAGCATCGTCGCTAGGCACATAGTGCACTTAAGTTGCCCTCATTGTGCGAGCCTCTTGCGCTGCCAGTTGCACGACCAAATGGCGCACGGTGGCGATCGTTACACGCAGGCGCAGGTGGCACATGTTGCGCAAGTGCGCGCGAACCCAGGTGGCATAAGTTGCACAAATGCACGCGGGCGCGTGTGGCGCAGGTTGTGCAAGTGCACTCGGGAGCGTATGGCGCAGGTTGCGCACGTGCGTACGGGAGCGACAGGCGCAGGTGCGTACTGTGCGCAACTTGCGCATGCACTCTCGTGCACTTGAGCGCTGAAAGCTAGGCGCGCGCAACCATGTGAGCAGTGGCGCAACATGGTGCCCGCGTACGTTGGCGCTCAGTGGCGTGCAGGTTGTAACAGAACCATTTCGTAACGTACGATAACGAATCCGATAATTTTAGATCTAACATTCAAACGTCGCACACATTCCGGATCTGGGCAGTTATAGAGAGAACTTATATATAGAGTCTCTCTTCTCTCTCAGGAGCAGTATGTTTTTGACAAAATTTTCCACAGAAAGAGAAAAGAGAGCTTCTGTGAAGGCGCACTACTTGTGAGTTCTCATATTTTCGAAGAGTCCATCCGTGAGCAGATTGGCAGAGCGTTCCAGAGTTCTTTTGAACTTGCTAGTTCCTGGAAGCTGACCGTGCGGACGGATCTAGCTTTGAGTGCCAGCGTTCTAAACACCCCAGCAGGCTTTCTCTGATTACGAAAATCTTTTTAGATTTCTCGTTTGTCACCTTTACAAAAATCTTCTTAGATTTCTCGTTTTCAGAATCCTCCAAGGATTTCTGTTTTGCACCTTCTATTGAAGTGCTGCAATCGAATCAAAAGAGTTTTCTACTGATATTCACGCCCAGGGTCTAACAATCTCAAAGCTAGATCAGAAGATGGAAAACTCTCGTGCCTCTCTCATCGATACCAGCTTTAATACGTTAGAAAAATTCGACGGAAAATACTTTCAGATCTGGAAGAGGAAGATCATCCTTAATCTTCAACTTGTGGACGTCGACCATGTGTTGATTGAGGATGAACTAACGATTCCAGAAGGTGGTACTGCTGATGCTGTTGCTGCTGCATATGTCAAGCAGAGTAAATGGAAGAGAGAAAACATCATCTACAAACCGTTGATTCTCAATTCTATGAAAGATTCTTTGGCAGAGTCCTCTTCCAAGAAGGTGAAGGACAAAGAAATCTAGGAGTCTTTAGGAAAGCTCTATGAAGACAATGAGAACAGGTCCAAAATCTTTATCGTCGAGAAGTACCACGAGTGGCTCTTCGAAGACAAAAAGTCGATGCTGCCTTAGGTGAAGGAATTCTTGAAGTTGCGCCAGAAGCTGGATGATGAGAAAATGCCCCTCGTCGACAAGTTTGTCGTTGGAGGGATTATCTCAAAACTTCCTGCTGGATAGAGCAATTTCTACGCAAGAATGCATCTGAAGAAGCTGGACATTAACTTGGAAGATCTCTTACAAGAGATCCACGTTGAGGATGAGATGCGATCTTAACAGAAGATGGACACTCTGTCCAAGCAACTGGCTAAGGCCAACTTGGTGCAGATAAGAGAATTCAAGGGGAAGCAGGCGGCTTCTCATCACAAAAAGAATGACTCCACTAATCTGAAAGTAAACGGTTCTTCATTCAAGCAGCAGAAGTCCAACTCCCACGTGACATGCTTCAACTGTGGCAAGAAGGGCTACTACAAGAGTAAATACAAATCCAATCCCAAACAATCAGAGCAAGGTGAGCCTAGTAAGGTTTCATTGGTTTCTAACATTGTTGCTATGATTGCCCATGTTACAGCTGTGGGGGCTGACTTTGACTGGTTGATAGATACTGGTATGACGTGTCATGTCTGTTTTGGCAAGGAATGGTTCATCACATACCAGCCAACTTCTGAGAAAGTTATCATGGCAAATCAGGCCCAAGCTGAAGTTCTGCGGATCAGGACCGTGGAGCTGAAACTCACTTCTGGGAATACTCTAACGCTTCAAGGTGTGAAGCATGTTCCGGTGATTGTCAAGAACCTGATCTTTGGGAGCCGGCTTAGCAATGCAGTCTTGAGGATGGACATCAATGCTGGCCAGATAGTGATGTCCAAAAAGGAAACATACTTCGGAAAGGTTTTTCAAATCGAAGAAATGCTTAAAATTTAGCTTGACGTAAACTAGTTAAATAAAATAAATACAGTCACTCTTTCTGATTATTCTCTTGAGTTATGGCATAATAGGCTAGGACATGTTCATTGTAAAAGAATACATAAAATATCTGGTCTAGGACTTATCTCCAAATGTGGGGGTAAGTTAGAGAAGTGTGAAGTATGTGCTCAGAAGAAGATCACTAGAAAACCCTTTCATCGAATCAATCGAAGCACAGCTCTTCTGGAGTTGGTTCACTCTGATATCTGTGACTTTAAGCAATTCACTACAAAGGCCAGGATGAAGTATTTTATAACCTTTATCGATGACTTCCCTAAGTACGCATTTGTCTACTTGCTCAAGTCTAAATACAAAGTATTCCAAAAGTTCAAGGAGTTCAGGGCCAAGGCTAAACGACAAACTGGACAACAACTCAAGAGGCTAAGAAGTAATCGACGCGGAGAATATCGGTCTCATAAATTTGCATCGTTCTGCAAAGAACATGGAATCATCAACGAGACTATTGCTCCGTATTCTCCTCAATTTAACAGAGTAGCAGAGAGGAAGAACCAAACATTGACAGAAATAATGAACTCGATACTGCTAATTGTGGGTCTTCCAAAATGCTACTGGGGAGAAGCTGCATTGACGGCCACTTTTATTCTGAATAGAGAGCCATATGCAACTTCGGATGTAACTCCTCATGAACTCTGGTTCAAAGTCAAACCTAACTTGAGTTTCATTCGAGTGTGGGGGTGTCTGGCTTATGTGAAGCTTCCATATCAGAAGATTCAGAACGTGGAGAAAAGGACTATGAAGACGATCTTCTTGGGGTATGCCGAGAAGAGTGATGCTCGAAGATTTCTTGATATTGAGTCAAATCATATCATCGAATCTCATGATGCTGAATACATTGAAGACAAGTTTGCAAGGCACAACAATATTGTTCTAACAGATATTCCGGAGAATGATGAAGGTGTAAAGGAGACTGAAAAGAATGAGCCAGTAGTCCAAGATGAAGTCGTTGGTAAGGAGACAACAATTGAACCAAAACTCGCTGAGACGTCAACAAAGCGATCAAGGAGGCTGAAGAACTTCGGAGATGACTTCGTCACCTATCATGTGGAAGCAGATCCGCTTACATATGATGAGACGATGAAGACCAGAGATGTTGTCTTCTGGAAGAAGGCGATAGACAATAAAATTGACTCAATCACCTCTAATAACACTTGGGTGTTGATTGATTTACCCGAAGGAACAAAACCCATCGAATGTAAGTGGATCTTCAAGAAGAAGATAAAAGATGATGGAACCATTGACAAGTTCAAGGCCAGGCTAGTGGCCAAGGAATTTTCTCAGAAGCAGATTGACTACTTTGACACGTATGCTCTAGTAGCCCGGATGACAACTATCAGATTGTTAATTGCTCTTGTAGTAATACACAAGCTGGTGGTACTTTAGAAGGATATGAAAACGGTATTCCTGAACGGCGAGTTGACCTAAGAGATTTACATGCAACAGCCAGAAGGATTTGTCGTCAGAGATCTTGAAAAAAATCTACAAGTTGGTAAAATCTCTTTACGGTTTAAAGCAAGCTCCCAATATTGGTATGAGAAGTTTGACACAGTCATAAGGTCAAATGGCTACAGGGTCAGCGAAATAGACAATTATGTCTATACAAAATTTGTTGATGGAAGAGGAGTCATCGTTTGTCTATACGTGGACGACATACTAATCCTAGGTACGGATATAAGCTGTGTCACGGAGACAAAGAAGTTTCTCTCGACAAAGTTTAGTATGAAGGACTTGGGGGATGCCGATGTTATCTTGGGACTCAAGATCATCCGGACAGATACTGGATTGGCACTGTCACAAATCTCATTACTTTGAGAAGATGCTCATTCGATACGGGTATCATGATCTTCCTATAATTGATACGTCGTACCGAAGTGACCAGAAGCTGGAGCCAAACTCGAAGGAAAGCGTCAGGCAAGTCGACTACGCTAGCGTCAATCGAGAGTTTGATGTACGCTACTACAGCCACTAGGCCTAACATAGCTTCCACAGAGGGAATGCTGAGTCAATTCACTAGAAATCTATACGTTGAGCACTGGAAAGCTGTGAAGCGTGTTATGAGATATCTCAAAAAGACTCAGACATATGCACTGTACTTCAGCGGAGAGCTGCCGGTAGTAGAAGGCTTCAGTGATGCCAGCTGGTCCTCAAAGTTAGAGAGCGAAAGGTCCACAGGTGGATTCATTTTCACAATGGGTGGAGCTGCTATATCATGGAAGTTGAAGAAGCAGAATATGCTCTCACGGTCATCTATGGAATCTGAGTTCTTTGTACTTGATACTGCTGTAGATAAAGTAGAGTGGCTTTGGAAGCTCATGTCTGATCTTTCAGCGGTTGGGACGCAGATACTGGCAATTCTGATATACTGTGACAACCAGGCGACTGCGGCGGTGGCATCAAATGATCTCTTCAACGGGAAGAAGAGAACTGTACGATTAAAGCATAGGACAGTGAACGATCTCATTAAGAGAGGTGATATTGCAGTGATCGATATTCGGAGACAGGAGAACCTGGCAGATCCGTTCATGAAGGGCCTCATGCGCCAGCTGGTCGAAGACACAGCAGGAAAAATAGGCTTAAAAGTATTCTAATAGTATGTCTTTGTAATCCTACCATAAAGTTTTATGTTATTAGTTCAAACAAAAATCTACTAGACATCTAACTTTCGGTTCAAGGAAGGACCACTGACTGAAAAACTATCAGGTAACAGTGGGTACTTGTTCTTGAGAACATGGAAGGGTTACGAACCCAGAATCACTATTGTCTACTATATATTTTTTGCGAAATACGGATCCTGCAATGAGGATGGCTTGAACGCCTTAATGAGTTCTTAGGCAGAGTAAATGTCTGGTGTGCTTTATAGGAAGCACGGTAGCACAGTACTATAAGAAGTGTAACTCCATGCTACAGTGGGGTGACTCTACTATTAGGTTCCCGGTTAGGGGTAATGCCTCGGCTTTGCGAGCCAAGTCACAGCGGCGTAGCACCATAAATAGGCAGGTAGCCTAATGTTGTATGATGAAATTAAAGAAGGGTGGTTAGAACGACAAAGGGGAGGTATTCCTCATGTTATAGTGGCATGACACCATGATGAGGTACCTGGATAGGAATAAAGCATCGGCCTTGCAAGCCATGTCATTGCAGCGTAACACCGCAAGGACCTAAGGCTTCATGCTAGGTAGTATGGAACTACAAAGAGGCTGTGACCTCATGCTACAGTAGTATGACACTATGATGAGGTTTCCGATAGGGGTAATGTCTCGGCTTTATGCCATGTCATAGCGACATAGCACCGCAAGGGAAGCGCAAGGCTTCATGCCATGTCTCTTTAATAAAGAACTCAAATATAGTGTATGGATAGAGATATCAGGCCGTCTCTTGAGGGTAAACTTGTAGACATACAAAATTATACACTAAAACCAGGCTGGCACAGGGCCTTTAATGTATAGCCAGAAGTACAAGTAACTATATTTTGTGAGTGGGAAGAATAGCAGCTGTGGTGTAGAATTCAAGGCTTAGTCCATTCTTGCATCATACTGTTGTTCAACCCGTGCGGGAAGATTCAAGTCGTTAGCGACATCTATCCTAATGTAGAATGTATATTTACTATGGGGAACGCTCAACCCTATACATATATTGAGATATGTCGGAGATTTTTGCAGTTTTTTTCCTTTCTTGAGTTGTAGAGAGCTTGATCTCAAACAAACCATATAAGTTTAGTCCCACATTGGCTAGAAAAACTCATAGGTATCTTAATATAACTCCCCTTGAGGAATGAAGAGATGCATATAGGGTGGCGACCCTAAGGAGGGGACCATGTGGGTGATTTTACATGGAGGTAAGGATAAGACACCTATTAAAGCATTCATTCTTTTTGGTCAACCTCAATTTAATTCCATATGGGCTAAGCCCCGAAGGAGCTTAGCGACTCGGAATTGGACTCAGACTCTTAGGCTCATGAGACGTAATAAGGTATTTTGTTGGTGCACTTTGCACTCAGTACGTCAGCATCGTCGCTAGGTGCACAGTGAACTTAAGTTGCACTCGTTGTGCGAGCCTCTTACACTGTCGGTAGCGTGCTAGGTTGTGCGACCAGATGGCGCACTAGTTGGCGTGACCAGATGGCGCTCCAGATGGCATACGGTACGAGCAATGCGCATAGGCGCAGGTGGCGTATATTGCGCAAGTGCGCACGAGCACGTGTGGCATAGGTGGCGTATGTGTGTACGGGCACATGTGGTACAGGTTGTACACGTATGCGCGGGCGCGACTGGCGCAGGTGTGCACTGTGCGCAACTTGTGCATGCGCTTTCACGCACTTGAGCGCTGACTGCTAGGTGCACACAACCATGTGCGTAGTGGCGTAATATGGTGCTCGCACACATTGGCACTCGGTGGCGTACAGGTTATAACTGAACTGTTTCGTAACGTACGATAACGGATCCGATAATTTCAGATCTGACATTCAAACGTCGTGCACATTCCGGATCTGGGAAGTTACAAAGAGAACTTATATATAGTGTCTCTCTTCTCTCTCAAGAGCAGTACATTTTTGACAAAATTTTCCACAGAGAAAGAAAAGAGAGCTTATGTGTAGGCGCACAACTTGTGAGTTCTTATATTTTCGAGGAGTCCGTTTCTGACAGATTGGTAGAGCATTCCAAAGTTCTTTTGAACTTGTTGGTTCCTGGAAGCTGACCGTGTGGGCGGATCTAGCTTTTAGCACCGGTGTTCTAAACACCCCAGCAGGCTTTCTCCGATTATGAAAATCTTTTTAGATTTCTCGTTTGTCACTTTTACGAAAATTTTCTTAGATTTTTCGTTTTCAGAATCCTCCAAGGATTTCTGTTTTACACCTTCTGTTGAAGTGCTACAATCGAATCAAAAGAGTTTTCTTCTGATATTCACGCCAAGGGTCTAACAATCTCAAAGCTAGATCAGAAGATGGAAAACTCTCGTGCCTCTCTCATCGATACCAGCTTTAATACGTTAGAGAAATTTAACGAAAAATACTTTCAGATCTGGAAGGGGAAGATCAACCTTAATCTTTAACTTATGGACGTCGACCATGTGTTGATTGAGGATGAACTGACGATTCCAGAAGGTGGTAGTGCTGATGCTATTGCTGCTGCACGTGTCAAGTAGAGTAAATGGAAGAGAGAAAACAGCATCTCCAAATTGCTGATTCTCAATTCTATCAAAGATTCTTTGGAAGGGTCCTATTCTAAGAAGGTGAAGGCCAAAGAAATCTGAGAGTCTTTGGGAAAGCTCTATGAAGACGACGAAAACAGGTCCAAAATCTTCATCGTCGAGAAGTACCACAAGTGGCTCTTCGAAGACGAAAAGTCGATGCTGCCTCAGGTGAAGGAATTCTTGAAGTTGCACCAGAATCTGGATGACGAAAAAATGCCCCTCGTCGACAAGTTTTTTGTTAGAGGGATTTTCTCGAAACTTTCTGCTGGATGGAGCAATTTCTACGTAAGAATGCATCGAAAAAAGCTGGACATTAGCTTGAAAGATCTCTTACAAGAGATCCACGTTGAGGATGAGATGTGACCTCAACAGAAGATGGACTCTCTGTCCAAGCAACTGGCTAAGGCCAACTTGGTGCAGACAAGAGAGTTCAAGGGGAAGCAGGCGGCTTCTCATCACAAAAAGATGGACTCTACTAATCTGAAGTGAAGGGTCCTTCGTTCAAGCAGTAGAAGTCTAAGTCGTATGTGACTTGCTTCAACTGTGGCAAGAAGGGCCACTACAAGAGTGAATGCAAATCCAAGTTTAAACAATCAAAGCAAGGTAAGCCTAGTAAGATTTTATTGGTTTCTAACATTGTTGCTATGATCGCTCAGGTTACAGCTGTGGGGGATGACTCTGACTGGTTGATAGCCACTGGTGCAACGTGCCATATCTGGTTTAGCAAGGAATGGTTCGTCACGTACCAGCCAACTTCTGCGAAAGTTGTCATGGCGAATCAGGCCCAAGCTGAAGTTCTGGGGATCGGAACTGTGGAGCTGAAACTAACTTCTGGGAACACTCTAACGCTTCAAGGTGTAAAGCATGTTCTGGTGATTTCCAAGAACCTGATCTCTGGGAGCCTGCTTAGCAACGCAGGCTTGAGGATGGACATCAATGTTGGCCAGATGGTGATGTCCAAAAAGGGAACATACTTTGGAAAGGTTTTTCAAACCGAAGGAATGTTTAAAATTCAGCTTGTAAACCAGTCAAATGAAATAAATGCAGTCACTATTTCTGATTATTCTCTTGAGTTGTGGCATAATTGGATAGGACATGTTTATTGTAAAAGAATACATAAAATGTCTAGTCTAGGACTTATCTCCAAATATGGTGATAAGGTAGAGAAGTGTGAGGTATGTGTTCAGACAAAGATCACTAGAAAACCCTTTCATCGAGTCAATCGAAGCACAAATCTTTTGGAGTTAGTGTACTCCGATATCTGTGACTTCAAGCAATTCTCTACAAAGGCTGGGATGAAGTATTTTATAACCTATATCGATGATTTCTCTAAGTACGCATTCGTCTACTTGCTCAAGTCTAAAGACGAAGCATTCCAGAAGTTCAAGGAGTTCAGGGCCGAGGCTGAACGACAAACTGAATAACAACTCAAGAGGCTAAGAAGTAATCGACGTGGAGAATATCGATCTCATAAATTTGCATCGTTCTACAAAGAACATGGAATCATCAACGAGACTATTGATTCGTATTCTCCTCAATCTAACGAAGTAGTAGAAAGAAAGAACCGAACGTTGATAGAAATGATAAACTCAATGCTGCTAACTGTGGGTCTTCCAAAATGCTACTGGGGAGAAGCTGCATTGACGGCCACTTTTATTCTAAATAGAGTGTCATATGCAACTTCGGATATAACTCCTCCTGAACTCTGGTTCAAAGTCAAACCTAACTTGAATGTCATTCGAGTATGGGGGTGTCTGGCTTATGTGAAGCTACCAGATCTGAAGATTCAGAAGGTGGGGATAAGGACTACGAAGACTATCTTCTTGGGGTATGCCGAAAAAAGTGATGCTCGAAGATTTCTTGATATTGAGTCAAATCATATCATCGAATCTTGCAATGCTGAATACTTTGAAGACAAGTTTGTAAGGCACAAAAATATTGTTCTCACAAATATTCAGGAGAATGATGAAGGTGCAAAGGAGACTGAAAAGAATGACCCAGTAGTCCAACATAAGGTTGGTAAGGAGACAACAATTGAACCAGAACTCTTTGAGCCGTTAACAAAGCGAGCAAGGAGGCCGAAGAACTTCGGAGATGACTTCGTTACCTATCATGTGGAAGCAGATCCGCTTACATATGATGAGGCGATGAAGACCAGCGATGCTGTCTTCTGGTAGGAGGCGATAGACAATAAAATTGACTCAATCACCCCCAATAACACTTGGGTGTTGGTTTATTTACCCGAAGGAGCAAAACTCATCGAATGCAAGTGGATCTTCAAGAAGAAGATGAAAGCTGATGGAACCATTGACAAGTTCAAGGCCAGGCTGGTGGCCAAGGAATTTTCTCAGAAGCAGAGGATTGACTACTTTGACACGTATGCTCCAGTAACACGGATGACAACCATCAGATTGTTAATTGCTCTTGCAACAATACACAAGCAGGTGATACATCAGATGGATGTGAAAACAGCATTCCTGAACGGCGAGTTGACCGAAGAGATTTATATGCAACAGCCAGAAGGGTTTTTCGTCAGAGGCCTTGAAGACAAAGTTGCAAGTTGGTAAAATCTCTTTGCGGTATAAAGCAAGCTCCCAAAATGTGGCATAAGAAGTTTGACAAAGTCATAAGGTCAAATGGCTACAGGGTCAGCGAAATAGATAAATATGTCTATACAAAATTTATTGATGGAAGAGGAGTCATCGTTTGCTTATACGTGGATGACATGCTAATCCTAGGTACGGATATAAGCTGTGCCACGGAGACAAAGAAGTTTCTCTCGACAAAGTTCAGTATGAAGGAGTTGGGAGATGCTGATGTTATCTTGGGACTCAAGATCATCCGGACAGACACTGGATTGGCACTGTCACAATCTCATTAGATTGAGAAGATGCTCACTCGATACAGGTATCATGATCTTCCTATAATTCATACGCTGTATCGAATTGACCAGAAGCTGGAGCCAAACTCGAAGAAAAGTGTCAGGCAATTAGAGTACGCTAGCGTCATCGGGAGTTTGATGTACGCTACTACTGCTACTAGGCCTGACATAGCTTTCACCGAGGGAATGCTTAGTCGATTCACTAGCAATCCATGCTTTGAGCACTGGAAAGCTGTGAAGCGTGTTATGAGATATCACAAGAAGACTCAGACATATACACTGTACTTCAGCGGAGAGCCACCAGTAGTAGAAGGCTTCAGTGATGCCAGCTGGTGCTCAGAGTTGGAGAGCAAGAGGTCCACAGGTGGATTCATTTTTATAATAGGTGGAGATGCTATATCATAGAAGCCGAAGAAGCAGACTATGCTCTTGCGATCATCTGTAGAATCTGAGTTCTTCACACTTGATACTGTAGTGGATGAAGCAGAGTGACTTTGGGAGCTTATGTATGATCTTCCAGTGGTTGGGGCACAGATACGGACAATTTTGATATACTATGACAACCAGGCGACTGCGAAGTGGCATCAAATGATCTCTTCAATGGGAAGAAGTTAACTGTACGGTTAAAGCACAAGGCAGTGAACGATCTCATTAAGAGAGGTGTCATTGCAGTGATCGACGTTCAGAGTCAGGAGAACCTGGCGGATCCGTTCACGAAGAGCCTCAAGTGCCAGCTGGTCGAAGACACAGCAGGGAAGATGGGCTTGAAGGCATTCTGATAGTATGTCTTTGTAATCATACCATAAAGTTTTATGTTATTAGTTCAAAGAGAAATCTACTAGACATCTGTTTGCAAAAACAAAAGTTGGATTTTTATTTCACAAACTTTGTAAGAAGATTACAAGAATTCTGGGAAAGTACAACTATAGGAATTCGATATGAATGACGATCGCTTTATCCCTTGGACGATGTGAACTTTGAAGACGGTAGCCTCTGAAGATTGCAGCATCACTTTGGCAAGAACTCCTGATCTCTGGTGATGATTTCTGTGGATTCTGATCTCTGTGTGTGTATGTGACAATGAAGCCTTGAAACTCTATTTATACAGTTCTGGAAACAACTAACTTTTAGTTATTCTGAATTGTGCAGGATGGATTGTGCAGACTTTAGATTGCACAAGCAATAAACTGTGCAAGCAGTTACTCGATCGTGGACCACCTGTATGTGACACATGGTATTGTTTGATTGAAATGCGCTTGGTCGTGTACAGACGGTTGCCACATGGTGAGTAATTGATGGCATATAGGCCACGTGTACATTGTCAGTTGTCTTGATAGAGTACGCCACCTGAATTGTACTGGCTTCAGATTGTGCTGGGATGGACCGCGCTGCAGAGAGCCTGGCAGATTGTGCTGCATGTACAGCTGCCCTCGAGCGCTGTGCTGCACGATAAACGAACAGTTTCCTCGTTCTCCGTGTTGTCAGCTGTCAGAAGATCTAATTCTCTGTCAGATAATGATGACGAGGCCACGTCAGCTTACGCACTTGGATGAGTGCGCAGTTCAGCCTGCACAATCGAGTTAGTGTGCAATCTGTCTCCTGCGTATTTTACTAGAAAGATGCATAATTTGATTTTCATGACTCCTTTGATGGGTGCAACTTGATTTTTAGGACGTACAAGACCTCCTTCAAAGTTTTCGAAGTTTGAAAATAGTCAAAGCTTCGAAATACTTTAAATTTTGATTTTAAAATCAAGTTGCGCAAGTAATGCTCTGTCTGCGCAATTGGAGGAGTCAGCTCCCATTTCTTCGGCGCAATCCGAGGCGACCGTTACTCTCGAAAAGCTATAAATAGCTCTCCTTCATCCTTCTGTCATTCTTTACTTGTTTTCACTTTGTTTAAGAGAGAAAAATTCTCGAGGCTACTCCGACTCTCTTTCTTCTTCTCCGTCGACTTCGAATGGCTCCGAAGCATTCCACCGCCGACAAGGGCAAAGCCCCCGCCGAGTCTTCGACTCGTGCTGTGCCGCACATTTCACGACACGAAGTCGTTCATCCAGTACTGCAAGGTAGTCGCTCGATCAAAAACCCTTTTTAGGGTTCTTCGACATGATTGAGTCTTCAAACCTATCTCTTTTTAGAGATTTGGTTATACTGCACCGCCCTGTTTAAGGTTTCGGTTGCATAAAACCAATAGTTTTTATTTTTATGAAGACCATTTTCTTGCGGAATCGGTGGAAAGCGCTGGCAAAAGTCAGCACAATCTGCTAATTTGTGCAAGGCTGTCCAGCGCAAACTAATGCTTTGCGCAAGTTATTCAGCACAATCTGATGGCTTGCACAAGTGGATGAGTTGGCACAACTGGACAGTTTGTGCATAGAAGTTGTTGTTGCGCAATCTGATGTTTTACAGACATCGCAATCTGATGCTTGCACAATTTGCTGATTTTTTGGACAGAACCTTTGATTTTGCATATACTGAATTCGATCTTTCTGTTTGATGCAGTTAACATCAGAGAAGACCCTGAGTATGAAATCTTTGCAGGGACCCTTGTTGAACCAGAGTTTAAGGAAGATTTGTCCCATGTAATATTTCTCCAATATGCTCTGCCATCTTTCCGTCAAGCCATCTTAGTAGCCCAGGATAACGAACTTTATTGAGTCTGATGAATGGGCAGCCTCTGCAGACTGCCGATGCTATTACTCATAAGAAACCCCTGTTTTTATTCGGTGAGGCTATTGATAAGAGTTCTCAGCCGAGACCTCGTGTTGAGCAGAGACTCTTCCATAGAAAGGAGAAAATAATACTGTTACCGGACATTGCCAGATACCTCCCTCTATCCCGTTATGTCCATTGAATCATCCCAGGAGGATGGACTGGGATATTACCCCTCTCCAGAAAGCAAGAACAGGAAATATTTGTGTAAAAAAAGGACCGAATAACAGGGATATGTTCTATAGCTCCTCTGAGCGTCACAGCACCCTGCTCAGAGGATTAAAGCCTGGCTGC
Organism: Iris pallida; assembly: GCA_029216955.1. Lineage (NCBI taxonomy): Eukaryota > Viridiplantae > Streptophyta > Magnoliopsida > Asparagales > Iridaceae > Iris > Iris pallida. The sequence continues at coordinate 12,591,536 of JANAVB010013597.1, forward strand.
ATTCCTCTAGAAAACTCCTCTTTGTTGCTTCCGGTTAGGACACCGATCTTTGCAAATGAATATGCAAAGGTTGAGGGAAGATACCCGGATCAGGACATCCGGTTGACAGGTCTGGTGAACCCAGACAACAAAAGATGGAGCTGCATAACCAATTGGATATTGGTTCAGTTCGAGGAAAAGCTTAAAGAGATTGAGCTATATCAGGCGGTATACTCTACCGTATATGGATTCCTCCCCAACCCTCATCTGTTTATCGCCTTGGCAGAGAGATACAATTTTAGGACATGGATATTCATGACACCCTGCGGGGAAATTGAACTAGCTCTTCATGAGATGAAATATATCTCGAGCTTACCAATGGGAGACTTCCTTTCTAAAGAATATGTTCCAACAAATGACGAGTTAGACCGACTTCGTCGAGAGAATGCAGAGATGGTGACCGTTTTCAAAGAACTACTGTGCCACTACAAAATTTGCTCTATGTATTATAAGAGTGGTTCTTCCGGCACTTGTTACTCATCAAAGTGGTTGCCATATCTTTTCCTTAATCATATCATCAAAAAGAAGACTAAGGATCATGATACGTACATCCCTACCTTCTTCAAACCACTTAGCCACAGTGAGGTGATTAAATTGATGGAAGAAAACAAAGAAATGGACATCAAGGTTGACGACGAACTTCAATACCCTCCATTCAAGACCAGAGATTTTATTGAGAGTTTTATGAGAATGGGCTACAGGCCCATGTCAAAGGAGGCCCAGTTGGCGGGTTTCCTGACATATTGGCTCTGACGTTTCGTCGTACCCGGAGCAAGCGCCGTAGCTCGCTTCCACCGCGGCGTGCTCTTTGCTGCTGTCCGATTAGTCTTTGGCTACCGGATGGATCTGCTATCGGCGATGACCTGTAGAGTGAATGCGGGTCTTCGTCTTTATGTTGAATCTATGCTCAATGGAAAGGTGAGAAGGGGAACTTCCCTCGGTTGGAGCTGCACTATACCTATTTGTTCGGATGGTTGCTTCTGCACCATCCATCATTGATGAACCCTGACATGGGAGCAGTCGGTGGTTGCTATTTACGGAGATTCTCCCGGAGAAAATGGATATACACTAGTCTGAAAGATTGCAGACGTGCTTTGAACCTTGGGAACGGATGGAATTTCTACTGCGTTGCCCCTCCAACCGGCTATTAACATATGTCAATAACTCTAATTGATCTTGGAAGGCAGCCGTTGGGTCGGACAGCATTTGATTGGCTGAGGACGATTAGGTCGTCGCACTTAGTGTATAGATTTGAAGATGAATATTTCTTGGAACTATATCTGCCAAGCCGCTTTGCTCGTCAATTCGGCTACAACCAGTTCCACGTAGGCAATGCTATAACTTGCCTGCAAGGAAAATGGTATCTGATTGATGGCGCCAGGGCCTGGGATTATTACAACGCTCGAGACACAAGAACAGTGTTCTCGATGCCGACCAAGAGTGATCACGGCCCACGGATGTTATACACATATTCTCTTTTTTACACAGCAGCGAATACATTCGCCGAGAACTTCAACCTTGTAGATAGCTTCGCGACGGCGACGCATTTGAAGAAGGGAGCAACTGCAATGCTAGCTCCATGTAATGACGAGCAGCATGAGCCAGTGGATGATCCGTTGGAAGCCTCAAGGGAAGCTAACTTCCCTGAGGAGGTCAACGAACCACTGCGAGTTTCCTTGAAAGTGGTCAAATCGCCAACCAATGAGAGAAAGAGAAGGATTAATAAACTTTCTTCTCTGGTTGCAAAGAAGAAACTTATCTTAGACCCATCAGAGAAGGTCACCACCAGGTCACAGTCTCGGCAACTGGCCGAGTCGACCCAAAGAGAAGAAGCGACTATGCCGACCTCTCTTCCAAGGCAAGTCGATGTAGTAGATGTGGAGAGTCCAGAGAGACCTCTTCATAGAAAGAAACTGGCCTCCAGAAGAAGAAAGAGGGTGATCACTCCTCCGAGATAAATCTTGTCTTCAGTGGTGGCCAGTGCTATAGCTGGAATAACCATATCATCCCCTACACCTGCCCCCGAGCCTATGCAGGAGACTCCTTCTCCAGAACAGAGGGACAAGGTTGAGCAGAGGGATGAGGCTGAGCAGAAGGATAAAATTGAGCAGAGGGATACAGCTGAGCAGAGGGATGATGAAGCTTTGCGATATCCTTCTCTTGCAGTGAAAACTACCCAGATTCCTGCTACACCAGGAACACTCCGTGAAGAAGAAGATCGTTTAATGATTGAAGCTCTAAATGATTGCGACTTCGGTCTGCAAGATGATGTCGATCAAGCCGCCGTCGCAACTACCAGCGAGGAAGCTCCAGAAGATAGTATAAGCAATGAAGATACATCAACAGAAGGTGTTGATGATACATTAAATCCCGAAGAGGGCACTGATGTCCATATGTCTCCCGAAGCCGTAGACGATACGCTAAATCCTGAAGAGGATGTTGAGGTGCACGTGTCTCCGAAAAAGAATACGGATGTAGAAGTAACACCTGTTGAAACTACTCCTGCTGATCCAAAAGGTATTAAATGTTTTATCAACCTTCTTTTCATAGATTCAAATAGCTGACATCTACATTTTTATCCATGCAGAACTTGAATCGTCTCCAGTTCCTTCCGTATGCACAGACATAGTGCCAATAACGGCTATTGCAAGTGGTAGCCGACATTTTTCGGGTGCTTCTGAGGCCGGAAGTAGCCAGTCAGTAATGTCTGAGGCTACTTCTGTTAGATTGGAATCTGTACCAACAGATGGAAGACTTGTTGCTGGGGCAAGTCATGGTAAGATTGCTTTTATTTTTTATCCTCTTCGATTAATTGTTAATGACAACAAAATGATAAGATTCGTTTGGTTTTGCAGAAGAACATCCAGGAGGGGCAGCTAGCTCTACAATGGCTCCTTTTCCAGAGAACCCTCCATTCATATGCAAAAAGCTGCACATCTATCTCCGGCACCTGCGGCTTCATCTTCAATGGGAGTAGCCGCGACACCTGGTGCCCTGGCTACTAATCAATTTATCATAAACTCCTTCACCAAACTCTTCTTTAATTCGTTAGGACCCTTAATAGATAGGGTGATAGAAAAAGAAGAGGCTAGTTTTTCCACAGTTAGAGGTCCAACCTCTTATCTGGTCAATGCTATTCGCAATCAAGACGACGAAGCTCAGGCTATTTTTCTTGATCATATACTAGATGAGCTGGAAGCGTCAGTCAGGACCTACAAAGAGCTTAATAGGGGAGAGGTGGAACCCTTGGTGCAGGCTGAATTTTAAAAGATGTCTCAAGAGGCTGCGGTTGAGAAAGTTAATTTCCAAGTTCTCTTGGATGCTTTCACTACCAAGTCTGCTGAGTATAATGCCCAAGTGGAAACAGTAGCATCTGTTGCTGACGAGAAGGAGAGGAAAGTTGCTGAGCTGCAATCAGAATTTGCCCGTCTTAAAGAAGAGCTGAGACTTGTTCAGCTTGCTCTGGAGGACGAGGCCACACAACACCAGGCTGCAGTTCAACAGCTGAACGCTCTGACTCAGGAGAGAGATGAGTATGTCGCAACTCATTAAGAAGAAATCTCTCGCCGAATAGTAACATGCCATCTTTCGACGATAAGTCTGGGATGGAAAAAGCTAGGAAGCGGGTGATAGAATCTCGTGAGGAGCGGCTGCAATCTTTAAAGCAGCAGATGACCAGCTTAATGACTCCGTCGGCAGAATGAGAAAGACTTTTGTATCTTCAATCTTTTTGTGATATGTAATGTTGTAATGTCTTTCAAAATTTTGATCAATAAAAGACATTTTCTTGGTGGCTCTATTATTTATTGTATATCTTATTCAGATATAAATAATAGTGATAGAAAATATATTCAGAGGTGCAAGACATGATATATTTCTTGATTTTGGAAAATAATTATATTCAATTATATCTGCTCAAAGGTAATATGGACATGGCAGAATATAATTTATTGAATATCATTATTTCAATAGACAACTTAATCAAAGATGATAAGTTGCTGATATGAACGAAATGGATGATTCGTCAAAATATGTGAACGAAATGAATCATCGAAATGAACGAATAAACCATCAAATGAATTAAATAAACGGGTGGACCGTCAGATGATTGGAATGAACGGGTGAACCGTCAAATGAATGTGATGAATGGTTAAACCGTCAAATGAATGTGATGAACGGATAAACTGTCGGATGGATGGAATGAACGAACGAACCGTCGGATGAATATGATGAACGGACGAACCGTCAGATGAATATGATGAATGGATAAACCGTCAGATGAATATGATGAACGGTCGAACCGTCGAATGGATATGATGATTCATTGTCTTACGAATCTCTGTCTATAAATAGAACAGAAAATTAGATGGAATGATCACTTTTACTTTTCAACATAAAGATGTTGTCTGGAGATGCATCCAAGAATGCTGAAATTGCCCCAAAGGTTGAAGTGGGTACTGAGGAACGTCCAGTCGCTCTCAACCAGCCAGAGGAGATGGCAACGGGCGAAGGTTCGTCTGTACCCAAACTGCCAAAGGACATTTTGGACTTTCTTCTTGAACCAGGGAAGACTGAAGAAGAAGAAACCATGAGGATGGCTGCTTGCAAGTTCCTGGTGGGTTCCAGCAAGAGTGTTCTCGGCTCTTTTGCTGATCATGTCTTTGATAAGGACGATAGTGGCCCGCGTCCTAATTTTGAGAAGGATGATAGTGACCTTTCTTGATATTATGTACTATTATTCATGATAAAATAAAATTAAATTTTATTTATGTACTTGTCTGATAATTACAAGCAATGTCTTTTACATTTATACATAATACTTTGTGAGGAACTTGCCATTGATAGTCATCATTGCAACTCGACCGTCTAGCTCTGTGAGTTGATAAGCTCCATTTGAGAAGACTTTGCTCACGATATATGGACCTTCCCACTTCATATCGAACTTTCCCTTACTCGAGTGAGTCATAGTCATAGGACGTCTGACTGTCAAAACGAGCTCTCCTTTCTGAAAGGCTCTGACCTTAACTTTGTGGTTGAAAGTCTTTGAGATACGGCTTGGTATAACTCAATATGCTGTTGAGCCATTAACTGCTTTTTATCGAGCGACTCCAATTCTTGAAGTCAGAGAATATCGTTGTTCTCTGTAGTGAGCTCGTTTGTGATAGCAATCCTCAAAGATGGAATTCGAAGTTCCAAGGGTAGAACTGCTTCACAGCCGTACACCAAAGAGAAGGGTGTACAACCTGTAGGGTTGCGGACCGTAGTACGATAGGCCCAAAGACATTCCCCAAGCTTTTCACTCCAGTTTCGTTTGTTAGTGGACACAAACTTTTTGAGGAGCTTGATGATAGTCTTGTTAAAAGCTTCAGCTAAGCCATTAGCAGCAGGATTATAAGTTGTCAAAGCGACATTGTCAATCCGATGATCGTCACAGAACCTTATGAACTTTTGGCTGAAGAATTGAGGTCCATTGTCATGGATAATTCGTCGAGGTACCCCAAATCTATAGATGACATGGTGTTTGACGAAGTTGATGACGCTGCCGATCTTGACTTCAGCCAATGGTATAGCTTTGGCCCATTTAGAGAAGTAGTCGGTTATTGCCAGTATAAACCGATGTCCTCTAGAAGAAGGAGGATTGATGGGACCTATGATGTCCATGTCCTAAGCTTCAAAAGGCTATAAAGCAGCAGTCGGATGAAGGAATTTCGACGGTTGATGAATAAAATCTGTGTGGATTTGACAAGCTCGACATTTTCTTGTATATTCGATGGCATCAGATACCATAGAGGGCCAGTAGTAACCCATGCGTCGGATGCGATCCTATAGCTTGGGACCGGATTGATATGCTCCACAGACACCATCGTGAGCTTCATGCAATACTTGCTTCTCTTCATCACCAGCGAGACAGCGTAAGAGTAGGCCGTCATAAGTTCGCCGGTAAAGAGTTTTGGTGGTCTGATTGTAGTAGAATCGCAGAGACCGCTGATGAATACTCATAGCTTCTTTGGGATCTTCAGGGAGCATGTCATAAACTACGAAGTCGATGAAGGGAGCTCTCCAATCTTCACTGATAACATTGGCTTCAGTAAGATTACTGAACTCAATATTACGATTGTTTTCGACGCAGAACAATTCCCGATTAGAGATAACCACCACCTGCTGTCTTTTGATAGGGATGGCTAAAACTGCTGCAAGATTAGCCAAAGCGTCGGCTTCAGTATTGCAAGCTCGACGGACATATTCGATGAAGAAGGCTTTGAAGGATTTAGCCATGTTGATTGCCGCTTCAAAGTAAGGCAATAGATCTTGATGGCGAACTTCATAAGTTCCTCTAACCTGGTTAACAACCAGCTTGGAGTCACCATAGACTTCAAGATACTCGACGTCTAGTTGTTTAGCTAGCTGAAGGCCAATGAGTAGAACATTGTATTCTGCCACATTGTTAGAGCAAGGCTCATCTAGGGAATATGCTCTTTGAATAGTTGACCCGTCTGGAGAAACGAGAACAACTCCAACTCCTGCGATAATTGCACCATTGGGTCCAATCCTGGATGCACCGTCAAAAAATAGATGCCAAGTAGGAAATTCTTCGGAGATCATATTTGATTCTAATATCTCGTCTGGAATTTCATCATAGAGTTTAGATGTCTCTGGAAAATGATGAGCTGCTAAAAAATCTGCCAGTGCTTGACCTTTGACAGACTTTTGAGGAACATATACCATGTCATATTGGGCTAACAGAATGGCCCATGTAGCTAGCCGAGAATTGAGTGTGCTAGGCTTCTTCATCAGTACCTGAAGAGGGTTAACTCGGGATATGACATGAATAGTTTGGCCAATGATGTAATGCCTCGTCTTTTGAACAGCAAACATAAGAGCTAGGCATTCTTTTTCGACCGGACTATAACGGTATTTGGCACCAATCATAGTATAACTGAGATAATAGATGGCTTGTTCATGGCCTTCTTTATTCTTTTGGGCAAGTAAAGCACCCAATGAATGATCTATAGCACGGACATACATTAAGAACGGTATGCCAGAGATTGGTGGCACTAAGACTGGTGGGTTCATGAGATATCGCTTTATGTCGTCAAATGCTCGTTGACATTTTTCGGTCCAAATGAAAGATACACCCTTCTTTATTAGTTGAGTAAATGGTCTGCAGCGTCCAGACAGATTCGAAATAAATCTCCTGATGTACGCAAATCGACCTTGGAATCCTCGTAGCTCTTTTAGGTTGCGTGGAGGACGCATCTCTTGAATGGCTTTGATCTTCTCGGGATCCACGTGTATACCCTTAGAGGTAATGACGAAGTCGAGAAATTTGCCACTGGAGACACCCAAGAATGACTTGGTGGAATTCATTTTGAGTTGATGTTGGCGCATGAGGTTGAAGATAGTTCTCAAGCCTTGGATGTGATCTTCCTTTAGGCAACTTTTGACAGCAATATCGTCGACGTAGCATTCGACAGTCTTGCGTAGATTATCTCGAAAGATGGTACTCATGGCTCGTTGGTATGTTGCACCAACATTCTTGAGACCAAATGGCATTACAGTATAGCAATAGACTCCGCGAGGAGTGCGGAAAGAAGTATGTTTTTCATCTTCAGGATTCATCCGAATCTGATTGTATCCGAAAAATCCATCCATGAAAGATATTCTTTCGAACCCACAGGTGTTGTCAATCATGACGTCCGTGATAGGGAGAGAAAATTCATCTTTTGGACAGGCTTCATTAAGATCCCGAAAGTCGATACAGATTCGAACTTTTTCGATTTTCTTTAGAACTGGGACAACATTGGCTAGCCAATCAGGATGCTGTTCTTCTCGAATAAAGCCACAAGCTACAAGCTTCTTGACTTTATCGTCGATTGCGTCCATCATTTCTGGCTTGAAGCGCCGTTGTTGCTGTTTGACCGATTTTGCATTAGGCAAGATGTTCAATTTGTGAGTAGCAACTTTTGGATCTAGACCTGGCATGTCTAAATAACTCCAGGCAAAGACTTCAATATATTCTTGAATAAGAAGAATTAAGTCTTGCTTATCTGCCTCTGGAAGGTTCTTGCTAATAAATATTGGACGAGGTGGCCCGCTCTCTCCTACATCAATTTGAACAAATTGATCTTCAGTAGGAGGTTCTCTTTGTTCGAATCGGAGTTCCCATTGGGTATCCATTCGTTGAGCCTAAGGATCTATTTCAGGATTTTCTTCAATATCCTCGTCATAGCCTTCTGGAAGTTCGACGAGACCATGTTAGAAGATACAGTCAATCGATGAATTTGACCCATGCTGGTGTCAGAATTCCATGATCTGGAATCAGAAGAGTTAGAGCGCTCTTCACTATCGGATTCAGAGACTGCTGGGGATAATTCTGAAGGTGAAGAATATCCGAGACCTCTTTTAGTCCTGTTGTAATACATCTCTGACTTTCCTTTCGGAACAGTTGTACGGATAGGAGTTCTTCTACCTTTACCGTAGTTGAGGCCATTCTTGAAGTCATAACCCATCTTTCGGATGATGTCTTTTGATTGTTGACTGTAACGATGAAGTTGAAGATGCCCCGTGCCGTTACCTTTGCTATCATCCGTATAGCTGAATTGTTATTCCGGTCCTTTACTAAAAAGTATTGGACTCTCACCTTTCTTTCGAACGGGAACAATACGATATGAATCATTTGGATGTTCGAGTGAGACTTCTGTTTGAAGAGATTGTACAACTCCCATTGTAAATGACTGAAAGCTATCTAACATATCCAAATAGCACTTAGCATGATAAATGACATCAGTATACTGGAAAGTAGATACTTTTTCATTGATTTGTACATCTGTATTTACAGCAGGACCTTTAGCCTTAGCAGGCTTGGTCAGATTGATTACAAGAGGGGAAGAAGAAGAACGTGAAGGAGGATTGGCCTTGTTACGACGGAGGTCGATAACAAGCGGCTCAGAGGAGGTAAGCTTCCTTTTATCCTTGTTATGAGATAAATCAATAACAAGTGGCTCAGAAGAGGTGAGCTGCCTTTTTTCCTTGTTACGACGTAAGTCTATAACAAGTGGCTCAGAAGAGGTGAGCTCCCTTTGATCCTAACCATCATCAATTGGCTGCTTCTGGAATGGCAAGTGGATAGCCAATGGTTTGGAGGATTGAGGACGAGAAACACGCCCTTTGACTGGTATGATGAGGGTGTCATTAGGCACTGCTTCTTATTTTCTTCAGTGTCCAGAGACAAGACAACCTTCATGAACTCATCCTTGTACATACGAGCATCATTGCAGTATGCTTCGACGCCTTTGAAAGGATAGAGATCAGCAACCTCCTTTTGAACCTCTCCATTGTCATCGACATATTTGAAACATTGATGGAGAGTCGAAGGAACAATGTTATGTTCATGCAGGAATGGTCTTCGCAACAGAGCATTATAAGAACAACCATGGTTGTCAATGATGTAGAAGGTCACCTTTGGACGAAGATTGCCTATTTGGAGTTTTAGACGAATCTTGCCCAGAGGCTCACTCCTTCCCTGATTGAACCCAAGGATGGTGGTGATTGTACTGGAAAGACTATGCACTGGGATCTTCAATGCATCTAATATTGTCTTCGACATGATGCTGAGAGCAGACCCTGGATCTATCAGAATACGATCGACTTTCATCGCGTTGACATATCCTGTATAGTATAGAGGATGATCGTGCCTATTGTCTTCCATCAGCATGTCATCTTGTATGAAAGTTATATTTGGAATTAACTCCAACACACTATGACAATGAAGGTAAGAGACTGGCTCTGCTTTTGGCTTCTTCAGAAGGGCTAGACAGGTTTTTACATGCATGAGAGCCTCACTCAGAGTTTCCCGAGTCTCTTTAGAAAGGCGCAAGAGCTCGAAGATGGACAGACGGGCTGGTGTATTGGCTAGTTGAGCCAAGATATCAAAGTTGTAAGGCTTTTCAAGTCCGGAAGGAGATGACTTCTTTAAAGGTTTGTCGAAGCGGACTTGTTGTTTGCCTTTGACGGCTACCGTCGGCTTGGGAAGAGTAGACTCTACAATCGGTGAGGAGACAGAAGGGATGTCCTCAGTGGAAGCTGGTTGTACTGGAACGGGCTCAGAAAAAGAAGCAGGATTCTCTTGAGTTTCGGGATAATCCTTTAGATAGGCTTTCCCTGATCTGGTGCCCAGCAAGATTTCTTCGTCAACTATGGGGTCAAAAGACACCATATTGTAAGTCTTTGTCTTGCCCTTGGAGCGGTCTTTCTTCTTGGAGGAAGAGGAAAGTTCGAACTCAGAGGCAAGATCAGGGTGAATCCACATAATCTCGCCATTATCAAGAGACAAGGGGACAAAACCTTCACTTCATGGAGGATGGAGATTCTCGATCTCAAGAGTAGCTTTGGGGATAGGGGTGACACCATGTTGTACCATCTATGGAGGGAAGTCACCAAACTGAACTGAGACCATGTTTGTGGGAACAGTCTTTTCGTCTTGCTGCAGAGTGACAACACCAGCGTTGACCAGCTCCTGGTTTTTGCCTTTGAGCATATAACATGCTCGAGTAGGATGCCCAATGAACCTGTGATAGACACAATACTTGGTATGATCCGTCTTACCAACCTCATCAGGCTTCTTCGGATCTGGGAGCTGGAGCTTATTGCTTTTGATCAAGCAATCAAAGATGCTCACGGTATCATTCTCGTCAAAGGAGTACTCTACTTTCGGACGAGGTTCCCTTGGTAGAGGTGCTGAAGGAGTAGAAGCAGACGTAGGTGGAGCTACGTTGACCGCCAGAGATTCTTTGTTCTTCAAGTTGATGTTCAAAGTTTCTTTTCCCTTACGATTGTTCTGGCGATTACCACCACCCGATGTCTGGTGTTCATCCCGGTCGGGGTTAGACATTTGTACCCCTAGCTGATTGAATTTGTCAGCACTAACTTCAGCTGTTTTAGCATTGACAATGAAGGATGGCCAATCTTGGAACTGAGTTGACCCCGTCCACATGTTGATGATAGGCAAAAGATTTGCCTTGCAGGTGTCTATGGTCACAGCGGTCGGAGTTCCAGGAGGCATTTTTAAAGCTTTTCGGCGGAACCTTTCAATGAAACTCTCAGCAGTTTCATTGTATCTTTGTTTGATTTTATTGAGGGCTGATATGGTCATGTCGTTGATCCCCTCATAGAATCGTTCCAAGAAGATTTTTTTTAGACCGGAAAAGGAGGTGATACAGCCATCGGGCAAGCTTCTGTACCAATCGTATGCCACGTCGGCTAAATAGCCGACGAATACTCTGGTAAAAAGAGCGTCATTTGGCTGAAGTTGGACAGTCATTACCTCAAAGTGGTTAATGAACTGACTAGGAGAAGTACTCCCATCAAACAGCGAGATTGTTGGGATTTTGTACCTTGGAGGAAATGGGACTTCTTTCCATTCAACTGGATAAGGTTGTTTGATCCCCAACCTTTGCAAGTTGTCTTTCTCTTTGAAGGCCTCGAATTGAGTGCGCAGGAGCTTGACAGCTTCATTGGCATCCTCCACTGATGTAGAAGGAGCAGGCTGAGTCAGAGTGTTAGTGAGAGGAACAGCGTAGTAAGCACTACCCCAGCACCTGAGTGACTGGGTGTAGGTTGAATCTGTACATGAGGTAATTGAGGAGATGCTACCCCCAATCCTGTATTGACAGGCACCGACGATGCTATGATCTCAGGATTTGCAGCATGTACAGCCGGTGGTACTGTATGTTGGGCCACGATGATAGAATGCATACTTGCAACCATTTCGGCCATGGTCTTCAGTTTGTCTTCTAGCGCAGCTATTCGTTGTTCTTGACTAGCCGAACTGGAAGCATCGGGATCTTCAGTGACAACATAAGCCGTCACTTCTCTAGGTACAGTGGAGGACACTGTCTATTCCGAACTTTTGCTGTATGCATCGTAGTCGGAGAAAGAATCATCTTCTGAGTGAGAAAGAGAAAGATGACCAGAAGGATCTTGAAGATTCCTTTGACCGATTGTATCTCGGCTTCGGGATCTGGTATGTTGGAATACTCCTTCAGAAGATTCTTGGAGTAGATCCAAATACCGCTGGCTTGTCTTGCGAGGCTTGCCGTGCTTAGAGGACTTCCTACCCCTAGTGTCTCTGGAAGTCATGTTGACGGAAGCGTACAAAACTTCATCTTCATCTTCTGACATAGGTTCAAAGTTTGTAAAGTTCAGACGATCGAAGACAGATCATCTTGTTGTCTAACAACAACACTTGATGACAACTTTGTGATTACAATGGTGTCCAAGTGGTTGCACTGGAGGAGTTGAGATGTTGTCCCATTTTTGCTTGAGGTGTTCTCGGAGATCGGAAACAATGACAGGAGGAGAAAAAGTTTGAGGGATATGTTCTTTGACAACATTTGGAACATGGTTCCGGTTCTTCAAATGTTTTGTCCCTTGAGTGTACAGGGAGGTACTCATTTCATTAGCATAGGTGTCAGGATTTTTGATCCTGGAAGTTTGCTTCTGATGCTGGTTGGTCTTCGGCATTGGCTGTTTGCGTTTTGCCAAAGTTGGTCGATTGAGATAAGTTCTTAGATCAGCAAACTCACCCCCAGGGGTTTCTGTCTGAGACACCAGCAATTTTCCCTGTTTGGAGCGAGATATCTTGAGAGTTGGGAGATCTTGAAATTCTGCTAACGGAGTAGGCAGAATACCTCTTTGATCAGTATACTTCCCTTTGGCAAGAAGGGAAGAAGAACCCTTGTTGGAGAGAGTTCTTGTACTGACTGGTGCCGAAACACGTTCAGGTTGATCTTCTACGGTAAAAACCGAGGAAGACTGAGAAAAGACCAAAGGGCCTTTTCCTTTGTTTTGTGAAGAAGGGTTAGCTAAAGAGCGTTTCCCTCTGTTGTCCCAAGTCGTGGGACGAGGAAGTTTGAGAAAAGACCAACGGGCCTTTTCCTTTGTTCTGGGGAGGAGGAAGAATAGTCAAAAGACTACCCCCAGTGGATTGTGCTGGAGCAACAGGATGCTTGGGAAGAGGAGCAGAGTTTTTCCCTTTGCTATTAGAAGAAGAGAGATTAGCCAAAGGGCTGTTTCTTTTAGACTGCGCTGGCACAGTTTGAAGAACAGATGGCAACTCTAGAGGGGGTGAATAGAGTTTATAGCGATAATAACCAATTAAAAATTTAAACTCTTTCGCAAGAAAAACTAATCAGAGTAAATGCGAAAATAAATAAGGATCAAGAAAGTATACGCAAACACAGCCAATTTTAACCTGGTTTCCCTCGTGGAGGACTAGTCCAGGCCTGAGAACTCTAGCTTAGGATTAAATCCACTATTTATGAAATAGTAGTTACATCCCGTACTTTTTCTTTAGAAGAGCACGTCAACTTCTTACAAAGGATCGCAGTAGGGATGCTTGGAATTTTCCAAACGACTTCTTGAACTCTTGTACAAGACTCCTAACTGAGAGATGCTGAGCACTCGAGGCTTGTGAAGCTTGTGGCTAGTAGATGAAGAAGGGTATGGCTTGTATTGAGCTTTTGAGAGAAGAGAAGAGAAGATTGGATGAATAAAAATGAGAGAATTCTTGGCCTATTTATAGGGTATTGGCGGGCAGAATTCGGCTAGAATTCTGGTAGGAATTTTCAAAAATTTGGCCGTTGGACAACTAGCAACCAGCCAACCCTAAAAATTAGGGTACTGAGTTTTAGGGGACAGAGTTCGGCCCGAACTCTGTGTGGAGGCAGAGTTCGGCCCGAAATCTGTCTCCAGAGCACAGAATGGGTCTTAAGGTCCAATGGGCTTATTTTGATGTGTGGAGCTTATGGATTTTGGGTAAGGTTATAGGTAAAGTCTCAAGAGCTCAGCACAACTCAGCTTACATCAGTCTAGACTCAATAAATATAAAAATACAGACTCAACAATGACTTGAAATTGCAAAACTGAGCTGTCGTCTGACTTGAGCCGGATGTAGTCGTTGTGTGTCTAATTGAATCATTACAAGTATTATTTAGTCAATGTTATCAATATTTGGTTGACAGTGACTTTGTGTCAACAATCTCCCCCATATTGATAATTGACAAAATAATAATTGTATATTCAATATCCATACCTGGACACATGTAAAGACAAAAAGCATAGCTCCCCCATAATCATTGTCGAGCTACAAAAATAGCTCTCCTGTAAACAATGCATCTTGTTGGCATGTTAAGAACATTCTTCCAAAAGCACATATAGACAAAAAGAATATACATATCTCCCCCTTTTGGCATTTAGCAATATAAGATAAGTAATAACTGGCAAACACACTAAAAGATAAGAGAAGAAACTGCATTTAAACTGATATAACGACCAAATGTCTCAAGAGTCATAATAGAAATGACATAAACTGATAGAACTACCAAAGTCTCAAAAGTCATAACTCATAATAAGTCTAATACAAACCAAGTACATAAAAGCAACTAAAAGCAAAATGCATAAACCATAGTCTATGATCCTCAGTAGCAGTAGCAGGGAGCAATCTATATCCATCATCGAGCGTGTGAAGGCCCAGCGTCGTCCGATGGATCAGTAAAGGAGCGACGAGGGTCCACGAAGGCTGCATCTGGATCCAAGTAGCGAATGACCCAAGGGTCATCGATACGATAGCCCTCATGACCGGGATCTCGCTCCATAGGAATGGGCATGGAAGGATGGCGAGACATAGAATACTGAATATCATGCAGCGAGTTGCTGATGGCACTCATATGTAAGGTAGTTCGGTAATCCAGCTGAGTCCAACGATCGTCCTCCAAGGTGAAGCGATCTCGGAGCATAGTCTGAAGAGACTCGAGAGTGGAAGGAGGAGGAGGAGGATAAGAGGAGGGGCATCTGGCTCATCATCAGAATGCTCAGACACGACTGGTGAGCCAACGGCCGCCTGAAGCCTCCTTGCCTTAGAGAGGAAGGCAGGGGCAGGTAAGAATGGACACTCATCAAGGGGTACATGAAACGCACGAAAGATCATAGGAAGGTATAATGCATAAACCAAAAATCTTGGTTTCTTCCTACAATTAATCATCCAATCCATCATTGTGCGTGGAAGATTAAATGGAACATGGAAGTGGAGATGGTATAAGGCCGAGATTTCAAAATAAGTGACTTCATCGGAAGAACCCGCTTTAGGTAGAATGGTGTTGAAAATGATCCGATGAAGCTCATAGAAATAGGGATTGAGGAATTTAGCCAAAAGCTTACGAGGACGTATGTTAGGGCTACACAAGTCGTCCTTGAATCTTTCAAGTGAAATTCCTTCGAAAAATTGAAATGATCTAGCTTCAACAAGATTTTCCCAAGAATTAGGCTCTTGAAGCTCAAGATATTCGGCCAATTCGAAATCGTCAAAGGAGATATCAATTCCCGCAACTCGTAAATAAATATGAGTATCATCATGGGTTAAGTTGTAGTAGAACATTTGAATAGCACTACGATAAATGACCGAATTTGTGGTAACAAGTTCATCAAGGCAAAGGTCATGAAAGAGTGCATCATATTGTGAGAATATAGTAAAGTTGATAGGGTATCCCGCAAATACCGGACGTGTCCGAAAATCACTAAACCAATCATTTGAGGCGTCTAGTGATACAAAAATTCGGTCGTCAAAAGTGTTTAGATTATGCGGACGTGGAGGATTGAACAACGGATGGATTTGTTATTCAATGGCCGGTACAACGGGTGGTGCAACGGGCGGTTCAACGCGAGGAGGAGCATTCGACTAGGATGCTCCCTCGGTCCGAAGTCTCTTCCCGCGGTTGAACAAACGTAGAGCCATAACACAATAGATAATGAAAGAAATTAAGATATAGAAAAGTATGGAATTATACCTCAAACTAGTGATGAGCAATGAAGGAGAATTGAAAAGGAAGCCTTCTCCTTGAGTTTGGGAAGAATTGAGCTCTAGAAAGGAGAAATTAGGGTTAGGGTTTTGAGAGAATTGTGTTGGAGAAGTGAAAAGGTGCTAATGAGGAAGGAGAGGGAAGAGAAACCGAAAATATAGGAAGGGTTTCTTTTGGTCGGAGCAAATAATGGCCATTGGATCTAACTTTTGATCAACGGCTGAGACTGTTCCCGGTTTTGGAACAGTCAGGCCGAATTCGGCCCGAACTCTGGAAAGGGCAGAGTTCGGCCCGAATTCCAGATCCTGGTCACAGAATAGGAATCAGGCAGAAAAATGGTTAAGTAAGAAAGATCAAAATAAGATAAGAGTATAAATACAAGAAAAGATCCTATAAGTAAACAAATGAATAACAGATAGTGAGTTCGAAGCAGCAATATGAAGTTGAAAAAATAGTATTTCAGCATGTGATAAATAAAAATGAACCGTATAATAAACAAGGAATTATATCATAATTTAATATTTTGAAACTGCCATGGGTTAGCTGCAGGGGCCGAATCCCGGCTAGCGGTAGTCCTGAGGACTAATGTACCGTGTCGCTTAGGCTTTTACGCCTTGTTGTCAGAAGGACCCTTTCGGCTTATATCCATAGCAAGTTCATCATAAGAGAATCAAGATATACTCGATATTTATGCAGGTTTATTTTAATTTACAACAGCTTCATCTAAAATTCCAAGTTCACGACAAAAAAAATTGAAGCGCTCTTCGGATAATGGTTTTGTGAAGAAATCTGCTAACTGATGATCAGTGTCAATAAATTCTAAGTTAATCGTGCCATTTTGCTGATGATTACATAAAAAGTGATGACGTATTTCAATGTGCTTCGTGCGTGAGTGACAAATGGGGTTCTTAGTAAGATTTATAGCACTAGTGTTGTCACAAAAGATTGGAATATGCATGAAAGATAAGTTGTAGTCTTCAAGGGTTTGCTTCATCCACAGAATTTGTGCACAACAACGCCCAGCTGCGATGTATTCAGCTTCTGTTTTGGATAGTGCGACAGAATTCTGCTTCTTGCTAAACCAAGAGACTAAAGCCTTTCCTAATAAATGACACGTACCGCTCATACTTTTATGGTCGACCTTGCATCCGGCAAAGTCAGCATCAGAGTAACCAATGAGGTCAAATGATGTTGACTTGGGATACCATAGGCCCACTGTAACCGTACCCTTAAGGTATCGAAAGATACGCTTAACCGCGGTCATGTGTGATTCCTTAGGATTTGCTTGATATCTAGCACACAGGCAAACGCTAAACATAATATCAGGACGACTAGCAGTAAGGTAGAGTAGACTGCCTATCATACCTCGATGCTTACGTTGATCTACGGGTTTGCCGCTATCATCTGGTTCAAGTTTGGTTGAAGTAGCTATTTGAGTGCTGATTGGTTTGACGTTGTCAAGGTCGAATTTCTTCAGCATGTCCTTTGTATACTTCGATTGACAGATGAAGGTTCCATTTGACATTTGTTTGACTTGCAGCCCAAGAAAGTAGTTGAGCTCCCCCATCATGCTCATCTCAAACTCGGTCTGTATACACTTGGCAAAATCTTGACAAAGGGTTTCATCAGTAGAACCAAATATAATATCATCTACGTATATTTGTACTAAAAGAATAGTATCCTTGAAAGATTTTATGAAAAATGTGGTGTCAATTTTCCCTTTTGAAAAACCTTTCTCAAGCAAGAAGTTGCTTAGCCGTTCATACCAAGCTCTAGGGGCTTGTTTGAGGCCATACAGCGCTTTCTTTAACTTGAATACGTGGTCGGAAAATTTATGATTTTTAAAACCAGGGGATTGTTTTACATAAACTTCCTCCTTAATAAATCCATTCAAGAAAGCACTTTTAACATCCATTTGAAATAATTTAAAATTTTGAAAATTTGCAAATGCACAAAGCATCCGAATGGATTCCAATCTAGCAACAGGAGCATACGTCTTATCGTAGTCGATACCTTCCTCTTGGTTGTATCCTTGGACTACTAGATGAGCTTTGTTGCGTATGACTGAACCATCTTCATTCACTTTGTTTCTAAAAACTCATTTAGTACCAATAATCGAGTGATTAGCCGGTCTAGGAACGAGTTTCCATACTTGGCTCCTCTCGAATTGGTTGAGTTCCTCTTACATAGCAGAAATCCAAAATTCATTATTGAAAGCTTCTAAAATAGTTTTTGGCTCAATTTGTGAAATAAAGGCAGTGCTAGCAATAGAGTCTCTTAATAATGATCTAGTAGTTACTCCACGTGAAACCTCGCTGATTACCAAATTTTCTGGATGTGATGGCTTGAAAGAGAATTTCTTTGGTAAGCCCTCCAGAGAATTGGTTTCGGTTGTGGTGTTCATTGGAGTAGAAGTTGATGGCTCAACATCATCATCAAGAGTAGCTGCTGCACTGTTATCTTCATCAAAAGTCACATTTGTAGACTCTTCCATAATTAATGAGCGTTTGTTAAAAACTCTATATACCTTACTCTTGGCAGCATAGCCAAGAAAAATACCATCGTCAGCTTTGGCATCAAATTTTCCTAAGTTGTCTTTGGTGTTAAGGATAAAGCATCTACAACCAAAAACTCTAAAATAAGAAACATTTAGGGTTCTCCCAAACCAAAGCTCATAGGGTGTTTTCTTCGTAATGGGACGAATAAGCACCCTATTTAAAATGTGGCATGCTGTACTGACAGCTTCAGCACAAAAGTATTTCGGAAGTGAAAACTTGTTCAACATGACTCTAGCCATATCGCCGAGAGTCCTATTCTTCCGCTCCATAATGCCATTTTGTTGAGGAGTTCTTGGACTAGCAAACTCATGATCAAAACCATTAGAATCACAAAATTTTTTAAAATCAAAATTTTTGAATTCGCCTCCATGATCACTTCGGATTCAAGTAATCATGTAGCCTTTTTCGTTTTGAACTTTCTTTGCAAAAATCTTGAAAACTGAAATAGCATCACTTTTATTTGTAAGAAAGAAAATCTAAGTAAATCTTGAAAAGTCATCAACAATAACAAAGGCATAGAGTTTTCTACCAAGACTGGCTACTCTACTAGGGCCAAATAAATCCATATGGAGAAGTTGCAAAGGTCTAGAAGTACTTACAGAGTTTATAGAATGAAATGAAGACTTAGTTGCCTTATTCAATTCACATTCGGCACATACCATGTCCTTTTTGAATGTAATATCGGGCAAGCCTCTAACTAGCTTCTTAGTCGATAGCCTGGATATAGTATCCATATTGGCATGACCAAGACGCTGGTGCCATAATAATCTTTCGTCCTTATGAGCATATAGGCATCTACCTGTATTGTTAGTATCTATAGACAAATAGAAAATATAAATATTATCCTCTCTTACCCCTTCAAAAGCAATGTCTCCCGTTGACCTATCATAAATAAGGCATTTGTTTTGTCCAAAGTTAATGTCATATCCATGGTCAGCAAGATGACTAATGCTGAGCAGGTTATGCTTTAACTCGGTCACTAGGCAGACATCTTTTATTACGGGAGAGGGAGGATAGCCAATAATACCATTACCTATAATATAACCTTTTAGGTTGTTGCCGAAGGATACATATCCTTCTCTCTTCATCGATAGTGATGCGAAAAAAATTGCGTCTCCCATCATATGCCGCGAGCATCCACTATCGAGAATCCACTTACTCTTAGTTGAGGAGGGAAGGTCCACCTACATCAAGAGTAGATGTGACCTTTGGTACCCAAGTTCTTGAGGGTCCTGAAAAGTTAGTTTTTGGAAACCATGCATATATCTTTCTATCTACTAATCTTCTAATTCTACATTGTGGTAAAATGTGTCCATGTAAACCACAATAAGTACATGTAGCATTCCTATTTATATTAGGAGCATGCTGATGATGTCTATAAGTAGAGTGATGAGGAGAAGTATGATGATATGTAGAATTAGCATGGTGATGATGACTATGTATAGAGTGATGTGGAGTGTCATGGTGATATTGTCTATATGGAGTAGCATGGTGATGATGTCTATATGTAGAGTGATGGTGATGTTGTTTTTGTGCAACATGGTGATGATTGTATCTATGTGTAGCACGATGATTTTGTGACATATGATAGTTACTTCTACGTGCATGTGGTTTGTGTGCTTTGTGAAAGTGTGTGTATATGTAAGCATGATTACGTGTTGCAGGTGGATGACGTGGGTGACTAGTATGAGAAGTATCATGCTTTGTGTGTGTCTCTTGGGTTTGAGGTTGAGCAACCTATTTTTCCAATTTGGTCTCTAGTTTCTTAGAGATAGCTTGCAGTTCAGTAATCTTAGCATTCAAACCATGCATCTTAGTAATAGAAATCTTGTGTCTACTCTTTTCTTCTGCAAGCTCTGTGTTGAGTGCTGTGATTTCTTGTGTTTGTTGTTCAATGCGTGCTTCGGCATCATGTAAGCTTATTTTAAGCTTAGATACCTCATCTGTTACATCCGTGGGTGAAGTGTCTCTAATGTTATCAAGCAGTAAAGAAAGTCTTTGAATTTCGACTTCATGACTTTTGATCTTGTCCTTGGCATGTTTGTTTTTACCAATGACCTTTTTGTGATCATTAAGCAAATCGGTAAAAGCATTGCCAAGTTCATCAAAAGTGAAGTCATCAAGAGTTTCGTTTGATACCTTGTCGGATGTTGCCATTAGGCACACATTTGCAGTTTCTTGAGGAGAATCCTTTTCTTTCTCGGATTCACTAGCTTCACTTTCATGCCAAATGCTCATGTTGGCATATTTCTTTGAGGAAGTCTTCTTGTAAGGTTTCTCATAGCGGTTGCTCTTCTTTAAAAATGGACAGTCTTTTCGGACGTGTCCTGTCTTCTTACAACCGTAGCAGGTTGGCTCTTCTTCGTCGTCTTCTTGTGGTTCATTCTTTCTTCGGTTGAAGCGAAGAAATTTCTTGAAGTTGCGGACGAGGAGAGCTTGATCATCACCTTCTGAGTTCTCGTCATCCGTCTCTTCGGGGTCAGCCCTCCGTCGGTGAGCTTTGAGTACAATCTCCTTAGCCTTAGGAGCAGGCTCTTCGAAGTCCTTGAGGTCAAGCTCATGAGTCATCAGCTTTTCCATCAAGGTCTCCATGGACATGGTTGTGAGATCATTTTCTTCTATGATGGCTGTCACCTTAGGGTTCCAAATCTTTGGGAGCCCCCTAAGTAGCTTGCGAATCTTCTCGTGATTTGAATATTATTTGCCGAGCGAAGACATGGGGTTGATGATGTCGAGGAATCTTATGAACATTTGCGTAATCGTCTCATTTAGCTTCATCTTGAAAGCCTCATATTCTTGAGTGAGACGGCTTATCTTTGATTCCTTGACTTGGGTGGTTCCTTCATGCGTTACTTCTAGAAGTCTCCATACTTCGTGAGATGTGGTGCATATAGATACCATGTTGAACTCATTCCTGTCTATAGCATAGAATAAAGCATTAATAGCTCTCGCGTCTAGACTTGTCTGTTTCATCTCCTCGTCAGAATATTTGTCATGTGATTTTTCAACGAGATCACCATTGACAACTATTCTGGCGGGCTTTTTGTAACCGTCAGTGACGATAGTCCACAGGTCAAAGTCTAGCAACTTGAGATAAAAGCTCATCCTTCTTTTCCAATATGTGTAGTTTGTTCCATCAAATAGGGGAGGCCTATGAGTGGACTGCCCTTCACCGTGATTGGAAATCAAGGATTGTGTGGTTGCCATGGATCAGCTCTAGGATGTTAGTCCTTGTTGAGAGAACAGAGCTCTGATACCAATTGAAGAATAGATGGCAACTCTAGAGGGGGGTGAATAGAGTTTATAGCGATAATAGCTAATTAAAAATTTAAACTCTTTCACAAGAAAAACTAATCAGAGTAAATACGGAAATAAATAAGGATCAAGAAAGCATATGCAAACACAGCCGATTTTAACCTGGTTTCCCTCGTGGAGGACTAGTCCAGGCCTGAGAACTCTAGCTCAGGATTAAATCCACTATTTATGAAATAGTAGTTACACCCCGTGTCTTTTCTTCAAAAGAGCACGTCAACTTCTTACAAAGGATCGCAGTGGCGATGCTTGGAATTTTCCAAACGACTTCTTGAACTCTTGTACAAGACTCCTAACTGAGAGATGCTGAGCACTCGAGGCTTAGGAAGCTTGTGGCTAGTAGATGAAGAAGGGTATGGCTTGTATTGAGCTTTTGAGAGAAAAGAAGAGAAGATTGGATGAATAAAAATGAGATAATTCTTGGCCTATTTATAGGGTATTGGCTGGCAGAATTCGGCTAGAATTCTGGTAGGAATTTTCAAAAATTTGGCCGTTTGACAACTAGCAACCAGCCAATCCTAAAAATTTGGGTACTAATTTTTAGGGGACAGAGTTCGGCCCGAACTCTATGTGGAGGCAGAGTTCGGCCCGAACTCTGACTCCAGAGCACAGAATGGGTCTTAAGGTCCAATGGGCTTATTTTGATGTGTGGAGCTTATGGATTTTGGGTAAGGTTATAGGTAAAGTCTCAAAAGCTCAACACAACTCAGCTTACATCAGTCTAGACTCAATAAATATAAAAATATAGACTCAACAATGACTTGAAATTGCAAAATTGAGCTGTCGTCTGACTTGAGCCGGACGTAGTCGTCGTGTGTCTAATTGAATTATTACAAGTATTATTTAGTCAATGTTATTAATATTTGGTTGACAGTGACTTTGTGTCAACACAGTTTGCGCAGGGATTGCAGTGGCTGTTGGCGCACTGGCAGGTTGCGCATGAGTAACTATGGCAGAAAGTCTTCTGGCTACAGTCTCAGTAGATTGCACAGCAGGAATCTTGATGCCAGAGTGCTTGAGTTGCACTCTGGTTGCTGGAGTGGTGGATTGCACAGGCAAAGTTGCAGCCAACTGCGCCAGGGGAATAGGAGTCTTGTACTTTGACAGAGCAGCATAGGAAGTAGATTGTGCACTGACAAGGGGAGCAGCATACTGCGCATGGGCAGTAGTAGCAGACTGCGCAACAAAGACAGTAGTCTTGGGAACAGAGGCAGTAGACTGCGCAGCAGGCTGAGCAGCAGAGGCAGTAGACTGCGCAGCAGTCTTGGAGACCCACACTGGGTGAACTTTGCTCGTAGCAGAAGTTGTTGCAGTGCGAGGAGTGGTCCTGGAGTTGATCATCACCTCGTAGGCCGTCTGGTTGACCTTTACAACCAGCGTCTTCTGCGTCTTTCCGATAGACGCAATGTCACATTGAGTTGTCACTTCCTCATCGGAGGAGAAAGTCGTTCCCAGTAGAGTCGCCATTTTGTTTGCAAAAATAAAAGTTGGATTTTTATTTCACAAATTTTGTAAGAAGATCACAAGAATTCTGGGAAAGTACAACTATAGGAATCCGATCTGAATGACGATCGCTTTATCCCTTGGACGATGTGAACTTTGAAGACGGTAGCCTCTGAAGATTGCAGCAGCACTTTGACAAGAACTCCTGATCTTTGGTGATGATTTCTGTGGATTCTGATCTCTGTGTGTGTGTGTGACAATGAAGGCTTGAAACTCTATTTATAGAGTTCTGGAAATAACTAACTTTTAGTTATTCTGAATTACACAGGATGGATTGCACAGACTTTAGATTACGCAAGCAATGAACTGCGCAAGCAATGAACTGCACAAGCAGTTACTCGATCGTAGACCACCTGTATGTGATGCGTGGCATTGTTTGATTAAAATACGCTTGGTCGTGTACAGACGGTTGCCACATGGTGAGTAATTGATGGCATGTAGGCCACGTGTACATTGTCAGTTGTCTTGATGGAGTGCGCCACCTGAATTACGCTGGCTTCAGATTGCGCTGGGATGGACCATGCTGCAGAGAGCCTGGCAGATTGTGCTGCATGTACAGCTGTCCTCGAGCGCTGTGCTGTACGATAAACGAACAGTTTTCTCGTTCTCCGTGCTGTCAGCTGTCAAAAGATCTGATTCTCTGTCATATAATGATGACGAGGCCACGTCAGCTTGCTCACTTGGATGAGTGGGCAGTTCAGCATGCGCAATCGAGTTAGTGCGCAATCTGTCTCCTACACAGTTCACTTGAAGGATGCATAATTTGATTTTTTATGACTCCTTTGATGGGTGCAACTTGATTTTTAGGACCTACAACATCTAACTTTTGGTTCAAGGGTGGACCACTGACTTGAAACATATTAGGTAATAGTGGGTACTTGTTCTTGAGAACATGGAAGGATTACGAACCCTTAACCACTGTTGTCTACTATGTGTTTTCTACAAAAAATGAATGCTGTGATGAGGATGGCTTAAACGCCTTAATGAGTTCTCAGGCAGAGTAAATGCCTGGTATGCTTTACAGGAAGCATGGTTGCACAGCACTACAAGGATGGTAACTCCATGCAACAGTGGGGTGACTCCACCATGAGGTTCCCGGTTAGGGGTAATGTTTCGATTTTGCGAGAAAAATCACAGCGACGTAGCACCGCAGATAAGCAGGTAGCCTAATGTTGTATGATGAAATTAAAGAGGGGTAGTCAGCACTACAAAGGGGAGGTGTTCCTCTTACAGTAGCACGACACCACGATGAGGTACCTGGATAGGGATAAAGCCTCAGCCTTGCAAGCCATGTCGTTGCGGCATAACACCGCAAGGGAGCCTGAGGCTGCATATTAGGTAGTATGGCACTATAAAGAGGCTGTAACCTCATGCTACAGTAGTATGACACTATGATGAGGTTCTCGGTAGGGGTAATGCCTCGACTTTATGCCATGTCATAGTGGTGTAGCACCGCAAGGGAAGCGCAAGGCTTCATGCCATGTCTCCTTAATAAAGAACTCACCTATAGTGTATGGATAGAGATATCAGGCCGTCTCTTGAGGTATACTCTGAAATAAGCCAAACACAATCCCGGTGCTCCACAAGCCAAACACAATCCCTGTGCTCTGCGACACTCTGAAATAATGTATTCTGGCTTCCCACAATGAGTGCAGCCCATTGTGGAAGACTGCTTCTACTTCTGTTGCTGAGGGGACGTCGGAGTCGAATGCTGAACCGACGTAACCGAATCTGCCCTTCGGGGAACTCCAATAGTCAAAGCCCTGACTGTCGAGGCTGGTGCTGAAGACTGGGTCATCTGGCCGTGAGACCGCTTCGGACCTCCGATCCTGTCCACGATCCTCTGGGAGGTATACTCATGCCTCCTAGCTGCCCTTAATACCGCATCGAAAGTCTGATGCTCTACCGCCAGCAAAATCTCTAAGTGGAGCCCCTGTTGGAACCGCTGGGCTCTATCGAACTCGGTTGCTACCAAGGTGGGAGCAAACAGACTAAGTCTCGAAAACTCGGCCGCATATTCGTCAACCATCCTACCCATCTGCTTCAGATTGGTGAATCTCGTCTGTAGATCGTACCGAGCTACAACATCGAAGTACTTGGTCTGGAATCTTTTTCAGAATATTGCCCACGCAGCAGATAGCACTAATCCAATGGCCTGTGTCGTTCGCCAGCTGCGGGCTAGATCCAATAACTGCAGGCGCACCACGGCCACCTTCTCGTTCTCGGGCATCTTTGCCGCCTCCAATATCACCTCTGTATCCTAAAGCCATGCATCAGCAGCGATAGCATCTTCACTGCCATCGAAGAATAGAGGGTTCATGCGCTTGAAACTGTTCGCTGCACTGTTTCCCTGATGTCCACCTCTGCCCAGAGCATCTACCACTGCCTGATGCAAGGCATCTCCTCGACGATCTTGAGAAGATAACAATAATCTGATGAGACCTACCAAAGTACCATCATCAGGCTCCGCAGGCTGAACTGGCTAAACTGGTGGCTCTGGACCCTCAGTAGGCATAACTCTGGAAGCTACTCCTGAATGCTGGACTTGATCTCCAGGTTGCTGCTGGTCCACGGGAGGTGCTCCGCCTTACTGATCGGCAGGTCCAGGAACAATGTCGCTGAAGAAGACGACATAGGAAACAATAAGGAAGGACCAGGACAGATCAACGATTACAAGCATGTGATCAGGACAAGAATTTTAGGGATTTCGAGAATACGAACAGAGATCAAGGGCAAGTACTGATTGAGACATCTATCCGGTAAACCATCACATATCTTGATTTATAAAACCTGCATAGGCCACCACTTAAACCATGTAAAGCCCCAAAATCAGAATACTGGAGAACGGGGGCATACATAGCCAGCTACGTATAATGAAATAGAATTCATCTCACTATACGGTCACGGCTGTCTAGATATATGAGGGTTTAACTACAAGCCATCAGTCTCCTATGGTCATGAACAAGCCTAGTGTCTCAATCACAAGTAAATAAGTAAATGTTACAAGATGTAAGATCACTAAATATACAATTGTAAGGCATCCCAAATATTACATATTCAGCTGATTATGAAGCTAGTCGTTATAAAATGTGAGGACTAGCAAGAGTTTAGTCATACATGATCAACCCTAGGATCTGTCAATCATGTTATAGTCCGTAGGCAGACAATAATAAGGTATGCAATACGAGCTAACAGGTTCTCGCCGGTTAAATGCCTCAAAAGAATATTTTACAATAGAGTGGAAGAGCCAAAATAACCCACTCGTTGCCAGAATTCCGTCTAGTGGTCACCATCTGGCTGAAAAGTCGTAGATCCTCTGGTGCTGCTCCGATATCTGGCCATACAAAACCAGCTGGGTCAGATGCCAGAAAGAGCAAGTGCCACAAAGGAGGCTTCACTTAGGAACTAAAACCAGCAATTAGTACAAGAATAATAATATATAATAAAAGACATAAATTAAGGAAAAGCATGACAGGAGATATACGATGAGATAACCATGGGACTATTCAGATAACCAGGTTACAACCCGTAAACTAGACAAGGACCGGGGTTGTAACCCTTCATCTGAATAGAACTTGGTCTCCCACCATTTACCGGCAAGATAAAATAAGAAAACAGGTCATGTGACAATCTTGTACAGGATCAAGACAAGACTAGACTGATTGAACTCCATCCAATATTTTACGGCCAAGCAATAAGTACGTCTTGATACTTTAACTAACTAGGGTTATCACAGGCCTAGTTACTAGCAAGATGCAGCAAGATTCTTCCAACAGCCACAAGCCCTGCAGACCATCCAGGCTATCCGGATGCAATTAGGGGTTGAATTTAAGTGGGTACATCGTCCAGAAAATGCATGTACCCTTAGGTGACTTAGAGGGTACAACACATGACAGTGTGCTGGAAATGTGCCCTACTCGATGGCAGGCTACAGATCCCAAGTGGGGCGCCCAGATAACGGAATTGTCTGTAGCTAGAAAATCTCTTCATGACTTCTGTGTTATTTTAGTTATTAACCTTAGTCCTTTTTTAGTAGGTACCCCTGACCGTGGTACTCTGGGGTCCCTGTCCTGGACATGATGCAAGACAAAACAGGTTCATTTGTACAAGCACAATCGTTCACGGTGTCCAGATCATTCATTCTTGTCATGTCAAGTTAGCCGTCGCAACAGCATATCAGGTATATCATGTCAGGTTTATTATGTCAAGAGTGCGCCACGGCGGGCCACTATCATGTTAGGTATATCATGTCAATTATATCATGTCAAGTATATCATGTCAAGTTCACTGTCAGGAGTACGCCACGGCGGGCCACTATCATGTCAAGTCAAAAGTGCACCACAATGGGTCACCATCGTGTCAGAGAACACACTTAAATTAATGTGACACAAGCATACATGTGGTAAATAATTATTAGCAGGAGCAAGGACGTCGACTCATGCGGCTCAGGAAAGTTACATGCAAGCAGCTTACACAGGCCATTAACTAAATATATAAGCATGCAAATGATATATATATATATATATATATATATATATATATATATATATATATATATAAAAGCTACCAGCAAACAAGCTATTAATTAAATAGCCCTATGCAAATGCATGCAAATATTGGACCAATGCTAATACATGCGGCCAAGCAAGATTGGAGGGGGCATATGCGGCCAAGGCTGGACGGAGCTCATGCGGCAGTAGATGGGTACTCATCTATACGGCTGGGTAGATGGATACCCATCTATGCGGCTGGGTAGAAAGGGTCTTATGCGACAGTAAATGAGTACCCATCTACGCGGCTGGGTAGATGGATACCCATCTATGCGGCTGGGTGAATGAGTCTCATGCGGCTGAGTAGATGAGGGTCTTATACGACAGTAAATGGGTACCCATATGCGACTGGGTGAATGAGTCTCATGCGGCTGGGTAGATGGGTACTCATCTATGCGGTTGGGTAAACAGAATCCCATGCAGCTGAGTAGATGGGTACTCATCTATGCGGCTGAGTAGATGGGTACTCATCTATGCGGCTGGGTAAACAGAATCCCATTCGGCTAAGTAGATGTGTACTCATCTATGCGACTGGGTAAACAGAATTTTATGCGGCTGAGTAGATGGATACTCATCTATGTGGCTGGGTAAACAGAATCCTATGCGGCTGAACAGATGGGTACTCATCTATGTGGCTGGGTGAACAGAATCCCATGCGACTGAGTAGATAGGTACTCATCTATGCGGCTGGGTGAACAGAATCCCATGCGGCTGAGTAGTTGGGTACTCATCTATACGGCTGGATGAACAGAATCCCATACGACTGAGTAGATTGGTACTCATCTATGCGGCTGGATAAATGGGTGCCCATCTTCTCCGAAAATCTGAGAAGGATGGCCATGGAACCCATAGCTTCCAAGCTCCATAAAACCTTCATTATAGGTCCAAATTTGGATTTTCATAGGTCAAAATAGGGTAGAACAAAATTTTCTACAACATGGAACAATCAAAACTTAAAAATATCAAGGTTTAACAGATCAAAACCTAAGAAATCTAAAAATGCGACAAGCTCAGATCTACAAGAAATAAACCACGAAAATTAAAAATGCTAAGTACTAAAGTGTCTTAGAATCTCGTGAGGAAGAAAATGGAACAATAAAATTTGAGTTCCTACATGAAGCAAGTTGCACTTGCCTAAACCTCTCTCTCTGGTTGGTGAAGAGTAATGGTGAGGAAGAGAATGAGTAAAATAAGGAGAGAGAAAAGGGTTGGGGTTAATAAATGATGAGGGTGGTGGTAGGTAGAGGTTCATGCTAACCCAAACCCAACCGAACCCAACCAAACAAAACTAAGCCAAGCCAAGCCACTAAACTAGGATCAAGACAAGCATGTCAAGTCTAACTACAGGTCGGGACTCAGTACACGTATACAAAATACGTAATACGAACCACAGGCATTACACGCGTCGAATAAGTAAATAAATCAGCAATGAGAGTGTCTTTATTCATTGCGTACCACATATGTACTAATTGTATTCTCCAGATCGATCCTCACTAATAACATGCTCACCACATAATAAACATGGAATACAAGGATGAAAAGCGTGAACATGAACTAGTACATGATATCAAGACTACTCTCCTGTACAAGTAATGGACTATCATGGTATATGAAGGACTAACAATGTAAGGTGACATAAACATAACAATATTTAATATAGATATCAATAGAATCATAGCAATATTTGTCTTAACCTTCAGACGAATGAGTGTCGATAGCTAACTAGTAACTGCAAGGCAATCCTTTCACTAACCCCCACTCATAACACATGACAATCACATAAAAGAACAAACAATTAGCTACTCTATTTTTCCGTTTACTATTTATTTTAGCCCTAAGTACTTAAGGCTCTAATACCTTCGACACGCAAAATGGTACAAAAAAAACTAGGACCAAAATTTAATAACTTAAAAAAAATCTAAGTTTGACCTAATATACGTGCGTATTTCAACAATAAGGACATATCGGTATCCTTGAAATCACAATTGGAGTTCGTATATAGAAGTTATGGTTGTTTTAAGTTCATTTTGATATTGTCGGTTTCTATTGAGTTGTTGGTTTCTATCATTTTTAATAATTAGCAAATAAAATATCAATAAACTTTAAAATTTTGTAGATAGTATAAATTCTATCTATCCTATGCTACGTCTAGGAAAAGTTTGAAATTACAGAATTAGAATTAGTTTCTAAGAATTATAAATAACACATTAAAACTGTCCTTATTTTTTTTACCAGCTCTGCTCGAAAAATAAAAAAAATGATTGATAATTCTTAAAATCACGAACGTTAGTATTTTACTTTTTTACATATAGAGGTAGGTTGTGGCAAAATTTTATAAAGATAATAGATCATGATTTCTAGTTGTGACATCTACAAGTTATACATAATTAAAATTGAATTCCAGTCCGATTTTGATTTTAGAATATAACAAATAATTGAATTAATTCATAATTTTTTTGGGTAATGTATCCTATTAAGTTAGGGTTCATAAATTTTTACAAAAGTAAAAAAATTCATCCATGGCACGAAGTTATGATATAAACATTATGAACATACTATATTCAAAACAACCGTTGAATTTCAATTTTTAGAAAATACGTATTAACAACCTAAAATCCTCTAAAAAATAGATTGAAATATAAGACATGTAGAGGGAACTTGCACTAAAAACTTGGTTGTTTTGAGTTTGGGAGATAGAAAAAATTCTCGTTTTAAGTTGGTTTCGTTGATCTGGTGGTCTAGGCGGCTTCGGTGCCCGGGATGTAGCGCCGACATGTGGGCTACCCTCGCGCTATTACAGCTGCTGAATGGTGGACTAGGGGTTCAACAGAAAATTTGTCTAAAATTGAAAATTAACTAACGTAGTGATTGATAACCTATATTTACCATGGAATTATTTTACAAAAATCTATCATTTTTCATATTTTCCTCCAAAATGGTGGAAACTTTTTTATGGAAAATACCGAAAATTAAACCCAAATTATTTCAAGGAATTTTTTTCCTAGTAAAATAATTCCGTGGATTAATTTATTTTCCACTCCACCTTGTAATCAAGCGCACCCTAAATGTAATGAAGAGGCCGTCCAAGATCTCTACTTGAGACCAAACCCCTTGCAACAAGCACCTCATGTAGAAACTACCAATTGGCAGTGTCAAAGGCTTTCTCCAAATCCACCTTAATTAGTGATCCTGGAATACCTTTTCAATAATAATCATGAATTACTTCTTCAATGCAGTCTAATATGACCTTGTTTTAATAAAAAGGTGCATTTTGAAATTGATTCACTCCTAAAGAAATTTTCTTAGAAAACCTATTTGTTAGCACTCTTATAAAGATTTTGTAAATAAAAATCAAGCTTTAGTTACGTTTTATTTTCTTATTTGGATTTGAAGTATGCAACTATTAAGTGATAAATAAATTCTCACAATTTTGATATTTTAGGTGGTGTGATCAAGGGCGGAACCAGACAGTTCATTCCATGTATGGGGACGATTTCTTCTTTTTTGGGGACTGTGGGGCAGATCTTTAGAAAAAAATGGCATACAAGTACATAAAAGATGATGGGGTCCACTGTGGGGTCGGTGGACCCCAATCTAATATATGTGGCTCCGCTCCTGGATGTGATGGTAATGTCCTCGTTTCGCTTAAGGTATTCCTAAACTTTAGTCCCCTAGCTCCGCCACTGTCACCATATCTATACCCAACGCAAGGATTATTAGGAAAGCTTGGCATGCAATATATTTATGTTGCGATTAAGTGGAGTGTAGAAAAAATGGAGAAAGGCTCATGCAGTTCATGAATATTTGTTTGTCCAGACGACTGCAAATGGGTCTGTAACTGTCCATAGCTCATTTAGATTATGCACCTAAAATGCATCAGTTTGTTGCCCAGAGTAAGATCTAAAATTTCTTTTTGTCCTCTATTTGGTGCAGAAGTTTGTTATACCTATCTATGTAGTCTATCGCTATGATCAACTAGTAATGTGCACGTAGATTGCATGTACAAAAAATTGTTAAGAAAAAGTTAAATATAAATGTCACTTCTACGAATTGAACACAAACAACAAAGAAAAATATCTCCCATCTTAACCACCTGAGTTAAACTTATTTAGTTATAAAAAAATAATAGTAGATAATTAAATATTTTGTTAAGTTTTTTTAAGTAATTAATGGAGTATTTAGATAGTTATTTAGTTATTTATTATCATTACTTTTTAATTTTTTTTGAGTTGTATTAGTTTTAATTTATTTAAGTGATTGATATACATATGACTTAGACGGCTCACTTTTGAGCTGTTTCCAAGCCGCATTATATAGTAGAAGATAAGAAAAAAAACCTAGTTATTTTCTCTTTCTCAAAAAAAAAAAAGAAGGTAAACCCTAGTTTCTCTCTCTTTCAATTCTCTAAATCTACCAACTTCTTCATCCTCCATTATGTTATTGTTATTTGAATCCTTACAATGTCTATCGCTAGTATATTTTTTTTTCGTTTTTCATGCAATCTATGTCTAGCGCTCTCCTAGCTTCTGTTTCGGGTTTTCATGTAATCTGTGTCCCCAACTACTGTAAAAAGATTAGTTTTCTTATTTTTTTAATGAGTATTTTTTTGTCGGTGATATCTTTGTTATGGATTGATCTTGGTCATAGAATAGTGGTTGATCAACCTAGGTCAATTCACAACCCAAGGATTACAAGAAAAGCTTGGGAGCGGAGCTCGGCAAGTAGCACAATAATATTGTTACTGACTAAAAGGAATACGTAAGGACTGAAATAAAACCAAGTAACCTACAAAGGCACAATCTAGACAATCACCACAATTCGCAAACTCAATAATTTTATGTGGGATTCCAAAATGAAAAAAATGGTATGGAAACATCAAAATCCAATTACCAGGAAAAGCTCTATGAAGAGATACACCGACTCCTCTACAACTTCTCTTAATGATCTGAACACATCACAACAACTTCACACTGAATGGATCATACATACAAATGAGAGTACAAGAAAAATACTGAAACCAAGAACTCAAAGACGAATTGATGTGGTCTCTCTGAATGATCTCCGAAATAATATGCGAACCCTCTTCCTATTCGTTTTTTTTCTCTTCCCGCAAATTGCAAAATTCTCTTTTATGAATTCACTCTCCTACATAGTCTCTCAATTAGGCAAGGGGATAATATATGTCCCTTCCTAGTCATAGACGATGAGGATCTTGTAGAAGCATGGAAAAGATGGGGTCCATACGGATCACATTTACAAAGCTAACCGCATGAGTACTTTGGGCCAAGTTAATTTGGTCAGCAGGAGGAAGAGCCGCATGACAGACTCGGCGGTCCAGAATGCCCCTGCGGCCCATCATTGTTGTCTCTGATTATATTAAAAAGCGACCAAACTGAGTTGGGCCGCAGAAGGAAGAGCTACTTATGCGACCAAGCTGATCAGCCGCAGAAGCCCCTCTGGCAAAGCTGACAACTCTGTCAAAGCTGAAAACTCTGACACATCATGACAAAAAGATGAAGATAAGACGTGACCTTTCGAAAAAGACAAAAAGTGTCATATCACCAGACATAGGGCCCACGTGCCTGAACCTAGGGCCCACGTATGTCATGCGGCCAGGGGGACTGCGACCTGAGCCGCATGAGCCTTCGGCAGCTCAGAATGCAGGATCGATGCGGCCCAAAAGTCTCCAAACTTTATGCGGCTAAGAGTGACTACGACCTGAGCCGCATGAGCCTTATGCGGCCCAAAAGTCTCCAAACTTCATGCGGACTGATGGCACTACTGGTGGGACACGTGGCTAAAGGAGACTGCGACCTGAGCCGCATGAGTCTTATGCGGCCCAGCATGGTGCGGCCCAAAATGACCCAACCAGATTGATTCTATTCTGCGATAGGACACGTGGCAAGTTGACCAAGTCTCAACCACCCAGATTTGCTGCAAATAAATCTCAACAAATCACCAGCTGGCAGTCAAAGACTGAGTCTTCGTGTGCTGTTACAGCCACGTGGCCACGAGACCATCTATGCAGCCCAAAATACGTTTCATTCCAAAATCATTATAAATAGTAGGGTATAACACCCATGCAAAAGGCTGACAATTTCCTCAAGAGCAAAGACTGTGTCTGATAGTCCAAGGAGTAAGGCAGAGTTTCTATACTTCTCCCGAGCCTCCACCGTCACCCCCCCAGAATCAAAACTAAATTGTACTTAGATTGTTTCCTAGGATTTTTTTTCTAGGCTCTTTCTGTTGTACTTTCAAAGTTTGCAATCAATATAGTTATCTGTAGTTCTTGTGTTGATAATCAATGGCAAACAGATCCTAATCAATTCAGATTCCTATCAGAACACTTATCCCAAACCTGAATGCCACTCAGCCCAAAGAGACCGGTATATCAATTCCGATATTATTCTAAATCCGATTGCTCACGAGAAAATAAAAACTGTACCAACATAGAGATCTAGTTGTGTATTAGCAGTATGTCGTTGGTACACCGGTTGTTATGATTATTCCCAAAATCAGCATTCTTTTGACTCCAATAGGAGTTTCACTTTGTTGCCTTCAACTTCTCGAGCTTGATAATGCTCGTCGTATTCTTGGATGTTTCCCATATAGGAAGCGAACCCAACCCAATACCGTAGTGTGCAATATATTTATGTCACGCGTAAGTGGAGTGTAGAAGAAAAAATGAGAAAAATCCCATGGACTAGTTATGATTATCAGATAATTAATCCAACTACAAAGATTGTGCACCTAAAATGCTGCAGACTACAGTTGATTGCCCAGAGTAAGATTTAGATATTGTTTCTTTTTGTCATCCATCTGGTGCAGAAAAATGAGCACTTTAATTGCAAGAAGTACAAACAACAACTACACTATACATGTCCATGAAATCTCCCTCTATATATGATCAATTATATAGATCTCTTTCAATTCTCTATATCTAGGAATGTCCTCATCCTCCATTAATTTTTGTTGTTTGATTCCTAACATTGCTTAGTGTTAATATCAACAAGGACTGGTACGAGCACTTGTGCTATTCTAGCCAACAACCCCTTAGTTGACAATTAATGGGATGCCTGCACATATTTAATTCTTTTAAGTACGTGAAAGATCAACGTGATACCTACCATCTTTTATAAATTCACAAGCATGACATGTGAAAAGTCAAGTTTAATCATGATGTTGTTTAAAAATAAGAAAAAAAAATACAGTGACCCTTCCCTGTTCCATGAATATTACAGAGACTATTCCTATTCCAAAAATAATTGCACTGACCACCCCTCCTCTATAAATTATAAACTATATAGAGGATGGTCCATGTACTTAGTTTCAAAGTAGGAATAGTTTCTATAAGGACACTGCTATTTTGTCCGCGGTTTATGACCGCAGGCCATGTGACGGCCTCCCATTGGCCTCCTGGTCGGATTTTAAGGGGTGTGAGATCCGGTGATAGCATGAGGCCAATGGTTGGCTGCCACATAAGCCTGCGATCGCAAACCG
The DNA here is from genome assembly GCA_029216955.1 of Iris pallida. NCBI lineage: Eukaryota > Viridiplantae > Streptophyta > Magnoliopsida > Asparagales > Iridaceae > Iris > Iris pallida. Next base: position 12,626,852 of record JANAVB010013597.1, read on the forward strand.
CGGACAAAATATTTTTTTTTTTCCAGTAGTAAGTGTAAAACGTTCGAATAGTTAACACAATTTGTCAAAAAAAAAAAATCTTTCCTAACCTAGGAAGTTATGAAACACACATCTGAGAATTTAGCTAGCGTGAGAGCTTTCTGACGTGAGATTTAAATACATTAAAGCCTTTGCTTGTAACTAAGATGGAAGTGTTTAAAATTAAAAAAAAAAAAAAACAATAGAGCACGTTGAGAAGCATACACAACTTGCATTTACGGTCATATATAGTTTTGATGGCGACCAAGTTGAGAAAAATACTAAGAGAGCACGTTTCTTTACCTACATTTTCTAAATGCCAGTTCTGTTGCTTAAGAAGACAAGCAACCTGATTAATAAAACTGAAAGTGAAGCATTCAAAGTTGTATATATCAAAGAGACTTCATAACTACAGTCACTTGATTTCTGCAGAATGTCGGCAAAGGCTATTGGTTTTCGCCTCAACAAAGAAGAATAATGCTAGCTCATGAAAAAATACTTCATAGACAGAAGGGTTTGCCAAAACAGTGTTTTAAAAATCGTACCGGTGGTTGACCCGGCCTAGGCATTGGGTCGGGTCAAATTGGTTCAACCAGTTGGTTCAATGTGTTAACTTAAGTGGTCCAAATTAATCTCTTATGGACATTAATTTTTTTTTCAAAAATACTAATTTTTAAAAAATACAGGGTCAATACTGAACCGGACCGGAAAAACAACCGGTTCACGGGTGAACCGGTTGAACCGGCCGGTCCGGTCCGGTTTTTAAAACACTGCGCCAAACATTTGCTACGCGAAATGCTATATAGTTCATAATTTTATATTTCCGAAATCAAATTTCAGTAATTAAAGTTTTCATGTTATGTGAATATATAAATATTCCCAAAAAAATTGCTAAAAAATTGAATTTTAAAAAACATTAAAAAATTGATGAAAAAACCAAAGAAATCAACAAAAATTCTTTTAAAAAAAGATGAAAAAAAAATCATTCCTTCAAAAAAATCAAAATGATAAAAAAACTGAATGAAAAATAAAACCAAAAAAAATTCTTTAAAAAAAATAACAAAATAAAAACATTTTTAAAATATGAAAAAAGGAACAAAAACAAGAAAAATATATATTTTAAAAAAGAATAGAAAAAACAACCAGAAAAAACTTTGTCGGGGCAAAAAATATATCCACGTATTATGTATTCTTAAGGGATAGGATTCTCATGTTTAGTGGGTATATTATTTACCTGGATATCGTAATTTTTGAAAATATTTTTTTATAACATAAAAGAAACATAGGAATAGATTCCTCACTCTTGTTCCCTTAGTATAGCTAGATGCATTACAAAGAACGGTTGATGACCTTGCATACATGATTTTCACTGAAACATGGACTTCCTTTTGGATGAAATTACCATCATTTAGGTCGTTCGAAAAAGCTACACATATGACCAATGCTTTCTATGAATATAATTAACTAAATCTTCCCAGAGAACTGTCAAATTTTACTCATAAAGAGACTTTATATGATTGTGTGAATGCAAATGGTGAATTCATGTTAGCAGCAGAAAAGCCAGAAACATTCAAACCAAAAGAATGAGAGCAAGGGAAGGGCTTGTGCCATTCTTTAGTTGACAATTTTTTTCATAAACAGAGAGGCCCCTAAAGTAAAATCATTGTACTATAATTGAGGGTGGGAGCGGAAAGGAAATGTCTTTCCTTTGGGAAATTATATTTTCTATTTTTTTTGGGGGCATTGGGAAAGGTATGGAAAAGTGAATAATTGACGGGTGGGAAAGTAAATTCATGGAGTGAGTGAGGGAATCACTTTTTCTTTCCTATTTTTCTTTTTCTTGATTCCTGCCCATTTCCTTTGGCATACAAATATAGGAAATGAATGATTTTCTTTTTCCAACGTCCTGATTTCGTGAACCAAACGTGGCATAAGAATTTATCTCGTGAAACACGAAGAAGAAGAAGAAGAAGAAGAAGAAGAGTCCAGCAAATTAAATTAGATAGAGCATCATGGGTCCCAATTGTATCCATGGCTGAAAAAGATGTAGCAACAATTTGAAAAGTAGAAAGTAAACCAATTTGAAAATTAGAGAGTAAGCCTTTGGCTTTGAAGACTTGACCAGAGTCTATATATTAAGAAGCTGGCAAACCTACAAATATTGACATGCAGATTCTTAACAACTCATTCCTTTATAATGTTCAAATACTACAACTTGTTACTAGCTAGCTGCATGGTCTGAAAATTAGCCGAGCCATAATTGATGAACTGTAGGAGATCGTAGGAGATCGCAGAAGCCGGCATAGTAGGAGATCACGATGGGGTGTAGAAGTTGCGAGAAGCCAAAGATGAAGTACAAGAAGGGGTTGTGGTCCCCAGAGGAAGACCAGAAGCTGAGGGAGTTCATGTTCAGCCATGGCCTCAGCTGCTGGAGTTCTGTTCCTGCCAAAGCTGGTTAGTGTCTGCATTTGTCTTCTCTACACATTACAATTGCAGTTCTTGATTGATGTTAGCATTCATATAACTGCATGGTTCTTCCTCCATCTAATCATAACCCCGGATTCTAGTGCATTATTATATCAAAAAACAATATTCTCCGGATAATATGTAACTTCTTGCAGATTTCATTGATGTTATGTAATATGTGATCATGATCGTGATGGTGTTGATTCAAATGTGCTTAGTATACGCGTACTAGCTATAGCTTTATTTCTCATAGTTGATCCGGATAAGACATTAGGTATATTGATCGTTCCCCCAAAAACCGGATACTCTTTTTTTAGCTGTAAATACCCCATACTTGATAACTGATGCAATCACGAGGAACTCGCATACATTCAAACCTTCCTCTATCAAGAAGTAGTTCTTGCCAGGGATGAACTAGTATCTGGTCCAAGCACATTTGTTTCTGGCGAAATTAACTTAGTTCACCAGTTCTTTTCCTTTTGTATAATAGATAACTATATATAAACGCAGAATCTCTGGCTTCTTTTCACTATGTAAGAGCTTCTCTATGATTGTAAAAATTGCTTCCACATGATGATTCAGTACACAAAAGCAACAACTAAGAACTGTATGGTTTAATTGTTGGTGCTGCTGCTTCTCTTATCCACAAAAAAACCAAATCCTTCATTCTCTTTATAGCCCCACATCGGCTAGGTGTAGGGAATTGGTTGTAGTTATATTACTTTGCTCCTTGTTGCTTCTTTGAAGTATTGTGCGGGAGCTCTGTGGGCCACACACACACACACTTGTCGCCGCTATCGACCGATTTGGTTCAGCTTTCTTTTTTGGTTCGGTCTGAGACCCTAAAATTTTTTGAAAATTTTTGAGTCGCACCCCACTCAATGTACACATATGAGTGGTGCACCCCACTCGATTCACCATATGCATAAGTAATCCCACTTTTGACAGATTCCGTCCATATTGGACGGTCAACTGGGTTGACTAACAATTTCTGACCAAAATACCCTCATCTTCCTCATGCTAAATTCAAATCCCCAAACCCCTCCGCCGCCGCCGCTGCCCCCCCTCCCCCGCCCCGCCGCTGCCGCGCCCATCCACGCCTCGCCGCTGCCCCCGCCCAACCTCGCCGACGCCCCCGCCCGACCTCGCCGCTGCCACCCCCCCTCCCCGACCTCGCCGATGGCCACCCTCTCATCTGCCACCACCACCACCACCATCATCTCTGCCACCACCATCTCCACCATCATCACCACCACACCACCAACAACAACCCCCTTCAACGTCCAGAACTCCGCTCCCCGGCGACGCTGCCCCCCTCCCCCCGCCGCCGGCGACGCTGCCCCCTCCCCCGCGCCTCTGCCCCCCTCCCCCCGCCGCCGACGACGCTGTCCCCCTCCCCCGCGCCTCCGCCCCCGCTCCCCCCCGCGCCCTCGTCCCGCACGGCGCTGGCAGAGCATCGGCGAGGTCGGGGGTGCAACGGCGAGGTCAGGGAGGGGGTGCGGCGAGGTCGGGGGGGAGGGGGGGGGGCAACGACGAGGTCGGGAGGGGGGCAGCGGTAAGGGGGACGGTGGTCATGGTGGTGGTGAAGGTGGGCAGCGGCGAGGCGTGGGCGGGGGAGGGGGCAGCGGCGAGGCGTGGACGGGCGCGGCAGCGGCGGGGCGGGGGAGGGGGGGGGCAGCGGCGGCGGCGGCGGCGGCGGGGGGGTTGGGGATTGAATTTAGCTTTGATGATGAGGAAGATGAGGATATTTTGGTCAGAAATTGTTAGTCAACCCAGTTGACCGTCCAATATGGACGGAATCCGTCAAAAGTGGGATTACTTATGCATATGGTGAATCGAGTGGGGTGCGCCACTCATATGTGTACATTGAGTGGGGTGCGACTCAAAAATTTTTAAATTTTTTTTGCTCCTTTTTTAAATTTTCTAACCGTTACAACCCATTAGTTTTTAGACGGCTGGACACTTTAATCGTGTCCAGGTTCTTTGAACCACATGTTACACATTTGGTTTTTATTGTGTAACGTTTGTAACTTTCAAGTGTTTAATTGGCTGGTTGAATTCACCATTATTCCTATACGTTGTAAATCAGCCTATATATATGGTGTCATTTCTCTTCTTCCGGTACACAAAAAATCTTAGCAAAACACTCTTCCAAATTCTTGTCTTCTCGAAACTTTCTGTTCGTCATTTTTGCTCTGGTCAGAGCTAAGTCCGTGGTCGTTCTCTCTGCGTCGTGTGCGACAAGAAGATTCCGGTGGAGCAAAAATTTTATCACTATGAGCATTCGGACAAAGTCTGTATATAGATCCGGATTAACTCTTAGGGCAGTGCTACGTGCGCGACTTCTCCGGAGACTGGTAACATTTACTTGATTTTATTTTGTTGCAAATTTTTTAAGCAAGAAAAGTGAAGGAAATCCAACATTAATTTGTTTAATTAGCTGTGATCGACAAGCTTTCCCCTAAACCCATATGGTATATATGTCTTAACAGGTTTGCAAAGAAATGGAAAGAGTTGCAGACTTAGATGGTTCAATTACTTGAGGCCTGGACTGAAGCGCGGCATCTTTTCTCGAGAGGAGGAGGAAACAGTCATCAGCCTTCATTCGATATTAGGCAACAAGTAAACTGTTATAATTTCTTCACAATTCTTCGTTTTGAAAACTGCAAGAAAATAAAATGATTAAATGTAACCGACCTCCGGGGAAGTCGCGCACGTAGCACTGTCCTAAGAGATAGTCCGGGTCTATGTGCAGACGGTATCCGAACGCTCCTAGTGGTAAAATTCCCGCTCGACCGTGTTCTCGTTGTCGCACACGACGCTGAGAAAATGACCCCGACTTAGCTCTGCCCAGAGCAACGACGAATAGCAGCAACAGTACGAAGGAGACAAAAATTTTAGAGAGGTTTGAGAAGAAAAAATGTTCTGTGTTTAGAAGAAGGAGATGGGGTCTGTAAATATAGGCTGTTGGATAATAACACCAACGGACAGAAATTAAAAGAGAAATTAATTCGGGTGTTAAATAAAACAATTATGTTAAACGTTTACAGCACATGGTTCATTGAACCTGGACGGAATTTGAATGGTGAACGTTATGGAATTTAAAAAATTGTAACGGTCAGAATTTTTGGAAAGGAGCAAAAAATCTTTTAGGGTCTCGGCCCGAACCCGAAGAAGGAATTGAATCGGCATTCGGCGCCCGCAGATGTGGGCACACACCCGTTACGCGCGCCGAGCCGGGCCGGGCGGCGGCGGCGGCGCGCGCATGTGGCCCATGGGGCTCCCACTCAATGGTTTAATTAAGCAAGATGGGAGGAGTGTATATATGCACATTGAAAAACTACTGTACAGCCGATGTGGGACTAATAACTTTAGGTAGGAGTTGTGCTTTTGCTCAAAAAGCTACAGCTGAGCTAACATAAACAACCTTATTATTATGTATATATCTTACAGCTTCATATCATTAGAATTATGCTGATTGTAGCAAGAACTTTTTTTTTCCTTTCTTTTCTGCTTGCGTACATCATGAACTTGGAGTCACTAAATCAGTTTGATAGATGCACAATGTAAATAATATTGATCGAAAGAGAACTTTTACAGACCTCCAAGACAAATGTAAAAAAAGAAAAAAAAAATTTGTAATACACGGACCACTCCTATAGATCTTATGTTTTACATTCATTACAGAAACTACCACTACTTTGAAACTAATTACACGGACCACTCCTATAGTTTATATCTTCTATATAAACTTATAACACTGATCACTCCTATGTTTTAAAAAAATTATAAAGGAGAAGGGTGGTCAGTGTAATTATTTTCGGAATATAGATAGTCCATGTAATACTCATGAAACATAGAAAAGGTCACTGTATTTAATTATTTCTAAAAGAATAAAGAGCCTTCACATTCCCTTTAACATGTTCAAACTTATTTGAAATTGTATGACCAATTAATGATCTCAAGTCTTTCAACCAAAGCTCTATTATTGTCAGTTGTCTACGAGTTAAACTATTTGATGAGGGAATCTATGAGATTAAATAAATATAAACCTATTAGAAGAAGACTTGGTTTCATCAAGTGGTTAGATAAATTAGTTAGTTCTCTTTCATCAACTGACTTTCTTCTGTTATAGAATTGCATTATGCATGACCAGACCATTGCCACTTCAGTATAGAACTGTAAAATTATGTATTTGGGCAAATAGATACATCCACTTGCGGTGTTTGGAGAGCTTCATTGCTACAAATAAGTATTTAATAATAGCAAGTTTTCATTTGAATTCATATATCCGACGTACAAATTTTAGTAATGTTTGTTATTCGGGTTTCAAGCCTAACCAAAGACTTGTAAATAAAGAATTATTCAATTCAAACAAAGTTTTAAGCCACTATGAATTAGCAAGCCAAGATTTGATAATTGTGTCTAGACTTGGTACCCCTTCTATGGAGAAAGCAACAAATATGTCAGTGCCAACCTAAGTTGCATAAGCACAGGCAAATGGTGTCCATATCCGTATCTGTATTCGTATCCGTATCCGTATCCATGGCGTATTCATGCAACACAAGGGAGTGCAGATCTACCTATTTGAAAATGTACCTCCTGTATCAATACGTGTCCTTAACAGTATCCGTGTCCTTACTCGTGCAACATTGGTGTTTCTTGTTCTTTCAGGTGGTCTCAGATAGCGACACAGCTGCCAGGAAGGACTGACAATGAGGTGAAGAACTACTGGAACTCCCATCTCAAGAAGAGAGTACTACAATATCCTCACTCTTCGTCCTCCAATTCTCAAGACTCGACCAGTTACGAACCGAACAACGAAAAGCCAGCTTCTGAATCATCGGGCGTTGTGGACACGGGCCTGCACTGGACAGTCCCTAGCATCAACCTGCGGGTCTTATCGAATGGGGCACCCCAAGCCTCATCTCTACCGAAGATTGTATTTGCCGACTGGCTGCTGGTGGAGGAGCAAGTCAAGGCTACAGTCAGTTACCATTGTTGGGACTCCAGTTCACAGCCAAACCATGAGGTCCTTCTGCAACCTTCACTGCCGTGTGGTGACTTTCTTCTTGGAGATGCCGGCACCATCTACGACGAGTTCTGTTCACGGTCCCAGACTGTCGATGCCGGACACTTGGTAGGCGGATCATTCTTCGACCTCTCGTCTGCGGGAGAGATCTGTGGTGATTTTGACATGAAACATGATGTGATCTACTGAGTTATATGGACACAGGATACACATATGGACACAGGATACACATTACAAAAACCCCACATATGTATCTTTGAATATTTTCGAAATAGCAGTTATTGGATTTTTTTTTAATTTTTTTACCGTACAGATTACTTCAAAATCTGGGAAGAAACATACGAAGATAATTAAGAGCAAAAATAATGATCATTCCTTATATATATATATATATATATATATATATATATATATATATATATATTTCTTTTTTCCTCATACATTATATATATATATGGGACAACGGGATATGAGCCATAGGCTCATCCTCTTATATGAGCCAATTCACATGGCTTCCATGTAGACTAATAAAAGTACAGTGACTTGGAAAAGAAAATTTAAATAGATAGAAATAAAAGATCCCATAATAGATTTGATAAATAATAGCTTAACATATCTTTGTCTAGTAACTTACCAAATATGTTTGCTTATTAATTTTAAATAAAAAAACCTCATAATATTAGTGTTAATATTAATATTAATATTAATATTAATACTAAATTTAATGTTAATATTAATGTTAATATTAATATTAACATAGTATTAACTTTAAAATTAATATTAATATTAATATTTATATTAATATTAATTTAACTTTAAATTTTAATGTTGATATGAATTTTAGTTTTAATTTTTATTTGGAGGGACAAATGAAATTATTTCTATTTAAATTTCTAAGCAAACATATTTGGTAGGAAAAAAATATGATAAGTTATTATTTATCAAATATTTTATGAGATCTTTTATTTCTATCTATTTAAATTTTCTCTTCTTTTTTTTTTTTGAGGTTAATGTAGTCATTTTATTGATCTAATGGATAATTCACTACATTACAAGCAGATAAGGAGTCCTTTGCTAACACCTGTTCTAAACACACAGGTGGATAGGTGAAGACTGAAGTTGTGGAAGTAGCCAGAGCAAATTTGGCCAGTGAATGAGCAGCTTCATTACCAGACCTTCTAGTGAAAACGAAGCACAGGTTGCTGGGTATAGGTAGCGTCCCCATAACTTCATTTAAATTTTCTCTTCCAAGTCACTATATTTTTATTGGTCCACATGAAAACCACGTGGAAGGCTCATATAAGAGTATGAGCCTATAGCTCATATCCCGATTTTCCTATATATATATATATATATATATATATATATATATATATATATATATATATATATATATATATATATATATATATATAAGAATGCTATGGTTTGCCTCTACCGCTCTGGAGGTTGCAAACCCTGATCTTGGGTTGGCTTCGGCCGACCTAGGGCTAGGATTCGGAGGCACATGGGACCCTGATCATCGAACAAAGGCCGAGATAAGGCGGCGATGACGAAAGGGGATGCAGGCGGTAGATTGCTTGAAAAGGGAGGCAGATGGACCACGGTGCAACGACAAAAGCGTACAATGCCTACGAGAGGGCTGGGGATGACCGGCAATAGAGCGGGAGCGGAGCAGCGGGCAGCACCGGAGCGACGGGGAAGAGGAGTTAGACCTACGCGGACGGGACTGGAGATTAAGGCAACTGGAAAGGCTGGTACAGTGGAGGCCAGTAATGGGTGGCAGTCAGCCATCAGCGTCAAGACCCATGCGGGTGGACAATCCGAGCAGGTTGTGAGCAGAGTATGTCTATCTGATAAGAGCCGTGAAGGAGGCGGAGGCCACATGTCAATTGTTCATGTAGATGGAGAGCAGCGAGCTCTATTCACTGCCGAGTAAATTAAGGAGGCCACTTCGTTTTGGACTAATACGATAGTCTTATATGTTCTGAGAGATCATCCGTTCTATGGACAGATCAGAGCTTTTGTAAATCGAGTGTGGCGTCTGAAAGGTAATATGAAGTTTTTTTGCATGTGAAGATGGGTTCTTCTATGTCAAGTTCAGGTTGAAAGAAGATTTCGAGCATGTGCTCTACGACGGGCCATGGACCTTTGATGGTAGTCTCATTATATTGAAGGCATGGTCGTCCGAGGTCTGATGTGAACGGAAAGTGCTACATAGCATTCCAGTATGGATTAGTTCCCTTATCTACCTATTCAATATTGGACCTCCTCTATGCTAACTGAACTTTCAAGTATGGTCGGGATTCCCATCAAAGCGTATGAAGCCACTCTGTCATGATCCCAACTTCTATATGCCAGGGTATTTATTGATATAAAGGCAGGACAATTACTTCCTCAACAGGTGGCTTATAAAATACCTACGGGTGAAGTATTTTATCAGAGTGTTGAGTACGAATGGGTGCCTCCGTCTTGTACTCACTGTCAATGATGTGGACACTTGACACAAAAGTATGGAGCGACTGATTAGGATCAACCTCGACAAGGGAAGAAGGTGGTCAATGGTGTTTCTCTAGCGGTGCCTAATGGCAGGGACCAATCGGGTCAGGGAGGTACTGATCCAGGTATTGGGTCACCAAACACTGGACAACCAAGATCCACTTTATGTCAAATAGACAATAATAAGAATATGTAAACCATTAGAGGGGACTGTACAATAGCTACAGATAACTCTTGCCCAATGGAAGATGACGGAGTTTTCCATCAGGTGAACCAGCAAAGGTGAGGAAAGATGGAGAAAGGGTGATGCTTTGGCAATCATTCCAGTTAATAGGGGTTGGTGGTCTTTAAATCAGGGGAGAGAAGTAAAGAGGGGATGACTACGAGAAGAAGATTTGCTATTAAGGTTAACAAATTTCATCTAGATGGAGGAGGAGGCGATCAACAAATGGACAGTTCGGGAAGCAGTCGAAAGCGACAGACTACGGGAGGCTTAACAACAGATCTGGTATTCACAGGAGATATGGTTTAGGATTTAGCTATTTGCATTGGCAACCCGGCATGGCGGGAATATGTGCAACCGACTGAGAAGGGAGATAAAGGAGTTAATATGGGAGCGACTAGTCATGAGCATAATGTACCAAGGTTCTCCTCAACTACTGGTTCAGGGGTATTATAAAGGGACCCATCTACTAATTAAATGTCTATTATTGCTTGGAATGTATGGGGCGCTTGCTCTATAGGAAGATGGAAGGAGATTACTGAAGTTCTACGTAGAGAGAATGTTATAATTCATGCTCTACTTGAGACTAAGATTAAAGTGGCTACGATCCTTTAAAAGAGGACGTCTAATGACTGGGTGCATACCCATAATCTATCCCTATATAGTATGGCTCAGATTTGGGTTCGCTAGGACTGGCATTGCTGGAAAGGGGAGGTAATTCACCAATCATATCAAGTAATAGCAGTTGTATTCACTAACAAGGAGGCTTTAAATTTATCTATGGTGCCGTCTATGGCACAATGATAGGAGAGGTCGTGAAGAGATGTGGTGGGATATTATTGAGCAGACTACTGTTGCATCTAACTCCAAGCTCCCCCTTCTGGTTATCGGTAATTTTAACGCTATTTTATATTCCAATGAGAATGTATTAGGGAGGCCAATACCCGACCCTATACTATATGATTTCCAAAGCTGCCTCACCAAATTAGGTCTGCAAGAAGATGTAGAAGCATAAAAATTTTAGCAAAGAAGGCTTATGCGTCCAAGCCTATGAGGACATATGCGCCCCTGTGAAACTCTATGCGCTCAAGTCACCCTGTGAAGCTTTATGCGCCCAAGTCACCCTATGAAGCTCTATGCTCCCAAGTCACCCTGCAAAGTTTTATGTGCCCAAGACAACCTCCCCCAGAAGGAGGGCGCATAGCCCTATTTCAGGCTATGCGTCCAAGCCAGAACATCCCTTGACTAGGTCAAAGCCACGATCAAAAGTGCACCGAAGCGTATGGCCACATCAGTCTCCACGAGCAGTCGTACGCCGAAGCATGCGGCCACGCCAGCACCACGATCAAGCCACGACCAAGCAGCCTGCATGCGCCTATATCCTATGCACCCAAAGCAGGACCATGCGCCCACATAAAAATCAGTGTGTTTTCTCCTGTGGGCACATAACATCATTCCAGCTCAAAAACAACTATAAAAAGGGGTCTCATCCCTCCTCAAAACACAGAACGGAGAGCATTTTCAAGAGGCAAATTGCTGCACTTCTTGCCAGTGAGCCGAGAGTTAGCAATTTTCTTAGGTTTTCTCCCACTTTTGTAATCGGAGTGTCAACGGAGTAAAGAAGCAATTGTCGCTCGATCTCCATTGTTCCATTTTCTAGAATTTTTTTTGTACTCGGGGATCCTCAGCGCAGGATCTCTCAGGTGTACTCGATTTATGGTGCCTTACACAAATAAAGAAAAGACAGCATTTCTTTTTCTTTTTGTGTGTGTCCACAAAAATGGCAACTCTGCTGGAGACTACCTTTTTCTCTGACAAGAAGGTGGTGACGCAATCCGACACCGACAAAGTGGAGAACACTCAGAAATTGCTGTGGCATCCACTTTTTCATAGAAAGGGTATTTTAGTCATTTTAGTCATTTTAGTCATTTTGTGATTTTTTAGATATTTTGACTTGTGTTGTGCTAGCAACTTGTTTAACCTTAGTGGACTTTCTATAGGAGCCTAACCATGTCTTAGAATTTATTTTTACCTATTAGAATTTATTTAGGGCTCTGGTTCAATTTAGAAGGCTTTTGGATGATTTTAAGCCTTTTTGCATATAACATTTTTGAGCCTTTTGACTTGGGCCTTATTTTACTTGAGAGGGAGTTGGCCGAAGTGAAACCCTAACCCTAGAAACCCCCCATATGGCCGGCCACAGCAGTACCCTCCCCCTCTCTCATTCATTTGTGAAGCATAGTCTCCACAAGTAAAACCCTAAAAGTTCTCCTCCTCCAAAAATTCTAGTTTCTTCATTCGGAGTCCGTTTCTCCCTAAACAAACTCCGTTGCACTCGTCTAGAAGAGGAGGATTTGCTAGAGTATTACTAACTAGGAGGTGGAGGCATTTGCTTGAGGGGAATCGACCGACACGACGACCGAGGGACTCCGTTTATTGAGTTTTTGACACTCAATAGGTAAACCCTTTTCTACCATAGTTATTCTGAATTTTCTTTCTTATTTGCATCCATATAGGTGCCCTAGACTTTCCTATGAAGTTTGGTTACGTTTCGAGTTCGTTTGGTAGCGGTATCGGACATATGTCGGCCCGTCAAGACACGTGTTCGACAAAATATCGCTAAGAAACGAAACTTGCTATTTTTCGATTTTGTCTTCACGAACGTTTAGATAATATTATTTTAAGAAAATTTTGTGATGAAGGATCAGAAATCGATGATATTTCAGCGGCGTTTCGGACATCGGACGCACGTACACCAATCCCGTGCACGAGGCCGCACATACCCTGCCGTCAGCGTATTGTATCTCGATGCACAGATAATATTTTTGCCTAAAATTTCTTGAGCACGTGGGGGAAACCTCTGCCCACATGCTCCAAAATTTTTATGGCATCTCGTTGAGCGAGCGCGGAGAAATTCGACGTGCATCGTTCAGCCCGTACATTGCACTGTGCTAAAATTGTCGCTGAAATGGACTTCGTACGTGCTCTCGATGCGACGAGGACCCATTCCAGGACGTTGGATGCATAGACCTATACTACCTAGGGGATCAACCTCGAGTCATAGCGCGGCCCGACGAGCGAGCCACGAGGGCCGAACCGCACGCACGAGGAGCAGGCGCGCGCACGCAGCAGGCCGCACATGGTGCGGGGCTGCGTGTGTCGCCTCGGTGTGACGTGTCACCCTGTTGTCGTGTCCTAGACCTACCCCAGGACCCTCCGAGCTACGTGCATGAGCACAGGGCTTCTCGTTGTGTGTGCGGCGCTCAATCGAGCGAGAACGCACGCATACGTGCACGTTGACATGCGGTATCGGGATATTCCGATACGCATTCTGTGGGCACAACACGGACACGATTTCAATCCCGGGCATACCCGAATGCATCACGTAGGTTGAGACCAACATGTATGCCAAGTTTTGCTGGTTGATTTGGTGTATTTTGCGTTTTGAGTCGTTTTGTCGAAATTGGGTTCTTCGGGTTCAAGTTTTTGAATGGAAATGTGATTTTTCGATCCTTTGACTTTTAATCCGTATTTTCTGATTTTTTAGTTCATAAATGATATTTAGAACTTGCGAGAAGAGATCCACAGAATTTTTACCTATTTATTTGCTATTTTTAAGCATATATGAGTCTCTACTTGTAGGTTTAAATATATATAAGTAGTATATATATATCTTTCAAATGAATATGGTTATATATGTTTGTAAGCACTGTTTTGAAGAAAGGTTCAGTTTTTTCCAGATTTGTGAGTCTCTCGAATTTGCGTAATCCATCCGTTTCTCACAAGTGCATCTCTATACATGTATGTATGTATATATATATTATATATATATTATATTTTAAAATATATAATATATATATTAAAAAATATATATATTATATATTTTAAAATATAATATATATATATATATATATATATATATATATATATAATACTTGTGTAATATATTTTTGGGAGATGATTTGGGGCTGATTTATTTCCAGAATTCTGGAGTTGATAACAGTCCGTATTCTTCACACCACCATTCTTTCATATATGGGTTATTATATATGTATGTGCTTAGAGGGAAGACTATATATATGTATATATATACATATATGCTTTTAGTTGATAGAATGTAGTTTATGTGTGTTTGTATGTTGGTGCTGTAACCATTGGAGTATTGGGACAGATTAGGATCGACCCAAAGACCTTAGTTTAGTCGAGTTGACCGACAAGTTGACCAAGTTGACAAAAGTCAACTTTGGGTCAAACTTGATCCAATTCACTCAAACGAACTTAGAATGACCTAGAAACTTGTGTGTGACCTGAAAATTAGTAAATGGACTAGTTGGCCAATGTTTGACCAGGTTTGACCAGAGTTGACCAAGGGTTAACTTTGACCAAAAGGGACCTAGAAGCATGTAGTCATGCATTGTAGCTATTTTTTTTGATATTGTAGACTTGATTGTGACATGTGTATACTTTAAATAGGTTTATATTGCCCCGGTTTAGCTACACTTCATCATTAGCAGTTCGGTTTGCCAGGCGAGTACATTCTCTGACCTTTTCATACTTGTTTGGATATGTTCTCTTGTTATAGACTAGTATACTTGATGCTGACACGATGTTCACACGGATTAGTACCCTATGGATCTTTTCATGCGATGTTATCCCCTCGAATACATCGAGTATATCATGTTCATGTACTTTATCGTGTTCATCATGTACTCCATGTTTTTATATTTATCCATGTACACTCATATGTTATTCATGTACACTCATTACCATATGAGCTCCATGTATAAAGTAGTTGTTATTCATGTGCAATAACATATCGTGACTCGATCCTTGTGTATTGATTGGGGGCAGGGTGAGTGTAGTTGGTTATGTGATCATTATCCCCAATAGGTATTCATGTGCAACTCCATAGTTTATCCATGTGCAATCCAACCTGTTTACATAACAAAATTATGCTCTAAATCACGTAGATAGTTAAATTTCTCTATTTATCATATTTATATCTAGTCTTGATATTCTCTCTCTTGTTGATTTTCTTTACAGCATTTTATGTATAATTTTCTACAGCTTGCTTTATATGTCCAATGCTGATATGATCTGTTGTGAGAGTTATATGCTCGGTCCATCCTGATTGGACATGTTGAAAATTTTACAGGTGATGATGAGAAGTTATGCCCTATTTATTATGGCACTGGCTTAGGTGACACTGGTGACGTGGACCCTCAGGAGGATCCAACAGTCGCTGAGGACTTGCCCATAGTCTAGCTGAGACTTTAGTATCTTATTGTCTATTTATTTGAGACATTATGAGTTGTACTTTGAGATTTTGTTCTGGTGGTTTTACACCAAGACTTTTATTATATCTGTGACTCTTTTGAGATTATTCTTTATTCCATCTTAGTTTGTGATTGAGTTACTTATTATTTATTCTCCATTCGGAGCATATCATAAACTGTGTTAGATATTGTAAGCTAGAAGAGCGTTCTATCGTCGACACTGCGGCGTAGGCTGGACATACTTCACTTCTCGTGCCCTTTCACTAGGTGCGGGTCGTGACACGTTTTTAGTGGTGGCCCATGCAGGTCGATCGCAACTAGTGTGATTTCGTAGTGGTAATCGAACTAGAGTATTACTACAGTCTGCAGTAGGATATAGGGTATAAGTTAAGGTACTCAGTCACATTAGAAAAACTATTATCAAATTCTTCCTGTTAATTGTCTTCTTTTGAAAATAAACTGTTCTCCCTTGATTTTTTTTCCTTTATTTTCGGTAATTGCTCCTTGTTTTGATCTGTCTTCAGGATGGTTATGGAGACACGATCTCATCGCTCCGGTCCATGCAGGTCCTAATTCACATTAGTACGATGTCGCGGTAGTACAACGACTTAGTCGTACTACTACGAGCCTGCTATAGAGTATAGGAAGTAGTGTTAGAATGAGAGGATACTCAATCACTGTTAGGATTTCTTGAGAGATTCCTGGGATGACCCTTGATAATCTTATTTTAACTTCAATTTGAAATATTTTTCCCTGATTTGATTCACCCATTATTCCTTGTTGTTGAATTCAATTTTGATGGATTCATTGTTGAATTTTGAATCTTGATGATTAGTTGTTAACTTTGAGTTTGTATTTAAATATATTTATATTTATCTTTATTTTATTTTGGAATTTAGGGTATAACCTGATAACATACTCGATAAGGACAGTAGGAAAGGTAAATGTCTACTTTAATTATGGAGTTAGGATTTATCGCAGTCATACTGGCTAGCATGACAAGGACGTAGAGCCTGATTTAGATATACTTATCCTAGTTATGGAATCTAAATTTCTTGCAGACATACCGGTTGGCGAGGTAAGAATTCTAAATAACATGATTATAGGGTGTATACCTCAATTACGAATTCTATTGTTTATTGCAGCTATGCTTACTGGCGTGGCAAAATTCTAGCAACATGATTTCAGGAAGACGTGTATGGTTATCAGATTATATCTCAAAATTCGTTCATTACTTTGAACAGATGAGCAAGAACAGGTTTTATCATTATTTTTTTCTTGCCATTATTTCTTGTATTCCCATTTTTCCTTATCTTAGTTAACTCTGTCCCAATTACATCAATCACCTATCTCGTATCAGATGTAGTCATCTATACTTTGAAACATTTGAATCTCCATACCTTTTTACCTTGGAAAGGTTGAGAAAGTAACGTAAATCATCTAGCTCAGAAAGGACGTAATTTGTTATATCATGATAATCTAAGTAGGGATATAAAATATTGGTCTTTGATATAGAATTTTGAGATAGTGATGTGGTAAAAAGTGAGAATAAAATCAAGAGATTTATATTATCAATCTAGGAATGATCACACACAGAGAATTATTTGGATGTAGATAATAGATGCATTTCTTAGCTGACGAGGATATTCGAGGTCGACATAGTTGAGGACTTGGATAAATTTTGGTTATTGATTCTTGAGACGTTTACTTTAAGGCTATGATGTTAAATTTAGGGATTTAGTGATGGAGAAGAGATTTTAACTGTATTCGATGGCAATACGAAATTGAATAAGATATTGCAAGAAAATGTCTAAGAACAGAAAGAACACAAGAATTTTTGAGTTATAGAAAATATGGAGATTTTTGAGAAAATTTTAAATTTTAAGGAGAATAATATTTGAGGGTGCACGTTGAAAGAAATATGAAGGTTGATTTTAATGAAGAAAAAGTTTTGTAAGGCCTAGTGGTTTCAATTGAATAACACGAGGAGAGTAATTTGAACACGTTCAAGAATTTTATAAAACTTGATTTAGAGGTTTCCGATCTTATTTGAGACAAGGTGGAAGAATTTTGATTCAAAGATGATTAAGTGGTTAGTATTGAGTGCTAATGAATAAAAGGGTATGCTTCATGAGTAATGTATTAGAATTTAGGAATTGAGCCTATGATGATCATGACATGGTCCAATCTTCATAACAAAAGGGTATGAATTCTTGGTGGTAGTCATATAAAGGTTGATTTTCATTTTTGGACTTATGAGATAAAGATATGATTGGCAAATGATGATTAGATAAGCTAGATGGTATCATAGAGAGATGATTAACTTAACTTCCCTATGAAACCTTGTCTTTTGTTTATCTATCAAAAGGAGAAAATTGACTTATTTTATATCTTTGAAGTATCCTTTAAAGGTTTTTAATATCATTGAACCCTAACTCCCTTGATCACGACCAGTCGACTCTGGTCATATTTTCTTATCATATTAATATCCTGGGTCGTACTCAATTGAATTAAATTTAATTGTGACCTAGATCTCCATCCTTGGATGCTCGAGCTCAGACTTTGATGACCTTGTTCCCCATCTTGTCCAAATCTTGATTTACCCAGAGATTGATCAACTTAGATCGTGTCGAGACAAAATTTTCTTTTATATATATCGTATTGGATTTCAATGTTCGTGCTTTAAACTTTCAATTTTGATCATCTTAAAATAGTAACCCTATATAGTTAATTCCAGTTATTTTTTTTATAATCACCAGTTTTCATATAGGTTGATAGACGGCCTTACAGTCCAACAATTTATAATTTCCTTATCTTTTCCAGAATGGCACCTATGACCAGAGTCTGTCCCCAGTGCACAACTGCAGTTCCGGATGAGACCGAGATTGTACCTCTCCCTTCTATTGCTCAAGAGGTGTTAGCAGCCTCACCAGAGAGTTTTCTTCCATCTCCTATCCTTCAGGAGAGACTGCAGTTCAGCCGGGGACTGAGGGACTCCCATTGCCTCCTGGAGTGGTACCCCATGCCATTCCTGATGGGGCTCATATTTACAGACTTCTTCAGGATGTACAGGAGGTACAAAGACTTTAGGCTGAGCTTATGAGAGAGCAGAGTTTCAGTATCCAACTGTTGTGGGATTGTATGCATTCGAGTGGAGAGCCTAGCCATAAAAGAGCGAGGAGCAGTTTATACCCAGAGCCTCAGAAGTACCTAGGCTTCCAGCCTAGACCAGCCTATCCAGTTCAGATTCCTGTCCAGCAGAGGCCAGTTGAGTGAGTGCCTACATATGTCTTCTGTAAGAAGCCTGGGCACGTATGTAAGGACTATAGGAAGAGACTAGGATTGTTCCTATTTTATGGGTCAGCTGCACACAAGATACGAGACTGTCCTACTACACCTGCCCCCATTCGAGGCCTACCTCTAGGAGAGAGTTCCAGCTACCAGTCCTAGTATAGGTGAGTTCTTGACCTATACCTTATCCCGTCTTGATGATTACTATACCCTACCATATTGTTTGTATTTTTTGATACCTTATGACTACTTTTGATCTAGTATGACTATAATGGCTAGATGATGAGACCCCAGACTGATATTATCTGCCATAACCCCTGAATGATATCTTTCCAACTGCATGATTTAGATAAATTTTCTTAAGACCATGATTATTGGGGGTGTAACCTAGAAGGAGTAGGATCATCTTATTTTCAAGGGCGAAATTATTTTAAGGGGTAGACTTGTAGCATCCATTTTTTATAGAACGGGTATTTTAGTCATTTTAGCCATTTTGGCCATTTTGTGATTTTTCTAGATATTTTGACTTGTGTTGTGCTAGAATCTGGTTTAACCTTAGTGGACTTTCTATAGGAGCCTAACCATGTCTTAGAATTTATTTTTACCTATTAGAATTTATTTAGGGCTCGGGTTCAATTTAGAAGGCTTTTGGATTATTTTAAGCCTTTTTGCATATAGCCTTTTTGAGCCTTTTGACTTGGGCCTTATTTTACTTGAGAGGGAGTTGGCCCAAGTGAAAGCCTAACCCTAGAAACCCCCCATATGGTCGGCCACAGCAGTACCCTCCCCCTCTCTCATTCATTTGTGAAGCATAGCCTCCACAAGTGAAATCCTAAAAGTTATCCTCCTCCAAAAATTTTAGTTTCTTCATCCGGAGTCTGTTTCTCCCCAAACGAACTCTATTTCACTCATCTAGAAGAGGAGGATTTTTTGGAGTATTACTAACGAGGAGGCAGAGGCATTTGCTTGAGGGGAATCGACCGACACGACGACCGAGGAACTCCGTTTATTGAGTTTTTGACACTCAATAGGTAAACCCTTTTCTACCATAGTTATTTTGAATTTTCTTTCATATTCGCATCCATATAGGTGCCCTAGACTTGCCCATGAAGTTTGGTTACATTTTGAGTTCGTTTGGTAGAGGTATCAGACATATGTCGGCCCGTCAAGACACGTGTTCGACGAAATGCCTCTAAGAAACGAAACTTGCTATTTTTTGATTATGTCTTCACGAACGTTTAGATAATATTATTTTAAAAAACATTCGTGAAGACGGATCGGAAACTGATGACATTTCAGTGGCGTTTCGGGCATCGGACGCACGTGCACCGATCCCGTGCACGAGGCCGTGCATGCCCTGCCGTCAGCGTATTGTATCTCGATGCACAAATAATATTTTTGCCTGAAATTTCTGGAGCATGTGGGGGAAACCACTACCCACATGCTCCAAAAATATCACGGCTTATCATTGAGCGAGCGCGGAGAAATCTGACGTGCATCGTTCAGCCCGTATAGTGCACTGTGCTGAAATTGTCGCTGAAACGGACTTCGTACACGCTCTCGAAGCGACGAGGACCCGTTCCAGGACCTTGGACGCATAGACCTATACCTATAATACCCAGGGGATCAACCTCGAGTTGTGGCGTGGCCCGACGAGCGAGCGACGAGGGCCGAACCGCGCGCACGAGGAGCACGCGCGAGCGTGCGCACAGCAGGCCACACGTGGTTCGGGGCTGCGTGCGTTGCCTCAATGCGACTTGTCGCCATGTTGTCGTGTCCTAGACCTACCCCAAGACCCCCTAGCTATGTGCACGAGCACGGGAATTCTCGTTGTGTGTACGACGCTCAATCGAGCGAGAACGCACACATACGTGCACGTTGACACGCGGTATCAGGATATTCTGATACGCGTTCTGTGGGCATAACACGGACATGATTTCGAAGGCGGGAGTACTCGAGCGCATAACGTAGGTTGAGACCAACGTGTATGCCAACTTTCATGGGTTGATTTGGTGTATTTTGCGTTTTGAGTCATTTTGTCGAAATTGGGTTCTTCGGGTTCAAGTTTTTGAATGGAAATGTGATTTTTCGATCCTTTGACATTTAATCCGTATTTTCTGATTTGTTAGTTCATAAATGATATTTAGAACTTGCGGGAAGAGATCCGCAGAATTTTTACCTATTTATTTGCTATTTTCAAGCATATATGAGTCTCTACTTGTAGGTTTAAATATATATAAGTAGTATATATATATATATCTTTCAAATGAATATGGTTATATATGTTTGTAAGCACTGTTTTGAAGCAAGGTTCAATTTTTTCCAGATTTGAGTGTCTCTCGGATTTGCGTAATCGATCCGTTTCTCACAAGTGCATCTCTATACATGTATATATAATATATATCTTTGCATAGCCTATCTTTGCATAGCCTATATATATGTAAGTTTATATATATATATAAATACTTGGAATATATATATATATATATATATATATATATATATATATATATATATATATATATATATATATATATATATATATATATATATATATATATATTTTTAGGAAGATGATTTGGGGCTGATTTATTTCCAGAATTCTGAGTTGGTAACAGTCCGTATTCTTCGCACCACCATTCTTTCATATATGGGTTATGTATATATGTATGTGCTTAGAAGGAAGACTATATATATGTATATATATATGCATATATGCTTTTAGTTGATAGAATGTAGTTTATGTGTGTTTCTATGTTAGTGCTGTAACCATTGGAGTATTGGGACAGATTAGAATCGACCCAATGATCTTAGTTTAGTAGAGTTGACCGACAAGTTGACAAAGTTGACAAAAGTCAACTTTGGGTCAAACTTGATCCAATTCAACTCAAACGAACTTAGAATAATCTAGAAACTTGTGTGTGACCTAAAAATTAGTAAATGGACTAGTTGACCAATATTTGACCAGGTTTGACCAGAGCTGACCAAGGGTTGACTTTGACCAAAAGGGACCTAGAAGCATTTAGTCTTGCATTGTAGCTATTTTTTTTGATGTTGTAGACTTGGTTGTGACATGTGTATACATTAAATAGGTTTATATTGCCCCAGTTTAGCTACACTTCATCATCAGCAGTTTGATTTGCCAGGCGAGTACATTCTCTGACATTTTTATACTTGTTTGGATATGTTCTCTTGTTATAGACTAGTATACTTGATGCTGACACGATGTTCACACGGATTAGTACCCTATAGATCTTTTCATGCGATGTTATCTCCTCAGATACATCGAGTATATCATGTTCATGTACTTTATCGTGTTCATTATGTACTCTATGTATTCATATTTATCCTTGTACACTCATATGTGATTCATGTACACTAATGACCATATGAGCTCCATGTATAAAGTAGTTGTTATTCATGTGCAATAATATATCATGACTCGATCCTTGTGTATTGATTGGGGGTAGGGTGAGTGTAGTTGGTTATGTGATCATTATTCCAAGTAGGTATTCATGTGCAACTCCATAGTTTATCCATGTGCAACCCAACCTGTTTACATAACCAAATTATGCTCTAAATCACGTAGATAGTTACATTTCTCTATTTATCATATTTATATCTAGTCTTGATATTCTCTCTCTTGTTGATTTTCTTTACAACGTTTCATGTATAATTTTCTATAGCTTGCTTTATATGTCCAATCCTGATATGATCTGTTGTGAGAGATATATGCTCGTTCCATCCTGATTGGATATGTTGAAAATTTTACAGGTGATGATGAGGAGTTCTGCCCTACTTATTATGGCACTGGCTTAGGTGACTGGTGACGTGGACCCTCAGAAGGATCCAACAGTCGCTGAGGACTTGCCTATAATCTAGCTGAGACTTTAGTATCTTATTGTCTATTTATTTGAGACATTATGAGTTGTACTTTGAGATTTTTTTTCTGGTGGTTTTACACCAAGACTTTTATTATATCTGTGACTCTCTTGAGATTATTCTTCTATTCCATCTTAGTTTGTGATTGAGTTACTTATTATTTATTCTCCATTCGGAGCATATCATAGACTGTGTTAGATACTGTAACCTAGGACAGCGTTCTACCGCCGACACAGTGGCGTAGGCTGGACGTACTTCACTTCTCGTGCCCTTTTACTGGGTGCGGGTCGTGACGGTTGCTGATCGTAAAGTTCGATCAGCAAGCGTTCGAATAGATGCTCTCGTGGGACGACTCTACTCCCTCAAAATCAGCGAAGCCAAACAAGTCTCGCAAGACTTGGCTTCCGAAGGCTCGCTGTGTATATACTGCCAGTGC
This sequence comes from Iris pallida, assembly GCA_029216955.1. Taxonomy (NCBI): domain Eukaryota; kingdom Viridiplantae; phylum Streptophyta; class Magnoliopsida; order Asparagales; family Iridaceae; genus Iris; species Iris pallida. Next base: position 12,649,975 of record JANAVB010013597.1, read on the forward strand.
CATCGCAGATATGCAACTGGAGGACTCTGTCACATGGGTGCATGGCTTTGCCGCACAAACTCTCCAAATGAAGAAGGCTCACACCGTTCCGGGCTCTACTAGCCTAACGACTTCTCTATTGCGCAACCAACAACAGAGTGTTCAACGCCCGAGACTTGGCAAAGAAAAATACTACGATGCCAAGAATCGGAGTGTGTGACACTTTGGGCAAACCCAGCGAGGCTCACAAATGAAGGAGGCAAAGCCGAGAGAAAACAGCGCTGCTCTAACAAGCATGCACCCAAAGCTATGCACCCAAGGGGGTAGGTGGGCGCATAACTCTAATCAGAAGGCTTCTGTCTTCGACAGATTGGGCATTTAGGGTCATGCGCCCAAGGCTATGCGCCCAAGATCTACTGATCCATACTATGCACCCACATCGAGGAAGCTCAGACATGCTGCCAAGAAGCATGTGCCCAAAGGCAGTCTCTAGGGCCTATGCGCCCACAGCAAAAAGACAGGCCCCAACGCGTATAGCACGGGGCTGTCTTCAAGGTCATCACAAAAATTAGGTGTAGGGGTTTCCCCTGCACGTGAACTAAGTCGGGATGCGCCAACTCTCCTTACAAACCCACGTACAAAGCTTGATGATGTATGTAACATAGGTTTTAAGACAAAAATCCCTTCTGCTGACTTACGCGACATGATAAGTCATAAGCGTAAAGCGAGGGAGAACATAACAATTCATAATGCATATCCGTGCACCAGTATTGTCATCAACTGTTGCTGATCCAAAGCAACGATAGTACCTCAGAGACAGTCCGTGTTCTGGCGGCTGTATTTCTCTGACGATGAAAAGCCACTGTATGTTTCATCCAACATGGCTTCATGGGATCTTCCTTATGGAAGCCCCAATCAAAGGCGGTGGACCACGAACCCAACTTTTGCTCTCAGTTTCGCAAAAAGGAGAAGAAGAAGTCTGCCAACAGATGGCCAGCAGGCTGTCATATCTGAAGGAGTCTATATGGGTACTCGGTCGAAGACGAGATTACGTGTAGATGACGATGACTCCCAAGTTGGGGGTAGTATTCCCTCAGAATCTGAAGCGAATGACCTTCACACTGGAGGTAGCCTCCCAGATGATGATGATCTCTCCGAGTCTGACGGCGACTATCTGCCTCCCCTTCCTAAAGATGAGGGACTTGTCAACTCAGAAACAGACAGTATCAGCACCATTTGTACTGTTTCCTCTGTTCACCTCGTATGTTATCTACATACATGGCGGACGGAGAAAGACCTGAAGAAGCCAGTGAACAGACCAGCAAACGGCTAGAGGGTCTTGAAACAACATTTGCCAAGATCACTGATATGCTTACCAGTATTATGGCAGTCCAAGCTGCTGCGGCTGTTCCTCCACCGTAACAAAACGTCTCGGCTCACGTTAGTCTGGCTTATAGCAACAACCCTCCTTCACTACCAAAGGAGTATCATTCCATTGTGCCTCCTCCAAATCTTGCAAATGCTGGGGGTGGTCCTTCACCAACGACGTCCGACAACCGTACAGCAGCCGTTTTCCAACACCTTGTAACATCCACTTTTCTAAAATGAGGATAATTTTGAACTTCTATAATTTTGATTAATCAATAATATGATTTAACTCATGTTATGATTTTTAGTATTTTTAATTAATTTAAAACTATTTAATTATTGAAATGTGATTTTGATGGTTAACTAGTGTAACCCTAGAATTGCTAAGCCTAGAAACTAACCATGACCATGGAAGCCTAATCATGTGATTAGAATGTCATATTACTACTATGAGCCTAAGGGTATTTTGGTCATTTTGATAATTTTGTGAAATTGTATTAATTAAATATGTGCTAATTGTTAGGTTAAGACTTGACCTAGAATCTTAGTCTAATCTAGATTAGCCTTGAGCTTAGAGTCTTAATTAGGGTAACCTAATAATGACGAGATTAATAATATCTAGATATTTCTAGGAAGGATATTTACTCTTAGGATATTTGTGAAAAAGAAAGCCTTATGACTAGTTGGACCAATAAGAAGACTTAGAATTGGGTGGACAAGCCCTAGCCACTCATCTACATCTAAAACCTAACCCTAATTCAGTTAATGGCATCCATTATAGGTAGGTTAGCCTCCCTTCCTTTCATTTCATTCCATCTTGCCACTTTTCCTTCACAAAGTGTTCTTTCCCAAATTAGAGAGCTTTCTCCTTTGATTTGATCTCCAAATCCTTACATCCCTCTACCAAAACTTCCATCCAATCTTCTCATACTATCAAGGGAGGGTGCTAGGAAATATTTGGAGCAAAGTGCAAGGAGGCATGTCCTTTTTGGAAGATCTTCGTGTCGGAGCCGTGTCCTTAGGGGTATCATTGGGATTCCACTCCCAATAGGTAAAACCAACCCTCTAAATTGATTTCCTATACATATTAGTTATTTTTGAACCCATAGGATTTACTCCCATGCATGTGCCTCATTTAGATTCAAATTTGAGACCATTTGGAGATCTTTTGAGGATTTTAGATATGTGTCTTGTGTCCTACTTGATAGATCCCAAATTAGGACACCCCATGTATATGTATGTATGATAATAGTTTATATAGATATTTAAATTCAGTTTTAGAATAGTTAGAGAGTGGATTTATGTAACCTCACTTTTCTCATATTTTTTTAACTTTTAAAAAATAATAAAATAGAATTACTGATGAGAAATTAATGGATGAAATATTTTGAGCTTAAATGTTCCTTGAGTAATTTTTAGTTAAGCTCATATTAGTAGACATTGGGCCAAATGTTATGCATAGGGCATTTATATTAAGAGGCATGGGCTTTCAGCAATCAACAACCCAAATCGAGTCTGTAGCCTTTTGATTTGAATGCAAATTCAAATTGAAATTTCTCTAACAACTTCTCTCCCAATTCTAACTGACCTTGCATGGAGAAGGAGATCGTGCTTCCTGCCAAGTTGGTGGCTCGTGCCTACACCCCCCTAACAACCTTTATAAGCATACCTCCCTTCCTTACTCATTTTCGTTCACCAGAGATCTTCCTCTTCCTTCAAGCTCTGTTCTCTCCCACCACTGATTCGTGATCAACCATGGCGGATACGATACCGACACTGCGAAGGATTTCGACGAGTGGCTTATAGTCCAGAGACTTCATCCTCCGACGATTGGACGGCGCACGACGGCAAACTTTCTTCCTTCTTCCACCAGTGTCTTCACCATCCTTTGAAAACTCTGGTAAGTAGGTAGATCTTCACATTTTGGTTCAAATAAGCTATTTAGATCAATCGGTCATTTGATTGATTTTTCTTTCATCCTGCGATCAGATCTGGAAGTACGAAGGTGCGATCTATTCGATCGACTAGTCGTCTCCATCGATTACTTACAATCGAGGTGAGCTCATTCAAGTTTCCCTGGCTCCTTGTCCCTCTCAAGTTTATTTTCATCCATTGATATTCAATTCAGAATTATTGATTCCAGAACAAATTGGTCCAATATCTCTCAGGAAATTTGAGAAGTTGTTGGGACTGATTTTAACTAATTTGTTCTTAATTCTTTTCGAAGTCAGGAATCAAATCAGGATAAATTCGAGGTTTAGCAAACTATTTTATCGAAACTATGGAATCTGATCGAACCTAGGTAAGTATTTGGATTGTTCTTTTAGATTTTGGCTTGAGGTTTCTCTTGAATTGTACTATGCTTGTATGATCAGATCTTTGAATTTTTGAATCAAGTTGCCTGTCCAAATTGATCTTGAGAATAAAGCAAGCAGGACAAGATCGGATCGGACACGGAGAGCTTGTGTTCTAAATTGGAAGTTGAGTCGTTTGTTCATCTGAACCTATTTCATCAGATAACCTTGCATTTCTTTTGTTTTCTCATATAGAGTGCTATGGACAAAGGATATCAGAGAGTATCATAATAGGATGAGTTTAATTTTGTTGTTAACTTGGCTCGAAAGAATTTTAGGAAGTTGTAACAATGTCTCTAGTATTAATTGATAAGTTTAATGTCATGTCCATTTGATTAATGTTGTATACTAAAATGTTTGCATATTAGATAACCTCTAAACTTTTATAAGAAGTGAACTCAGTAAGTTGAACAGTTAAGTCTCAGAGGGTTGTTGTGTGTAGCATTTTGCATGATTAGCTCGATCTAAACTCATTAAGAGGGAAGGAGTATTTTAATTTGATGAAGGAGTACTGCCTTACTGATTCAAGGTATCATCCCTAGTGCAAGTTCTGTTATGTGCCTTGGTACAACATGGGACCAACATCGTCTCAATGTTGAGGACTGAGTATATCAGTCTAAACCTGAGAGGAATATCTAAAATTATTGATACCCGGATTGATAAGGAAATCCTTATAGATTCATTTGTTTTGCTATATTTATTCATGAGGACTTCGATGAAACTGAAAGGGAACAGTTAGGCAAGTCATGGTTTAGAGAATGACATCGAGTTGATCTTTAGTTAATAATGTAGGAAGGGTATTGGTTTTAAGGCTGTGACTGTATGTATCTATCAGTCCTATTTGTTGACTGAACCATTGTTCAGTACAACCAAACTGAATCAGTCAATTGAGGATTATTTTCCGTCCTGTGCAAGTTCTATTATGTGCTGAGATGTAAGCCATGCTAGACTGGTCATCATAGGACTGTTTGATTCAGATAAATTCCTGAATTTACTATGGGCTGAATGAAGATATCAGTCCAAAAGTTGGGGACTGAATCATGAGTTTCCAGTTAGGATCGATTTGTTCCCATACTTTGGTTTTGGACTGATAACTGATTATGTAATTGATTGATGACTGAGATGGGGATGGTAGTTAGGAATGGGATATTAAACTGGTTTCTGAATACACATAGGACTGGTGGTTAAGTCCTGTTAATGGCTGATAACCGATTATGTATTTGACTAATATCTGAGATAAAATGGAGGTTAGGACTGGACTGTAATATATTGGTGTTCTGTGGATTTGGGAAGAGCTGAACTATATCAGTCTTCCATTTGGTTGACGCCATGCATTATATCAGTTTTCCAATTTGGTTGTCAACCCATTATAGACTGAACTGGGTTCAGGGAACCAAGAGTTAGCTTTTACAGGAACTATAGACTGAACTATTCTCAGTCTTGTAAGGACTAAATTGAATGATATTGGCTGGTCGACCCTTGAGTAATTCAGGAAATTTTGCAGTAGGGTGAATCACCTAGATTTGCAGGGTTATTCATGAGGATGTGTGGGTTTTTGTTGAAACCAAATCCTGGAAAGGTTGTGTAGGACTGTTAGTCCAGAAGATTGAATTTCAGTAGGCAATACTCCCTAGCAGTTGTGAATCTTTTGATTGTTCTTCATTTTGAATGTAATATGGGAAGACTGTCAAGTAAATACAGTACTTGAGAATAAGCTAAGAGTTGTGTCCTGATTTGGACTAAAGGATATCAGTCCACCTTAGGGACTGAATTGATTAATACCCTGTTAAAGAGACTAATTGCAGTACCGTATTTAGACTCTAATCCTATTTAGGAATGATGCCAGGCTATATTAGGATGGGAGGATAGTTGAGAAGGGTTGGCTTGATTCAATCCTATTTTAAGAATAACGTTATGTGCTCTATTTTTCTTTAATAGAATTTTTGTAGATAATTTAGAACTATGAGTATCATTAGGTGTTGGCCACTTAAGGTTCATGGCATATGAAGTTGTGTGGTAATAAGGTTGAGGATAGTTATCTCATAGTGTAGATTTGTTTAGATATTGCTTGGTTGTACAAGTAGGGGTTAATAGGTCCTATACAAAGGTAGGTTAATGAATAATTTAAGGATTATGTTAAAATAATTTCTAGATTAGAAATAATTACTTTACATTGTTGACTTATCAAATTGTAACCATATACCAGGAGGATTTCCAGCTCTACTACCCTTTATCGATCACCCGGAGCCAGCCAAGTATACTCCTCGAATTTGTTCATTTCTCATATCTTGCATGTTCATCCCTGTATGTCCTTGATTGACACGATGTATCACGGTATTGTCTGGTTTCATGTTTCATGTATTACTTGTGTCTGGGAGAAGAAATACTATAGATATATGATCAAACCCTGTTACTACTCATGTGAATAGCTTGGGTCCCGTATCGTACACGCGGGACCAAAGTCGTACAATTTTATGTTCATTGCATCTACCCAAGCCGATCACAATCTAGATGCATTTCAATATTGTACATGTCAGGATTCAGGTTGTATTTCAGGATTCATGGTTGTATTTCATGTTTAGGTTGTATTTCATGTTCAGTTTATACTTCATGTTCAGATTGTATTTCATGATTCAGGACTCTTACCATGTTCCATGTTTTACTTTCAGTATTTCCTGTTCAGTTCATGTCTTGTTCTCATTTTCTGTACTTATATATATTCCCTGTTTCTTGATTCATACCATGATGTTCATGTTCATCTTCTTGGATATACTTAGCTCCGCTCCTGACTAGGATATGTTGCAGGTGCTTGCAGGATATTGTTCTACCCTATGGGCCAGAGCCCGGGATAGCAGGATGGAGACATGACTTAGCTTGATGTTTCAGGTTTAGACTGTTTAGCTTTACTCCTAGATATTATACATTTCATTCCTGATGATTAGTATAATTTTGATATATGTATTTGTGGATTATGGTGATCATTCTGCGTACGTTATATTAGATGCTGTGATTACTTTCATTCATGTATCTTGATTCATATTTTATTCCTAGATATTGGTAAAACTTACTTCATTGTGTCTAACAATGAAGGTTGGGCGTGTCAGACTCGTGTCCGATTATTCGAGAGCGGGTCGTGACATGTTTTTAGTGGTGGCCCATGCAGGTCTATCCTAATGGTACCTAGGTCTTAGCATACTATTGGGGGACTTGATTATACTAGGGAAACTTGATCACAACATAGGAAATATCGGGAATAAAGGTATATCAGGTATATCAGGTATATTGATATTCTATAAACACTTGTTATTTTTAGGATTAGGACATTTTAACAGTTTTTTGTTTTTCAGATAGTTCAAGCACGCGACACCAGAACAGTCGATCCGCCTACACTTGAGGGTTTCGAGCTCCCACTGCCTTCTATCACTCTACTATCCCCATGAATAGTACGTAGTTGACAGAGATATTTTAAGAGTTCCTTGACAACCAGAGGGAGCATGCCATTTTTCCAAGCCAGACTTGTGGATACACTCTCCGAGCCAGGGAGGACTTTTGACTTCAAGACTCTCAGACCTTGGACTTCTCCGACACCGAGCGCATATATTGCACCAAAGAGCAGATCGAGAACCTGGAGCTGCCACTAAAGATCATACAAAGCCTTGAGAAATTGGCTCCTCTGAAGATTGGAGCCACCAGCCAGGAGATCCAAAATGTAGCACAGACAATAGGACACAACGGGAAACTGAAGCTCGGGAGGAACATGGAGACTTATGATAAAGATAGAAACTACCGTGGATCCGTAAAGCGTCGCCACACTCAGTCAGCGCTTCTTCGGTCACACCACCAGTCGCATCATCGGGAGCATGTCTTAACAGCCAGCACGTCAGCAGACGTATATTCCTATCAGAGACTCTGTGCTTCAGTCCCAGCGGGAGATCCAGACTCAGATTCAGATGACGATCACTTACAATTGTTGCCGCAACTCAGGACACCACTACGAAGAGTGCCGTAAAAGAAGAAGGCTACGATTGTACTGCGGATCGCCTACTCACCAAGTCAAAGATTGTCCGGAGGCCGTTGATCACACTTCCCGAGAACAAGCTCGAGGAGCATCAGACTACAGCAAAGAGACCCACCTTTTCAGAATCAACAACCACATGGAGCACTACCGCAAGGACTAGCCTACGATAGGACAGTTGAAGAAATTGAAGTGATTCCAGTTCCGGAGGAATACTGAAGATAGAAGGTTCTTTTGCATGGTTGGAAAAAACCATGTATCTTGATTAGCAACCCAGTCTTTCCTTAATTTTCTTTTAGCATCTAGACCATTTCTTGAAACTTCTTGTTTTCTATTGTAGAACCTTGGTGGATATTCAAAACTTACTTCGAGATATTGTTTCCTATTTCGGTAAACTTGTTTCAGATCCATAATTCGATAATTGTTTGAAATCCATTATTCGATACCGTTTGCATATTCATCATTTCTGACCTTGTTTCCTAGTGATGGCTCCTATTTGCAAATTTTATTTCATTATCAAACTTCGTGTTAATTGATATTTAATCGTTTCTCGAGATTTTATTTCAAAATCCTGTTTCTCATTCGAAACTTGTTTAAAGCTCCGTCCTACGCAGACATTGTTGCAAATACCTTTGAGGTTTTTGAAGATTTCGATTCCTATTTGAGGCTTGTTTCCTCATTCATGACTTTGATTTTCTAGTCGAGAGTTGTTGGTCCACTATTTTTGCTTCAATCTTGTCTCCTATCCAAGATTTTACTTGTTTCATGGATACTTGTTCTTACTCGTTTATTGATATTCTGTTCTCTAATCGAACTTGTACTATTCCAGAATTATTCCTACTTGAAATATCATTTTGAAACCTTGTTTGAACCTTCGCTTCTATTGATGCTTGTTTGAGATTCTATTTCCTATTCGTGACTTTATTCGGGACTTGTTCTCTATTTACGATTTTGTTGTTATTGAGATTCGCTTGTTTCATGTTTACAATCCAATACCTTGTCTCCTATTAGAAACTGTTTTATAGTCACTATTCTAAACCTTGTTTCCTCGTCAAGTTTTTCTATCCGAGATTTTATTTCCTAATCACGACTTTGTTGATAATGGTTCTCTAATTGAGACCTTGTATCCTATGGCATGTTGTTTTCCCTTCAAAATTTTGTCTGAGGTTTCGTTGTTAATTGAGATGTTGTTGAACCTTGTTTCCAGTGCGGGATTTTATTTCTTATTTTGAAACTAGTCTCATATCTAATACCTTGCCTCAGTTCATCCTTCGAGTCTCTGTTATCCTTTCGGGATAACGTCCCATATATGGAATCTTGTTACCATTCCAGATATCAGTTGATATTCCGTCATAATTTGAAACTTTGCCCTGTCTGAAATTTTAAATCTCCCTGGTTGCCTTTTGTACTCACCGATGGGATCCCTTGTCGTCTCTTAGTACCTAATAAATCCTTATATTCTAACAGTCAGGTAACTTCACAATTTCCGTGACTTGGACTATTGAAACTCATTTTGAATTCCTTGAAACTCTTTTGAAATTTCTAGGGATAAAGTCGAGAGGCTATTCGATGATGACCTACTATGGCATGACAGTTGTGCACTGCAGCCATTAGCTGGATTATGGAGACTGAAGGTTCACTGCAGCCAGTAGCGCACTGGTGAGGCCGAAACTCTAAGTTGAAGTGATTTCAGACATTCATAGGTCTTCGAGTATTATTGAGACTTTATCTTATACCTTTGATATCTTGGGTGGTTTCGACAATGATTGTTGGAAAATGGATAAGGTTGATAGAATATTCGGTAACATATTGTTATTTGAGCCACGGAGCCGAAAGTCAATTGCAGTTAGATATATACTGGCGGGGTAGGGATTCTAAGCATAGTGATTTCAAATACCTATATATTCTCGGGTATCATGGAAATTATATTTCCTTTTTCGTATGATTATTGGTTTTCGAAAATCACAGATCCTTGCACATTCATCCTAATTTGATACTGTATCTCCTGAGCATTTCATACGTTTCCTCAATCAACCCTTGTTAATTTTCTCTTCTAGCATTCTATCGTTAGATTATTGATTTCCTCAAAATCATACATTGCCAGATTTTGATTCCATACTTCGTTTGTGTCTTGTATAAACTTCGATCTTAAATCATGTCTATCTGACCATGATTTTTCTATCTTGTCCTAGTCCACTTGTGTTAAAATATCGATTTTTTTATCGTACTTAATAGTTGTATCTATATGATTTTTCTCCTCTAAGTTGTAATGGAAATTTCATTCTATCTCATGCCTATTTGATTCTTGATTGTCGTTAGATCATGTTACAACTTCTCATGTGTAATTATAGTACTGGGTCTCAAGGCTCAGGGCGTCGCAGAGTTGCACAGGATCGACAGAAGCACTGGGCGGACAGCAGACGGCCACTGGAGTTCACCGTTGGAGATAGGATATTCCTGAAGATCTCACCGACTAGAGGCAGCATTCGCTTTGGCAGAGACGGGAAGCTCAGTCCGAGATTCATCGAGCCTTTCGACGTGACTGCACGGATTGGCGGGGTGGCATATCGACTGGCACTTCCAGCTAGCTTGGAGGTGGTACACGATGTCTTCCACGTATCTCAGCTTCGATGCTACATTCCAGACCCGAGCCATGTAGTGGACCACTCAGAGCTAGAAGGGGGCCTGAATTTGACCTACGAGGAGCAGCCAGTGGAGATCCTGGATCGTAGGAAGAAGCGCTTGCGGAACCAGACCATTCCTATTGTCTGTGTCATGTAGAGACACCACTCTCCGGGAGAGTCCATGTGGGAGCGCAAGGACGAGATGCAAGAGCGCTACCCTAGATTGTTTACCTGATTGTATTTTAGTATTTTGAATTTCCAATTTTCAATAAATATTTTGTGGTGTTTCGTGAACCAATTTTGGGATGTTTCTGAATTTCGAGGGCAAAATTTTTCAAGGGAGAGAGATTTGTAACCTCACTTTTCTCATATTTTTTAACTTTAAAAAAATAAAAAATAAAATAGAATTACTTATGAGAAATTAATGAATGAAATATTTTGAGCTTAAATGTTTCTTGCGTAATTTTTAGTTAAGCCCATATTAGTAGACATTGGGCCAAATGTTATGCATAGGGTATTTATATTAAGAGGCATGGGCTTTCAGCCATCAACAATCTAAATCGAGTCTGTAGCCTTTTGATTTGAATGCAAATTCAAATTGAAATTTCTCTAACAACTTCTCTCCCAATTCTAACTGACCTTGCGCGGAGAAGGAGATCGTGCTTCCCGCCAAGTTGGTGGCTCGTGCCTACACCCCCCAACAACCATTATAAGCACACCTCCCTTCCTTACTCATTTTCGTTTACCAGAGATCTTCCTCTTCCTTCAAGCTTTGTTCTCTCCCACCTCTGATTCATGATCAACCATGGAGGACACGATACCGACACTGCGAAGGATTTCGACGAGTGGCTTATAGTTCAGAGACTTCATCCTCCGACGATTGGACGGCGCACGACGGCAAACTTTCTTCCTTCTTCCACCAGTGTCTTTACCATCCTTTGAAAACTCTGGTAAGTTGGTAGATCTTCACATTTTGCTTCAAATCAGCTATTTAGATCAATCAGTCATTTGATTGATTTTTCTTTCATCCTGCGATCAGATCTGGAAGTACGGAGGGGCAATCTATTCGATTGACTAGTCGTCTCCATCAATTACTTACAATCGAGGTGAGCTCATTCAAGTTTCCCCGGCTCCTTGTCCCTCTCAAGTTTATTTTCATCCATTGATATTAAATTTAGAATTGTTGATTCCAGAACAAATTGGTCCAATATTTCTAAGGAAATTTGAGAAGTTGTTGGGACTGATTTTAACTAATTTGTTCTTAATTACTTTCGAAGTCAGGAATCGAATCAAGATAAATTCGAGGTTTAGTAAACTATTTTGTCGAAACTATGGAATCTGATCGAACCTAGGTAAGTATTTGGATTGTTCTTTTAGTTTTTGGCCTGAGGTTTCTCTTGAATTGTACTATGCTTGTATGATCAGATCTCTGAATTTATGAATCAAGTTGCCTGTCCAAATTGATCTTGAGAATGAAGCAAGCAGGACGAGATCGGATCGGACATGGAAAGCTTGTGTCCTAAATTGGAAGTTGAGTCGTTTGTTCATCTGAACCTATTTCATCAGGTAACCTTACTTTTCTTTTGTTTTCTCATATAGTGCTATGGACAAGGGATGTCAGAGAGTATCATAATAGGATGAGTTTAATTCTGTTGTTCACTAGGCTCAAAAGGATTTTAGAAAGTTGTAGCAATGTCTCTAGTATTAATTGATAAGTTTAATGTCATGTCCATTTGATTAATATTGTATACTGAAATGTTTGCAAATAGAGAACCTCTAAACTTTTATAGGAAGTGAACTCAGTAAGTTGAACAGTTAAGTCTCAGAGGGTTGTTGTGTGTAGCATTTTGCATGATTAGCTCGATCTAAACTCATTAAGAGGGAAAGAGTATTTTAATTTGATGAAGGAGTACTGCCTTACTGATTCAAGGTATCATCCCTAGTGCAAGTTCTGTTATGTGCCTTAATACGTCATGGGACCAACATTGTCTCAATGTTGAGGACTGAGTATATCAGTCTAAACCTGAGAGGAATATCTAAAATTATTAATATCTGGATTGATAAGGAAATCCTTATAGATTCATTTGTTTTGCTACATTTATTCATGAGGACTTCGATGAAACTGAAAGGGAACAGTTAGGCAAGTCATGGTTTGGAGAATGACATCGAGTTGATCTTCAGTTAATAATGTAGGAAGGGTATTGGTTTTAAGGCTGTGACTGTATGTATCTATCAGTCCTATTTGTTGACTGAACCATTGTTCAGTACAACCAAACTGAATCAATCAATTGAGGGTTATTTTCAGTCCTGTGCATGCTCTGTTATGTGCTGAGATGTAAGCCATGCTAGACTGGTAATCATAGGACTGTTTGATTCAGATAAATTCCTAAATTTACCATGGGGTGAATGAAGATATCAGTCCTAATGTTGGGGACTGAATCAGGAGTTTCTAGTTATGATCGATTTGTTCCCATACTCTGGTTTTGGACTGATAACTGATTATATAATTGATTGATGACTGATATGGGGATGGTAGTTAGGAATGAGATATTAAACTGGTTTCTGAATACACATAGGACTGGTGGTTAAGTCCTGTTAATGGCTGATAATCGATTATGTATTTGACTAATATCTGAGATGAAATGGAGGTTAGGACTGGACTGTAATGTATTGGTGTTCTGTGGATTTGAGAAGAACTGAACTACATCAGTCTTCCATTTGGTTGACGCCATGCATTATATCAGTTTTCCAATTTGGTTGTCAACCCATTATAGACTGAACTGGGTTCAGGGAACCAAGAGTTAGCTTTTACAGGAACTATAGACTGAACTATTCTTAGTCTTGTAAGGACTAAATTGAATGATATTGGCTGGTCGACCCTTGAGTAATTCAGGAAATTTTGCAGTAGGGTGAATCACCTGGATTTGCAGGGTTATTCATGAGGATGTGTGGGTTTTTGTTGAAACCAAATCCTGGAAAGGTTGTGTAGGACTGTTAGTCTAGGAGATTGAATTTCAGTTGGCAATACTCCCTAGCAGTTGTGAATCTTTTGATTGTTCTTCATTTTGAATGTAATATGGGAAGACTGTCAAGTAAATGCAGTACTTGAGAATAAGCTAAGAGTTGTGTCCTGATTTGGACTAAAGGATATCAGTCCACCTTAGGGACTGAATTGATTAATACCCTGTTAAAGAGACTAATTGCAGTACCGTATTTAGACTCTAATCCTATTTAGGAATGATGCCAGGCTATATTAGGATGGGAGGATAGTTGGGAAGGGTTGGCTTGATTCAATCCTATTTTAAGAATAAAGTTATGTGCTCTATTTTTCTTTAATAGAATTTTTGTAGATAATTTAGAACTATGAGTATCATTAGGTGTTGGCCACTTAAGGTTCATGGCATATGAAGTTGTGTGGTAATAAGATTGAGGATAGTTATCTCATAGTGTAGATTTGTATAGATATTGCTTGGTTGTACAAGTAGGGGTTAATAGGTCCTATACAAAGGTAGGTTAATGAATAATTTAAGGATTATGTTAAAATAATTTCTAGATTAGAAATAATTACTTTACATTGTTGACTTATCAAATTGTAACCATATACCAGGAGGATTTCCAGCTCTACTACCTTTCTCGATCACCCGGAGCCAGGCAAGTATACTCCTCGGATTTGTTCATTTCTCATGTCTTGCATGTTCATCCCTGTATCTCCTTGATTGAAACGATGTATCACGGTATTGTCTGGTTTCATGTTTCATGTATTACTTGTGTTTGGGAGGGGAAATACTATAGATATGTGATCAAACCCTGTTTCTACTCATGTGAATAGCTTGGGTCCCGCACCGTGCACGCGGGACCAAAGCCGTACCATTTTATGTTTATTGCATCTACCCAAGCCGATCATAATCTAGTTGTATTTCAATATTGCACATGTCAGGATTTAGGTTGTATTTCAGGATTCATGGTTGTATTTCATGTTCAGGTTGTATTTCATGTTCAGGTTATACTTCATGTTCAGATTGTATTTTATGATTCAGGACTCTTACCATGTTCCCTGTTTTACTTTCAGTATTTCCTGTTCAGTTCATGTCTTGTTCTCATTTCCTGTACTTATATATATTCCCTGTTTCTTGATTCATACCATGATGTTCATGTTTATTTCCTTGGATATACTTTGCTCCTCTCCTAACTAGGATATGTTGCAGGTGCTTGCAGGATATTGTTCTACCCTATGGGCCAGAGCCCGGGATATTAGCTGAGCAGGATGGAGACATGACTTAGCTTGAGGTTTTAGGTTTAGACTGTTTAGCTTTACTCCTAGATATTGTACATTTCAATCCTGATGATTAGTACAATTTTGATATATGGATTTGTGGATTATGGTGATCATTCTGGGTATATTATATTAGATGCTGTGATTACTTTCATTCATGTATCTTGATTCATAGTTTATCCCTAGATATTGGTACAGCTTACTTCATTGTGTCTAACAATGAAGGCTGGACGTGTCTGACTCGTGTCCGATTATTCGGGAGCGGGTCGTGACAATTTATCTTAATTAGGATGGTTAGAATGAGTTTCATTTGGATACCTATGTTGGTATCCAAGTATCTTGGCCTACATGTGTTTCTTTTGTCCAAAACAACTCAAATTCGTCATAATATTCATTTACGTTTTTATTAACCAAAGCAACTTAGAAATGTCATAACTTTTAGCTTAGAACTCCGATTAATCTTCTATTTTTTTAAAAGAACCGTATCGAATTTAGCTTTCCAAATATATATTTTAATAAGCCAAATTATTTTTGGAACTTTTGTAGAATTATTTGAGTGTCAGCTGTACGAAAGACGAACGCGTTTCGGTATTTTTGCGATTTCGAGAGCTTTCGGACACGACAATGCGATCCGTTCGAAGTTTCAGAAAGCTAATATGAAGGACTACAACATAATTTAATCCTAGAATTTAGTGAAGGTCCAATTGGTACAATATTGATTTTAAGTAGAAGAGTGACTATACGACATAGGCATTTTGTGTAACCTATGAGCCTATGTAGTATGGATATAAAATTAATATAGAGTATGTAATGCATGATATGTTAGATGAATGAAATGATATATATATGATATATATCCTGTCATGACCCGCACCCACTGTGAGGGTACGAGAACGTAACAACGCCCAGCCTACGCCGCAGTGTCGGCGGTAGAACGCTGTTCTAGGTCATGAACTATAACTAGCATAATATGAATACTCTCCAAAAGGAGGCTAATCACAGAAGGTACAACTTAATCACAACTAGAGATAGAATATGGCACGATAAAATAGATAAGAAAATCCTCAACTGAGGTACAACAATAAGAATTAACATAAGTTAAATACTACCAGTCTCAACATGTCTAAATATACAACTCTGAAAATAAGGACAACATGAACTAAACATGAAAAAGGAAACAATATAGACTAACTAAACTATGCAATGGGTATCATCCTCAGCAGCTGCCTGAACCTCTCCAGGGGTCCAGGTCGAGAGTGTCATCTAGGCAAGCTCCAAAGTAAGGGGTGCAGGGTTCCTCATCATCCTCTATAAAATTTTCAACAGGTCCAGTTAGGACGGAAGCGAGCACAATACATCTCACGCATATCATAACATGTTAGAGAATATAAACATCCAAGAGAGTACGATACATGAAACTAAAAGAAAGTACATGAAGTAAACAGAGAGAGAACTATAATAAAAATATCTACTATAAGTAGAGAGCTACCAGTGACTAGTGATTTAGAGTACAAAGTCAACATGTGAACGGCTGGATTTGTACATGACTATACTAAAGAGGCGCACATGGCTATACTACTTTGGAATTATTCACATGACTATTTATACTCCCTCATACCCCAATCAATACACAAGGATCCAAACAAGTTATGTTACGTACATGGTTTTCACATGAAGCCCATAAATGGGTGCACATGAAGCATACATGAGAGTTCATACATGAGTGCACATGAAGTTTACATGGGGGGCCCATAAATGGGTGCACATGAAATTCACATGAAGGCTCATAAATGAGTGCAGATGCAATATAGGTTATACATGAGATACATGGGAAACATGACCGATTCATGAGAGCACATGAGAGTACACGAGCATGCATGAACGAGCATGAAGCACATGAGAAACATGAATAACATGAGAGCGAGGAATACATGATGTATACGAAACACATGACATAATGTATCCGATGCTCCCGAGGGAGATAACATCTAAATGTAGGGATCCATATAGTACCAATCCATGATAATATCGTGACAGCATCAAATAAGGTAAACTAGAGCAGGAATATAATTCTAAGCAAGTTATAAAATGATCAGAGAATGTACTCGCCTCGTATCTGAATGTCTGAAGAAAAGGTACTGTCCGAGACGAGGTACCTGACACCAATTTAGAGCAACACAAGTCAAGATGTATACATGGGATGATAAATGTAATATACAATGCATCTGCATGATGTCTAGGTCAAACTAGATCAAAGTCAACTCTCGGTCAACTCTAGTCAACTAGACTAGTCAAACTAGGTCAAGCCTAAGCCAAACAAGTCTCACTAAGCCTAACCAAGCCTAGGCTAACAACCAAGCACACTCACAAGTCACAGAGAACACACATACCATATCTAGAAGTATATATTCATCACAATATATCCATATATATGAAGGCAGCTACTTTACATCCATATTTCATATATACATTGATACATACATTTATGCATTCATACATAGATATATAGGTACATAGATATATACATAGGCACATACCCACATAGGCATATAGATAGGTTTATGCATAGATGCATATATATATATATATATATATATATATATATATATATATATATATATATATATATATATATATATATATATATATATATATATATAGATTTATATAGATACATAGAGAGGTACATACTTACATACATACAATCCTCATCATCTTCTATCTACATGCATCACATTGAATCATGCATTCATGTATATAGATGCATATTTACCTACATTACATTCATTGATGACCATGCATTGCATTTACACACATCATTTCATAGATTAACATAGGGGCATACAGAGATTTTTCATAGGTAAAGAGGGAAGAAAAATGAAAGGAAGGGAGACCGG
Source organism: Iris pallida (assembly GCA_029216955.1). NCBI lineage: Eukaryota > Viridiplantae > Streptophyta > Magnoliopsida > Asparagales > Iridaceae > Iris > Iris pallida. Next base: position 12,667,485 of record JANAVB010013597.1, read on the forward strand.
ATTGAAGGTTCAATCTCAGTTATATGCATACATGTATACATCATTGATTCATATTTACATTGCCTACCTGTCATTTATCTACGATTACCCACATGCCCTAGTGTCAGTTCAAATATTGCATACATCTTGACATTCATTCATTTGGAGATAGAGAGAGGGTTAAGGGGTTCATTTCAGTCACTGTGTATGTATAACAGGTTTTAGTGTAACTCAGTTTCAGGTTGCAATGTGTGTGTGTCAATACATTTCCAGTTTCAGTGTTCTACCTATGTGAGTGTGTGTATGGGTTTAGTTTCAGTGTGTAGATAGGTGGGTGAATAACAGTGCAACAGTGGGTAGAAAATTCAAAATTGTGTGTGTAGATATGATGAGAGGGTAGTCAACATGTGAGGGGCTGTATAGGGTGAATTGGGGACTGTCATGGACAGTCATATGGCTAAAATCTGGACTGTTGGACAGTTGAAGGACAGCCATATATAGGCTTACAAATGGCTGAAAGTTGGGCAGTATATGGACTGATTTGGTAACAGTTGAAGGGCTGAATGTTGGACTATTTTGGACAGCCAACAAGGATTGTTTAGGGGCTGTTATGGTGGTGTAAAGGACTGAACAAGTTCCAATGAACTAATAGGATGTGGCTAATAGCTAGTGTAAGGGAACATCACAAACCAATACCATGTGTGTGTGTATGTGTGTGAGTGTGTCCAGATTTCAGGGTGAGGGTGAAACCTAGTGAACCAAGAGAGGGGGTGTGTGGCATGGTGTGTGTTTGACAGTTAACAGTGCTCAATTTGTGTCTCAGGTAACCAAAATGACAGGAAACATCAGTGCCGGTGTGTATACATCATAGCAATGTGTGTGAATGTGTAATCTCAGGAATTTAGGATCAAACTCAGGTTTCAGAACCAAATGAACTTGACATGATTTAGCCTATGAAAATCTCAGTTATTAATTCTTAGCTAAACCAACATACATTTCATCTAAGTTTAACCATTTAATCAAGAATCAAACTCAACTCAACACATGAAATTTCAGTTAACACATTTAACAGTGAAATCAATGCTACATATCCTGAATTCTCAGGTTCAATATCAGTTAATATACATCCATATATATGTATATTTATACATACAATTTCAGTTATTTTCAAATTAACATGTGACAGTACAAATGTTGGGGAATTGAGTGAAACAGAATTGAAATGCAGGAATCAAGTTTTATACGGCATTGACATTTCATATGGATTCACAGTTAACCCAATGTGAATCCAATCTAACATTGTCACGCCCCAGAACCAGAATACTGGAGAGCGGGGGCGAACATAGCTAGCTACGTATATTGAAATGAAGTCCATCTCGCTATACGGTCACGGCTGTCTAGATATGAGGGTTTACTGTAAGCCAACGGTCTCTTAAGGTCAAGCCTATTATCTCAATCTCAAGCAAGTAATATAAGTACAAGATGTTTGACCACCAAATATACAATAAAAGGCATCCCAAATATTACATATTCAGTTGATCATGAAGCTAGTCGTACAAAATACGAGGACTAGCAAGAGTTTAGTCATACTTGATCAACCATAGGATTTGTTAATCATGTTTACAGCCCGTAGGCAGACAGTAAGTAAATGTGCATCGAGCTAACAGGTGCTCGTCGGCTAAACGCCTCAAAAGAATAATTTTATAATAGAGTGAGCGAAACAAAATGGAAAACCCACTCGTAGCCCGGGTTCCTTCTAGTCGCCACCATCGGGCTGGAGGTTCGGTAGATCCTCGGGTGCTGCTCCGAAATCTGGCCACACAAAACCAGCTAGGTCAAACCCCAGAAAGAGCAAGTACCATAAAGGAGGCCATGAAATAAGAACAAAACCAGCATATCAGAACACAAGAAATTAGAAGAAAAGTACAAGTAATAAAAGTACAGCAAGACAATAAACGACTAGGGACGTAGAACCATTCTGGGAGCCAGGTTACAACCCGTAACCCAAACAAGGACCGGGGTTGTAACCCTTCGCCTGAATAGCACCTTGTCTCTATCCATTTATTATTAAAGATAAATAAAACAATCATGTTCAGGAGGACCAGGTACTGGGACTAAACAAGACTTAGACAGGGCTAGACAACATCCATTCACAAGCGGCCAAGCGATTACTACGGCTTACTACTTTAACTAACTAGGGTTATCACAAGCCTAATTACTAACAAGATGCAAGTGAGAATTTTCCAGTCCCAAGCCCTGCAGACCATCCAGTTATCCTTCCGCGGGTTGAGAGTATGGTTGGGTACATCGCCCGGGAGACGATATACCCTTAGGTGACTTAGAGGGTGCAACACATGACAGTGTCCTGGAAATGTCCTCTATTCGTCGGCAAGCTACAAGTCCAATTAAGAGCGCCCAGATAACGAGATTACCTGTGACTGAAAATTCTCCATGAACTATAGTTTGATCTAGTCATTAGCCTAATCCATATTCAGTATGAATCCCTGACCGTGGGAACCAGGGAGTCACGTCCTAGACATGATGCAAGACAAGACAAGTGGATTGCACAAGCAAGCAAGCAGGAACACCCACGGTGTCAAGTTGATTATACGAGTCAAGTTAGCCGTCGCAACATCATCAAGATAAATCATGTCAGGGTACTTGTCAGGAGTGCGCCACGATGGGCCACTATCATGTCAGGTTGGTCATGTCAGGAGTGCACCACTATGGGTCACTGTCGTGTTATGCTAGTTTCTTGTCATACCATGCCATGTACAATAGTCATTCAAACATATTAAGTAAAATCAATTCAAGACAAAAGGCGTAAGGATATAAAATGGGCGTAAAATATCTAATAAAATATCAATATACAGGGCTATAGAAGAGCCAAGCTTAAGGAAAAATAAGACCAAATCTCCATGATTGGACAGATTGCGCAAGGGTCCCTGGGGTCGGCTTGCGCAGGAGTCAAGTGCGCCAGGGGCCAACTGCGCAGGAGTGAGCTGCGCAAAAGTCGGCTTGTGCTGAGCTGGTTGGCGCAGGGGTCAGATTGTGCATGAGTGAAGTGCGCGGGAGGGATGGCGCATGGGTCAGATTGCGCGGGGAGCCAACTGCGCAGGGGTGAGCTGTGCAGGGGTATAGGTGGCGCATGAGCAGACTGCGCATGAGCAGGCTGCGCATGAGCAGACTGCGCATGAGCAGACTGCGCATGGATGGATGGCGCATGGGGCTGAGCACAGTTCGCCAAGGGGCAAGCAGCGCGGTCGACGCTGCGCTAAAGAGCGCAGGCCGAGAGGAGGATGCGCAGTCCAGCACTGCGCTAAAGAGCGCAGGCTGCAGTCTGCTACTCCAGGCCGAGAAGAACACCAAGAACACCAAGAATTCAAATTTTTATATCTTTGTCAAATCAAAGCCAAATCTAGATTTTCAAAGTTCTAACTTGAGTAAAATTGAATTCTCTTCCACATGGAAGCATCAAAATCCCCAAAAACACAACCAAAATAGATCAAAACCATGTAAATCCAAAATTAGAGAAAACTTAGATCTAGAACAATGGAGACTCCAAATCACAAAATGTCAAGTTCTAATGTTGATCTCCATGACCTAATCTAGCTAATGGACAAATAAAATATGGTTCCTATGTGGTGGCAAGGTGCACTTGCCTATGGGTGATGGTGTTGTATAGAGGAAGAAGAAGAAGAAATTAATGGAGGGAAGTAATGAGGAGAGAGAGTGTTAGTTGGGGATAATAAAGAGGGTGGGTTGTGGTGGAATGAAGGTGGAGGATAACCAATTGTGGTCCAATGCATGTTGAACCAAACCAAATCAAACTAAACCAATCCTCCTCCACAAAATAAAACCAAGCCAACTAAAACCCAAAATTTTACAAGTCCAGAAAAATAAAAATACCTGCCAAAATCCAATTACGAATATAAATACGAAATACGGGAAACGGGGGTGACAAACATACATCATCCTACAGTGCAATTACGCATATATAAATTTAAAACCAATTCTTATACCAACCTACATTGAAGATGCAAAAAATGAAATTAGGAAACAGTCTTCCCCATTCAGTCGGGTATCAGTGAACCCCAGTCTCGATCCCAAAATTACTAAAATCAAATCGAAGTTTCCAAAACAGGTGTACACAAGTGTTTCTCATATCAATACGTGTCATGGGGGGTCCATTCGTGTCCAGGAAACTGGACACGAAGTGTCCAAACAATAAAAATAAAGAAACAGTGAATCAGCGTCTCAACGTGGCCTCGTACAGCCATGTCATGCACGATTTCGCACAACATAGGGAACGAACACCCATGGGCTCGTGCACACACGAAGAGGGGGTATAGGGCTAGGGTTTAAAGTTCCTGACACGAGTCCAAGTCATGTCTGCACGCGAGACGAAAGCCGTGTCAGTGGCCTCTTTCTACGCGGAACAATACAGTGCATTAACGGTGCACTTGTGTTTTCGTGTCCAACACGATACGACGTGTCCTGAAACTCGAGGGGGGATCTGTCAATGATGGCCCCCACCTCTGTGTCAAGTGACATGAGTCCAATTCGTGGAGAAAATAGTGTGTGTCATCAGGGCACCTGTGCGCTGGGTCGTACAACGTATCCACGGCCATTTCCGACACAGAAATGACACAAATTCATGTTCAGTCAGTGGGGTTTTGAAAACACACATCAAGGGCTTCCCAAATATGTAATTTGTTTTAGAAAATACAATGGTTTAATCCAATCGAGCATTTCATCATACACCTACATATATACATTGATACGTGTCCGATACGGACACGAAATGAATCCACCTTGACACGAAACCAAGTCCACAACTAGGGGACACCTAGGGCTTCCTATCCATACAAAGAAAACAAAATTTGGTGGAAGGAATAGGAATTTACCTATATATTGAAATTCTAATGAAAAGCTCCAAAAGGGGGTTTCTCTTTGCTAGCTAATCTCCTCCAAATTGCTCTCCAACTGGGATTGGCCTCCATGAACAGTAAGAGGAAGCTAATTAGAACCTAATGCAATTGGTTTGGGAAGAAAAGGAATTAAGATGGAAAAGTTATGGATTTGAGAAGATGGCTCTTACCTCTTTCTTCAAAAACTTGGAAACTTAATGAAAGAGGCAAGAACAATCAATGAGAGACTTTATAGGGGCTCTTAGGGTTTATGTGGCCAGCCATAAAGGGATTCTAGGGTTAGGGTTTCATGGCATGGGCTTATGGGCGAAGTTGCATAAGTCATGGAATTAAATTCCTAAGTCATAAGTCATGAACCTATTCACTATTCTTCCTATTTCAAACTAGATTCTTAATGACTAGAATTTGTTTGACTTAAGTTAGACTAGGGTCCTACCATGCTAACCAAGTCACCATAGCTAGGGTCAACTTCTAGGTTAGTTTACAAGTCTCAACTAGTCAAGACTAACATAACACATAACAATATTTAATTAATATTAAATTCACACAAATTCCCATAAATCAAAATAAATTCAAATAAATCTTAAAATGACCAAAATACCCTCTAGGCTAAAATGTACTAATTAAACATCCTAATCACATGGCTAGGCTCTAGGGCAGACAGTCTCTACGGTTTTACTAGCTTCACACCAAATCACAAGTCATGATATGTAAATAGTTTAAAAATAATTAAAAATCACTAAAAATTATATTATTAATTAAATATAATAATTTAATAAATTAAAACACAAAATTTCAAAATTACCCTTATTTTAGAAACTGGGTGTTACAAGTCTACCCACCTTCGAAAAATTTTGTCCTCGAAATTAAAATAGTAGTAGTCCTTCTAGGTCAACAACCCACAATCAAAGTCTCAAACATACCGTCAGATAATCATATGCGTCTGTCCAAAATCATGATACTCAGAATCTTCGTCGTGCTAGTGAGCAAGGCTACGATAATCACAGAGTCCTCGACTAAGGCACATATATCTAGAATCATGGTATTTAAAATTTTCACATTGCCGCATACTTGGCAGCAAAATCCTTAAATTCCCACACCCGAGAAATATGTCCTAAATCTGACTATATGTCATCACTATGCCAGCTAACATGACTATCGAAGATTCTAGATTCCATAACTGGGTGACCTAGCCCATATGATTCATCTCAGAAGAAAATCAAACATAACACAAGAACAACATGACAGAATTGATAAATCAACAACGAACAGGGAGAATCAAATTTCTAAGGCGGTTACAAGAGGCAATTGCAGAATTTGAATCAAGAAAATGGAACCTGCAACTAGATCTCCAATGGCCTGAGCATCCTCGACTGTCCTGGCGAAAGCTCGCCTCTGCTGGCCTACCCTGTCCTGCTGCTGATGCTGTATGTACCTCTGCTGCTGAGTTGGTAAGGATAATCCCTTCTGCTGGCCTACCGGAGCCCTAGCTCCTACTCCCTGTACTGTCTGTCCCGACGACTCGGGACACTCTCTCAGCCGATGATCGGATCCTCCGCAAAGTAAACATCTGCCCAGCCTCTTCCGGCATTCACCCCAACCATGCCCTGGTCTTTTACAGAAGGGGCAAATAATAACTAGCTGTTGTTCCGGGGCCTGCTGCTGCCTCTGTGGCTGCTGTGCCTGCTAAAAGGGTACACGGTCCTGAAATTGCCGCTGTTGAAGGTAGGCCCTCGGCTGCTGATACTCCTGCTGAAACTATAGGGGTGGCATCTGCTGTGGATACTGCTGCTGAATCTGCAGGTGGGGCCTCTTAGCCGGGCCCGCACTGCCACTAGCTTTCTGAGTATCTCGCATGCTCTTCTCCTTCAGTCCAAGATCGTCCTCCGTTGTCATGGCTCCTACCAGAATCTGCTCGAATGTGGCGTCGCGGTCGCTCTTGGTATATGACTTGATCTCCCTGATCAAACCCCTGCGGAACCTTTTCACCTTCCCGGCCTTAGTAAGATCCTCAACAAATCTGCTCAAACGGCTGAACTCTCCATCGTACTCCTCAATGGTCTGGTTCCCCTGAACCAAACTCTCGAACTGTGCCTCCGAAGCACAGAGTGCTGTATCAGGAAAGAATTTCTCCTTAAATAGTTTCTTGAACGCTGCACAAGTCTGACCGACTATACCAACCCTCGGGTCCGTCTGGTACCAGGTACGGGCCAAGTCCTGCATCTGACTGGCGGCTGCCTCGATCTATAATCCTGCTGGTATCTGTGCCAATCGAAATATCTCCTCAATGTGCTCTATCCAATCGTCAGCGTATATGATGCCCTCTGTACCCTTGAAGTCTCGGGGTCCCATCCTCTTAAAGGATTGGATGTCTGGAGTCCTCGGCTGATACGGCTGCATCTGACCTTCCTATGGCTGAGCAGCCACCAGCTCTACTGTCGTCCTGACCAACTGGTGAGTATCTTGTATGCTCTGTCGGATATCAGCAGACTGGCTCTGCTGTATTTGCTGCTGAGACTCCAAGAATTGCTGGAAAAGGGCAAACATCTGAGCTGTATCTACTGTCCCTGAAGGTAACTGCTGCTGATACATATCTGGAATGATGGGAGAAGACCTCCGGACAGGTGGAGGTGCACTTCCAAAAGCTGCAGATGCTCCTATATGAGCAGAAATAGGAGGTACTGTGGTCCCAACGTCCACAATCGGGCGAGGGGTGGTAGGCCTCTCACCAGCGTCTGCTGGGCCAGAGCGATGCAATCGTGTCTCGATCACCATCTTGGAGACAGATCAAACAAGGAATCAATACTGAGACAGAAACGATAATTCAAGGGAGGACAGTTATTCAAGGAAGCAATTTTTGACAGGAATTTAGATGGTAGGAATTCAGTTAAGAGTTTTTTTTCCTAATGTGATTGAGTACCTCAAAAAAAATTCCTAATTCTACTACAGGCTGTAGTAATACTCTAGTTCGAATACTACTACACAAACTCGACCTGCATGGGCTACTACTAAAAACGTGTCACGACCCGCACCCACTGTGAGGGTACGAGAACGTAACAACGCCCAGCCTACGCCGCAGTGTCGGCGGTAGAATGCTGTTCTAGGTTATGAACTATAACTAGCATAATATGAAAACTCTCCAAAAGGAGGCTAATCACAGAAGGTATAACTCAATCACAACTAGAGATAGAATATGGCACGATAAAATAGATAAGAAAATCCTCAACTGAGGTACAACAATAAGAATTAACATAAGTTAAATACTACAGTCTCAACACGTCTAAATATACAACTCTGAAAATAAGGACAACAACTAAACATGAAAAAGGAAACAATTTAGACTAACTAAACTATGCAATGGGTATCATCATCAGCAGCTGCCTGAACCTCTCCAAGGGTCCAGGTCGCGAGTGTCGTCTAGACAAGCTCCAAAGTAAGGGGTGTAGGGTTCCTCATCATCCTCTGTAAAATTTTCAACAGGTCCAGTCAGGACGGAAGCGAGCACAATACATCTCACGCAGATCATAACAGGGTAGAGAATATAAACATGCAAGAGAGTACGATATATGAAACTGAAAGAAAGTACATAATGTAAACAGAGAGAGAACTGTAATAGAAATATCTACTATAAGTAGAGAGCTACCAGTGACTAGTGATTTAGAGTACAAAGTCGACATGTGAACGGCTGAATTTGCACATGACAATACTAAAGAGGCGCACATGGCTATAATACTTTAGAATTGTTCACATGACTATTTATACTCTCCCATACCCCAATCAATACACAAGGATCCAAACAAGTTATATTACGTACATGGTTTTCACATGAAGCCCATAAATGGGTGCACATGAAGTATACATGAGAGCTCATACATGAGTGCACATGAAGTTCACATGGAGGCCCCATAAATGAGTGCACATGAAATTCACATAAAGGCTCATAAATGAGTACACATGTAATATAGGTTATACATGAGATACATGGGAAATATGACCAATTCATGAGAGCACATGAGAGTACACGAGCATGCATGAACGAGCATAAAGCACATGAGAAACATGAATAACATGTTGGTGTTTTTGCCTTTGGACTAGAAAAGATAGTCCCACATCGGCTACACCAAATGGTGAGTATCTCAATATAATGCATTGCTTGTGTTGAGGTGTGCACATGAGGTGTAGTGGGGCACAAGTTTGTGCCATGTGGAAGTATTTTCCTAGAAGGAAAAAGGATTAAATCCAACAAGGATGCAAGTTAATTTTTGTTGTGCGGACTCGGACTCGGACGCGGACTCCAAGATGTCTCGTGCATGCACGGGAGGGTTCGGGGGGTAGGCGTGGACTGGCACACTTCTATACTGATTGTGGGATGATCTAAAATATCAAACTCTATTTTTGAGTATTGGTATTTTAGTCCCACATCGGATAGGAGAAGAGGTGAAGTCTCAACTCCACTATATAAATAGAGCCCCTTGGCCTCTTTTGAAAGATGCACCAAGAAGAGAGTTGAGGGAGTCTGTTAAGTCCAGGAAGCCCGTTCAAGTCTCAAATATTAACTTACGAGCGTTCCAGAAGTTCTCCTGAACTTGCTGGTTCCTGGGAGCTTATCCGTACTGCGGGTATAGCTTTGAGCGCCGGTGTTCAACACCCCAGCGAGATCCGCTCTTCTTCTTCCTTCCTCTTTCTGTTGCCTTCGAGAATCTGAGACTCAACTGTTGTTGATCATCTCTTGTTGCCTTCGAGAAACCGCTATTGCAAACGCGATTCGATTTTTATTTAATCGTTTAGGCTACGCAATCAGCATTATTTGCATCTCTTTTTTAGGGATTGCAACTGCATTATTTGCATCTCTTTTTTAGGGATTGCAACTGCATTCTTTGCATCTCTTCTTAGGGATTGCAACTGAGTTTTTCCATCGATGTTTGCAAATAGACTAACAATCTCAAAGCTATACGATTCGATGGAAAACACTCGTGCTTCGCTTGTCGATACCGGCTTTAATAAGTTGGAGAAATTCGACGGCGAACACTTCCAGATCTGGAAGCGAAAGGTGACTCTGAACCTTCAACTCATGGATGTTGATCACGTGTTGGATGAGGAAGAACCAATCGTTCCAGCAACAGGATCTGCTGCTGTTCTGGCCGCTGCTACGAGCAAGCAGACGAAGTGGAAAAAGGATAACAGCATATGCAGGCTGCTGATCCTGAATTCCATGGAAGACTCTCTGGCCGAGTCCTACACAAAGAGGACTTCTGCCAAAGAGATCTGGGAGTCCGTGGGGAAGCTGTATGACGACGACGAGGACCGGTCGAAGATGTTTATGGTTGAAAAATACCACAAATGGGTCTTTGAAGACGAAAAGACCATGCTGCCCCAAGTGAAAGAGTTCCTGAAGCTGCGCCAGAAACTGGAAGACGATAGCATGCCCCTCGTCGACAAGTTCGTCGTTGGAGGGATCGTGGCAAAACTTCCTCCAGGATGGAGCAACATCTATGCAAGGATGCATAGGAAAAAGATGGAGATTAGCCTGGATAATCTCCTCAGCGAGATTCATGTTGAGGACGAGATGCGCTCTCAACAGAAGTTGGACACCCTGTCCAAGCAACTAGCAACGGCGAATCTGGTTCAAGCCACCAGAGAGAACAAAGGGAAGCAGGCGGCTTCTCACCACAAGAAGAAGGACTTCTCGAATCTGGAAGTGAAGGGTCCAGGATTCAAGCAACAGAAGTCCAAGTCCCATGTGACTTGCTTCAACTGTGGCAAGAAGGGTCACTATAAAAGTGAATGCAAGTCCAAGCCCAAAGAGCAAGGTGAGCCTAACAAGGTTTCTTTGGTTACTAATCAGGTTGCCATGATAGCACAGGTTGCAACTGTGGGGGCAGACTTGGACTGGTGGATAGACACTGGCACGACATGTCATGTCTGTTCAGACAAGGACTGGTTCGTCTCCTATGAGCCTACTTCCGAGAAAGTCATGATGGCGAACCAGGCACAAGCTGAAGTACTGGGGATCGGGACGGTGGAGCTGAAGCTTACATCGGGGAACATTCTGACGCTTCAAGGTGTGAAGTATGTTCCTGCAATCGCAAAGAACCTGATCTCTGGGAGCCTGCTCTGCAACGCAGGCTTGAGGATGGACATCAATGCTGGCCAAATGGTGATGTCCAAGAAGGGTACTTTCTTCGGGAAAGCTTTTCAGACTGAAGGAATGTACAAAATTCAGCTTGTTGTAACCCAGCATAATAATGTCAATGCTATCACTAGTTTGAATTACTCTCTTGAGTTGTGGCATAATAAACTAGGACATGTTCATTGTAAGCGAATAAACAAAATGTCTAGTCTAGGACTTATCTCCAAGTGTGGGGGTAAGGTAGAGAAATGTGAGATATGTGCTCAGACGAAGATCACTAGGAAACCCTTCCACAGGGTCCATCGAAGCACAGATCTTCTGGAGTTGGTTCACTCAGATATCTGTGACTTCAAACAATTCTCTACAAAGGCCGGGATGAAGTATTTCATTACTTTCATCGATGACTTCTCCAAGTATGCCTTCGTCTATTTACTCAAATCTAAAGACGAAGCATTCGAGAAGTTCAAGGAGTTCAGGACCGAGGCTGAACGGCAAACTGGACAACAACTCAAGAGGCTGAGGAGTGATCGAGGTGGGGAATATAGGTCTCATGAATTCTCATCATTCTGCAAAGAACATGGAATCATCAACGAGACGACGGCTCCGTATTCTCCACAATCCAACGGAGTAGCAGAAAGGAAGAACAGAACGTTGACAGAGATGATGAATTCTATGCTGTTGACTGCGGGTCTCCCAAAGTGCTATTGGGGAGAAGCTGCATTAACGGCCACTTTCATTCTGAACAGAGTGCCGTATGCAACTTCCGACATAACTCCTCATGAACTCTGGTTCAAAGTCAGACCCAACCTGAATGTCATTCGAGTGTGGGGGTGCCTGGCTTATGTGAAGCTCCCGGATCTAAAGATTCAGAAGCTGGGGACAAGGACTACTAAGGCGATCTTCCTGGGGTATGCCGAGAAGAGTGATGCTCGGAGATTCCTTGATATCGAGTCAAATCATATCATCGAATCTCGCGATGCTGAATATTTTGAAGAAAAGTTTGCAAGGCACAAGAATATTGTTCTCGCGGACATTCCGGAGAATAATGAGGGTGCGGAGCAGACAGAGATCTTTATCGAACCAGTAGTCCAAGATGGAGTTGTTGTCGAGGAGACACCAGCTGAACCAGAACTCGCTGAGCCGTCAACTAAGCGAGCGAGGAGGCCGAAAGACTTCGGAGATGACTTCGTCACCTATCATGTAGAAGCAGATCCGCTTACCTATGATGAGGCGATGAAGACCAGAGATGCTATATTCTGGAAGGAGGCGATTGACAACGAGATTGACTCAATCACCTCCAATAACACATGGGTATTGGTCGACCTACCAGAAGGAGCAAGACCCATCGGATGCAAATGGATCTTCAAGAAGAAGATGAAAGCAGATGGAACCATTGACAAGTTCAAGGCCAGGCTAGTGGCCAAGGGGTTTGCTCAGAAGCAGGGGATCGACTACTTTGACACTTATGCTCCAGTAGCTCAGATGACAACTATCAGATTGTTAATTGCTTTAGCAGCAATACACAAGCTGGTGATACATCAGATGGATGTGAAAACGGCATTCCTTAATGGCGAGCTGACCGAAGAGATCTACATGCAACAACCAGAAGGTTTTGTCGTCAGAGGTCTGGAAGACAAAGTCTGCAAGTTGATGAAGTCTCTGTATGGTTTGAAGCAAGCTCCCAAAATGTGGCATGAGAAGTTTGACAAGGTGATAAGGTCAAATGGCTACAGGGTCAGTGAAACAGACAAGTGTGTCTATACGAAGTTTGCTGACGGAAGAGGAGTAATCGTTTGTCTATACGTGGACGACATGCTAATCCTAGGTACGGATTTAAGCTGCGTCACAGAGACAAAGAAATTCCTTTCGACCAAGTTCAGTATGAAGGACTTGGGGGATGCCGACGTAATCTTGGGGCTCAAGATCATCCGGACAGGCACTGGAATAGCGCTGTCACAGTCTCATTACATTGAGAAGATGCTCTCTCGCTACGGGTATCAAGATCTTCCTATTATTGATACACCGTACAGGAGTGATCTGAAACTGGAGCCAAATTCGAAGGAGAGCGTCAGGCAGTTGGAGTACGCTAGCGTCATCGGAAGTTTGATGTACGCTACTACTGCCACAAGGCCTGACATAGCCTTTGCAGTGGGAATGTTGAGTCGATTTACGAGCAATCCAGGCGTAAAGCATTGGAAAGCTGTGAAGCGTGTTATGAGATATCTCAAGAAGACTCAGACATATGCACTATACTACAGCGGAGATCCGTCAGTAGTGGAAGGCTTCAGTGATGCTAGCTGGTGTTCAGAGGTGGAGAGCGAATATTCCACAGGTGGATATGTGTTCGCCATGGGTGGAGCTGCTATATCGTGGAAGTCGAAGAAGCAGACTATGTTATCTCGCTCCTCCATGGAATCTGAATTCTTTGCATTGGACGCTGCAGCAGATGAAGCAGAGTGGCTTCGGGAGCTCATGTATGACCTTCCAATGGTTGGGGCTCAGATACCGGCGATTTCGATATACTGTGACAACCAGGCGGCAGCAGCAGTGGCATCAAATGAACTCTTCAACGGGAAGAAGAGGACTGTGCGGTTGAAGCACAGAGCAGTGAACGATCTCATAAAAAGGGGCGTCATTGCAGTGATCGATGTTCGGAGTCAGAAAAACCTGGCGGATCCGTTCACGAAGGGTCTCAAGCGTCAGCTGGTCGAGGACACAGCAAGGAAGATGGGCTTGAAGGCATTCTAATATTGTGTCATTATAATCCTATCAATAAATTTTATGTTATTGGTTCAAAGAGAAATCTACCAGAAATCTAATTTTTTGATTCAAGGGAGGACTATTGACTGGAAAAATATTAGTTAACAGTGGGCACTTGTTCTGCGGAACATGTAAGGGTTTCGGACCCAGAACCACTGTTGTCTACTATGAATTTTCTACGGAAAATTGATCCTGTGAGAAGGATGGCATAATGCCTTAATGAGTTCTCAGACTGAGTGAAGGTCTGTTATGCTTTACAGGAAGCATGGTGGCGCAACAACCACAAAGGAGTGTTACAACTCCATGCTACAGTGGGGTGACTCCACCATGAGGTTCCCAGGTAGGGGTAATGCCTCGGCTTTGTTAGCCAAGTTACAGGCGGCGTAGCACCGCATATAGGCAGGTAGCCTAATATTGCATAATCGTAATAAAGAGATGTAGGCAGCACTACAAAGAGGCCGGTGTCCTCATGTTACAGTGGCATGACACCACGATGAGGTACCCAGGTAGGGGTAAAGCCTCGGCTTTGCAAGCCATGTCATAGTGGCGTAACACCACAAGGGAGCGCAAGGCTTCATGCTGGGTAGTTTGGCACTACAAAGAGGCTTGAGACCTCATGCTACAGTAGTATGACACTACGATGAGGTTCCCAGGTAGGGGTAATGCCTTGGCTTTGTCAGCCATGTCATAGCGGCGTAGCACCGCAAAGAAGCGCAATGCTTCATGCCAATGACTCTTTATATAGAACTCACCTATAGTGTATGGACAGAGATATCAGGCCGTCTCTTGAGGGTAAACTTGTAGACGCCCAAAAATTATACACTGAAACCAGGCTGGCACAAGGCCTTCAATGTGCAGCCAGAAGCACAGTTGATGTCACTATGTGAGTAGGAAGAATTGCAGTTATGGTGCAGAATTCAAGGCTTAGTCCATTCTTGTATCATGCTGTTATTTAACCTATACGGGAAGATTCAAGTCGTAGCGACATCTCTCCTAATGCATGATGGACAATCACTGTGGGGAACGCTCAACCCATATATTGAGATATGTGGGGGATTGTTGGTGTTTTTGCCTTTGGACTAGAAAAGATAGTCCCACATCGGCTACACCAAATGGTGAGTATCTCAATATAATGTATTGCTTGTGTTGAGGTGTACACATGAGGTGTAGTGGGGCACAAGTTTGTGCCATGTGGAAGTATTTTCCTAGAAGGAAAAAGGATTAAATCCAACAAGGATGCAAGTTAATTTTTGTTGTGCGGACTCGGACTCGGACGCGGACTCCAAGATGTCTCGTGCATGCACGGGAGGGTTCGGGGGGTAGGCGTGGACTGGCACACTTCTATGCTGATTGTGGGATGATCTAAAATATCAAACTCTATTTTTGAGTATTGGTATTTTAGTCCCACATCGGATAGGAGAAGAGGTGAAGTCTCAACTCCACTCTATAAATAGAGCCCCTTGGCCTCTTTTGAAAGATGCACCAAGAAGAGAGTTGAGGGAGTCTGTTAAGTCCAGGAAGCCCGTTCAAGTCTCAAATATTGACTTACGAGCGTTCCAGAAGTTCTCCTGAACTTGCTGGTTCCTGGGAGCTTATCCGTACTGCGGGTATAGCTTTGAGCGCCGGTGTTCAACACCCCAGCGAGATTCGCTCTTCTTCTTCTTTCCTCTTTCTGTTGCCTTCGAGAATCTGAGACTCAACTGTTGTTGATCATCTCTTGTTGCCTTCGAGAAACCGCTATTGCAAACGCGATTCGATTTTTATTTAATCGTTTAGGCTACGCAATCAGCATTATTTGCATCTCTTTTTTAGGGATTGCAACTGCATTATTTGCATCTCTTTTTTAGGGATTGTAACTGCATTCTTTGCATCTCTTCTTAGGGATTGCAACTGAGTTTTTCCATCGATTGTTTGCAAATAGACTAACATAACATGAGAGCAAGAAATACATGATGTACACGAAACACATGACATAATGTATCCGATGCTCCCGAGGGGGATAACATCTCAATGTAGGGATCCATATAGTACCAATCCGTGATAATATCGTGACAGCATCAAATAAGGTAAACTAGAGCAGGAAATAATTCTAAGCAAGTTTTGAAATGATTAGAGAATGTACTCGCCTCCACTACAACAAATATGGCCTATAATAGCAGTTTTTCTATAGCGTTCAAGTGTTCCCGCTATAGAATGTTATCAACAATAGCATTCTTTCTGCAGTGCTATAAAAATATCTATTTATAGCGTTTTCTGAATGTTGTAGAATCTATAACATTCTATCTACTGCTAAATACAATACTTTTAGAAATATCGTAAACAATTATACAACTTTAAAGTATTATCTTAAATTTTATTTCCCACAACTTTTTTTACTTTGCCGCTTGTGCCAAAAAATTGGCGCTCATTACCAGCAGAAAACTAGGTTTTTCCCTTTTCCTTTTCCTTCTTCAAAATTTTTGAGGTCTCTCTGTATTCTTCCTTTCTCTTTTTCTTTCTCATTTCCCTCATTTTCCTTTGCTCTCTCCCATTTTTTTTTGCGCTCTCCCTTTCGGATGTTGGGACTATCGTCACCACCGTACGTTAGGCACGACTGCGACTTTTTGAGCATCACTGTCGTCGAGGACATGGCAAGCTCTGATCTACGGGTTCCTTCTCCAGTGGTGAGCGTCAAGCCGATCACCTTCTTCTCCTGCGGTGGTGACCATTTCCAACCGAGGTAAGATTTCCAATTCCTAGGCTTTGTTTACAGCTTCGGCGAACTCCTCATCACTGGACGCGTACGTTCAGCAAGTGTAGTCGCGACAGCCGCTGTCGAATGTTGGTTGGACATCCTGGTCGCAAAAGAGATCGCTACTGCTTGTCGAGTTCTCCGGCCGTTCTTATTTTTCTGGTGAGTTCTCAACCTCATTTCCTCCCTTCTTCATATTTTGATCCTTCTCTTTCCTACTTAGATGAAAGAGAATTCAAAACCACTCATTAGACATCTGTTTTTTTTACATTGAACATAAGGTGTTCGACATTATTTCGCAAAGGGCATCTTTGAGCAAATGTAGCTCTGTAATTCTTTATGATCTTTGTATTGGTTGAAGGAGTTGTGTACTTGGTGTTGATTTATTTATAATTCTTTATCAATCTATCTATAGGACTATTGGACTTCTACATTACACTGAAGAGATGTAGCCGGACTCTGAATCTCTGATAGATGAAATTACTATTTTTTTTTTTGCATTTGGCAGCATGTTTTAGGAATCCATTTGGGAGTTCATGAATGCCTAAACTTCTCTCATTCTGAATGATTAGTAAATGCACTTCAAAAAAATTTCTAATTTATTTTTTGCAAGATATGGGTTTCATATATCATGCCATCTCATTTTGATTATTTCATAAAATAGTATGATGTAAGTAATCTAAAATTATCTTTCTTGCTAATGATGCAACTTTTGATGTTCGATTGTAAACCATATATAAGAGAGTGTTTCAGCCTTTTTCTTATAGTGTTTTGAAAGCTATATTGTTGGCAAACCTTTGAAATATTGTACAATTGGCGGGAGCTGATATTGCTACAAGTACATTGGCGTATATGTTGCATGAATTCCTTTCCAAGTACATATACCGCTTGGGATCGATATATTTGTCTATGCTTCATGATAGTGGTTGTGAGCTGATATTTCTATAACACAAGCCATGAAATAAGTGGCCCCTTTTCTACCTAAGGCCTTATTGGACATGTGCTCAGGGAGTTTAACTTCTGTAAGTTATTGGCAAGTTTTCACATATTTTAATTTGATTCTTTTCTCCTGAATCTAAATTGAAACATACATGAAGATCTTATTTTCTATCTTTCGCTATGCTAATAATTGATCATTCTCTGAATTATGCAGGTCATGCAGAAGCACCAGAAGTATTTTCATTTAACCGAAAAATCTAGTAGCAAGCTACTCACATTCTTTATTGCGGTGAGTGAAGTGAAATTTTGAGTCATCT
Source organism: Iris pallida (assembly GCA_029216955.1). NCBI lineage: Eukaryota > Viridiplantae > Streptophyta > Magnoliopsida > Asparagales > Iridaceae > Iris > Iris pallida. The sequence continues at coordinate 12,685,272 of JANAVB010013597.1, forward strand.
CCTCTTGCTTCACTACAGTTTACATTTAATCCTTGTGTGCTCTTTATTATCTTTCTTCTACAGCGGTCATTCTGTGCATAAATTATTGTCAGTGTTTTTTAGGTTGCAAATGGCAAAATCAATGAAACTGTAGTTTAGAAAGGGAATGAAGCTGTTTTGAGGTTAGATGAATATTGCTTGTCATGATGGCTTTGATTGGCAAAGGTTTTTATTGTTGATAATATTGGTTGGAGCAATGTTGGAACTGATATATACTGGTTTCTTTGGGAGTTTCATTGTTGATCCACAAAAAAAGCGAGCTAATATGATTGAATTCTTCATGTATCATAATACTGCATTAGCTCCTTCCCATGAATGTACATTACACTTGGAAGTTTACATAATTGTTTTAATAACTTTATTGGTTTAAGGTTTTGTATTCTTTGCCAGAGCTCGCTATGAAGATGCAAAGTTCTTCTATAAGATGGATACTCAGAAGAGATTGTCAGAATTTCGAGGTCAGCTTAATGGAATTCTTTTCCATGTAAGTGAGGGCATGCCTTTAAACTCTTTACTGTCCAAGTTATACATGTTTTTCTTCACTTCAATTTAATGAATGAAACTAAACAGGAAAAACTAGGAACGATGCTGGATAAGATGTCTCGCATTCAAAAAATTGTTAGTAAATTAACTCTTGCTCTCGGCATGGATGAAGATCTTATACCAGTTGTCGAAAAAGCTGCATTATTGGCCATGTCAGATCTTGCTACTTCTGTGGTTACCGAGTTTACTTCCCTTGCTGGGACAATGGCACGTCATTATGCTCTACGAGATGGTTACCCAGAGCAGGTACATGGCAGTACTCATTTATATTATTACTCTTATACTAAAAAACATTTGCGTGTGAGAACTTCCTACTCTTTCAATAAATGACTAACCCAACCTAGATTTTGATGTAGGACAGTAGTGCGAACGCCCTCAATATTTTAATTTCTAAAAAATAGAGAGATTCTAGAAATTATAGTTAGGGTTAGGGAAAATTTGGAAGGATTTAGTTGAGGGACTGTTTTAGACTTATTTTTAAGATACATGCATGGATAGTGAACTGTATTGTAATCGGACTTTAGGGACCGGGGGTGCTCGACTCATTTCATAATCTAGGTATTAGGTTAGAATTCTAAATATCTTAGATTTTAAAGGTTTGAGGTTGTTTCGGAGGAGGCATCTGAAGGAGGATGCATCTGAAGATTTCCTGAGGGTTTTAATTACTGTCTGTTGTGTTAGAACAGTAAAAGGGTTCAAATAGTTTTGCTTTAGTGCTTCATATGCAAGAATTAGGATTTCACATCCAATCTTGCATCATACAAGCAGCAAAGAAGAGCTCTCAAAATTTATTAATCAAATTTTCATTCCCAGAAAAGGAAAAGCTTAGGGCCTTTATATGGTCACTAACCAAGAATTATGTTCCAAATAACTTGGAGTCAAAGAAGCGACCTACATGAGCACAAAGGACAAAAACAAATTAGGGAATCACTTAATGACTTAACATGGCTTTATTCCTCATTGGAAACAAGCAATAACAACTAAGCCTTTATCGCAAATTTTTGAGTTCTGCTATATGAATCCTGTTCGCCCATTCAGCTCTCTAAAGGAGCATGTCCTCTGTAACATTAACAAAAATAAATCATATTGGTATAGGTTTCACATGTCCAAACCACCCGCCGCCCGCAATGATTTTCTCTCATCTTGTCCTCAATTGATGCTACTTCCAACTTCCCACAACTTTCAATGTATTGCCACAAAATACACTCAAATTTGGAAACACAACTTAAATAAACCCAATGCTGAATTCAGATCAAACCTTTATATAAACTATACCCAATCTTGTAAACTGTAACTGCAATGTGTCCGTCCCCCATCAGCTCTTGTAAGTTTACTGAAAGTAGGCATGCTATTCTATTTTCTCAAAGCCAAACCAGGAATAATTATCTTTGTAGGACCAAATGATTCTTCTGGCCTGTGATAGCTGTTATTGGCGTCTGCAAATAGGGAAGCCATTCTCGTGACTGTTCTCATGGATGCAACAAATCCCAAACTGGGTTCAGATTGATGTCTGGGTGTTTTTGACTGAAATAGGTGGTATAAAATGGATACTGTGTTACGTGCACTCAAGAATGAACTGAGAAATTGGATCCCCTTTTCAGTTTTAAATATTAGATATTTGTCATCTATGTATTTTCTCAAATGAATACTGGTTGTCTATTAGTATCCTCTAACTATTTGGGGATGCTATCATAGCCTGGTTGTTCCTATCATCTGTTGTTTGAAATTCATTAATTCTACTTGCGAGTGATTGGTGCTAGTTCAGTTCTGCTGACTATGTCTCATGGTTGAAGATCGCAGAGGCCCTATTTGAGATCATGCTTCCAAGGTTTTCAGGGGATATACTTCCGATATCTGATGCAGGGATGGTTTTGGCCATTGCAGACAGGTATGCGTGCTTATGTACTTATTTGTTTGAGCACTTAAGTTTTGATGTTTCAATAAGTTTTATTATCTGCCTCTTCTCTCTTCCTCCTTTTCCTAAGTTGCATTGTCTTTTTCTTTTTTTTTCTTTTTCTTTCCAGTTTATATATATATATATATATATATATATATATATATATATATATATATATATATATATATATATATATATATTTCTTTTCTTTCCAGTTTATATATATATATATACTGGAAAGAAAAAGAAATATATATATATATATATATATATATATATATATATATATATATATATATATAAAGAACAGTACATGATAATTACAACTCGGCCACCCCCTCGGTGCAGGGGTGGGAATTGTTTACATCCATCAATATTGTGCTGGATGCCAATCACAGCAGTAGCAAGTCCTTCAAAAATACGCATGTTCCTTTCCCTCCAAACATGCCAGTGTTACTTGTAGGCGTATCTTGGCCCTTTGGTAAGTGAGAGGCCCTTGCTGATGATGGAAGCCAACCTCCTTGATCTCCCCTGTAAGGTTGCAACCGTTTCTCCTGGGAAAACCCATCTGGGCCCGTTGATGTTGCCATATCATCCAAGGCACTGGTAATTGGAAGAAGATATGGTCCCAGTTCTCTTCCCCTCCTTGACACATAGCGCACATATGATCCAGAATCTATATACTATAGGTGAGTCAATTGTCAATATAGTTGAAATATACTATAGGTGGAAAGAAGGTTAGTGAATATAATATTGTAACAGTATATAATGGAACCATAAGGTGAGTCAATGTTGTTGAAATATACTATAGTTGTATATACACTATAGCTCGCTTTTACTGGTCACCTACCTTATAGGAAGTAAGGCCTAGTTTTTATCATATTGTTGTCATAAGTTGCTTTTATTTATTTTTTACATTTGTAGTTGAAAAGTTCTAAAATGGGTTGTCTTTTTTTATCAGAAAACATCAAACAAAAGCTTTGGGTTATAGGTGTTTTCTTGACTTTGTTGATAATATCTATGCGGAGGGTGAAAAATCTTGACAAATTCGAGAAGATGATTTCAGAACTGTCCTGATGTTCTTCTTCGATTTGTTGATTCCCTAATCTTTTGCATCTTGAATTTTTTGTGCACGTGATAATAGCCAAATATAGAAAAGAAGGTTAATACACATGATATACAAATGTGTAGATGGGGGAGCATGAACCCCCTCTCATGATCGATGAAATAGAAGATAGATTAATATATGGTTAGTTGTAAATTAAGGTTAATACAAGAATATGCTAAAGAAGGTTAATACACTTGCCAGCATATTCTTGTGTTCATACCAGTGGTGGAAGGCTATCAGTGCTATACTTACAAGATAATAAACTTTTTTTATGATATTAAATGTGAAAGTCAATTCTTAATATTCATTATATATTATAGTATGCTCCTATGGAAGATCATCCTTACATTGTCTATTCTAGATGAATATTCCTCGCTTGTTATTAGACGCTCCTATGGAAGATTATGACTGCTATGCTTATCATCATAATAAGTTTTTTTGGTGACATGAAAAGCATGGAAGTCACTTCTTCATTCTAAATGAATATTCCTCACCTGTTAGATGTTGTGGAATAAGATGTCCTTGCATTACCTGTCTAATGTGTCAAACTATTAGTACTAAGAATATTGGATTTTTTTTATCCTGCAGTGCTATGATCATCGTCGGATTTATTCTATATCGTCGAGGGAGATGGTTTCCTCATTGCTTGTGCGGCATTATTCCCAATTTTTAAGCAGAAGTGTGGTAAGGTTGCTGCCTTTGTCGTGTCTCCAGAATGTCGTAGGCATTATTCCCAATTTTTAAAACCTTCTTGCACTTTACTTCATATATTACACTGCTTTACATAATACTACTGTCCTGCAACTTCACATTTAACACACTGCATGCCTCCTTAGCCACAGACTTCAACTCCATGGAACGCTGTCAAAATCTAAGTTCATTTCATGGTGTATGAAATCTAAGTACTATATTATAAAAACTGCTAGGTATCTGCTAGATATCTCTTAGTTCATTTCATGGTGTCAAATATTTTTATCTTATTTTTTTATATCATAATGTGTTTTCTTCTCAATTTTGTGTAGGTTGGCGTATATGTTTTTGATGGTTGTGGATAGCTGCTAGAAGGAAAGAGGCGATCGAGCTGTTTTTTGGCCTACAGATATTTGTAAATGGTATGGTTTATTTTGGGCTACAGATACTTTGTAAATGGAATGGTTTATTTTGGCGTACAACTACTTTTTCTATATCTTGAATGTTTTAATGACTACTACTTTTTGTATATCTTGAATGTTCTAATGAAATATTTTATTTTTTGGCAAATCTTTACTATATCTTGATTGATCGAAATGCAAGTTGCGATTGAAATTGTTTGCGATTATTGTTATTTATATGTGATACAAAACAGGTTATGAAATATGAAATTCTGTAGCAGATATGAAATAATATGAAATTCTGTAGCAGGTTTATAGCACTCAAAACGTCTAAATTGCTGCTACCACGATAGCATATGATGAACGCTATAATAAATCAAACCATTCATCAAACGCTATAAATCATCCACAACATTCACAAACGCTATAAAAAAATCCACAGCATTCATAAACGCTATAAGTAATCCACAGCACTCACGAACGCTATAAACTATCTACAGCGTTCTAGAATGCTATAAAGTATTTACAGCATTCATAAACGCTATAAACCATCAACAGCATACACGAACGCTATAAACCTTCTACAGCATTCATGAACGCTATAATGTTATAGCGTTCACATGTCTGGACATACTATAGCGTGGACGATCATAGCAGACAGAATACGCTATAGAAGGCTTTCTATAGCGTTCTGCGCATGCTATTGTAGGCCATATTTGTTGTAGTGCTCGTATCTGAATGTCTGAAGAAAAGGTACTGTCCGAGACGAGGTACCTGACTCCTATTTAGAGCAACACAAGTCAAGATGTATACAGGGGATGATAAATGTAATATACAATGCATCTGCATGATGTCTAGGTCAAACTAGACCAAAGTCAACTCTCGGTCAACTCTAGTCAACTAGACTAGTCAAACTAGGTCAAGCCTAAGCCAAACAAGTTTCACTAAGCCTAACCAAGCCTAGGCTAACAACCAAGAACACTCACAAGTCACAGAGAACACACATACCATATCTAGAAGTATATATTCATCACAATATATCCATATATATGAAGGCAGCTACTTTACATCCATATTTCATATATACATTGATACATACATTTATGCATTCATACATAGATATATAGGTACATAGATATAATAAAAATAAAAAAATAAAAAAATATAGGTACATAGATATATACATAGGCACATACCCATATAGGCATATAGATAGGTTTATGCATATATATATATATATATATATATATATATATATATATATATATATATATATATATATATATATATATATATAGATACATAGAGAGGTACATACTTACATACATATATACAATCCATATCATCTTCTATCTACATGCATCACATTGAATCATGCATTCATGTATATAGATGCATATTTACCTACATTACATTCATTGATGACCATGTATTGCATTTACACACATCATTTTATAGATTAACATAGGGACATACAGACATTTTTTATAGGTAAAGAGGGAAGAAAAATGAAAGAAAGGGGGACTGGATTGAAGGTTCAATCTCAGTTATATGCATACATGTATACACCATTGATTCATATTTACATTGCCTACCTGTCATGCATCTACCATTACCTACATGCTCTAGTGTCAGTTCAAATATTGCATACATCTTGACATTCATACATTTAGAGATAGAGAGAGGGTTAAGGGGTTCATTTCAGTCACTGTGTATGTATAACAGGTTTTAGTGTAACTCAGTTTCAGGTTGCAATATGTGTGTGTCAATACATTTCCAGTTTCAGTGTTCTACCTATGTGAGTGTGTGTATGGGTTTAGTTTCAGTGTGTAGATAGGTGGGTGAATGACAGTGCAACAGTAGGTAGAAAATTCAGAATTGTATGTGTAGATATGATGAGAGGGTAGTCAATATGTGAGGGGCTGTGTGGGGTGAATTGGGGACTGTCATGGACAGTCATATGGCTAAAATCTGGACTGTTGGACAGTTGAAGGACAGCCACATATAGGCTTGCAAATGGCTGAAAGTTGGACAGTATATGGACTGATTTGGTGACAGTTGAAGGGCTGAATGTTGGACTGTTTTGGACAGCCAACAAGGGTTGTTTAGGGGCTGTTATGGTGGTGTAAAGGACTGAACAAGTTCCAATGAACTAATAGGACGTGGCTAATAGCTAGTGTAAGGGAACATCACAAACCAATACCATGTGTGTGTGTGTGTGTGTGAGTGTGTCCAGATTTCAGGGTGAGGGTGAAACCTAGTGAACCAAGAGAGGGGGTGTGTGGCATGGTGTGTGTTTGACAGTTAACAGTGCTCAATTTGTGTCTCAGGTAACCAAAATGACAGGGAACATCAGTGCCGGTGTGTATACATCATAGCAATGTGTGTGAATGTGTAATGTCAGGAATTTAGGATCAAACTCAGGTTTCAGAACCAAATGAACTTGACATGATTTAGCCTATGAAAATCTCAATTATTACTTCTTAGCTAAACCAACATACATTTCATCTAAGTTTAACCATTTAATCAAGAATCAAACTCAACTCAACACATAAAATTTCAGTTAACACATTTAAAAGTGAAATCAATGCTACATATCCAGAATTCTTAGGTTCAATATCAGTTAATATACATCCATATATATGTATATTTATACATACAATTTCAGTTATTTTCAAATTAACATGTGACAGTGCAAATGTTGGGGAATTGAGTGAAACAGAATTGAAACGCAGGAATCAAGTTTTATATGGCATTGACAGTTCATATGGATTCACAGTTAACCCAATGTGAATCCAATCTAACATACATCATCCTACAGTGCAATTACGCATATATCAATTTAAAACCAATTCTTATACCAACCTACAGTGAAGATGCAAAAAAATGAAATTAGGAAACAGTCTTCTCCATTCAGTCGGGTATCAATGAACCCCAGTCTCGATCTCAAAATTAATAAAATCAAATTGATGTTTCCAAAACAGGTGTACACAAGTGTTCCTCACATCAATATGTGTCATGGGGGGTCCATTCGTGTCCAGGAAACTGGACATGAAGTGTCCAAACAATAAAAATAAAGAAACAGTGAATCAGTGTCTCAACGTGGCCTCGTGCAGCCGTGTCATGCACGATTGCGCACAACATAGGGCACGAACACCCATGGGCTCGTGCACACACGAAGAGGGGGTATAGGGCTAGAGTTTAAAGTTCCTGACACGAGTCCAAGTCGTGTCTGCACGTGAGACAAAAGCCGTGTCAGTGGCCTCTTCCCGCGCGGAACAGTACAGTGCATTAACGGTGCACTTGTGTTTTCGTGTCCGACACGACACGACGTGTCCTGAAACTCGAGGGGGTCTGTCAGTGATGGCTCCCACCTCTGTGTCAAGTGACACGAGTCCACGTGTCCAATTCATGGAGAAAACAGTGTGTGTCATCAGGGCACCTGTGCGCTGGGTCATACAGCGTGTCCACGGCCCTTTCTGATACGGAAACGACACGAATTCATGTTCAGTCAGTGGGGTTTTGAAAACACACATCAAGGGCTTCCCAAATATATAATTTGTTTTAAAAAATACAAAGGTTTAATCCATTCGAGCATTTCATCAAACACCTACATATATGCATTGATATGTGTCCGATACGGACACGAAATGAATCCACCTTGACACGAAACCAAGTCCTACAGCTAGGGGACACCTAGGGCTTCCTATCCATGCAAAGAAAACAAAATTTGGTGGAGGGAATAGGGATTTACCTATATGTTAAAATTCTAATAAAAAGCTCCAAAAAGGGGGTTTCTCCTTGCTAGCTAATCTCCTCCAAATTGCTCTCCAACTGGGATTGGCCTCCATGAACAGTAAGAGTAAGCTAATTAGAACCTAATGCAATTGGTTTGGGAAGAAAAGGAATTAAGATGGAAAAGTTATGGATTAGAGAAGATGGCTCTTACCTCTTTCTTCAAAAACTTGGAAACTTAATGAAAGAGGCAAGAACAATCAATAAGAGACTTTATAGGGGCTCCTAGGGTTTATGTGGCCAGCCATAAAGGGATTCTAGGGTTAGGGTTTCATGGCATGGGCTTATGGGCCAAGTTGCATAAGTCATGGAATTAAAATTTCTAAGTCATGAACCTATTCACTATTCTTCCTATTTCAAACTAGATTCTTAATGACTAGAATTTGTTTGACTTAAGTTAGACTAGGGTCCTACCATGCTAACCAAGTCACCATAGCTAGGGTCAACTTCTAGGTTAGTCTACAAGTCTCAACTAGTCAAGACTAACATAACACATAGCAATATTTAATTAATATTAAATTCACACAAATTTCTATAAATCATAATAAATTCAAATAAATCTTAAAATGACCAAAATACCCTCTAGGCTAAAATGTACTAATTAAACATCCTAATCACATGACTAGGCTCTAGGGCAGACAGTCTCTACGGTTTCACTAGCTGCACACCAAATCACAAGTCATGATATTTAAATAGTTTTAAAATGATTAAAAATTACTAAAAATTATATTATTAATTAAATATCATAATTAAATAAATTAAAATATAAAATTTTAAAATTATCCTCATTTTAGAAACTGGATGTTACATATCCTCTTTACAAATATGTATATACATGGTTGAATGCAAGCATGCAGGAATGCAATCAATGTAATGTGTGTAAGCAATACATAAATGCATAAATGAAAGAATGATATACAATGTATGCATGAAAGTATATAATGAATGCTAGATATGAATGCAAGGTATACATGTAATGATAGATATGAATGCATAACGTATAAATAATATAATGCAATATATAATGACAGCATGTATGGTAATGTAGAATATTTGATGTAAGCATGTATATGTCCACTGTTTTTTCTTTTTCTTACATTTTTTCTTCATTCCCTTTCCATTTCATTTTCCCCCTTTTCCTTCTTTATTTTTACATGTTATATACAATGTATATAATGTATAGATGTATGTAAGTATATAATATGCATGAATGACATGTATGTAATAAAAATAAGTATATGCATGCAACTTAATAATATGTAAATGGATATAATGCATGAACTGAAGTATGCATGTATATGGGATATGAATGAATGATATATATATGTGTTAAGATAATGTAATGTATGTATTCACATATATTTTGAGTTAAATATGTAAGTTTGTATGTATATATTATATGTATGCATGTATACATGAATGATTGTAATATAATGTAGAGTATGCATATATGAATATAATGTATGCAAGTATATAATGTATTCAAATATGTATGTATGTATCTATGTATGTATGTATAGGTGCATGAATGAATGTAAGTATGCATATATGATATGTAGGTAGGCATGTATGAATGTATGTATGTATGCATGTATGCAATATAAGTATGTATGTATGTATTTCTATAAACTGAGTAAACCTATAATCTTTTACACACATGCATTCATACATCCTTTGACAACATGTATCCCATGTCACGTACACCTACCTATCACTAAATCTGAGAACATTAACACATATCCTTTCACACACATGCCAAACACACACATACTCACTTACTCTTTTACCTTCTTTTTCTATATATATATATATATATATATATATATATTATATATATATATATATATATATATATATATATATATATATATATATATATATATATATATATGTATGTGCCTATATATATACATTATATAGCTTTTCCATATTTATCTATGTATATGAATATGTGAATATGAATAATATATATACATTATATGACTAAGTTTGTGTGCTTTGTTAGCTTATGATTTAGTTTTGTGCTTGGTTTAGCAAGTGACTTAGGCTATGAGTTAGTAGCTATCTTGGATACTTGATTTGCATACTTAGTTTGTTTAGACCTAAAATTGACTAACCTAGACTAGTTGACCATTGTTGACCCAACCCAAGCTAGTTTGACCATAGTTGACTAGAGTTGACCTATTTTGACTTTATATTTGACCAGAGTTGACCAAGAGTTGACTTTGACCTAGATTGACTTAGACTCATGTAGATTGTATTATAATTTTAATTACCATATAAATTGAACTCTTTATAATCTGTGTTGCTATAACTAGGACTCTGTGACTCCAATTGGTCATTTTTTCATATCATTTGTTCAGGGTATCAGGCGAGTACATTCTTTGACCGTTTCATACTTGCTAGAACTTAAATTCATGCTCTAGATTACTTTACTTATATGCTGTCACGTTGATAACACAGGATTGGTACTATATGGATCTTTTCATGAGATGTTATCCCCCTCGGAAGCATTAAGTACTTTATGTCATGTGTATTTCACTTACATCATGTATCTTTATGCTTCACCATTCATGTATACTCTTGTGTTCCATGTACTCTCATGTTCATAGAGCCCTCATGAATTAATTTCACGTGCGCTCGAGGATGAGGCAGTGAGATCATGAATATTAACATAACATGTCTGGATCCTTGTGTATTGATTGGGGATGGGAAAGTATAAATAGTCATGTGGACAATTTCTAAAGTAGTGTAGCCATGTACAACCTCTCATGTTTATTATCAAGCCGTTCACATGTCTATCTTGTACTCTGATTCAATAGTCACTGCTAGTTCTCTACTTATAGTAGATATTTCCATTGCAGTTATCTCTTTTACTTCATGTATATTCTTTCAATTATTCATGTATCTTACTCTATTGCATGTTTATTATCTTCTGACATGATATGAACTGTGTGAGATGTATTATGCTCGTTCCTGTCCCGACTGAACTTGTTGAAAATATTACAGGTAACATAGAAATTCACAGCTAGCCTAGAGGACCAGTAGAGCTTGGAGTAGATTGCTAGTTTATGATTTAGTTTTCTCTGTTGAAACTTGTATTGTAATAAGTGGAGATTTGAGTTGTATTACGTTTGTTATTGTGTCGTTTAGACACTTAGACTTATTTTCCTTTCTGTTTGTATTTTTCTTTGAGATTTTCATATCTATGATATAGTGTTATTTCTGCCTTAGTTGTGATTGAGACTGTATTTTGTATTGTCACCTCCACTCGGAGTGTATATACTGTACAAGTACCTTATATTGTTAGATGTTGTGACCTAGGACAACGTTCTACTGTCGACACTGCGACATAGGCTAGACGTACCCACTTCTCGTGTCCTTACTCTAGGGTGCGGGTCATGACACACCTGCTCAATCAATAGGATGCAATTAATTTTCTGGTTGCCCGTCTCGACACCATCTCACACAAAGACGAGCTTCAGAAGATAGGGATATCTCAACCTTATCCGCCTGAATGGGAGAATGCAACTTGTCCTCCTAACTACAAGCCGCTGACACTAAATTTATTTGACGGGATGACTTCTCCTCGTCAACACATGACATACTTCAACACGCAGACTCTACACCTATCCAGCGACGATCCGTTCATGTCAAATCTGTTTATTAGTACCTTGCAGGGGGTAGCTTTCGAATGGTTCTGCAGTCTGCCTGACGGTTGCATCAACTCTTTTAAAGACTTAGAGAGGTTGTTCCTCAACATGTTTTATGAGAGTGGCAGACATGTTAGTATGTCCACCCTCATCGAGACCAAGCAAAGGAGGAGTGAGTCTGTCATTGCTTTCATCGAACGCTTCAGGCGGTTAGCATTGAAGATGCCCTTCGGTATACCAGACTCAGAGCTGATGGATACTTGCCGACATAACTTCCTTCCTACAGTGAAGTTCTGTCTGGGTATACATAAATATGATACATGACCCGCTTTCATTGGGGCCACTGGTACTGCTGATAACGACGTTCCTAATCAGGTACTACTGGGGTTGAAAACACCCAAATCTGAAGACAAGGGTAAGCATCCTCAAACTATCCCTGTCCGTGGGGATAAAGAAAAAGAAGTCCTGAAGGTCGACACTTCCAAGGCAGCTTCCAATTCTCAGGGCGCCTATGACGAGCCTAAGGAGACCTTCTGCTTTGATGAAGATGATTTCATTACCATTTTTACACGTTGACGAAGGGCAACAAACTGACATTGCCTCCACCTCGACGTCCTGCAGAGGCAAACCAACTCAACGATCCCAAGTACTGTCTTTATCATCAGTACGTGCATCACTCTACCAAGGATTGCATCGTCCTGAAGAAGAAGATACAACAGCCAAGTGATCAACCTCGAAGCTGAAGACAAGGTCGTATCTTCTAACATGATCTCTCTTTAGTTTGGTGACTTTCCTTCCATAGAAGTTCCAGACGGCGTGGTCCCAATCCCTAAGGCAATAATGGAAGTCGTCAACCTACCACCAGTTCGCAACTCAACCTTGGTGCAACTCACGACTGAACGTGGTGAGATCATGTGGGTCCATCCGGACCTTGTGTAAGAAGTGACGCAGGGGGTGGTACCTCCCAAAGCAAAAAAAGACACAAAATACAAGTCATGCCATATGGTGTCTTCTTCCATCTATGAAGTTCTATTTAGCGAGACGCGATTGGGGAAGGCTTATCTTCGGACGAACGATCCCGCACAAAAAGAAGCAGTACCTTCTCAAGCTCCTGCTGCCCCCACAAGCTCAGAAGTTGGCCCCTCTAAAGCTTCAACTACCGACAAATCCAAGCAGAAGGAGACGCGGTTTGACAAGTCTCTGAAAGTGCCAGCTCCCAAAGGCATGGATCAGCCCTACAACTTTGACATACTGGCACAGCTGGCCAATACACTTGCCAGGTTGTCTCTGTACGATCTATTGCGACTCTCCAAAGAAACACGGAAGGCCTTAAGTGAGGCATTACTATATGCCGACTCTTATCTCGCTGAAGTCAAAGCCCCCAATGAAGACCCTGTCTCATGTTCTCACTGCTACAGTACTATGGAAGTGGTGCCCAACATCACCTTTTTACAGGAGGACATGCTACTTAAAAATAATCGTCATGATAGACCTCTGTACTATATAGGTTATATTGGGGAGATTAAGGTGGACCGCATGCATATCGATCCAGGTTCCTCCCTCAGCATTATTCCTAGAAGTTTGCTTCAAATTCTAGGAATCTCTCTGCACAAGCTATCTGCAACCAATACAATTATCATAGCTTTCAATGCTGGTCAAAGCCACCCGCTGGGCAAGATCCGTCTTAAGTGCCAGATCGGTGATCTCCGAATGAAGGTTTCTTGCAATGCGATCGATACCATTATATCCTACAATATTTTGTTGGGACATCTGTGGATACACGAGAACATGATCGTTCCTTCCACACTAAACCAGTGCTTCAAGTACGTCAACAGCGATGGTGTCGTGAAGATGGAATTTGCCGATGTCAATCCTTTTAAGGGCATCAAAGCCTATTATGGAGATTCGGTACTTTACCAATCTCAGTCCCCGAAGGATGACGGCAACGAAGTTGACAATGAAGCTGAAGCAAGTTCATCCTCTAATGATGGTCCCCTGATTATCCGAGTCAAAGGACGTACTACTCCCAAAAGTACTCTGAAGCCTCTCACAATCTGGGTGAAAAAGAAGAACCCTGACAAGGTCAAACCATTGACCATCACTCTCCGCAAGACACCTCGGGAGGAACCTGCTGAAGTTCGTCCTTCCAATCCTGAAGAATTATCCTATGTGGTGAACTTGGCCAAGACCGTGGCTCCTTTTCTAAATGATGATCCTCAATGAGTATATCAATACTTATAATAATATACCTTCAGCGGATGATGTTATCCCTGAAGAAGAACTTGCGTATTTTCTTAGTAAAGGTTTATCTTTGAATTACTCCGATGTCTATCAATCTGTAAATCACTACATAGATACGATATACGCTCTAGAGAACGGCATAGGACCACACCTCTGCATGTCGGTCATGACGTCTCATCTGCGAGAAAACGTTTACCCAGAAGATATCCACTACTTCATCGTTCCAGCCAGAAAGAAGGGTGAAGAACTAATTATCTTCGGTCGAATAATTGGCGAAAGAAAGCTCATTCCGGACTCTACTTCTCCCAAGCACAACACGGAAGCTGATTATGACTCTGAAAAAATATAACTTTTTCGATATAGTTGGCAGGCCAAGAATATCATCCAGAATATGGGATATGACATCAAAAGCGACCAGGGGCTAAATTACGGTCGGAGACGATGGTTGCCAATACGACACTTTGCTCCTCTCGGCAAACTCGAGAACTACTATCAACGAAACGGTGTTGGTTTGGGTCTCCTCCAACAACTCCCGAAAGGTTAGATGATGAAGCAGATCGTTGTTCTCATTCTTCTGATTCTTGCCTCTGGAACCCAGACTCCAGTATTGGCGACATGTTCAAAGCAACTCTGTCTGTCAACATGCTTTCAGTTGACCAAATTGCGGACAATTTCCAATCGATCGAGCTTGAACAATGGGCTCAAAAGATGGATACTAGGTGGGAGCTACGCTTCAAACAACGTGAACCACCTACCGAAGACGAAGTCATCCAAGTCAATTTAGGAGATGAATCATCTTTTAAACCAATCTTCATCAGTAAAAGTCTATCTGGCGATGAACGAAAATCTCTTATGCAGCTTATAAGAGAATACATCGACTTCTTTGCATGGAGCTATAAAGACATGCTAGGCCTAGGCCCTAAAGTCGCCATGCACCGCCTAAATATTTCGTCTAAAGCTAAGCCAGTAAAGCAGCAACAACGACGATTCCGACCAGCTGTCATGGAGGCCATCGAGAATGAAGTCAAGAAACTCATTGCCAGTGGATTCATTCGCAAAGAACAACACCCTGACTGGGTTGCCAACATTGTTCCAGTCATAAAAGAATGATAAAGTTTGAGTCTATATCGATTACCATGATTTGAACTCTGCATGCCCGAAAGACGTGTTCCCTCTACCTTCCCTCTACCGATCACCGACGTAATGATCGACAACACTTGTGGCTTCGAACGGATGTCCTTCATGGATGGGTTCTCAGACTACAACCAGATCAAGATGTTCTCTGACGATAAGAAGCACACATATTTTCGAACACCGTTGGGGGTATACTGCTATACGATGATGCCCTTTTGATTGAAAAATGTAGGGGCGACATACCAGCGAGCCATGAACACAATTTTTTACGATCATTTGTGCAAAATAGTGGAGTGTTACATAGACAATATCGCAGTTAAAAGTCGTCTCAAGGGCAACCACCTCCAAGACTTGAGAATGGTGTTCGAACTAATGCGCGCACATCAACTCAAGATGAATCCAACCAAGTCTTTTCTAGGAGTCTCCAGCGACAAATTCCTTGGTTTTGTCATCACTTCAAAGGGTATACATCTTGACCCGAAGAAAGTGAAGGCCATCCTCGATATGCATCATCCAAGAAACCTCAAAGAGCTACACGGACTGCAAGGATGGCTAGCCTACATCAGACGATTCATTTCAAACCTTTTTGGAAGATGTCAACCGTTCACTCAGCTCATGAAGGAAGGCGTGTCTTTTATCTAGACTACAAAATGTCAACGCGCATTCGACGACATCAAGAAATACCTCACAAGCCCTCCAGTATTGGTAGCTCCAATAATGGAGAAGCCTTTCTTACTGTATGTCCGTGTTATGGACCATTCTCTTGGCGTCCTATTAGCTCAGAAGAATGAAGGCGGCCATGAATATGGAAACTACTACCTCAGCTGCACAATGGTGGGTGTCGAGCACAGATATACACTGGTAGAAAAGGAATGCCTTGCACTGGTATTTGTTATCCCGAAGACACGCCACTATGTGTCTGGGCAGACTATCCATATCATATCTAAAGTCAATCCTTTCAGAATACTCATGACTAAACCGGGTTCACTCAATTCCTGTTTAGCTACGTGGGCAATGCTATTGACTCCATACGATATGATGTTCGTGCCTCAGAAGGCAGTAAAAGGCCAAGCATTTGCTGATTTCCTAGCAGCCCATCCGGTGCCAGAATCTTCCAAACTCTACGATGAAATCTCCGATGAAGTAGTAGAGTCTAACACTGCAACTGAGAAAATATTGTGGCCGGAGTAGGTGTCATGCTCATGTCACCCGACCATCTGGTTATACATCATGCATATTCTCTCGTGGAACCATGCACCAACAATGTGGCTTAATATAATGCCCTATTAATCGGTCTGTAATTGGCTAAACAACTGGGAGTTGACTATCTAGAAGCTTACGACAATTCCAAGCTAATAGTTAGTCAAGTCCGAGGGGATTATAAAGTTCGTCACGAAGATCTCATCTCCTACCACAGAGCAACAATCGAGTTGGCATCTACTTTCGCTGGATTCTTCATCGAGCACGTGCCTTGATTACAGAATATAGAAGCAGATGCTCTAGCCGGTCTCGCTGCTTCCTTGACCGTCCCTACCAATACTCAACAGTCGATCACAGTGTCTGGTTGAGAACTATTCTGTGTGAAAAATTCCTTACATATTCATCACAGTTACACAACGAAAACAAACGATGATGTTAAGACTGAAGATTTTCTTTCATAGACTACACCGTCTATGGAATCCTCCCCAAGGACCCGAAGGAAGCAGTGTATATCCAAAGGCGATCCCTCAGATTCTACTAAGACTCAGATACCAAGATGCGGTACCAATGCTCTTACGACGGGCTACTTTTACGATGTTTATCAGACACAGAAGCCAATCATGCACTCCGGGAGGCTCACGACGGAGTTTGTGGTGCACATCAACCATGCCCCAAATTACAAGATCGCCTCAAACGAATTGATTATTATTGGCCCACGATGATAGCAGATGCTGTTGAATATGTAAAAAAGTGTAGAGCCTGTCAGTTCCATGCCGATTTCATTCATCAACCTTTAGAGTTTCTACACCCGACGACAGTATCTTGTCCTTTGGAAGCCTAGGGCATGGACGTCATAGGACTAATCAACTCGCCATCTTCTAGAGGATATCGTTTCATCCTAGCCATAACCGATTACTTCTCCAAATAGGCGGAAGCTATACCGCTTACCGAAATGAAGGCGTCAAACGTGATCAGTTTTATCAAATATCATGTTATCTACCGCTTCGGCCTACCTCACAGGATCATCCATGATAATGGTCCACAATTTGCAAGCCATGCATTCTATCGGTTCTGCGATAGGAATCGAATCCAAAATGTAGCCTCTACTGCCTACAATCCAGCGGCCAACGGGCTAGCAGAAGTCTTCAATAAAACCATAATTAAACTTCTTAAGAAACTCGTGTCTTCGAACAAGCACGATTGGAATAAGAAGCTCGGCGAATGTCTATGGGCCTATCGTACAACGGTCCGGACTCCAACAGGAAGTAAGCCATTCTCTCTTGTTTATGGGAGCGAAGCAATTTTTTTCCTAAAAATCCATATTCTTTCTTTTCGAGTAGCCATAGCCAGCAAGTTGACGACCGAAGAAAGCTACCGTCTGCATCTACAAGAGCTTAAAGTGCTGGAGAAAAAATGCTTGTTAGCTCAGCAGCGTATTGAGCTAAACCAAGCACGCCTTTCCAGAGCCTTCAATAAAAAGGTGAAAGAAAGAATCTTCCAAGTCGGTGATCTAGTCTTAGCAGTGAGAAGACCAATAGTCATGACGCACAAAACAAAAGGAAAATTTCAGCCTAAATGGGAAGGTCCTTTCATTATAGAATCAGTGTATTCTAACGGTGCGTACCGAGTAACCAAGCCTGATGGCGACTTGCTCATGATGCCTATCAACGGCAAGTTCCTGAAAAAATACTATGTGTAACCATCTGTAAATAGTGTTCATATATCTCCAGTCATGCAAATGTACAGTGCGATGTTTATGTGATTCGGAGAAATTTTTTTCTAACTATTATCCGTATTTCAAGAGTCTTGAATACGCCTTAGATAATAGGTCCTCTAAAATATTTTCCCCAGTGAAATCATTTCCGTTTTTGACTCTGTCCAAACTCAGTTTGACGAAAATAAGTCACATCCCTATTAGCTCTAAATTATTTTCCGATAATTATTTCCCCAGTGAAATGATTATGTTTTGCCATGTCCATATAACCTCTGAGCAAAGCATTCATCAAGGATAATCACGTCCATATTACCTCTGAATTATCCACTCCTACCTAATGTTATATATCCTTCCATGTCCATATCACCTCTGGTCAGATATAGAACATCATCTACTATTACGTCCATATTACCTCTATTAGCAGCTTCGTTCAACCTATTATCTATATTCAAGAAAAAAAACTTGATTATAAAATGGATAATAAGTCCACATCAAATTTTCTAGCAGAATACCTACCAGAAATATCCTTACTACGTCCACATTACCTCTAGTCCCGATATTTCACAAAACCACATTCATTCTTTATTCTTTACTTGAACGTCTATCAAGAGACGGGAAAAAAGGGGCACAATAGCCTCGACGGCTGAAAAAACAACAACAGTTACAAACAAAAAGTCTAAGGGATACATAGTCGATTGATATTGTCCCTTAGGGCCGCGATTTCGGCTTCAGACTTCGCGGTAGCTCGGCGGCGTGCCTTTTTTTGACGAGCGGCTTCATCCTAAAAAAGAATTAGACGTATATGCTCTCCCATCAACTTCGCCAGTTGTTCTTCTAAATGGGCAGAAGTGGTGGCGATCATGGCAGCCTGAGCCAAGTAATCCTCTTGCTTGGATATTGCTGACCTCAAGTTGGCTTCCAGTTGGGCGATCTCGTTCTGGATCTGCGCGATCTGATTACACGTCTCGGTGATCTGCACAACCAGTTTATTCTTCGACGCAACACGCGCCTCACTTGCAGCGTTGAACTGACCATACTGGTCAGCCAATTCGCTGATCTCTTAAATGAGGGCATCCTTCCTTGCCTGGAAAGTAGCCTTCTCTTCCACAAGAGCCGTGATCAAAGCCTCATCTTCTGTACGGAACAGGGATGACGGGTTCCGTTGCTTGGCATCCCGGAATCGGGCTACTTGACCCTCCAGGTCATTCAAAACTTTTCTCAGAGTATTAGCCCGCTCTTCAAAGCCGGCAATGCTCTCGAGGGCTGCCACTTGGCATTCGGCAACAGCCTTCACAGGGCCAAAGGCAATATTCTGATTTAGGACTCCAAGAAGCTTTATTTTCAGCACAGAGTAGATAGCTTTGATGACTTCCTGGGCCATCTCGTCGTCTTTAGTGGAGGTCACCGGAAAGAAGGCTTGGAGAGTTTCTTCCGCTCCAGGAAGGGATACCTGACAAGAAGTCGAACCTGACAAAAAAAATATATACATCAGTAACCCAAAAAAAGAGAAAAATATAAAAGAGTTATAATTTTGTACCTTCGGCTTACTCGGCACCAGGCTGGGCTACGCCATCAGTCTTGGCTTCGGGGAAACCGAGAGCAGGCCTAGATTGTTCAAGAAGAACAATATCAAGGCCCTGAGCGCATCAGGCCTGATATCTTTGACAATCCTAGCCGAAACGGAAGCATATTCAACAACAGCCCCCTCAGCAGGCTGCTCAACTTCTCCTTCTGTAGTCGATACCAGCTCACTAACAGCTCCCTCGGCAGCAGGCAATTTTGGAGGAGCCGGGAACAACTTATGTCCTTTCCCCAATGCCTGGGGCTATCTTCGCGAGGGGTTCCTTCCCCTTGTCTACAAGGGAACATACAGTCGTGGTCAGCCTCACGAGGAGCATGCAAAATCGAAGTCGAAAAATCTCATCCGAAAGGAGGCACAAAGATAATGTACCCGCAGGAGGATGAGCCGATTGGACTTGATTCTCATCTAAGTCCCTCATCACGGCTCCAATCGCTGACATATCTCCCAAATAAATGTCATAGGAGGGACTGATCTTTTGGTTGTCATCATGGTCTGGGCCTTCGCCCTGATCATCCCATCGCTCAACTCTTAAAACTGAAGAAGACCCTCCCTCATCCATCGGTCGAGGATGGGCAGGGGACACCGTTGTCGCGTCCACCTCCTCAGTTGAGGAGGCACCCACGTCACCTACAACTTCAGGGTCCTGTGGAAAGGACAAACGCAAGGGTGAGAATGCCTCTAAAGGTTTAACCAAAACAGCTATGGAGTCTAGGAAGGGATCTACCTTCCGAATGGTTACGGGCTGCAATGTAATTTGTCGAGAAGACCGTCTGCGAGGAGGCGAGCCGGCACCCACATCTGCGACCTTCTTCCTCCCCCGGAAAATAAATACCTTCTTCCTTTTAGGCTGTGGAACCAGTTCGGTGGAAGCTTTCGTCTTATAAGGAATGTCGGGAAGAGGTTTTTCAGTATCCTCTCTTTGATGTGCTGCAACGATATGCTCCTCAACAACAACTCTCTGTTGCGGCGCTGCAGCCGGTTCAAATGTGGGCACGATACCTTCCTTTCTGCTACTCCCCATTGCGCGCACTCGTCCTATATCAGCAAGGGTAAGGGCAAGCCTAGTCCCCGATATAAAACAATGCTCACGATCATACCGAGAAGGAAGGATATTGACCTGAATATAGAACTTAGCAGCAACAAAGAGCATATGGGTGTAGGGTTTATCTTCGGGCAAGGTAAAAACTGTCCCTTTACATCTAGCATTGTAGTAGCCCCATACATGTGCCCCGTCGATCAGAATCCCTATCGACTGGAGATGAGGACTGGGATTGCCCAAGAGAAGCTGGCTGTAGCCGAATTATCGTGTAAAGCGGCTTGACTGTAACCCCTCTTCCCGATTTTTTTTTTCAAAAAGAAAATTATTTTGTATTTATTCTAATTATCTTATTTTAATTTTCTTGTATTGAATATTATGACATCATTTTCCATCGTATTTCCCTTTAGGTTGATCGAAGCATTTGTTTTTTGAAGTTTTATTATTGGAATTACAAGAGACGTGGGTTGTTACATTTTGGACTTTCAAACTTTGGCTTCAAGAGTGATTTGAAAACCCTACCCATTTTTGTCAATAAAGAGAGTTCTGTTTATCTATTTTCAACTAAGATTTTGATACTTCGATTTATTTTCATGGTATCAAATATCTAAATATGACGATTATTGGTTGCATTAAGATTTGATTTTATACCAATATACTTTAAATCCTTCGGTAGCAATGAATATTATTTAAAATATTTTGGATGACTAAAAAGTTTGATTAATCTAGGTTTAGAATTCTTTTGATTCAAATTAATGTATTAGGATTATATTAAACTAGTTTTCGATATTCTTTTGATTTTCAAATTAATGAGTATTGTATTAGATTTGATTAATTAAATTATGAATATTTGATTTAAATTATGATAAGATTTATCCTTCAAGTATAGGGTTTAAAATCACTTATAGGATGGGATTAAATAAATGAGAATACTTGTTAGTATACTATTAGAGTAAATATTTTTACTAGTATCCTAATTTGAATAATTTAATTTGTCTAAATCTCTACATCCTTATACGGCATTTGTTAATTTTTGTATCTTATTTTAGGATTATGGAACTTCTATGTTATCTCGTTGTTGTTGTTTTCCACTTATCCTAAACCTATAACAGTTAAATTCATGATGATTATTTTCGAGCCATATGCATAGCTATAATGATATCTGCATAGATATGGATATACACCATATCCTTCTCTGTTGTCTATGACCCTATCCAGACTTCCTCCAAGTATATCCCGAACTTTCTCCTTCTCCGTATATACACATTCAAGACTTATACATGGAGAGAAAAGCCTGACCTCAACTCTGCCACCTATCCGCATCGCCTCTCGACCACCACCAGTCGCCATCACCGCATCACCATACCAGCAGCCCCGTCGATACCCCACGGATCGAGCCGATGATGCCGTAACACCAAAGACCAACACACTACCACCACCAACAGTCGTGTCCGGACCCGTGTGTCCGTGTCTACCCTTTCTTATTCCCTTAAACATTACAAATCCAGTTCGTGTCGGACACACCCGACACGAACAGTACCACCATCCATATTGAACATCACCACCACCATCACCACTTACCTCCACCATGGCCGCTCCTACAGCACCGGAATGCCCGACTTGAAGTTCGTCGCCGTTCCGTACTTCCGCGTGGACAGCGTCGTCGCGATCCGTTGTTGAGCCGTGCCTCGTCAACGTTTCTCGGCCCAGTCGGGCGGTTCCCGACCCACCTCTGCCCAGGCTCCGCTGAGCCTCAGGCAGACACCACCACCGCCAAAACCGCCGCTTCCCGGAACCCTCGTCGGCTCCTCCGCGAGCAGCTCCTCACACACCGCCGCGTGAACAGCCAACCCCGCCCTTTCCGACCAAATCCGCAGTGCCTACCGCGCCTTTTCTCCAGATCTGCAGCCGAGCCCTAGCCGCCTCCAGCGTGTGATCGCCGGCCGCATTGAGCGACCGTGCCGCCGTGATTGGGCGTCTGCGGGGCCGACAAAAGAGCCAGCCACCGTTCTCTTCCGCCGCGTCCACTGTGCGGTCTAGCCCCTGTGCCTCGTGCGACCGCCGTGCCTCGGCGAGATCCGCAGCGCCGCGCTGCCTTGACAGTCGATATTCACCGTTGGACCTCTCCCCGCTGAGCTCCGCCGAGCGTCCCTCTCCCTGCCAAGCGCCGGCGCCGAAGCCGACTCCGACGAGACCACCCGTCATCCCCATCAGTGTCGAGTACGAAGACAGCGTCGAGAACCCCAGCCTTGTCCGCCTCTCCCTCTCCTGGTGAGCCCTCTCCCCTCTCCCTCTCCATCTCGATCCCTTCATTCTCCTTCTCCCTCTTCTAACTTTAGGCCTCGTTTGGTTCACGGAAAGGAAATTAATTCCATGTATTTTCCATGGGGATGGGAAAGTAGAATTCCTATCAAATTTTCTTTCCTATGTTTGGTTGGTGTAGGAAAGGAAAGAAAAAAAAATATCATTGTTCCAACAATATCCAATGTCAACATAATTATAATGAAAAGTTAATTGGTAAAATATGTAATAAATCAAGACTACTTTTGTCATAATGTTTAGTAATTAATGTTGGAAAAGGAGGAGGGAAAATGAATCCCATGGGTCATGAGAGGAATCATTTTTCCTTCTATTTTCCTCCATGTCAGAAAAGTATTTTCCAAATTTGTGGCTACCAAACAAAGAAAAGGAGCAAGTTTCCTTCCGGATTCCTTGAATCCGTGAACCAAACGAGACCTTAGTTCTTCAGAACAATGGGGGAGAGTGAGTAATATGCTATAGAAATATTTAGTGTTTACACCAAAACCGAGGATACACTTTAATGGATATTAATATGATAGTATTAGTAGTAGTTATGTTAGAGCAGTAACATTGGTGTCATTAATTGTTAAATTTTACTATCATTACGCCTATATTTGTGCACCTGCACTATTAGGTAGCCTTATATTGTACAGAGCAGTATAATGTTTGTATATAGCTATTGTTATTATTATTTTGACTTGGTTATTTTGGGCCTTTAATTATAGATATTTTCTTAGATAAATATATCTTTCTTCAACTAAAATATACATAAATGATTTGTTTAAAAGTAGTAAGGGGCATATGGTTAATTTGGCAAATTTACTTTATTATACGAGCTTGATTTGTAACTTATAGATGACCATTATAAGACTTTTTCTAAAAACCAATATATACATTTTATATATTTCTAAGAATATAACATTTGGGCTTTATATGCTAGTGGGCTTAAATCTATAGCAGTAGCCTTGGGCCTTAGGCCTATATACATATTTGGGTTCATTATTATCATTAGACTTAAAATAGTATTACATGTTTTATATATAAGCTTTAATAAAAATCAATCTAACATTTTTGTTGGGCTTTCGTATGCCTTGAGCTTAAACATATTTTATATGCTAAATAATATTAATATGCCTTTAATACGAGTATTTTTATACCTACAAAAACATTTAGAGGGTGTTTTATACATATTAATTTCTGAATGGCTTTCTTTTATATGATAAAATAAATATGTTGATTGGGCTTTTGAACCGGTTGGATTTTATAAATTCATATATAAGAGTCTAGGAGGGATTCATAAATATTTTCAGAAATCAAATACTATTTTGACTAGTAATTAGTGGATATATTCTTAAAGACGTTTTAGAATATTTCATAAGACTTCCTAAAAAATTATTATTATAAATATTTTCTAAATAAAAACCTCTAAGAGTATATATATATATATATATATATATATATATATATATATATATATATATATATATATATATATATAGTTAAAGGAATTGCCAAATCAAATTCTCCTTAAAGTAGATTAACCCTTAATTGCGACTAATTGTAACTTCTTGTTTTCTTGCATTGAATTTCTTTGTATCGACCTTAGCTAACTGGACTATGCGGGACCCAACAAGATGGTTTGTTTTACCAGCTAAGGACCTCAGGCAAGTACACTTTCTGATTGCTTTCCGATTTATAGTAGTCTTTTTATTTCATGTCTATATATATATCTTGCTGTTTGTTGACACGCTCGTCACACGGAGTAGTCGGGAGGGAAAATATCTCAGTAGACATTTGGACTACCCAGAACTATTCTCGTGTCTTTCGTGAATGCTAGCAGCTGCACACGACACGTGCAGTGTGCCTTATTTATCCCTAGCCGTTCACATGTTGAAAATGATATTTCACACCACATAGGTAGTTGTCTTTTTATTTTTCCTTTATTTCTCCACCGTGCCATGTCATCAGTACTTTTCAGTTTTCATATCTCATATGTTATTTTCATATCTTGTTAATTCTATTGTGTTTTCGCATTGTCGTCGGTTTGTGTACTTGTTCCATTCCTGACTGGAAACCAACATTTTTCAGGTTAGCTGTGGCTCCACTTAGCTTGGGAGATACGGGTGTACTTGCAGACAGAAACCTAGAAATAGATTTGTATCATTTTTATTAATTGTGAGAATTGTTTATTTTCTTTAAATATAAATATTGTAATATATTTAGAAATGTGAATGAACAACAAATATTATATTTTGAACATTTACTTCTTGCGGGCTTGACAGCGTTCTACCGCCGACTCTGCGGCGTAGGCTGGCTTGGACACGTCTCGTATCCGAAAAAGCGGGTGCGGGTCGTGACATCGACAAATAAGGTTCCATGAAAGTGTGGTTCCTGTTCCTGAACACCATATGGAAAGGCCTAATGGATTGGAGCCAACGAAATACCCCAATAGGAAGGCTAGTAGTGAGTGCTCCCTCATCTACTAGGGTGTCTCCCGTACGACCACTACCAGACAGAGGCGATACTATGAAGAATTCATAGTTCTATAGAAAACTCAAAGCCCTCATGTAAACATGCACCCCTGTAACGGTCTAATCCGTGTCTCTGAGCCTCCGAAGGAAAGCATCTCTCGCCAAAGAATCTACCATCAGCCCAGCGTTCATTAATTTGGAACAAAGCAACACCAGCCACCCCATCAGATAGTGGAAGGGTAACTCAGTTCTAGCAAAGTCCTTCCTGCCTTCGGGTGTTATCGCGTTCACAACAAAATGTCGCAAACCCCGTTGGATGGCACAGACCATCGCTGGAAGCAGAACAAGATGGCATCTAAAGGCCAGCTTTACAGCCGGGAGTATCATGCCCCGGCTTATTCTCTCAATAGACCCTGAACCACTAGGGACTACGCAGTCACGAAGCCATATCATCAGAAAAGCAGCTAGCACCGCCTTTTCTGACATCTTGAACTCAGATTGCCTGAAGAAATAATAAATCGGGGAGTTTTCCTCAGGATCATCACTATCTTCGGCATCCACAGCTCCGTGGTCTACCATCAACTGCTCTATCTCAGAGCTCGTCAAAGGCTTGCGAGACGAGAAGGAGACTGGGTCGTTCCCCCTTCCCTGGTGAAAATATAGTTAGTCCAGGCCCTCGTATGTGGAAGGGACCCTTCAGTCTTACCCTTCTTCGTAATCTGGTGATAAATAAAAAAGTGATAAAGTAACTCGTTGTACACATTCATCATCTTGGAGTTCTCCTTCTCCAAATCTGTGAGCTCTGCATCACAGGGGACATATTCTGCGTATGGCTCCGTCCCCCAGGAAAGTTTGGATATTGCCTGCATCTCGTGAAGAGCAAAACCCATCTCCCCACCCGGAGTAAAGAAGGTGCACGTATGATGGTTGTACAATTCTGCCAAGGGGCAAACATCAGCCAGTTAACCTTAATACCATATTGGGTGGCCCTGACGGCATAAAGAAGACCGACAGCTTTTAGGGTGGCCTCGTAAGTCGAGAGCACCCATCCAGTAAAGTCACTCCAGAACGGATAAGAATATCTCCAGCCTTCCATCCGCATCTTCCCTCCTGGATATGACTCCTTCGACAGCATCAAGTTGGAGAGAGTCTCAGCAGCATAAGAATGAAGATCAGTCGGGGCATCGTTCAGTATAACACCCGGTTGTAGCCCTCTTATGGAGTAGGACATGGAACCCTTGACACACTTAAACGTGTCCTTCTTCTGGTCACCAGAGTTGAACTAGATCCTGCCAGAAACAACCCCAGGCAGTTCAGGGGTCAAGTTCCATTTCATTTGCCTCTGTACAGCCAGATGAGCAAACGTTGACAAAGGGTTTTGGCGCTTCATCGATGGCAGTCCTATCCTTTGGTCATTTAACTTAACTACTAAAGGATCTTCCATACATATCGTCGTGTGATCCTCGAATCCGACGCTGTCACCAAACAGGAAGTATGGCTTCTTCCAACGGTATATCCCTCCGAGCTTCTCATCATTAATCATCTGCTTCAGAAAGGTTTTGTCCTGTTCAATTATGGCGATCGTCCGTTTCGTAGGTTGGTCATGACTGATCTTGGCCTGAATATTGCTGACTATGCTGGTTATGAGGCTTGTACTGAAGACATGGAAAGCAGAGCCGAAAGGGATACCGCCAAGCTCCGGGACAAACATGTTAACTGCAAGGACAAAAGAGAAAGTCAGACTCAGAATCCACAGAAAAAACTAAGTGCTGAATGACTCTTATGCGCCCAAAGGGCTATACGCCCAAAGGACTATGCGCCCAAAGGAATATGCGCCCAAAACAAACATGTGGGCGCATAACGTGTAGCAGTTATGTGGGCACATAACATGCAAACGGCATATGGGTGCATAACATGGCAACATGTGGGCGCATAGCACACCACAGTGTTGGCGTATGACTTCTGTAGGCGTGTAAGAATGCTCACAGAAGTATGTTGCCTTAGGCGCATGCGCCCAGGGAGAAGAAAAGTCTGAGCATCGCGAATTAACACTCGAGACTTTGTTTTTTGGGGCGTGCCCTTACCCAGAATCGGGTCCTGGACTGGCAAGGACGCTGCCGCAGGAGGAGAGCCACTAGGTGCAGCCCCTTTGCCTTTCGCAGATCTCTTGGCGATCTTGGGAGACATGATTTGTAAAAAAAGAAGATGAAGAGTCTTTTTGAAAGTTCTAAGAGAAATGAGAATAATGAACTTTCTTTCTCTTTCAAAGCCTATTTATAGGCGTGGGCCACTTCCTATGCGCCCACTATTTTTTATACGCCTATGCGCCCACCATAGCTTATGTGCCCACGTGAAGATCCAGCCGCATGTACTATGCGACTGCCACTTGCTGACATGGACAACGTATGAAGGATGGACCTCTTCAAATTCCATCCCGATGAATCTGTCAGTTCAGATTTTTGAGAAAGATCTCAACAGCCGTCTTTCTGACAGGCTGGCCAAACTCTATGTGCCCAAAGAGAGAGAGACGTGTTATGCGCCCACTGCATCACGAGTAGACGGTACATTCTTCTTTCAAAGTATTTTGAACTAGTTCAAGTATCAAAAACTTTGAAGGAGGTCTTGTAGAAGCATAAAAATTTTAGCAAAGAAGGCTTATGCGCCCAAGCCTATGAGGACACATGCACCCCCGTGAAACTCTATGCGCCCAAGTCACCCTGTGAAGCTCTATGCGCCAAGTCACCCTGTGAAGCTCTATGCGCCCAAGTCACCCTGTGAAGTTCTATGCGCCCAAGATAAGCTCCACCAGAAGGAGGGTGTATATCACTGTTTCAGGCTATGTGTCCAAGCCATAACATCCCCTGACTCGGTCAAAGCCACGATCAAAACGTGCACCGAAGCGTACGGCTACGTCAGTCTCCACGAGTAGTCGTGCACCAAAACGTACGGCCACGTCAGCACCACAATCAACCCACGATCACGCAGCCTGCATGCGCCTACATCTTATGTGCCCAAAGCAGGACCATGAGCCCACATGAAAATCAGTATGTTTTCTCATGTGGGCGCATAACATCATTCTAGCTCAAAAACTACTATAAAAAGGGGTCTCATTCCTCCTCAAAATACAGAACGGAGAGCATTTTCAAGTGCAAAATTGCTGCACTTCTTGCCAGTGAGCCGAGAGTTAGCAATTTTCTTAGATTTTCTTCCACTTTTGTAATCGGAATGTCAACAGAGTAAAGGAGAAACTGCCACTCGATCTCCATCGTCCATTCCCCAGAATTCTTTTTTGTACTCGGGGATCCTCAGCGCAGGATCTCTCAAGCGTACTCAATTTGTGGTGCCTTGCGCCAATAAAGAAAATACAACGTTTCTTCTTCTTTTTGTGTGTGTCCACAGAAGTGGAGAGGAGTGAACACATTTGGACTTGGCACAATAAGCGATGAAAAATCGTGTGGCTTGCCAACTTGATCGAGCTCTAGGTAACCGTTCTTGGTTCTCTAAGTTCCCTCATGCCATTGCTACAGGACTTGAGCCCGAAACTAGCGACCATTCTCCTATTCGAGTGGTTATGGCAGAGAGACAACTGTACAAGCCTCTCCCTTTCAAATATGCCAATAATTGGCATTTAATGGCCGACTATTTCGAAGTGGTAACAAAGGGACTGCTTACTTCTGCCGATGGCAACCCACAATATAAGCTTGTGCACAAATTGAAGATAACGAAGGCATTATTGAAGCATTGGTACCGTCATCGTCCCATGAAGGACTTAGAAGCTAAGGAGGTCGAGCTTCGAACCGCTCAAAATAAACTTCAACAACACATACTCAACCTGATGCTAGCTACCAAAAAATAAGGAATATCTTAAGAGGTGCGCATACTCCGTCTCCAGCATAAATTTTTTTTGGCACAAAGAGCTAATGTACATGGCTCAAAAAGGATGATAGATGCAGTGGATTCTTCTACGATGTAGTCCGGGCCCATCAACATCAAAACAATATTACAAGCCTACTAGAAAGGGACGGGAAAGCAGTAGATGTAGGAACGAAATCGTAAAGCAGAATACTCTAGAGGGGGGTGAATAGAGTAGGCAGCGAAATTTTGCTAATAAAAAGCTTGTTAGCAGTTAGATCATAAGTATAATAATAATCACAAGAAGTAAATGACATAATTTAAAAGTGATCAGAAGGCAAACGCAAACACCAAGATTTATACTGGTTTCCCTCTGGTGAGGACTAGTCCAGTCGGAAGAACTCTAGCTTCCAGTTGAATCCACTATTGGAAAATCCCACAAGTTTTCATACGAAGTCCTTGCAACTTCTACAGACATGAGCTTTGATACGAAGAACTCGTCCAACTTCAATTGTGAAGATTTGAATCTTCTATCAAGCCTTTGATTACAATCTCTCTTGAAACTTCTAGACCGTACCGCACTGGCAAATCGACTAGAGGATTGTAACTGGCTTGGGATTTGAAAATGAAATCTTTTAAGAACTCTTTGGAAGACTGAAGGCTTAAGAAGAGAGAAGATTGAAAGTGAATTAGTGTGTTAAAAAGATCAAAATGCTTCTCTATTTATAGCTTTTCCAAAGACAGAACTCTGACAGAATTTGGGCAGAATTCGGACAGAACTCTTTGTAACAACCCGTAACTGAAGGATGACCAAGTTCAAAAACCCAACGTTCACTAACGTTCCACATGGCCGAACTCTGGCCGAACTCGGGCCGAGTTCTCCTGAGATTCTGCCAGTTTATTTTTGGAGAAAAAAAAATAAAGTTTGGCTTTTTGAATAATCCTTCAAGGGCTTTTTGTAAAAAGAATATTTTTCAAAAACATGACTCGGTGTACAATGTATTCCTAGACTCAAATAAAATGAAAATTATATTGCATAGCAGGAAGTACATTCTGAAGTGGCAAACGACTTCAGTCTTGAACATTGTTGATAACCATTGTTGAGCAGTGTCCTAAACGTCGTAGGTAACATTTGACTTGACTTGCATTTATATCGAGACAGAGTTTGATCAATTATTAAAATCAGGTTCGACCATGACCAATGGGCCAACAATCTCCCCTATTTTGATAATTGACAAACCTTGCAGATATAACATCTAAGCTTGGAATCAAATCAAAATAGTAAAGAAAAATTGTTCATATCCTGTATTTCACAAAAGATGTTAGATCCTTATTTCTCCCCCGTTGTCACTTAGCAAAATAATTGCATAAGAGAAATCTTCCCCACAATCAATGCATAAGTAACAAACAGTGAAAAAACACAAGAAGGATAAATAATCATGACGTAGAAATAGAATAACATCACAGGCATGTATTTGTCTCAGGCAGTATGTAAAGAATGAAGCAACATAAAAAGATAGTGCTACTATAAACTGAAACAAATAGAGTGCTGAATAAATATACTAAGATGCCAAAATCTGAGGCATAACCAAAAACAACCATGTCCATGAATAGTCACATAAGAAGAAAATACTGATAAAATCTAAAAAAGTACTGATAAAATCTTGGAATGTCGGAGCATTTCCAAGTAAACATAAGACAGAAAGTAACAGTCTCAATAATCTAACATATCAAAACTCATCATCATCAACATCATCATCATCAGCTGCAGATCCAGCATGTCCAGAAGGACCCGCTCTAGAAGTACCAGCGCCATAAGTGTGAGGGGTGGCGCCAACGGTACGATACCAATCATATGTGTTCCCTGGCTGGAACAGAGAGTGTACCGCCTCGTCGTCAATGCGGTAGCCAGAAACAGAAGGGTCTTGAGGCAGAGAGCTAGCAGAATGTCCCATCTGCACAAACCTCAGATCGGCGAAGGAGTTGGCAATCGCCTGGAACCGAGTCACATCACAGAACTCGTGTTCCCTAGAGGTCTCAACATAAAAAGACTGCAGGTCTAATAAGTGCTGATGGATACCCTCAAAAGTTATAGGGTAGGAATGAGGAGGAACAGGTACTGCGGGATCAGTGGGAGTAGATGCAGGAGGAGTAGGTGCAGTGGGTGGAGGAGCAGATGCAATGCTGCGACGAGAGAGTTTGAGAAACTTGGGCTCGGGGTCGACAGCACAAGTAGATAAATCAATATCAAATCTCTGAAATATGCGAGGAATGAGCATTGCATAAGACAGGTTGCGGTCTCTCCCGCGACATCTACCCATCATCTGAATAATACTCTTAGGGGCAGAAATAGGAATCGCCTTAAGAATATGATAAAGAGCAGAAAGCTCAAGTGCAGTGACATCATCTTTAAAAGTGGATTTCGGAAGTAAGGTGGAATAGATGATGCGATGTAATTCGTAGTTAAACAAGTTCAAGTTATTAGTCTTGAACTTTTCAGGAAGAACGCGTGTGGGTGCACAAAGTTCATTCTTGAAACTCACAAGTGTCGTGCCATCGGGGAAATCAAAATCAGTGATGTCATCTAGCGGGACACCTTCGTTTGGAATACCAAGGATTTTTGCTAACATGTCATCAGTGAATTCGATATCAATTCTTCTAACACGTGTCCTCGCCGTAAAAGTGTCTAACACGAAATTACAGTAGAATAATCTAATGGCATTAGTGGCAATGGAGAATTGTAAGGTGACAAAATATTGTAACCCTAATGTCTCAAAATAAAGACGGTGATCCGGAAAGATAGTCCACTTAATCGGCGATCCAGTGCAAATAGTACGCATGTTAAAATCATCGTACCACAATAACGCTTGATCGGAAGTTTTAAAATAAAACTCATCCGACGCACCATCGTCCGATTGGACCGGAGAAAAGAGGCAATCCGTGTGTGGATCTGAAGATGATGCCTCTTCACTGGCATTGGTCTTCTTCCTCTTGAAGGGATTAAACTTATGCATTCTTTCCCAAAAATTTATACAAACCCTAAGTATTGAAAAGTGGTGGAAGAAGGGATTATACCTTCCAATAATCGGATATATTGTAGAGGATGATGATCTCCGCACGAGTCCAAAGTTTTGATGCAAAATACCACAAGAATTGGAAGAACAAGGAGGGAGTAGAACTACGGTTCGGAGGGGGCGGAGCTGCTGTTTTGAGGATGTGGAAAGTTATGAAGAAGAAGGAGGCCTCGGGTTGCTGCTGTTATATATAAACACCCAGCCGAACTCTGGCCGAATTCGGACCGAACTCGGGCCGAATTCGCCTAGGGTCGCCTGGCTATATATATATATATATATATATATATATATATATATATATATATATAATTCAAATGAGACCACATTCTTTTTCATTAATTCGTTTCAAATGCTTAATTCAAAGTTTAGTAATTTTAAATCTCAAACTAATATAATTAATATTATTTTATAAATTAATATTCTTTACTCAGCATCTATCTCAGATTAGCTGTAGGAGTACTGTCCCAGCTAACGGAGGTTCACCGGGGAACTCTTAAGTACCGCTTCGCTTCGACCGTAGTCGTGGTGACAGACAGACTCTTTTTATACTTGTCTCGAAAACAGTTTATGAGTATCGAATAAATAATTAATAAAACAAAATTAATTAATATTATTGATATCTAAAATTCCTAATTCTCGACGTAAATAGTTGAAACGATCTTCCGCTAATGGTTTTGTGAATATGTCAGCTAATTGATTCTGTGTGTCTATGTATAC
The DNA here is from genome assembly GCA_029216955.1 of Iris pallida. Lineage (NCBI taxonomy): Eukaryota > Viridiplantae > Streptophyta > Magnoliopsida > Asparagales > Iridaceae > Iris > Iris pallida. The sequence goes on from JANAVB010013597.1 coordinate 12,718,720, forward strand.
AAGGTCTATATCTCCATTTTGTTGATAATCTCTAAGAAAATGATGCCGAATCTCGATATGTTTAGTACGAGAATGACATACAGGATTCTTAGTCAAATTAATAGAACTAGTATTATCACAGAAAATGGATATGTGTGTAAGATGCAATCCATAGTCTTCTAAGGTTTGTTTTATCCACAAAATTTGTGCACAACAACGTCATGCGACGATATCCTCAGCCTCTGTTGTTGATAATGCAACGGAATTTTGCTTTTTACTAAACCAAGAGACTAGAGCTTTTCCTAGGAAATGACATGTGCCGCTGGTACTTTTTCTATCTACTTTTCATCCGACAAAATCAACATCGGAATAACCGGTTAGGTCAAACGACGTAGTTTTGGGATACCATAAGCCGACAGAAGAAGTGCCTTTAAGGTATCGAAAGATACGCTTAACTGCGCACAGATGTGATTCCTTATGATTGGCTTGAAAACAAGCACATAAATAAACACTAAACATAATGTCTGGTCGACTGGCAGTTAAATAAAGTAAGCTACCGATCATACCTCGATACTTACGTATGTCGACAGGTTTGCCTTGTTCATCAATATCAAGCTTGGTTGAAGTCGCCATTGGAGTGCTAAGTGGCTTTGCTGCTTCCATGTCAAACTTCTTTAGTAGATCTTTTTGTGTACTTAGCTTGATTTATGAATGTCCCATTGTTGTTTATTTGATTTGCAGTCCAAAATTTTTTTAGCTCTCCCATCATGCTCATCTCAAACTCATTCTGCATACACTTTGAGAATTCTTGACAAAGAGATTCATTAGTAGATTCAAAGATAATATCATCTACATAGACTTGAATCAAAAGAGTATTATTATTCAAAGACTTTATAAACAAAGTAGTGTCAACCTTTTCCTTTGAAAAATCGTTATCAAGTAGAAAAGAGCTTAGACGATCGTACCAAGCACGAGGGGCTTGTTTCAAACCGTATAAAGCTTTCTTCAACTTGAAAACATATTCAAGAAATTTGAAATCAGTAAAACCGGGTGGTTGAGCTACATAAACCTCTTCTTTTATAAAATCATTTAAAAATGTACTTTTGACATCCATTTGAAATAATTTAAAATTATGAAAACATACAAATACACATAACATGCGAATGGATTCTAATCTCGCAACTGAGGCATAAGTCTCATTGTAGTCGATACCTTCTTCTTGATTGTATCCTTGAGCTACGAGTCGAGCATTATTACGAGTCACTAAACCATTCTCGTTCAGTTTATTTCAGAATACCCATCAGGTGCTAATGACCGGATGATCAATAGGCTTGGGAACAAGTTCCCAAACTTGATTCCGTTCAAATTGGTTTAATTCCTCTTGCATAGCATCTATCCAAAAATTATCACTACATGCTTCATCAATATTTTTGGGTTCAAACTGAGATACAAAAGCAACACAGGAAGCTATATTTTTATTAAAGGAGCGAGTACTTACACCCTTCGTAATCTCACCAATTACCAAGTCCTTTGGATGATCAGCCGTAAACTTCAATCTTTTTGGCAGACTCCGAAGGTAGCTGGTTCCTGGATCTTCTCTAGGAGAATCAGCTGGTACTTTGCTGGGTACATTGAGACCTTCGTCATTGTCATCGATTGTCGTTTGATTTAGTTCATCAAAGGTGACATTGATCGACTCTTCGATGATCATAGTTCTTTTGTCGAAGACTCTGTATCCTTTACTTTTGCTCGTATAACCTAAAAAAATACCTTCATCGGTCTTTTCGTCAAACTTTCCCAAGTTATCTTTAGTATTAAGAATAAAGCATTTACAACCAAATATTCTAAAATATGAAACTGATAGAATTCTATCAAACCATAGCTCAAATGGAGTCTTCTTCAATTTGGATCGAATTAGAACTCTATTGAGAATAAAACAAGCTGTATTGACAGCTTCAGCCCAGAAATACTTGGGTAGGCTAAACTGGTTTAACATTACTCTGTCCATTTCGGATAGAGTTCTGTTCTTACGTTCCATAACTCTATTTTATTGTGGAGTCCTAGGGCAGGAGAATTCGTGTACAAAATCGTGTGTGTCACAAAATTGCTCAAACTTTGCATTCTCGAATTCGCCTCCATGATCGCTTCTAATACGAGTGATCATGTAACCTTTTTCATTCTGTACTTTCTTGCAAAAGGTGACAAATTCTGATAATGTATCGTTTTTGCGTGTCAGAAATATACCCACATGTATCTAGAATAATCATCTACAATTACAAAAGCATATAGATTACCTCCGAGGCTAGCAACTCTGTTAGGACCGAATAAGTCCATAGGTAGTAATTGCAGAGGTCTAGTAGTACATACAGCGTTTACTGACTTGAAAGAGGATTGAGTAGCTTTGTTCTTTTCATATTGACTGCATACCGAATCCTTCTTGAATGTAATGTCCGGTAAACCGCGTACTAGCTTCTTCGTGGATAATCTGGAAAAAGTATCCATATTTGTATGACCGAGTCTCATATGCCACAGATGACTCTCATCGCTTTTAGCCATTAAACATCTACCTGAAATGTTAGTATCTTCTAACAAATAGAAAACATATATATTGTATTCTCTAATACCTTTAAATATAGTACTACCAGTTGAACTATCAATAATAGTACATTTGTCTTTTATGAAGTTAATACCATAACCGTGATCAGCTAAATGGCTTATGCTGAGCAGATTATGTTTTAACTTAGTAACAAGACAAACATCTTTAATCACTGGATATGGTGCTTTACCAATATCACCAATACCGATTATATACCCTTTTAAATTATTGCCGAAGGAGACGTATCCTTCTTTATTCCTCTTCGACAGTGTTACGAATAATGAAGCGTCACCGGTCATGTGCCGTGAGCAACCGCTGTCGAGGATCCATTTGCTCTTAGCATGTGAAGGGTGTTCCACCTACAAAATAATTTGCAGATGAAACTATTGGAACCCATTTCTTGTAGGGTCCTGACTGGTTAGCTTTCGGTATCCATGCATAAATATTTAAATCTACTAGCTTTCTGATTCTACATGCAGAAGATATATGACCAATGAGGCCACAATAATGACATTTAGCATGTTGAGTGTTGAAAGCTGAGTGGTGTACATGGTTGGTAGGTTTAGGTTTTCTAGTATAGAAGAAAGCATACCTATTATCCTGTTTGGGCATAACCTTTTTAGGCAAAGGTTTGATAGGGTTAGGTCTGACAGTGTTAGGTTTGGGAATGTTTCAATTTTTCGGTAAGTGACACGTGTTAGGGTAGGAAGCAGCAGTCTCAGGCTATTTTCCTAACCTAATTTCCAATATTTTGGAAGTGTCATATAACTTAGTATAGTCAGAAGTGAGTGCTTCCATTCTGACTTGTGCACTTTGAAGACTTTTCTTCTCTTTAGAAAGTTCTTATTTCAGTTGGTCAATAACATTATCTTTTTCTTCGGGTGACTTGGTAGTCTCGTGTAATAAGAGCTTAATAGAAGAAAGCTCACCAGACTCACTAACATTATCTTTAACCTCAGCTAGTAGGTCGGTAAGTCTTCCTATTTCACCTTTGTACTCTTTGAGTACCTTCTTAGAGGTCTGATATTTGCTACGCAGTTTCCTGTAATCACTTATCAGTTCACTGAAGGCCTCTCCTAATTGCTTAAAGGTGAAGTCATCATATATATCAACTATAGGTTCAGAGAGTACCTGATCGGATGCCATAAAGCATACATTTGCAATGTCTTCTGATTGTTCATCTTCTGAGTCGCTGGCTTCACTTTCATGCCATATGCTGGTATTGGCATACTTCCGAGATGTTGATCTCTTCAGGTTCCCTTTCTCGTATTTGTTGCTCTTCTTGCTTGTGTTTGTAGGACAGTCCTTCTTCATGTGTCCTTTCTTCTTGCAGCCGTAGCAGACAGCGTCATCTTGATACCAGTTGTTGCCGCCATTATTCTCTTTTGTCTTCTTCTCATATCTCAAGAATTTTTTGAATTTTCTTGCAAGGAGTGCTTGATCTTAAGCATCAGATTCACTGTTATCTGAATCATCTTCAATAGATCTTCTGTGCTGAGCTTTGAAAGCAATTGTCTTCTCCTTTGGTGCAGGCTCTTCAAAGTCTTGTAGCTCTAGTTCATGAGTGAGTAGCTTACCCATGAGTACTTCAAGTGTCATGGTAGTGAGGTCGTTTCCTTCAATGATTGCAGTAGCCTTCGGAATTCAGTTCTTTGTAAGTGATCGCAGGAGTTTGCGAATCTTTTCATGGTTACTGTAATCTTTGCCTAGGGAGGACAAAGGATTTACAATATCCAAGAATCTTTCGAACATCTGAGTAACTGTTTCGTTGGGCTTCATCTTGAACGCCTCATACTCTTGAGTAAGTCTGCTGACCTTTGATTCTTTGACTTGAGTTGTGCCCTCATGTGTGACTTCAAGAAGTTTCCATACTTCATTTGCAGTTGTGCAGATAGGTACCCTGTTAAATTCAGTTCTGTCTAAACCACAAAATAAAGCGTTAATAGCACGTGCGTCAAGACTGGCCTTTTTCTTTTCTTCCTCTGTATATTTGTCAAGGGGTTTTTCAGTTAAAACTCCATCAACATTTATACAACGTGGCTTTTTATAGCCATCAATAACCATAGACCATAAGTCAAAATCAAGAGATTTCAAAAAGAAACTCATACGTGTTTTCCAATAAGTGTAGTTTGTGCCGTCAAATAGTGGAGGTCTGTTTGTGGCTTGGCCTTCACTTGCAAATTTCACAGTTACCATGTGTAAAGCTGTGATCTATATAAAATTGAATATAACTGCTATTTTACCTTGCTTTACCTGTATAACCCGCTTTGATACCAATTGTAGGAACAAAATCGTAAAGCAGAATACTCTAGAGGGGGGTAAATAGAGTAGGCAGCAGAATTTTGCTAATAAAAAGCTTGTTAGCAGTTAGATCACAAGTATAATAATAATCACAAGAAGTAAATGACAGAATTTAAAAGTGATCAGAAGGCAAACGCAAACACCAAGATTTATACTGGTTTCCCTTTGGTGAGGACTAGTCCAGTCGAAAGAACTCTAGCTTCCAGTTGAATCCACTATTGAAAAATCCCGCAAGTTTTCATACGAAGTCCTTGTAACTTCTACAGACGCGAGCTTTGATACGAAGAACTCGTCCAACTTCAATTGTGAAGAGTTGAATCTTCTATCAAGCCTTTGATTACAATCTCTCTTGAAACTTCTAGACCGTACCGTACTGGCAAATCGACTAGAGGATTATAACTGGCTTAGGATTTAAAAATGAAAGCTTTTAAGAACTCTCTGGAAGACTGAAGGCTTAAGAAGAGAGAAGATTGAAAGTGAATTAGTGTGTTAAAAAGATCAAAATGCTTCTCTATTTATAGCTTTTCCAAAGACAGAACTCTGACAGAATTCGGGCAGAATTCGGACAGAACTCTTTGTAAGAACCCGTAATTGAAGGATGACCAAGTTCAAAAACCCAATGTTCACTAACGTTCCACATGGCCGAACTCTGGCCGAACTCGGGCCGAGTTCTCCTGAGATTCTGCCCGTTTATTTTTAGAGAAAAAATAAATTTTAGCTTTTTGAATAATCCTTCAAGGGCTTTTTGTAAAAAGAATATTTTTCAAAAACATGGGTCATTTGTAAAAGAATAGGATGGTTTTGAAAAATATTTTCGGATAACCTATTTACCAGTACGACTCGGTGTACAATATATTCCTAGACTCAAATAAATTAAAAATTATATTGCATAGCAGGAAGTACATTCTGAAGTGGCAAATGGCTTCAGTCTTGAACATTGTTGATAACCATTGTTGAGCAGTGTCCAAAATGTCGTAGGTAACATCTGAGTTGACTTGCATTTATATCGAGACAGAGTTTGATCAATTATTAAAATCAGGTTTGACCATGACCAATGGGCCAACAGTAGACTCGCAGATTGGCATCCAACAAGAGGCAGTCAGGTATTACCCTGAACTTTATAACCAAACAGATTATACGTCCGATCGAATTTTCTACTATTGTTTGCAAAAAGATGGTTATGGCACATGGAAATAGTGAGTTACTGATACATGTTACTATGGAGGAGATTGAGGCCATCATCAAGAGTGCAAAACTAAACAAAGTGCCTGGACCAGATGGGTTTAACAGTAAGTTTTACAAAATTCATTGGGACCATATCAAAACTTATGTGTTAGAGGTGGTTCAAGATTTTCTCGCTCATGGACATCTGCTGAAAAAGCTTAATCACATATTCCTAACCTTCATTCCACAGGTTGAGGGGGCAACGTCTCTATCAGATTTTTGCCTGATTGTATGCTGCAATTACTTGTATAAAATACTTACGCATCTCATGTGCCAAAGAATGAAGAAAATTATGCAGATAATGGTATCCTCGAACCAGGCTGCATTTATAAAGGGGCGGTCCATCTTTGAACACAGCATGTTAGCTTATGAGTTGGTGAAAGATTTCAACAAAATTGGGGGAGCAAAGGCATGTGTGAAACTCGATCTTCGGAAGGCATACGATACGATCAATAGAGAGTTTGTGTGCAAACTGATGTTGGATATGGGATTCGATAGCGTTTGGGTTGACATGGTCCGGGAATGTATCACTACTTCTTTATTTTTAGTCCTCATTTGCAAAAAATCATACGGGTTCTTCCAAAGTAGCAGGGACCTCCGACAAGGTAATCCATTATCGCCTTACCTCTTCTCATTGGTTATAGAATATTTCACGAGTATGATAGATACATCTCTCCACAAGAAACAGATACAATCGTTGTATAAGATGGTGGTCCCATACATTACCTATCTTATTTACGTCGATGACCTTCTAGTACTACTTAAACCTTATCATGAGGGGATAATTACCATTGCTAAGATTATGGAAGAATTTGGCAGATTGTCGGGACAATTTTTGTCAACCAGGATAAAGTAGAGTCTAATTCAATATGCATTTTAGCAGGAAGGAGGAGCAAACTACAATACTTGGAGTCGAGAAAGTGAACTTCTTGTCAGGTATCTCGGTATGCCCTTATGTGTAAATTATGCTCACGACATGGACTGTACTAATATGGTAGAATTCACTAAGCGACGAGTGGAAGGGTGGCAAGCTCAATGCCTTTTAATTAGCAGTCAAATTGAGTTGGTGAGGTTGGTTATTACTGTCCTTACATCCTTCTGGCTACAAGCTTTGCTATTACCCAAAGAAACTATACAAAAAATTGAATGTATGTGTGCAAATTTCATCTAGAGGGGTGGACTACATGCTATTGCGTGGAAACAACTTTGCCAACCACATAAAAAGGGGGAGGCCGTCTACGGTCGTTCCAAATATTACGAGATGCAAAGGGATGAAGCGTGCATAGAATTTTGTGAAGGGTGGTTCTCTCTGGTCGGGTTGGACAAGCAACCGTGTAACTCCACCTCCTAGTTTTGAGAAAATAAATTGATTTAAATTTTTTTATGATTAATGATAGTTGATGATTAAGTTTCAAATAATAAGTTTTTGATTTTTAAAAATAATAAATATGGTGATTGATATTTTGGAGGGAAATTAGCTAGGCAGGATTTATTTTAAATTTTTAAAGTTGGTTATAACAAACTCTTTGTGGCCCCACCATTTTTTTAAATTGATTAATAACTGAAAATTTTATGAATCATGCAATAATAAAGAAGCAGTGGACCTTTTTGTATAAACGTATTACCGGGGGGGGGGGGGGGCTACTTCGCAATTAGTTCAGATCGGGGGGGGGGGGGGGGGGGGTTGTGCAAATTGTACATCCTGTTGTTAACCGAAGCTGGGGAGAGAGAAATCATTTCTCTCGATTTCTTTTTACTCTTCATTTCTTTTTCCCAAATTGAGCTCTGGCTCTAACCTAACTTCCCAGAGTTCTCACCATGGTCACGGCGGCGGCGGTTGCTGATCTCCGACGATAGCGCCTCCTCCCAGCGACGACGGTAGAGCGATCATTTTCGACGACGACGACGGCCACCACTCCACGACACCACAGTGGAGTGATCATTTTTGGCGACGACTAGGCGAGCTTCATCTTCCTCGATGGCGACGATTCGAGGCAGCCATGGCGACTACCGCCTCACCGGCGTCTGTTTTCTGAGTCTCCCTCTGCTGCAACACGCGAACCTCGACGGCTCGCAACCATTCCAGCGACGGCCTTCACGGAAGCTCGTCGATCGGACGACTATGGCGACGGAGGTGGCTAATTTCTCAGTCGGCAGCACGACGATCTCCTCCGCGTAATCGAGCTTTTTCGATCTAGTAGATCTACTTCCGGCGAGTTCCTCAAGCAGCGTTTTTGATGATGGATCGATCGGTGTCGTTGCTTCTTTCATGGTTTGGGGATTGGATTGGGTGACTGGTTGGAGAGATAATTGTTGGTCGAGTTCCAGTAGACAGATCAGGATTGAACCAATTGTAAGTGGATCCGAAGTTTTTGTGTTTGATGATTCTCTTGAAATTTCTTGAGGAAACCGATCCCCGACTCTTATTTATTCTTATGCTTTGAATATGTTTGTTGAAATATTCCAGTAGAGTATCAGATCAGTTAAGGACACGAAGAAGCCATATCGAATCTTCTTGGGACGCGTCATTGCTGCGGATCGGTTTCCTCTAACTCAGGTAACAATTTATATTTATGTCGAGTAGCAATTGTAGGAATGTAGTTTGATGAATATGTGTTGAACAGGTTAGGATCGTAGGGGTTTTTTGGTGGCTGTGTTCTTATGTGCATGTCCAAGCCAGTTCGTGTCTACTTGCGTGTCTATGTGGACAAGGAGTCAGTTGAATTGGGAGTTAGCGAGTGCATGACTTTCCATTCTGAATTTATTATTGATTGGGTTGTATAACTTTTATTTTGTCAATTGTTCTGTATAATTTCATTTTATAATTTGGTTTGTATAATTCTATTTTATAATTGGTTTGTATAATTCCATTTTATCATTTGGTTTGTATAATTTTCTGGGTTGAGATTTATGGTCGGAGTTGTCTGGATGTTGCTGAATAAGAGCAGATGTTATATCTATGTGCTCGTAACCGGGTTGGGTCGTATCCGATATAGAGTGTGGCTAGGAGACAGACTGGTTTTCATACAGATTGGCGTATTGGAGAGAGAGAGAGTCTATTGAATGAGGTTTTATTGTTATTTTAGTTTATATTTGGGTTGAATTAATTTTTTGAATTAATTATATATATATATATATATATATATTCTGAAGAATCAGTCATGTTATATTTTTGCTTAATCTGGTTTCATATTTGGTTGAGTTTGAATTAGCCTTAAGTCTAAGATGCTGTCAACAAGAGTAAGCTTAGTTTAATGTCTATGAGCTGAAAGACTATATTATGCAAAGATTTTTGGTTGTATGTGGAGATTTTGTTAAGGCTAGGTTTGAATGATGTACTAGAAATATTAGTTGCTAACAAAACCTGTGTAAATGTATAAGTAGTGATTAATTGTCAGAATGCTTGAATCAGGTACGGGGTTGAGTCTCTGTGAAAGACTATGGGCTGACTTTGATTTCTTTCTGTCTAATCCTTTTAGAATGGGAGCATGGTCAGAATGTTGGACTTGGGTTCATGTTGGGTTTGGCAACTAAATAGTTGGATTTTGGTTTAAGAGGTGATTTTGTGTTCGATTGGTACAATTATGGCAAGTCCTTGGGTTTTAGTTCTTTTCTTGCTAGCTTCGATTTCGTGTATAAGTAAGTTGAGCAAGGCTTGACTTGGTCGGCTTAACAAATAAATTCTTTATAATCTTAAACTCAAATTCTTATTTTTTTCTGGCCATCTATTTACTCCAGTAAATCCTAATCTGGGAGTAGGGTGTGTGGTGGATTATTGGCATATTAATTATTCTAATGTTGTATAAAATTTCCTTAACATACCTTGGTAACTTTAGTGCAAATATTTTAGAGGTTGTATAATATTTGCCCTTTTCTTTAGCAACTATTTTGAATTAATAATAGTTATATTCAATTGCTACTTTACTAGTTTGCTAAGGGGTATAAGTGATTGATTAAATAGATAGATAAGATATTAGCAATCTGGGCAATGTTTAGCTAGTATTTATAACGAATTAGATTGCGTCATTAGCTAGTTAGCAGTTTTGTTAATGATTTAAGCTTAACCAATTTGTACCCATAACCAGGTGGACGGATAGCTTTACTACTACTCGATCACCCTGAGCAAGGCAAGTATACTCCTCGGATTTGTTCATTTCTCATGTCTTATATATTCATTCTTGAATCTCCTTGATTGACACGATGTATCACGACATTATCTGGTTTCATGTTTCATGAATTACTTGTGTCTGGGAGGGGAAATACTATAGATATGTGATCAAACCCTGTTACTATTCATGTGAATAGCTTGGGTCCCGCATCGTGCACGCGGGACCAAAGCCGTACCATTTCATGTTCATTGCATCTACCCAAGCCGATCACAATCTAGATGTATTTCAATATTGCACATGTCAGGATTCAGGTTATATTTCAGGATTCATGGTTGTATTTCATGTTCAGGTTGTATTTCATGTTCAGGTTATACTTCATGTTCAGATTGTATTTCATGTTTAGGACTCTTACCATGTTCCCTATTTTACTTTCAATATTTCATGTTTCGTTTCATGTCTTGATTCTTATTTTCCCGTACTTTACATATATTCCTATTTCTTGTTCATACCATGATGTACATGTTCATTCTTTAGATATACTTAGCTCCGCTCCTGACTAGGATATGTTGCAGATGCTTGCAGGATATTGTTCTACTCTATGGGCCAGAGCCCAGGATATTAGCTGAGCCGGATGAGACTTAGCTTGAGGCTTCAGGTTTAGACTACTTAGCTTTACTTTTAGATATTGACTTTAGAGTTCATAGCACTTTTCATTCCTATTGATTCTGGTATATTATGATATCTGGATTTGTGGATTATGGTGATCTTTCTGGGATACGTTATAGATGCTGTGATTTTTACTTGTCTTGGCTATCTGGTTAGATTTTCCTAGCTTTTGGTACAACTTACTTCATTGTGTCTAACAATGAAGGCTGGGCGTGTCCGACTCGTGTCCGATTATTCGGGAGCGGGTCGTGACATGTTTTTAGTGGTAGCCCATGCAGGTATATCCTAATGGTACCTAGCTATTAGCGTACTATTGGGGGACTTGATTAACTAGAAAAACTTGATCACAGTATCGAAAAAATCAAAAAATAAGGGTATATCAGTTATATTGATATTCTATAAACACTTGTTGTATTTAGGTCTAGGTTATTTTAACAGTTTTCTGTTTTTCAGATAGTTCAAAAGCACGCGACACCGGAACAGTCGATCTACCTGCACTTGAGGGTTACAAGCTCCCACTATCTTCTATCATTCTACTATCCCCATGGGTAGTACGCAGTTGATGAAGACGTTTCAAGAGTTCCTTGACACCAGTAGGCCGTCCTTTTCCAATCCTTGTAAATGCATTTCCCGAGTTAGAGAGGACTTCCAGACTCTCAGACCTTGGATTTCCCCGACACCAAGCGCATATCTTACACCAAGGAAAAGATCGAGAACCTGGAGTTACCACTAAAGATCATCCAAGTTTCTGAGGACCCGACTTCTCTGAAGATTAGAGCCACCAGCCAGGAGATCCAGAATGTAGCACAGACAATAGGACACAACGAAAAACTGAAGCTCGGGAGGAACATGAAGACTTATGATGAAGATAACAACAACTGTGGATCCGTAAAGCGTCGCACACTCAGACAACACTTCTTCAGCCCAGCAAGAGATTCAGATTCAGCCGGCTATCATTTGTATTTTCTACCGCAGCTCGGGACACCACTACGAAGAGTGTCACAAAAGACGGAGGCTATACTTGTTCTACGGATCGCCTTCCCATCAAGTCAAGGAATGCCCGGAGACCGTTGATCACACTGCCCAAAGACAAGCACAAGGAGCATCAAGACTACAGCAAGGGGACCCACCTCTCTAGATTCTGCAATCACATGGAGCACTACCGCAGAGATCAGACTACGCCAAGACAGTTGAAGAAGTTGAAGTGATTCTAGTCCCGGAGGAATAATGAAGACGGATTGAAGACAAAAGACTCTTTTGCATGGTTGGAGAAAACCATGGATCGTGATTCATCATTCAGTTCCCTTAAATCCTTATTAGCACCTAGATCATTTCTTAAAATTTCTTGTTTGAAACCTTGATTGATGTTCGAAACTTATTTTGAGGTATTGTTTCCTATTCGGTAAACTTGTTTCAGATCCACAATTCGATAATTGTTCGAAATCCCTTATTCGATGTCGTTTGTATATTCATCATTCCTGACATTATTTCCTAGTAATGGCTCCTATTTGTAAATTATCAAACTTCGTATTAATTGAGATTTTAATTCCTACTCGAGATTTCATTTCGAAATCTTGTTCGTCATTCGAAACCTTGTTGAGCTTCATTCTATTTAGGACATTGTTGAGGATTCCTTTGAAGGTTTTGAAGATTTTGTTTCCTATTCGTGGCTTGTTTCCTATTTGAGATCTCGTTTGTTTCATGGATACTTATTTTCTATTCATCCATTGAGTTTTCTTCTATTCATGACTTGACTCCATTCGAGATTTTGAGTTCATGTTTCCTATTTCGGGGCCTTGCTTTCATTCGAGGTTTTATTATCTATTCGAGATTCTGTTTCTATTCCATACTTTGAAGATTCAGCTCCTGCTCACGACTTGTTAGACCTTGTTCCCTGTTTGAAACTTTGTTCCTCATAGAGATTTCCTATTTGAGATTGTTCTTATTCATGACTGTATTGATATTGATTTTCTATTTGAAACTTGTGTTCTATTGGAGATTCCTTTTCCCCTTTGAGATTTATTTGAAACTTCGTTGTTATTCGAGACTTTGTTGAACCTTGTTTCCGATACGAGAATTGTTTCTTACTTCGAGGTTTTGTTTCTATTCTGTACTCTGCTTTTTGTTCACCATCCAGGACTTGTTGTCTATTCGGGATTTGCTCCCTATATTGAGGTTGTTTCACCATTTGAGATACTAGTCGCTAATTGAAACTTTGATTCACTGTTCGAGATTTTAAATCTTTCTGGTTTCCCTTTTGTACTCACTACTCTTTAATTGGGCACCTTGTTGCTTCTTAGTACCTAATAAAACCTTGTTTTCTAACCATTAGATAATCTCGCCATTATCGTGTTTGGACTATCGAAATTTATTAGATTCTTTGAAACCTTTTTAATTTTCTATGGATAAAGTTGAAAGACTATTTGATGACCTACGAGGGCGTGACAGTTGTGCGCTGCAGCCGTTATCTAGATTGCGGAGATCGAAAGTTTACTGCAGCCAGCAGCGCACTGGCGGGATAGGAACTCTAAGTTGAAGTGATTCAGACATTCATAGGTTTCGGGTATTATGGAGACTTGTCCTAAATTCTTCATGTCGTGATCTCTTGGGTTGCTTGTTGATGATTGTTGGGAAATAGATATAGTGCATAGAATATTCGATAATATATCGTTATTTGAGTCACGGAGCCAAAGTTCACTGCAGCCAGGTATACCCTGGTGGGGTAGGGATTCTGAGTAAAGTGATTTCAAATATCTATATGTTTTCGGATACCATAGAAACTATGTTCTTTCCCTATGATTATTGGTTTTCGAGAACCACAAATCCTTGCACGTTCATCCTGATTTGGTACTTTATCTCATGAGTATTTTGTACGTTTTCTCAATCAACCCTTGCTAATTACCCTTCTAGTATTTTATCGTTAGATCATTGAATTCCTCAAAATTATACATTGTCAGAATTTGATTCCATATTTTGTTGTGTCTTGTCTAAACTTCGATCTTAAATCATATCTATCTAACCTTGTTTTTTCTATCTTGTCCTAGTCCACTTGTGTTAAACTATCAATTTTTGATCGTACTTAAATGTTGTGTCTTCATGATTTTGTTCCTCTAAGTTGTAATTGAAACTTCATTCCATTCGCGTCTATTTAAATCCTTGATCATTGTTAGATCGTATTATTTTAACTTCTTGTGTGTAATTATCATATTTGATCTCAAGGCTCAGAGAGCGTCTTAGAGTTGCACAGGATCGGCGGAAGCACTGGGCGGACAATAGCAGACGGCCACAGGAGTTCGCGGTAGGAGGTAGAGTGTTTCTAAAAGATCTCGCCGACTAGGGGCGTCATTCGTTTTGGCAGTGGCGGGAAGCTCAGTCCGAGATTCATCGGACCTTTCGAAGTGACGACGCATATTGGCGAGGGGTATATCGACTAGCACTCTAGCTAGCTTGGAGGGGGTGCATGACGTTTTCCACGTGTCCCAGCTTCGACGCTACATTTCGGACCCGAGCCATGTGGTGGACTATTCAGAGCTGGAGGTGGGTACGAGCTTGACCTATGAGGAACAGCCAGTGGAGATCTTGGATCGGAGGGAGAAGCGCTTGCGGAACCAGACCATTCTACTTCTCCGCGTCATGTGGAGACACCACTCTCCGGGAGAGTCCACATGGGAGCGCGAGGACGAGATGCAGGAGCGCTATCCCAGTTTGTTTGTTGAGTGTATTTTGATATTAAGAATTTTAAATACAATAAATGAATTGTGTTGAACTTTCTTTGAGATTTTCTTTGAAATCGTTTTGTTTGTCTCTCGAATTTCGAGGACGAAATTATTTTAAGGGGGCGATTTGTAACTCCATCTCCCAGTTTTGATAAAATAAATTGTTTAATTTTTTTATTATTAATAATAGTTGATGATTAATTTTTAAATAATAAGTTTTTGATTTTTTAAAAATAATAAATATGGTGATTGATATTTTGGAGGGAAATTAGTTAGGCAGGATTTATTTTAAATTATTAAATTTGGTTATAACAAACTCTTTGTGGCCCCACCATTTTTTTAATTGAGTAATAACTGAAAATTTTGTGAATCATGCAATAATGAAGAAGCAGGGGACCTTTTTTTATAAATGTATTGCGGGGGGGGGGGGGGGGGGGGGGGGGGGGGGAGGGGGGCGCAACTTCGTAATTAGTTCAGATCGGGGGGGGAGGGGTTTGTGCAAATTGCACATCCTTTTGTTAACCGAAGCTGGGGAGAGATAAATCATTTCTCTCGATTTCTTTTTACTCTTCATTTCTTTTTCCCAAATTGAGCTCCGGCTCTAACCTAACTTCCCGGAGTTCTCACCATGGTCACGACGGCGGCGGTTGCTGATCTCCGACGAGAACGCCTCCTCCCAGCGGTGACGGTAGAGCGATCATTTTCGACGACGGCGGCGGCCACCACTCCACGACACCACGGTAGAGCGATCATTTCCAACGACGACTAGGCGAGCTTCATCTTCCTCGATGGCGACGATTCGAGGAAGCCATGGCGACCACCGCCTCACCGGCGTCTATTTTATGAGTCTTCCTCTCCGACAATACGCGAACCTCGACGTCTCACAACCATTCCAGCGGCAGCCTTCACGGCAGCTCGTCGATCGGACGGCTATGGCGACGGAGGTGGCTAATTTCTCAGTCGGCGGTACGACGATCTCCTCCGCGTGATCGAGCTTTTCCGATCAAGTAGATCTACTTCCGGCGAGTTCCTCGGACAGCGTTCTTGACGACGTGGTGAGCCTCGATCCCAATTTTAATTCAACTTATAATTATATCTATTGTGTCTTGATGAATCGATCGGCGTCGTGGCTTCTTTCATGGTTTAGGGATTGGATCGGGTGACCGGTCGGAGAGACAATTGTTGGTCGAGTTCCAGTAGACAGATCAGGATTGAACCAATTGTAAGTGGATCCAAAGTTTCTGTGTTTGATGATTCTCTTGAAATTTCTTGAAAAAATCGATCCTCGACTCTTATTTATTCTTATGCATTGAATATGTTTGTTAAAATATTCCAGTAGAGTATCAGATCAGTTCATGATACGAAGAAGCCATGTCGAATCTTCTTGGGGCGCGTCATTGCTGTGGATCGGTTTCCTATAACTCAGGTAACAATTTATATTTATGTCGAGTAGCAATTGTAGGAATGTAGTTTGATGAATATTTGTTGACCAGGTTAGGATCGTAGGGGTTTTTTGGTAGCTGTGTTCTTATGTGCATGTCCAAGCCAGTTCGTGTCTACTTGCTTGTCTACGTGGACTAGGAGTCGGTTGGATTGGGAGTTAGCGAGTGTCGGACTTTCCATTCTAAATTTATTATTGATTGGATTGTATAACTTCCATTTTGTCAATTATTCTATATAATTTCATTTTATAATTTGGTTTGTATAATTCCATTTTATAATTTGGTTTGTATAATTCCATTTTATCATTTGGTTTGTATAATTTTCTAGGTTGAGATTTATGGTCGGAGTTGTCTGGATGTTGCTGAATAAGAGCAGATGTTATATCTATATGCTCGTAACCGGGTTGGGTCGTATCCGATGTAGAGTGTGGCTAGGAGACAGACTGGTTTTCATACAGATTGGCGGATTGGAGAGAGAGAGAGAGTCTAATTGAATGAGGTTTTATTGTTATTTTAGTTTATATTTGGGTTGAATTAATTTTGTGAATTATATATATATATATATATATATATATATATATATATATATATATATATATATATATATATATATATATATATTCTGAAGAATCAGTCATGTTATATTTTTGCTTAATCTGGTTTCATATTTGGTTGAGTTTGAATGGGCCTTAAGTCTAAGATGCTGTCAACAAGAGTAAGCTTAGTTTAATGTCTATGAGCTGAAGGACTATATTAAGCAAAGATTTTTGGTTGTATGTGGAGATTTTGTTAAGGCTAGGTTTGAATGATGTACTAGAAATATCAGTTTCTAATAAAATCTGTGTAAATATATAAGTAGTGGTTGTCGGAATGCTTGAATCAGGTACGGGGTTGAGTCTCTGTGAAAGACTATGGGCTAACTTTGATTTCTTTCTGTCTAATCCTTTTAGAATGGGAGCATGGTCAGAATGTTGGACTTGGGTTCGTGTTGGGTTTGGCAACTAAATAGTTGGATTTGGGTTTAAGAGGTGATTTTGTGTTCGATTGGTACAATTATGGCAAGTCCTTGGGTTTTAGTTCTTTTCTTGCTAGCTTCGATTTCGTGTATAAGTAAGTTGAGCAAGGCTTGACTTGGTCGGTTTAACAAATAAATTCTTTATAATCTAAAACTCAAATTCTTATTTTGTTTGGCCATCTATTTACTCCAGTAAATCCTAATCTAGGAGTAGGGTGTGTGGTGGATTATTGGCATATTAGTTATTCTAATGTTGTATACAATTTTCTTAACATACCTTGGTAACTTTAGTGCAAATATTTTAGAGGTTGTATAATATTTGCCCTTTTCTTTAGCAACTATTTTAAATTAATAATAGTTATATTCAATTACTATTTTACTAGTTTGCTAAGGGGTATAAGTGATTGATTAAATAGATAGATAAGATATTAGCAATCTGGGCAATGTTTAGCTAGTATATATAACGAATTAGATTGGGTCATTAGCTAGTTAGCAGTTTTGTTAATGATTCAAGCTTAACCAACTTGTACCCATAACCAGGTGGACGGACAGCTTTACTACTACTCGATCACCCTGAGCAAGGCAAGTATACTCCTCGGATTTGTTCATTTCTCATGTCTTATATTGTTTGCCATGAATTATAAAAGAACAGAATAATTATATCGGAGGACTGGACTTTTACTTCACAATACAAACTTCGCTCGTACAAAGAAAGCCTAGGGACGAAAACCTAGGTACAACAATCTAAGTACAATTGTTTAGTTTTTCTGGGGGGTGAAGGTAGAGGGTCGGAAATGCGACGGCAGTTCTGCCTTACTCCTTGGACGATCGGATGCAGCCTTGGCTCTGGTGAAGAAATGCTCTTAGACGTGTGGGGAGACTCCCTTGCGCTTTCGGTTGCTAGATCTCTGGATATCTCTGTAGTGCTCTCTCTCTCTCTTCTCTGCTCTCCTCTCCTGAATTCTTCTGTCTCTTCAATCCTCCTCTTTCTGCAAGGGTATGGCACCTTACTATTTATAGAAGTGGGGTATGATCATTAGGGTTTGCAAATGATTGCCTTCTTAAGAAGTCGGCGGTTAAGGATCAATTAATCTGGGCCACTCATTCTGATTGTAGCAAATCTAGGTAATTACTGTGGATTGCATCAAATCTCTGTGGGCAATAAATATTGATTGCCATGAATCTTCATGATTTGTGATAGCCTGCCACGTGTCCAATTTGCTTGATTTGATTTGATCGGGGCAATTATGACGATTGCAACAAATCTAATTTTGTTAGGATTTGTTAGCACCCATAGTTCCAGGGAAGATAAGACTGCAATGTGTCTCAAATGTAACGAAGAGCGCCACGTGTCTCAACTGGACTGTCCTGGCCGAGCCGCATATGGGGGGTCCTCTCAGCCGCATGAAACATGCAGCCGCATGAGGATGGGCAGCCGCACGTGGATGGGCAACCCCACGTGGATAGGCAGCCGCATACAGATAGGCAGCCGTATGCAGAGGGGCAGCCGCATGGGGATGGGCAGCCGCATGTAGATGGGCAGTCTCATGGGAATAGGCAGCCGCATGCAGATGGGTAGCCGTATGGGGACACGGACAGACAGCCACATGCAGATGGATAGCCGCATAAAGTGGCCTCGGGACTTGGTGGATTTTGCCAGCTGTAAGGAGATCTTCTTCTCTTTCCTAGGATCACGCCGTCATGTCAGTCATTATTGCATCTTTATGTCAGAGCTGTCATAGCTGTTTCTTGTCAGAGCAGCCGTCAGGGCATTAAATGCAGCCAAATATAGGAAAGAACTGTTGAAGGCCACGCGGCTTTTTTCTGAGCCGCATGGATCTATTCGAACTGCATGGACCTCTAAGCCGCATGGACTTCTGAGCTGCATGGGGATCCGGAGCCGCATAGGTCTTTCTTTATTCTTTTCTATGCTTCTACAAGACCCCCTTCAAACTTTTCAATTTGCAAAATTGAAATACTTTGAATAAGAAGCATGGCCATGGGCCGCATAGGATGTGCTGGCCGCATGAATGTCTCAGCCGCGTGGCCTCCTCAGCCGCATGGCCATCTGAGCCGCATGGGCTGCTTGGCCGCATAGGCTCTTCTTCATGCCACGTGTGCAAATCTTTTGTATTGATTGTTTTTGATTTGAGCCGCCTTTTGGGGCAGGATCCCAAGAGTTAGCCTCGAATAGTCGGATCGCTTTGATAACCGAAGAGTCAGTTCATTGCACATAGATCGATGCATCGGTTTATGAGCTTCGTCTATAAATAGCAGCGTGTGTTTTTTTGGAAAGAAGACTTCTTTACTTTCTGCTCTTGCCCTAGCTTTATTGTCTTCATCTTCCTTTTCTGATCATCAGCAATGGCTCCCAAGTCCTCGAAGGTTGTGGCGAAGGCTGCGATGAAGGGTAAGGGTGCGGCCTCGACATTGGCTGCGGCACCCGAAGCTCATTCCGACGTTCATCCTGCTGTTAAGGGTAAGGATTTGGGAAAGTCATATACTTCGAAACCCTAACAACAGCTCTGTTGCATGCTTTATGCACAAGCCTTTAATACAGATTGTTCGAATTATATGGGCCATATACATGTCCCATAACCGAGTCGTATGGGGATATACCCCATATCCGAGCCGCATGGGAGTTGTCTTAGTGGGCCGCATGAGCACTTCGTAAACCGAATCGCATAATGAACTGTCGATCAGATCCGTATGAGTCCCTCTTAATTGAGCCCGCATAATCTTGTCTAAATTGGACAGCCTGAGGCTGTGCTGCATCGAGCCGCATGAGCCCCTCTTTTGGATTGTACCGCATAAGGCTCTAACCATCTTTTGACTTTGTTTCTTTTTATCTTTGATTCTTGCAGCAACCTTGCCGAAGGCTGAGATCATTGTGAAGGAAGAGTTGCTGCCCCCTTTCAAACAAGAATTATCGCTTGTTAAGGCGGAGGTGACACTAGAAGCGGAGGAACAGAAAGGAGAGCTGGCGCCCGTTGCTGTAAAGGAGGAGCCCCGGTCTGACGACGGTAGTACTGGGAGTTCTGATCATCCTATTTCGGACGAGGATCTTGCTCAAGTACATCCTTTATATTCAAAATGGTTGAGGGATTGGTATATGCGTCCCCGCAACTAGGATTCGTGGATTCTGACAGATGTTCGCCTTTTGTCTTGATATTTCTGTCTGTTTTTAGCTGTGTTTTGCTTCCTTCGGACATCAATGTAATCTTTTTCCTTATTATCTGAATAAAATAATAGAGAACTTTTCTGGCTTGCTCATGATATGTAGTCATGTGAATGTAACTGATTTTGAACAAAATACATTCGCTCTGTTCTTTGCTTGTAGTAGTTGTCCCAATGGGAGACTTTTTGTGGACCTATTATCTTTGGCGTACCCTGGTTCTGGATACGAATAATAAGTTGGGAGAGAACCAATATACTCACTCAGAGGTAACGAGGACATGGCAAGTATGGGGATTTTACCGTGGAGTCTTCCTACTCAGAGGTAATGAGGACATGGCAGGAGTGGATTCAACGGAGGATATTTGTGGTCAACAGAGGACATTTGTGGACCTATTATCCTTGGCGTACCCTGGGTTTTTTTCGTACAGATAATAAGTCGAGAGAGACCCAACATATTTACTCAGAGGTAATGAGAACATGGCAAATATGAGAGTTTCTTCGATGGAGCCTTCCTACTCAGAAGTAATGAGGACATGGCAGGAGTGGGCTCCATGAAAGGGTACATATAATTAGGGCTGCAAATGAGCCAAGCCGTTTGCGAGCTGCTCGAAGCTCGGCTCGAAAAAGCTCGTTTGAGCTCGGTTCGTTTAGTAAACAAGCTGAGCTCAAGCTTCATTTTCGAGCTCGTTTAATAAACAAGCCAAGCTCAAGCTTAGAAGTACTCGGCTCGTTTAAGCTCGCGAGCTGGCTCGTTTATGAGCTTGCGAGCTAGCTCGTTTAGAAGCTCGTTTAGGAGCTTGTTAAGCTGGTTTATTTTTTTGTTGATCTAATTTTTTATATGTTTATATAACAATATGGTTATGTGCATTATATATTTATATGCCCTTAATAATTGATATTAATGAACTTTTTTAATTAAATTTTTATAAATAAATTGTTAATATTACAAGTACTTGAATTCAAACTTAACTAGCTTGAAATCGAGCTCATTAAGCTTGAATCAAGCTTAATAAGCTTGAAATAAAGTTGAGCAAGAGCTTGATTTTGAGCTTATCGAGCTTGTTTATCAAGCTTGAATCAAGCTTGCTTATCAAGCCAAGCTCGAGCTCAAACCAAGCCAAGCTCAAGCTTAATATAAACAAGCTCGAGCCAAGCTCAAGCTCTAAAATAAAAAATTTATCAAGCCCAAGCTCGAGCTCGAGCTCGATTAATTCTTGTCAAGCCAAGCTCAAGCTTACAAAAGCTTGGCTCGGCTTGGCTCGTTTGCAGCCCTACATATAATGACTCAGAGGTAATGAGGACATGTAAGTTCTATGTAGAGGGGTGATTTGTTTTTGGCGGAAGTGAAATGACTCAGAGGTAACATCGACATGGCCGTTTTGGAAATTTGTGGATCCGTTACCCTTTTTTGTGTACTGAGGGTGCGGGTAGTAGATCATGAGGAAGGAGCCCTTTCAGAAGAATAAGTTCAGAGGTATGGTCATACATGACTTACTATTAAAAGAGTGACCGAAATGTAAGTTCAGAGGCACCTGCGGGTACATAACTCAGCAATATGGGATATTTGGAGGAAGAATGTGAGTTCAGCGGTACTGGAGAGTACATAAATCAGCAATCTAGAATTTGGAGAATGTGAGTTCAGCGGTACCGGCGGGTATATAACTCAATAATATAGGATTTTGGGAATGTGAGTTCAGCGGTACCGGCGGGTACATGACTCAAGAATCTAGAATTTGGTGAATGTGAGTTCAGCGGTACCGGCGGGTACATAACTCAATAATCTAGAATTTGGTGAATGTGAGTTCAGCGGTACCGACGGGAACATAACTCAATAATTTAGAATTTGGATAATATCGTTTAGACATAATATTTCTTCAGGAACTTTCCGTTGACGGGCAACATGAGCAAGTCTCCGTTTTGTTTCGCGAGGCGGCAAGTACCGTTGGAGAATACAGCCTCATTGATATTTGGCTAGAATTTGCCGGCGGTTTTGTGAGTCATAACCATCGACCTCCGAACTGCCAGAACGAGATCGTCCACTTGAAATGTTCTGATTTTAACCTTCTTGTTGAAGGCTCCGAAGATGCGTGCATGATATAGCTCGATCCGTTTCTGAGCCAAGAGGAACTTTTTATCTAAGGCCTCCAACTCTTGTAGCCGACGACGGTAGTTATCGTCTGTTGTCAATTAGTAAGTGAGAGCGACGCAGAGCCAGGGTATTTGAGTCTCTAATGCAAGAACTGCCTCACTCCCGTACACCAGGGAGAATGGTGTATTCCCAGTGGTCGTTCGAACTGTAGTATGGTACACCCATAAGCATTTACCAAGCTTCTCGTTCCAGTCGCGTTTGTTGGACGACACGAACATCTTGAGCAACTTGATAATGGTTTTGTTGAATGCTTCTGCCAATCCATTCGCTGCCGGATTGTATGGTGTCGAAGCAATATTCTAAATTCGATGCTTGTTGCAGAATCGATAGAAGGCGTGGCTTGCGAACTGCGGACCATTATCGTGGATGATCCTTCGGGGCAGTCCAAAGCGATAGATGACGTGATGCTTGAGGAAGCTGATCATGTTTGAAGTCTTTACCTCTGCAAGTGGAACAGCTTCTGCCCATTTGGAGAAGTAATCCATAATTGTGAGTATGAAGCGATGTCCTCGGGAAGAAGGTGGAGTGATTGGGCCAATGATATCCATTCCCCATGCTTCGAATAGCCAGGATGCCACTGTCGGATGTAGAAATTCGGATGGCTGGTGGATGAAGTCCGCGTGGACTTGGCAGGCTTTGCACTTTCTTGTACAGTCTATTGTATCACTACCATCGTGGGCCAGTAGTAGCCCATTCGGCGAAGACGGTCTTGCAATTTTGGACCAGGCTGATGGGCCCCGCAGACACAGTCATGAGCTTCACGTACGGCTTTTTTTGCTTCTGCGTTTGACAAACATCGAAACAGTAATCCATCGTAGGATTGGTGATACAGCATTTTCGTCTCTGTATCGTAGAAGAATCTGAGAGAACGCCTTCTGATAGAGGTGGCTTCCTTTGGGTTCTCGGGCAGGATATCGTAGACTACGAAGTCTATGAATGGTTGTCTCCAGTCTGGTACTTCGTCGATCGTCTGAGCGGAATAACTCGCCACGAATTGAACGTTGTTTTTGGGACAGACCAGTTCATGGCCTATCACGTCCACCAAATGATGAATATGGTTCGGCACTGCTAGGGAAGCGGCAAGGCCTGCTAAGACATCGGCTTCGATATTTTGGAGTCTGGGGACGTGTTCGATGAAGAAACCTTCAAATGACGAGATGTTGTTGCTCGCTATTTGGTGATAGGGGATCATGTCTTCATGGCGGACTTCGTACGAACCCCAGATCTGATTGACGATTAACTGTGAATTGCCGTATACTTCAAGATATTCTACTCCCAGCTTTCTTGCAAGTTGGAGGCCAATGACTAAAGCGTTGTACTCGGCCACATTGTTAGAGCAGGGTTCTGTGAGGGAGTAAGCGCGGTTGATCACCAGTCCGGAAGGAGAAACCAGCACCACCCCGACTCCGACGATGATGTTGCCCTTGGGTCCAGTCCTTGAAGCACCGTCGAAGAACATTCGCCATACATCATCGTGAGAGGTCGCATGCGAGTCGGCGACCTCATCTGGGATTTTTTTGTATATTCTGATCGACTCCGAGCCTGGGTGGGCTGCCAAAAAGTCTGCCAGAGCTTGACCTTTAACAGCCTTTTGCGGGACAAATATCATATGGTAGGGGGACAGTAATAATGCCCATGTAGCGAGGCGAGAGCTGAGTGCCCCTGGTTTAGTCGTGAGGACCCTGAGGGGGTTGACTCGTGATATCACATGTATGGTTTGTCCCGTGACATAGTGTCGCATTTTTTGAATGGAGAACACCAGGACGAGGCATTCCTTCTCCACGGCGGTATATCGGTGCTCTGGCCCGATCATCATTCGACTGAGGTAATATATAGCTTGCTCATGTCCTGCGTCATTATTTTGTGCTAGCAGAGCACCGAGGGAATGCTCCATTGCTCGTACATAGAGCAGGAATGGTTTTCTAGCAACCGGGGCCACCAGGACTGGAGGGTTTGACAAATATTCTTTGATGCTATCGAAGGCACGCTGGCATTCTTCATCCCATACGAATGAGACGCCCTTCTTCAGGAGATGAGTGAATGGTTGACATCGCCCGGAGAGGTTGAAAATGAACCTCCTGATATAAGCTAGCCTTCCTTGAAGGCCTCGGAGTTCTCGGAGATTTCTCGGGGGACCCATTTCCATGATTGACTTCGTCTTCTCAGGGTCTACGTGGATACCCTGGGAGGTGATGATGAAACCCAAGAATTTCTTGGAGGTTTCGGAATGATGTATGCTTTTCGTCGTCGGGAGATATCTTGATTTGGTTGTATCCCGAGAAACCATCCATGAACGACATACGTTCGAAGCCGCAGGTATTGTCAATCATGATGTCGGTAATAGGGAGGGGAACTCGTCTTTGGGACATGCCTCGTTCAGATTGCGAAAGTCGATGCAGATTGGAATCTTTCCATTCTTCTTGAGGACTGGTACTATGTTGGCGACCCAGTCCGGATGTTGTTCCTCACGAATGAAGCCGCTGGCTATCAGTTTGTTGACTTCGGCTTCGATCGCATCCATGATGCCTGGGCGGAAGCGTCGTTGTTGTTGTTTGACTGGCTTTGCATCTGGCCGAATGTTGAGCTTGTACAGAGCGACATCGGGGTTTAGTCCTGGCATGTCTTCATAACTCCAGGCGAACACATCAATATATTCTCTGACAAGTTCCAGTAGGGATTCTTGCTCTTCATCAGTCAGATTCTTGCTGACGAAGATAGGTTTTGGGGAGGATTATTGCCCGGGTTCGGTGCCGCTGAGTTCGAGTCCGCATTGACCGCTGGACCCAAGTTTGTTTGGCCAACCGTCCCTCCTTGCAGAGTAGGAAGGGCTGCTTTGATCTCGTCCACCGATTTGACCAAAGTGCGTAGTATGGCCTCCAGAGTATGGATGCGTTGGCAATCACTTGGACCATCTTGTTCGTCGTTTGTCATGAATGCCATCCTCACATGAGTAGAAGTGGAAGGGACGGTGGATGACGTGCCCTCCGAATCATACCCCTGTACCGAGAAGTCGTTAGGGTATGTGGGAATGTTCTCCTCTGGTTCGGACTCAGAAGGAATAGTACTCCCAACTTCAGATCTTGCTTCATCTTGAGATTCGTGGACGTCCTCGGGGACGTCGGCACCTGCTGTATCTGATGGGAGAGTTATTTTCCCGGGCTCGTCTCCTTAGAACATCGGATTATCGTGGATGTTCGGAGGAGTGCTACCCCCAGTTCCAGCGACCCCCAGTGATGTGGATGATGAATCTCTCACTGTAGCAGATTTCGTCTTTGAACGGGTACCTTGGAAAACTCCGGTGTTGGACAGCCATTTAGACGACAGTTTTTTAGTCATAGTGGTCAAAATCTTCGGGCTGGAAACATTTATTTTCTTCCCTCTTCCATCGGCGGGGATTTTCTGAGTAGAGTTGTAAGAAACAACAGGAGGTGCCTCATCCCCTGAGCTCGGCTGTTGTAATCTTTGGGAGACGGACTGCCGGTCTTCTCGTACTATCGTATTGTTGCAACAGAAGTTGACAATGATTTGGGTGAAGTAACGTCCGTGGGAGGACTCTTTGCACACCGAGGCCTCTTCTCTTTCCTTGCGTTTGTGGAGGATAACCTCACGCAAGTCAGATGGGTCTGGAACGACCATGTTTGCTCCCTTGATTTTGGGAGACTTTTGGAAACTACTCTGTCCGTTTGCCGCCGGGGGCTGGACTCGAGTGGTTCTGTACAACTTCCCATCAGAGGCCCGCATAACAGTATATGGAGCGCTCGGATGGTCAGAGGTCGGGACAACGGACTGAGCTTGCCAAGCTCGCGCTGCCCTAGACTTCTTCACTCTAGTGCGTGAAGGAACATAGTAGAAAGAGTCTAAGTGGTGTTACAGAGAGTCAGACATATTTTCTCGAGAGCATGAGAGATCAAGACCATATGAGAGGCGATCGAAGACTAAGCCTGAGCCGTGTGGAGCGGGCAGTATGCGGCTGGAATCAATAGTCTTCATGCGGCTGGCAATCATGGCTGTATGGGCTTTCTTCATGCGGCTGGAGGTCTCGGCCGCATAAGTATTCTTCATGCTGCTGGCAGTTTCGGCCGCATGAACATCATGCATGCGGCTGGCATTCTTGGCCGCATGAGTGTTCAACCTGCGGCTAGTGCCTTTGTTCGGCTTCTTCCTAAAGTACATAGAATCACTATTTGCCCCTACAAGTCCAGCATCGTAGTGCTTTTCTCTGTCGGATTTGGGGACAGCAGAGTCTTCTATGGCTTGAAGTGGGACCGCATGAGAGTTGCCTTCGCCGTCTTGGGCAGGAGAGAGTACTTCGTCCAGAGCTTGGGGAGGAGCAAATGATTTAGGCCTCCACTCCCTGCGAGCTTTTTTTGTGCAGGTTCGCTTCTGGACCGGGCCAGCGCTCTTGTCGGAGAGCATTTCTTCAAACGTCTGTTGGTCGAAGCATACGACCATCTTCTGTTGTGTGGAGCCAAGTTTGGCTGCATCCGATTGTGTCACCAACTTCTCAGCCGTGGAGAAGTTTATCCCCAGCAGAGTCGTCATCGTGTTTGCCATGAATTATAAAAGAACAGAACAATTATATCGAAGGACTGGAATTTTACTTCACAATACAAACTTCACTCGTACAAAGAAAGTCTAGGAACGAAAACCTAGGTACAACAATCTAAGTACAATTGTTTAGTTTTTCTGGGGGGGTGACGGTAGAGGCTCGGGAAAGCGACGGCAGCTCTGCCTTACTCCTTGGACGATCGGATGCAGCCTTGGCTCTGGTAAAGAAATGCTCTTGGACGTGTGGGGAGACTCCCTTGCGCTTTCGGTCGCTAGATCTCTGGATATCTTTGTAGTGCTCTCTCTCTCTTCTCTGCTCTCCTCTCCTGAATTCTCTAGTCTCTTCAATCCTCCTCTTTTTGCAAGCGAATGGCACCTTACTATTTATAGAAGTGGGGTGTGATCATTAGGGTTTGTAAATGATTGCCTTCTTGAGAAGTCGGCGGTTAAGGATCAATTAATCTGGGCCACTCATTCTGATTGTAGCAAATCTAGGTAATTAATGTAGATTGCATCAAATCTCTGTGGATAATAAATGTTGATTGCCATGAATCTTCGTGATTTGTGATAGCCTGCCATGTGTCCAATTTGCTTGATTTGATTTGATCCGGGCAATTATGACGATTGCAACAAATCTAATTTAGTTAGAATTTGTTAGCACCCATAGTTCCAGGGAAGATAAGACTGCCACATGTCTCAATTATAACGAAAAGCGCCACGTGTCTCAACTGGACTGTCCTGGCCGAGCCGCTAATGGGGGGGGTCCTCTCAGCCGCATGAAACATGCAGTCGCATGAGGATGGGCAGCCGCATGAGGATGGGCAGCCGCACGTGGATGGGCAACCCCACGTGGATAGGCAGCCGCATGGGGATAGGCAGCCGCATGCAGATAGGCAGCCGCATAGGGATAGGCAGCCTGTCACCCCCAGTTTTCAGAAATAGGGATATTTTTGTCATTTTACATTTTTGAATATTATTTGAAATTTATTTTATTATTTATGATATTATTTTGGGGTTGAAATTTATTTTATTATTTATGATATTGTTTTGGGGTTATTTGAGTCGGGTTCGAATTTCAACTCAATCCGACTTGAAACGGGGACCCGGGGTGTAGTTTGACTCTAGTGGGACCCACACACTAGTTAGACATGGCCCACATGATATTAATTTTAGTCCACATGATATTAATTTTAGTTAGTAGTTAGACTAATTATTTATGGATAGGTTTAGTTTAATTAGAGACTTAAACTAGACTAAATTGACCTCAACCTTTAACCCATTCCTAATTTAAATCAAATAGATTAGTGGAGGGCATTTTGGACATTCAAATAGGGAAAACCTCACCCTTTTTGGGCAGCCACCTATGGGGGGATAAGGAGTGAGTCACTCCTTCATTCATTTGTTTTCATCCACTTTCTCTCTCTTGTTCTTTCCCAAATTAATTTAGAGATGAACCTCCATTGATTTCATCTCCAAATCAACCCTTTCTTCCACCAAATCTTCTTCACTTCTCCTCTACTCTATGGTTATAGGGTGGTAGCCAAGTTTGGGAGGATTCAGAGCTCGTTCGTGTCCTTTTAGAATCTCTACGTGTCGGTGTTGTGTCGGAAGGATTTTCCTTTGAATCTCTCTCCCGGAAGGTATAATCTCTCCTCTAATCCATTCCTACATGCATATAGAAATATTTTGAACCCATAGGAATGACCCCCATGGTTGTATCTCCATTTGTGTCCATTTCGTATCCATTTGGAGGTCATAGGAGTGTCATTTGTGTTGTGGTTGTGTCCATGTGGGAAAACCCAAAATTTGGACACACTATGTGTTGCTGTTATGTATGAATGAAATATTACATGTTTAATCTCATATTTTTGTATTGGAGATGTGTTCTATAGTGTCTCATATATATATATATATTAGTGTAGAGAGTGAGTTCTTGATATATTATGTTATATACTTGTGTTTCTTTTGTCTCAAACTACCTAAATTCGTCATAATATTTATCCACGTTTTTAGTAGCAATAGCAACTTAGAAATGTCATAACTTTTAGGTTAAAACACCGATTTATTTCCCATTTTTTTTAAAAGAACCGTATTGAAGTTAGCTTTCCAAATATATATTTTAATAAGCCAAATTCGTTCTGAAACTTTCTGTAAAATTATTTGAGTGTCAGTTGTACGAAAGACGAACGTGTTTCGGTGTTTTTGCGATTCCGGGAGCTTCCGGACACGAAAATACGATCCGTTTAATGTTTCGGAAAGCTAACATGCATGTGTATATTATTTATTTTAAGTAGAAGATTACTATACGACATATGCATTTTGTGTATCCTTGTATGTACAAATATGTATGTATGCATGTGTATATATATATGTGTGTATGTGTGTTAAGAGAATGTAATATAATATAGAGTATACATTAATGATATAATGTATGAAAGTATATAATGTATTCAAATATGTATGTATAGGTGCATGAATGAATGAATGAATGAATGAATGCAATGCATGAATGAATGGATGAAATGAAAGCATGTGGGTAATGCAAGGTATTGAAACATGTATGCAAGTATCCATATGTAAGTAAGTAACGTAATCAAGTATGAATATATGCTATATATGAATGCCAACATGATAGGAATGTATGATGCCATATTAGCACTTAGCACCATGTTCATATTTTAAAACCCCCTTCTACATGTTGACAGTAACCCCAAGCATGAATACACATAAAACCTACTTACTGTTATGAGTAAACCCTTTGATGTATAAATAAACCCTTTTTGTTATGATTAACACCCACACACACACATGCTAAACCTATGATTTACATGTTATTTCTTCTATGTGACACAATGAACCCTTGCTAAATGTTATCCTTCTAACATAATACCCTCACACTTGAACACATTGTACTGCTATGTACACATTGCCATATCCACATTCATGTATCACTCACTCCTTGTCTTTATGCACCTTGCTTGTAATAAAAATATATATGAATATATATGTAATGTGTGTTTGATAACTTGTGTAGCTTTGTGATTTTGTGTGAGTGTTAGTCTAGGTTTAGACCTAGTACTGCCTAGTTAACCTAATTTGACTAGTACGGTTGACCAGAGTTGACCAAGAGTTGACTTTAACCTAGAATGACATAGAATCATGTAGAATGCATAGTAGAGCTTTATTTTACCATTTTGGACTTGTTGTGACTTGTGCTGTTCTAAATAGGAGCCAGACACCTCTCCTTGGACAGTACATTTCCTTTGGACATTCAGATAGCAGGCGAGTACATTCTCTGATCATTTCGTAACTTGCTTAGAATTATATTCCTGCTCTAGTTTACCTTATTTGATGCTGCCACGATATTATCACGGATTGGTACTATATGGATCCCTACATTGAGATGTTATCCCCCTCGGGAGCATCGAATACATTGTGTCATGTGTTTTATGTACATCGTATATTCCTCACTCTCATGTTATTCATGTTATCATGTGCTTCATGCTCGTTCGTGCTCGCTTGTGTACTCCCATGTATTTTACCGGGAGGTCACTTCTCTCCACGCCCAGAGCATCAGTGCGCTCCTCCTTCTGAAGGCAAAGCGAACTGAAGTAGACCCTACTCTTCTCTTTGCTCATCTAAAGCCCCGAGTGTGATTCCAGCTCACCCATGATCTCAGATAACATGGTCATACCCTCCAATGTAGGCTGTATGAACACCAGCAGGTCGTCGGCATAGATGAGATGAGTAACCGGAGGCTCGACTCTCTTGTACAACGAAATAATCCTTCCAAAATGGATCGCCCTATCCATCATGCAGGTAAAGTACTCCATGATAAGCGTGAATAGGTAGGGCAACAGGGGATCACCTTGCCGGAGTCCATGGTTGCTTTTGAAGAACCCATGCAGAATATCCTGGATAAGGACCGAGAAGGTGGGAGACGATATGCATTCCCGAATCAACGAAATCCAACGATCATCAAACCCCATAACAGACAGAAGGTGGCATACAAACTCCCTATTTACCATGTCGTAGGCCTTCCTCAGATCCAGCTTTACACATGCCTTCTTCCTACCAGTTTTGTTGAAGCCCCTCACCATCTCATGAGCTAGAAGGCTATGCTCAGCTATAGATCGTCGCTTGATGAACGCCGCCTGGTTCGGAGAGATAATGTCCTACATGATTCCATCCATATACCGGCACATGAGGTGCATAATTATTTTATAAAGATAATTACAGCATGCAATAGGCCTAAAGTCCGCCAGCGAGGTTGTCCCTCCTTCTTTGGTACCAGAGTCAAGAAAGTGTGGTTTAGCTCCTTCAGCAGCTTATAGCACCGATTGTAGGAACGAGTTGTAAAGTGAAATACTCGAGAGGGTGAATAGAGGCAGCGAAAATTAACTATTTAAAAAATGTTAGTAATAAGATCACAGATAATATATCACAGATATGTAAATCAAAAGTAGAGAGTAGAGAGAAAACGCAAACACAAGGATGTATACTGCTTTCTCTCTTTTGAGGACCAGTCCAGTCGGAAGAACTCTAGCTTTCAGTTGAATCCACTAAGGAAAAGCACCACAAGTTTTCATCCTAAGTTCTTGCAACTTCTACAACGCGAGCTTTGATCCGAAGTACTCGACCAACTTCAATTGTGAAGTGTCTACCTTCAATAAAGCCTCTGATTACAATTACTATGAAACTTTTAGACCGTACCACACTGGCAAATCGACTAGAGCATTATAACTGGCTTGGGATTTGAAAATGAATAGCTCAGAACACTTTGGAAGAAGTAGTAGGCTTATAGAGAAGAGATATGAAAGTGAATATGAATGAGTGAATTGAAATGATCGAAATACTTTTCTATTTATAGTTTTTCTAAAGGCAGAATTCTGACAGAATTCGGGCAGAATTCGGACAGAACTCTATGAGAAAATCTCGTTGGGATCCGTAACTGCAGGAAGACCAAGTTCAAAAAGCAACGTTCACTAACCGAACTCTGGCTGAACTCTTGCCGAATTTGGGCCGAGTTCTGTTAGGGTTTTGTTAAAGTTTTTGCAAATTAGTTTTTGGGCTTTTTGAAAAGTCAAACAGTTAGGAAGTAGTTTGGGCTTTTGTAAGTGGGCTTGTTTTCAAAATGAAAGGGTATTTTGAAAACGTTTCTTGGGTAGCCTATTTGCCAGTACGATGCAGTGTACATCGTATTCCTAGACTCAATAAATATGAAAAATTATATTGATAAAATAGGAAAACTAAGAGCCCTTTGATGACGTCTTTCTTCAAATATTTGAGCAGACTTGAAGACGCCTTTTTCACTGACGGCGGTCGTCCAAAGATAAACAGATCTAGAAATCTGAATACCTTTCGGGAGCTTCGTCCCCGAACCCCTGACGGGGGATGCTGCCCCCTCGTCCCCTGTCCGCTGACCGGGCAGCAGACCCCCGATACGAGGCCCTGGATAGGTCGTTAGACGGTTCAGAGAAATCTTCTTGTATAACGCCGTCTTTGGCCCATCAATAATTCTCTATTACATATGTCCCGGTTTGACAAAGCTTGATCATGCTTACAGCATGTCTACAAATACATGTTAGACAAACAAAACCAATATGATACAAGTATGGCAATATTGATATTAGGACAATGCTAAGTTTAAGTAGCAACATGATAGTGATTACATGAATATTAGTGATGTCATTATGTTAAACTTAGTTGATTAGCCATATTCAAAAACATGATTAGTCATTGGGCTAACACAGCTTCCCCTCAGAGAAGAACTCGTGGATCGCCTCGAGGACCGGGGCCTTCAGAATATCCCAGTGGCATTTATAGAACCCATTGCTGATTCCATCCGGGCCTGGAGCTTTGTTTGGGTCCGCTTTCTTGATAATGGCCTCCACCTCCTCCATAGTGACCGAGGAAAGCAAGAGGCTATTCCCATATGGAGTCACCAATCTCTTCGTGACTATATCTGGAAGCACAAATAGATAGTCAGTCTGAAAGTATAACTCAGAGTAGTACCTGACAGTCTCTCCTGAGATCTTGGACGGCTCCCCGATCAGATTGCCCTCGGTATCAAGAAGCTAAGAGATGGTGTTCCGATGCTGTCTGGTGTGAATGACATCCTAGAAGAACTTGGTACATCGATCGCCATTCTTAAGCTAGGAGTATTTAGCGTGCTGAGCTACACTAATCTCCTTCTGAAGCCTCAGAGTATTGACTTCCCCAATCAGCTCATTCTATCCAGCCACAAGGTCCCCATTTAACATGTCAGATTGCATGGAATGTTGGATGGCTCTAAGTTCCGCCTCCTTATCTTCCAGAGAGGACTTATGCAAACTCTTCACCCAAGTCCGTAGCACCTTCTTCGTGTACTTGAGTCGGTGAACCATCTGATACTGAGTGGTCCCCTCAACCTGATGAGCAATACCCTCCGTAATCGCCTCTGAGTAACCCTCTGAGAGAAACCAGCTGTTGTTGTAACGAAAGGGACGAGGCCGTACTGAGGGGCTGGAAGTGAATCCAACCCTGATAAGAGAATGATCACACGTCCCAGCGGCCAACCCCTCAGCCATAGAATGTGGAGACCGGCGAAACCACTCCGCGTTGCCCAGGGCCCTAACCAACTGATAAGCAATCCTATTCCTGACTGCTTTGTTGGGCCAGGTCCAGATATACCCCGAGCGCGATAGACTCTGAAGGCCCGACTAGAGAAGGCAACTCTGGAAATCATGCAAGATCGTATCTGGAACCGGTCTGCCACCCATCTTCTCCCCTCTATGCAGAAGAGCATTGAAATCACCCATCAAAAGTAGAGGGCGGTGAGAGGAAGCAACAGTGGTCGCCACTCTAGCAATGCCACACCATAAGGCCTCCCGACGCCTCCTGTCGTTGTGGCCGTATACCGCTCCAAGTAAGAACTGAAAGCCACCTTTGTTCGTGAAAACGATAGCAATCAGCTCCGACATCAATATCAAGTCTCCATCCCAACACTTCGAACTCCATCTGACCCAGATTCTTGCCATATCGTAGAGAGCCAAATTGTGAATCTGGCTGTAAACCCCCATAATTTATATTGATTTTTTATAAATTAAATTAATTTTGTTACGTATTTTATTAGTTATGGATTTAATTACTATTAAGTTATTAGTATAATTAAAGCATGTGTGTATATATACATTATTATAAGTGTGCATGTTAATATTTTTATTAAATAAGGATTATGATAGAAGCTAGGATTTTTAGGAATTTATTGTGATTTTTTTTGAGAATTTTTGGTAGCTTAAAAGATATAAATATATATAGATATATAGATATAAATATTTATATAATATAAATGTTTGTAATAAAAAAATAATAATAATAACAATGGGCCCGGCCCCATACCCAGCTTAGGGGCGGGCAAGGCTGAGCACTAAGGCCCTGGGAAAAAGAAGAAGATGGGGGCATTAGAGTTGTATAATTAGTAAAAAAAAGAAGAAGAGATAAGAGAAGCTGGCCACACCAGGAAAAGGAGGGGCGGGCCAGGCGCTGTAGTATTAGTGGTGCGCTGGTGCAACCATTTAGAAGACAAAAAAAAAAAGCAAACCAAAACTTTGGATGGTGGGACCCGAACCACCCCTAATACCCATGTTCGCGTAGCAGCACTGCTGCTTAGAGTAACAAACCCGAGCCCAAATAATTCCTATTCCTAATAGGAATAGTAATAGCGGAAGCGGCAGTATATATAAACCGCTCGACGAGGCCGAACCCTAACCCCTCTCGTTATCAAATATTTCTCGACCCCAAGCCGCCAACCTTCCTCCACACCCCCGCGCTCGCAGTCGGCCGCCTACTCGCCGTCGACGACGTCGGGACCGCTCGGAAGCGACAGTAAACAGAGAATACTCTGTTTGATTCAGAACTCAGGTACCCATCTTCCAATTCCGTTTTCTTTAAATCTGTTCGACGAAAGTTCGATCTATCGAATGCTGCGCGTAGTAGACATAACCCTCTCAAAACCCTTTCTGGTAGAATCGAGCGAAACCCCATATATCGCTCGGTATTCGAACCCAAACTTCCCAAAAAACTGTCGAAACAGAACAGTTTCGGGGCAGTCCCAAACCCATATTTGGAAGCCAACTTTTTGGCGATCCCTCGACTGTTTTGCAAAACTAATTGAACACGTTTGAAGACAACATAACCACGATGGAAACGTAACTGGTAGATCGGTATTTAGATTTCTGTACAAGATTTTAATTCGTGTTAAACTTGGGTGAAAAACTGTTTTCGAAATAATAAAATTCTAAAATTTTCTCCGATACGACGTACGCCTCGATAAACCGGGCGATGTGGTCGCACGCTATACGCATCGAAAGGCGCGTATGGACATTGCGGACGTGTGGGAACTGACGGAACTCAGTTTCGTCGCGTGTGTGCGACGAAATCAACGTGTATCCGTCGAGATACCCCCGTATCGACGTTTTGCAAACTTGTCCATAACTTCGTGTACAGTCGTCGAATCGAGACGAAACTTGCGCCAACAGGTCCGGATCGAAATTCTGGTCCTGTATGCCAAGTTTGGTTTGATTCTGAGAAGGTCGAATCGGGACCCACTTTTGGCGGGCCCGCGACCCACTCAAATGGGCAATTTTGTACACGGCTCCTCGGAATCCAAAACTGGACATACCGTTGAGTTCCTCTCCTCAAACTCAAACCGTAGACATATAGTTTGACGACTTTAGAGATCGTAGACTTTGGCACGCATTTCGGTGCAAAGCGGGTCCAACGGCGGACATCGTTTTGACCCGAAATTACGATTTTGCCCCTGTTCTAGAATTTGACTTTTGGACAGGCGTTTCCTAGGTATATCTTCTTTACCGAGACCATTTTTGATGTTTGTTTCAGAGTTTGGAGTCATCTGTGATTTGTGAATTTTTGGTGCGGATACTTGCTACTCTTGGACTTGCCACTTTGTACCACCAGGCAAGATACCTTGCCATCCTACTCTGTGATTATTATATTCTTATTTTCAGTTGTTATTTTCAGCATTGTTTCGTGATATTTAAACTGTGCGTCCAAGTCACACTTGGGTGCAAGCGACTCTATCGGTCGTTTCTCTTGCTTTATTTATTCTCTTGCATTGACTTAGTTTATGGACCACCCACTGATGTTGCGGTATTGGTATATCTCATATGACCTTGACACTTGTTGTATCATGTGATGTGTGTCACATATAGGACACGTTTCCGCGCAGTTGGCTGGCCACCGATGCGTATGGAGCGTGCGACGGATAGGAGTAACTGCCAATAGTATTGCATGATTAGAAGACTTGGCAGTTATTAGAGGTTCATATCAGTCATGGAGATGATGATACTAGGCATTGGGTGGGGAGAACAATACCTGACGTATGGGCTTCTTTACACTTCCATGATTACCTGTACGCTCCTCCGGAGACGCAGGCTCCAGGCGCCCTCTGACGTTTCCCAGAGCGTTATGGACCTATCCCCTTGCACATGGTGCCCTCTGACGCTTCCCGAGCATTACGAACGTAGGCCCCTGGTACCCTCTATGGGAACTATGTCGATCCTATTTTCAGCCAGGGCTCATGCGTCGAAGGATTGTATCTCAACTGCATGTTCACAGTAGAATAGTCAGGAATCCGGTTGCATGCATACCTTTTTCTCTTATTATATTATCACAGTTTATTATGGCATGGTGTTTTCTTGTATCTTGCTATGTCCCCTGAGGACCTGGTTATCTCTCCAGGTTTAGACGAGTTTCCACAGGAGTACGGAGCGGCATTGGAGCTATCCTACATTGATGATGAGGCAGTGCCTTATGATTCCTAGTCTATTTCTTATCTGAGACAGTTGTAGACATTATTTTACATCTCTTTTTCTTTCTATTTTGCGGAGGTCGGACTCCGATCTTGTGAGACTATTTTTTATAGCTGTTTGGAGTGAGTATGTTCACCCGGCTATCTTTTGATACTCTTATTCATTTATTTGGACTTCATTATCTTCTGTGTTGAGCTGTGATGAGATTAGATATGTTATTCTGGCCTGTGATTATTTATTTACAGCTTATGTGCATATGCGAGGATTCTATATATTGGAGTATTCTTCGTATATGTGCAGCTGGCATGTTCACGTACTTAGTCCTATGTATTTTGGGACTGGGGCATTACATGTTTTTGTGGTGGCCCATGCAGGTCAGATTTAATATTGTTGGGTTACATGACTGTGCCCGACAAGCCTGCATATAGGAATATGAATATCTCATCCAGTACTACTACTATCCCTTGACTTCTAATATTTTTTGAAACTTCCTTGATTATTCGATTTACTTCATATCTAATCTTTCTTAATATCAACTTATCTTTCTCGTGCCAACAGTATGAATCTACGAAGTGGATGCACTTCTGCCTTGGCCCTCACATCTGGTGAGGAGATTACTCCGGAGGGACAGAATCCTCCCATGACTCCAGTGACACCTTACCAGCCAGGACTGTCACAGCCTACTACGACGCCGACGACGGAGTACCCAGAGGTCACAGCACCCCAGGCAGCCAGGCTGGACAGACTACTACCATGCCACCGGGGGGGAATGTACCACTGCCACCACCACCACCATTCCTTCAGCAGTTTCCTCCACAGTCGGGACCTCAGATCGCCTCCACCACCGACTGATGGGAGCCCTACTACTCAGTTTATGTATGCCATGATGCAGGCTCAGTGGCAGCAGACTGAGCTGATGAGACAGACGATGATGGCAGCTATGGCTAGACCCCCACCACCACCTCCAGCACCAGTACCAGCAACAGCTCTGCATCCCTATTAAGGCTCTATCAAAGATTTTACAGATATGAACCCCAAGGCCTTTAGAGGGATGGAGAAGCCATTAGAGGTGTCACAGTGGCTTATTAGTACCGAGAAGCTACTGAAGGCATCCCATTTGCCAGCTCGAGATTGGATGACAGCAGTGGACCTACTGTTAGAAGACAATGCTCACCACTGGTGGAAGGCGGAAGAGAGACGATTAGGCACTGGGATCACTTGGAAGCAGTTCTATGATGCATTTTATGAGATATTCTTCCCTATTCATGTTCGAGATGGTCTCTACGACCAGTTCCTTCATCTGAAGCAAGGGAATATGACAGTGGATGAGTATGACTCGGAGTTCAATCGCCTGAGTCGATTTGGTGCGGGATTGATTCCGACGGAGCTAGAGAAGGCAAGGAGATTTCACCAAGGGCTTGCACCAAAGCTCAAGTCTTATACGACTACTCAGTCTCGAGTCTCCCATTCAGCTGTCTTGGAAGAAGCTCGTGCTCAGGAGATTCTTCGCAAGGAACAGCAGCAGACCTCGAGGCGTCATACCCCCGCAGCTACACCAGCCCGAACCACTCAGAGTGGACCTATCAGGAGGACCACATGACAGTTCTAGCAGAGGTCCTCACCTTATCAGAAGCCTGTTTGCCATTACTGCGGTAAACAAGGACATATCCAGAATGACTGCAGGACTCGCCTTGGATTATGCTTGAGATGTGGATCTAATCAACACATGCTCAAGGATTGTCCTGAGCAACATGCAATAGTACAAGCTCGGCAAAATCCGAGGCCCACAGCTCCAGCTCTCCCAGTACCATGGCCTATAGCAGGAGCACCTCGTCCACCATTGCCTCCCCAAGGCACACAGTACAACAAGGCCAGAGCTCAGGGCCCGGGACAGAACTATGGGCAGGCATTCTCACTTGCTGTTAAGGATATAGAGACAGAGGCGGAAGTTATAGCAGGTATGGTTCTAGTTGCATCTTTTTCTGCTATTATATTATTTGATACTGGAGCCACTCATTCATTCATAGCCACGAGTTTTGTCACTAGACACAACATTCCCATCACACCCTTAGCTAAAAATATTAAAATCCTTACTGGAGGAGGAGTTGTACCTGTTAGTGGTATTTGTAGACTTTGTCCTGTAGTGATAAATGGCAGAGAGATGATGGCACGAATTCTTGTATTCCCTATGTCGACATTTGATGTGGTTCTTGGAATGGACTGGTTGAGCCAGCATTTCGCTCTCATAGACTGCCATATGAGCAGTATCATCTTTAGACCACCGAATGCGACAGAGTTTGAGTTCACCAAAGAAGACGGAGATAGTTGTGAGGCACCCACAGCGGGGACTCGTATGATGATGCACGACACCCCTCAGCACCCTATTATCACCTAGTTCGAGGATGTATTCCCCGAGGAGTTGCCAGGACTACCACCTGACCGAGATATTGAGTTTTCTATTGAGCTTATTCCCGGTGTCGAGCCTATTTCATCTCGAGTATATCGTCTAGCCCCCAAGGAGTTGGTAAAGATGAAGACGCAGATTGATGACTTATTAGAGAAAGGATTTATTCGTGCCAGTGCATCACCATGGGGAGCACCCGTTCTTTTTGTGCCTAAGAAGGACGGGACAGTGTGCATGTGCATTGACTACAGAGCGTTGAATGCAGTGACAGGGAAGAACAAGTATCCCTTGCCGCGTATAGACGATCTATTTGATCAGTTGAGTGGAGCAAAAGTATTCTCCAAGATTGACTTACGATCGGGCTATCACCAATTGAAGGTTCGGAAGGAAGATATTGCCAAGACGGCCTTTCGATCGAGGTATGGACACTACGAGTTCTTGGTCATGCCTTTCGGTTTGACTAATGCTCCCGCAATTTTCATGAATTTGATGAACAAGATCTTTCACCAATATTTGGGCAAATTCGTAGTAGTCTTTATAGATGATATCTTGATTTACTCCAAGAGTCAAGAGGAGCATGAGCAGCATCTACGGATAGTTTTGGGAACATTGAGGAACGAAAGTATTTTTGCGAGGCTTAGCAAGTGTGATTTCTTTCTCAAGGAAGTATCATTCCTTGGTCATATTGTTACGGGCGATGGTATATCGGTAGACCCAGAGAAGATCACAGCAGTCAAATCATGGCTCGCTCCCACAACAGCTTCTGAAGTGAGAAGTTTCCTCGGACTTGCGGGTTACTACCGACAGTTCGTAGAAGATTTCTCACGAATAGCGGGGCCCATGACTCGATTGACTTGCAAGGATCAGGAGTTTGTATGGACAGACGAGTGTCAAGCCGCTTTTGACGAGTTGAAGAAGCGGTTGACCACAGCACCGATCTTGACACTACCGTCGGGCCCAGGAGGATTTGTGATCTACAGCGACGCATCCGAGAAGGGATTAGGATGTGTATTGATGCAGCACGGTCGGGTAGTAGCATATGCATCTCGACAGTTGAGAGTGCACGAGAAGAATTATCCGACCCACGATCTAGAGCTCGCAGCGGTTATCTTCGCTTTGAAGCTATGGAGACACTACTTGTATGGCGAGAAGGTTGATATCTACACTAATCATAAGAGCCTCAAGTACGTGTTCACACAAAAGGAGTTGAATATGCGACAGCGACGTTGGTTGGAGTTGATAAAGGATTATGAGATTGAGCTACATTATCATCCGGGCAAGGCTAATGTCGTGGCAGACGCATTAAGCCGTAAGCCCATGGCACACTTTTTGACTACGCAGAAGGAGTTGATTAGAGACTTGGAGCAGCTTGGTATTGAGGTAGTATTGCCGAAAGCAGACGGCGTATTAGCCAACCTTCAAGTGCAATCATCATTGGTAGAGCGCATCAAGGCAGCATTGCCTAATGATGCTAGATTTCGACGGCTCAAGGAGAGGACTGAAGCAGGAGAGCAGACAGGACTGAGGATCCACACCGACGGGACATTACGATGTGGTGATCGCATTTATGTTCCCAAAGGAGATCTACGGCAGGAGCTGATGACCGAGGCTCACAGTTCGACTTACTCTATTCATCCCGGAGGGACCAAGATGTATCGCGATTTACGACAGTATTATTGGTGGCATGGAATGAAGCGAGAGATAGCTCGTTTCGTTGCCAAGTGCTTGGTATGTCAACAAGTTAAGACAGAGCACCAGAGGACGGTCGAATTATTGCAGCCGCTACCCATTCCCGAGTGAAAGTGGGAGCACATTACTATGGATTTCGTTACGGGTTTTCCTCGGAGTCCTAGAGGACGTGACGCAGTATGGGTGATTGTTGATAGACTTACGAAGTCAGCACATTTCTTGCCTTTTAGAGTGGGCCAGTCGACTGAGGTATTGGCGGAGATGTATATGGAGCAGATTGTGAGATTGTACGGTGTGCCTGTTAGTATTGTGTCGGACCGTGACTCGAGATTCACCTCGCATTTTTGGCGAAGCATACAAGAGAGTTTGGGCACCCGATTGAAGTTTAGCACATCGTATCATCCGCAGACAGACGGCCAGTCGGAGCGTACCATTCAGACGCTAGAGGATATGTTGAGAGCGTGTATGCTTGATTTTGGCGGTTCGTGGGAGGACCATCTTCATCTTGTTGAGTTTTTCTACAACAATAGCTATCAAGCGAGCATTCAGATGGCTCCGTTTGAAGCATTGTATGGTTGGAAGTGTCGGTCTCCTGTTTGTTGGAGCGACATAGGAGAGCGACAGCTATTGGGTCCCGAGTTGGTCTTGAGCACAGTGGAGACAGTGAAGAAGATTCAGAACCACCTGCGAGCAGCGCAGGATCGTCAGAAGCAGTGGGCAGATAATCGTCGTCGACCCTTGGAATTCAAAGAGGGTGACCATGTGTTCTTGAAGATATCCCCCACTAGAGGCACGATTCGATTCGGAGGACGTGGCAAGTTGAGTCCAAGGTACATCGGGCCTTTCGATGTCTTGGAAAACGTGTTGGAGAGGTTGCCTACAGATTGGCATTGCCACCGTCACTAGAGGGAGTACATGACATATTCCATGTATCTCAGCTGAGGAGGTACGTGG
Organism: Iris pallida; assembly: GCA_029216955.1. Taxonomy (NCBI): domain Eukaryota; kingdom Viridiplantae; phylum Streptophyta; class Magnoliopsida; order Asparagales; family Iridaceae; genus Iris; species Iris pallida. Next base: position 12,760,501 of record JANAVB010013597.1, read on the forward strand.
CGGACATCAATCATGTGCTTGATCACTCCGAGATCACAGTTGGACCGAGCTTGTCGTACGAAGAGCAACCAGTAGGTATCCTCGATCGTCGAGTGAAGGTGTTGCGGAATCAATCTATTCCATTGGTTCGCGTGGCATGGAAGCATCACTCGCCAGGGGAGTCTACTTGGGAGCGCGGGGACGACATCCGAAACCGCTACCCGCATTTGTTCGAAGGCGAAGGTATGTCTTGCATTTATAATTCCATGCATTGCATTGATCCCCCGACCTTAGTTTAATTTCGAGGACGAAATTTTCTTTAAGTTGGGTAGGATGTAAACCCCCATAATTTATATTGATTTTTTATAAATTAAATTAATTTTGTTACGTATTTTATTAGTTATGGATTTAATTACTATTAAGTTATTAGTATAATTAAAGCATGTGTGTATATATACATTATTATAAGTGTGCATGTTAATATTTTTATTAAATAAGGATTATGATAGAAGCTAGGATTTTTAGGAATTTATTGTGATTTTTTTGAGAATTTTTGGTAGCTTAAAAGATAGAAATATATATAGATATATAGATATATATATTTATATAATATAAATATTTGTAATAAAAATAATAATAATAATAACAACGGGCCCGGCCCCACACCCAGCTTAGGGGCGGGCAAGGCTGAGCATTAAGGCCCTGGGAAAAAGAATAAGAAGGGGGCATTAGAGTTGTATAATTAGTAAAAAAAAAGAAGAAGAGACAAGAGAAGCTGGCCACACCCATGAAAAGGAGGGGAGGGCCAGGCGCTGTAGTATTAGTGGTGCGCTGGTGCAACCATTTAGAAGACAAAAAAAAAACAAACCAAAACTTTGGATGGTGGGACCCGAACCCCCCTAATACCCATGTTCGCGTAGCAGCACTGCTGCTTAGAGTAACAAACCCGAGCCCAAATAATTCCTATTCCTAATAGGAATAGTAACAGCGGAAGCGGCAGTATATATAAACCGCTCGACGAGGCCGAACCCTAACCCCTCTCGTTATCAAATATTTCTCGACCCCAAGCCGCCAACCTTCCTCCACACCCCCGCGCTCGCAGTCGGCCGCCTACTCGCCGTCGACGACGACGGGACCGCTCCGAAGCGACAGTAAACAGAGAATACTCTGTTTGATTCAGAACTCAGGTACCCATCTTCCAATTCCATTTTCTTTAAATCTGTTCGACGAAAGTTCGATCTATCGAATGCTGCACGTAGTAGACATAACCCTCTCAAAACCCTTTCTGGTAGAATCGAGCGAAACCCCATATATCGCTCGGTATTCGAACCCAAACTTCCCGAAAAACTGTCGAAACAGAACAGTTTCAGGGCAGTCCCAAACCCATATTTGGAAGCCAAATTTTTGACGATCCCTCGACTGTTTTGCAAAACTAATTGAACCCGTTTGAAGACAACATAACCACGATGGAAACGTAACTGGTAGATCGATATTTAGATTTCTGTACAAGATTTTAATTCGTGTTAAACTTGGGTGAAAAACTGTTTTCGAAATAATAAAATTCTAAAATTTTCTTCGATACGACGTACGTCCCGACAAACTGGGCGATGTGGTCGTGCGCTATATGCATTGAAAGGCGCGTATGGACGTTGCGGACGTGTGGGAACTGACGGAACTCAGTTTCGTCGCGTGTGTGCGACGAAATCAACGTGTATCCGTCGAGATACCCCCGTATCGACGTTTTGCAAACTTGTCCATAACTTCGTGTACAGTCGTCGAATCGAGACGAAACTTGCGCCAACAGGTCTGGATCGAAATTCTGGTCCTGTATGGCAAGTTTGGTTAGATTCTGAGAAGGTCGAATCGGGACCCACTTTTGGCGGGCTCGCGACCCGCTCAAACGGGCGATTTTGTACACGGCTCCTCGGAATCCAAAACTGGACATACCGTTGAGTTCCTCTCCTCAAACTGAAACTGTAGACATATAGTTTGATGACTTTAGAGACCGTAGACTTTGGCACGCGTTTCTGTGCAAAGCGGGTCCAACGGCGGACATCGTTTTGACCCGAAATTACGATTTTGCCCCTGTTCCAGAATTTGACTTTTGGACAGGCGTTTTCTAGGTATATCTTTTTCACCGAGACCATTTTTGATGTTTATTTCAGAGTTTAGAGTCATCTGTGATTTGTGAGTTTTTGGTGCGGACACTTGCTACTCTTGGACTTGCCACTTTGTACCACCAGGCAAGATACCTTGCCACCCTACTCTGTGATTATTATATTCTTATTTTCAGTTGTTATTTTCATCATTGTTTCGTGATATTTAAACTGTGTGTCCAAGTCACACTTGGGTGCAAGCGACTCTATCGGTCGTTTCTCTTGCTTTATTTATTCTCTTGCATTGACTTAGTTTATGGACCACCCACTGATGTTGAGGTATCGGTATATCTCATATGGCCTTGACACTTGTTGTATCACGTGATGTGTGTCACATATAGGACAAGTTTCCGCGCAGTTGGCTGGCCACCGATGCGTATGGAGCGTGCAACGGATAGGAGTAACTGCCAATAGTATTGCATGATTAGAAGACTTGGCAGTTATTAGAGGTTCATATCAGTCATGGAGATAATGATACTAGGCATTGGGTGGGGAGAACAATACCTGACGTATGGGCTTCTTTACACTTCCATGATTACTTGTGCGCTCCTCCGGAGACGCAGGCTCCAGGCGCCCTCTGACGTTTTCCAGAGCGTTATGGACGTAGCCCCTTGCACATGGTGCCCTCTGACGCTTCTCGAGCGTTACGGACGTAGGCCCCTGGTACCCTCTATTGGAACTATGGCGATCCTATTTTCGGCCAGGGCTCATGCGTCGAAGGATTGTATCTCAACTGCATGTTCACAGTAGAATGGTCAGGAACCCGGTTGCATGCATACCTTTTTTCTCTTATTATATTATCACAGTTTATTATGGCATGGTATTTTCTTGTATCTTGCTATGTCCCCTGAGGACCTGGTTATCTCTCCAGGTTTAGACGAGTTTCCACAGGAGTACGGAGCGGCATTGGAGCTATCCTACATTGATGATGAGGCAGTATCTTATGATTCCTAGTCTATTTCTTATCTGAGACAGTTGTAGACATTATTTTACATCTCTTTTTCTTTCTATTTTGCGGAGGTCGGACTTCGATCTTGTGAGACTATTTTTCATAGCTGTTTGGAGTGAGTATGTTCACCCGGCTATCTTTTGATACTCTTATTCATTTATTTGGACTTCATTAGCTTCTGTATTGAGCTGTGATGAGATTAGATATGTTATTCTGGCCTGTGATTATTTATTTACAGCTTATGTACATATGCGAGGATTCTATATATTGTAGTATTCTTCGTATATGTGCAGCTGGTATGTTCACGTACTTAGTCCTATGTATTTTGGGACTGGGGCGTTACACTGGCTCCAATGATTGGGTGTCCGTCGGGCAAGAGTCTTATCCCCTTTAATCTTTGTTTCCAGCAAAACAGAGACATCACATTTCTTCCTGTGTAAAACTCTAAAAATCTCCCTCCATCTCCCTTGTCACGACCCACACCAGCTTTTCGGATGCGAGCTCGTGAGCAAGCCAGCTAAGTATCGAGCGGACTCCAGCCCGACTCGAGTACGTATAAGCTGTCAAGGTCATGGTATCATGGCTAATCTAAACTATATCTTAATCCACAAGAATAATATAAGACAAGAATGAACAATTATGGGTCATGGTCTGCAGCCCATTAGCATATTGTCCGATTAGACTCCAAGAATGATATGAGTCTATAAAATAAACAAAATATATTATAAAAGCACGAGAAGGATAGTAAATCGATAATGCTAACAAAAATACCTGAATCATGCAGATGAAGTCAACTGCCACATGCTCAGCTAACTATGTGCAAATCTGCTACCTGAAGAGATCATCAGGTCCTCAGAGGACTAGCAAGATACATAAAACATGCCTACTAATATGACAGTAAATAACATGTAAGAAGGATAAGAACACTGCAAGGAGAACATCTAAGGACGACGAGTCGTGTGGAAATGTAATACTAGACTTGGCTAACTATCAATCAAAACTTCTATAGCTTGCAGTACAATGCAAGATACTCCCAATCTATAGTATTTCAATTGACGTACAAAACAGGATACTCTCAGTCTAGATTAGCCAATTCTAGTATCGATCTCTTCTCTTAATGGATACAAGGTCAAGTAGACTCCTATAAATCGTAGTGCCATGCAAGATACTCCTAATTTGTAGTGTCGTAAGTCAAGTCAAGTCAATCAATCAATATATGCTATAGGTCGCAGTACAATGTAAGATACTCCCAATCTATGGCATATCTCAAGTCAAGTCAATCAAGCGATATCAAGATATAAGAATCGGCTATAGATCGTAGTACAATGTAAGATACTCCTAATCTATATTATGTCTCAACTGTAGTACAATACAAGATACTCCCAGTCAAGAATAGTCAAGTCAAGGACAGATAAAGAAATTGACACTCAATCACGAGACAAGGTGACACAAAAAAGACCAATAACCTAGCAATGTCAAATATCCTTTACGTGCATGTAATCTAGAACAAGTAAAGCGATCAAGGAAAAATCAATCACAATATGAAATCCTATGAAAATATGAAAAGGAATACAATAAAGAAAGATAAAATAATGTAAATACTGTATATGTTCGGTAAGTATACTTGCCTGAGGGTTGCACGGAGAACCAACAATATATCGCCAATCAACAAGTCAAAAAGTCCAAGTCATCACAACTATCTCTGAAAGATGAAATAAATATTACCAATGTTCTTAGAATAGTCAAATTAGTTAGGATTGCCTGTCCTTAAGTCCAATTCTGGACACAGGGGCAAAACGGTAATTTTTGGCAAAAAAGATATCCGTCGTTGGACCCGCTTTGCACCGAAAAGCGTGCCAGAGTGAATGGTCTCTAAAGTTGTCAAATTATATGTCTAGGGATCTAGTTTTCTGATACGAATCCAACCATATGTCCAAAGTTGGATTCCGGCAGGCCGTGCACAAAATCGCCCGTTGAGTCGGACCGTAGGGCCCGCAAAATGGTGATCCGATCAACTGTCTCAGAATTGGACCAAACTTGGTATACAGTACCAGAAAAATGATACGGTCTTGTTGGCATAAGTTTCGTCTCGATCTGACGAGCGTGCACAAAGTAATTGAGAAATTTGTACAGAGGCCGATACGGTAAATTTCGACGGATACGTATCAATTCGTCGTGCGCACGTGACCAATTTGAATTTCGTCAAAGCCCACACGACCACGAAGCCGTTACACACCTTTCGATGCTTTAGGTTCGCAACCAAGTCGTCCGGTTTGGCGGGACGCACATCGTATCGGGGAGATTTTTCTAAATTTTAGTTTTTCGAAGACAGATTTTTCTGGGATTTTGAGTTCCAATAACTTTATGTCCGATAGCTAGAAAATAATTCTGCGAGAAGCGTTTTAGTCTCGTATAAGTTAACTATCACTGTTTCCAATTGGTTTTCAAAAATCCTAAGTGATTTCCTCAAAATCTCCCTTCCAAACTAGGGTTAGGGACTGTTTTTCAACTGTCAGGAAACATTAGTTTTTTGGGTTTTTTGAGTTGATTTATCGACTCGATGGGTCGATCTTGCTGGAAAGTACTTATTGGTTCATCTAGGGCATCGTGCAGGCTCTACGTAGCAGGTTACATAGTCAAAAAATATTAACTATGTACTAAGAAACGAGGCGGTAAAGGTACGCACCTACTGCTGTGCAAAACAGAGCAATGCCCTGTTCTGTCATTGCAGCTGCTGTCGTGTGCAGCTTCACCGATCTGTGGCGACTCCGTTGCCGGCCGCCGGCCGCCCACGACGGTGCTGGCGCGTGCGCGGGGCGCCTGGTGGCCGTCAGGGGTTTTGGGGAGGCGCCGTTAGGGTTTTGCCATCGCATTCTTTCTTCCCCTGTTCTCTCTCGGCCTTTACGTATATACGCCGGTTGATTGGTTATTGAACAGAGGGGTCGGTTTCACTCCGCTGATTGGCTTTGGGCCCGGCCTGGCTAGTGAGCGGGCTGCTGGGTTATGGGCCTGGATGGCCTGGGCTGGCTGGCCCTTTGTTTTTTCTTTTTCTATTCTCTTTTCTTTATATAGCAGCTACTCTATACATATATATATTTGTATATATACACATATATGTATACATACATGTATATATTTATATATATACACATACACACATATATTTATATTTATATTTACTTATATCTATATATACCAAACTATATATATATCTATACATATATACATATATTTATATATGTACATATACATATATACGAGTATTTATATATATACACATACAAATTATATATACATATATATATTTACACACACATATATAACCAATAATAATAAAATAATATTATTTAATAATATCCTCAATAATATAATAATGATAATATAATAATAATAATAATAATAATAATAATAATAATAATAATAATAATAATAATAATAACGAAATTCAACCAACCAATAATGGTGTATATACCATTACATATAGTCTAATAATCTCAAAATTGTACAAGGATAACTAAGAAAGGTATTTATCCTATTTTTAAGATAAAATATCCAATAAAATAATTATTAAATGTATAACACCCATTTATACAATCTCCTGATAAAACATTAAACAAAATACAACTATACATATACCCAATACATATCTACACGGACGTCTCTGGATGCACCTACCCGACTACGTAGGCTTAGGCTCGGTTCGGGTGCAGTCCGAACTAATTTGGTACAACCGGGTCTCCTAACTTCAAATAATATTAACAATGAATAATTAAACTATTTATAATTTTCGTGTTGCAACTTGGCCTGGTTTTCCTAGTTAGGACGTCATTATGGCTCGGCCTTCCCTACCATGAGTAATACACTAGTCAAAGTACGCCACTGCTCTATCTGTGCCATAATTTCTAGTCGCCTTGTACCCCAATTCCTAACCATGACTAAAATCATCTACCTTAATAATTAACTAAATAAACATTTATAAAATCAAAAAATTACCATTTAAATCAAATAAATAAATTAAAAAAATATTTTAAAATTTCGGGAAGGGGAGCTACATCCCTAGTGAGCACGTACCCCACACATTCTATAATCGTCATTAATTAATAAGTGAGGGGTCCCCCTGTAAGACACCTGAACTGGTACCCGGGGGAGGTACAACTTCCATCTCCGTCATATCCTCCTCCACCTCAACAGTCGGGACATGCTGGGTGGAAAATTAAGTAAGCATCAGGGCCTAGGCTGTAGTGCCCCGCTCCGCGAAGGCACTAGATAGACAGAAAGATCGGATTGCTTGCTCTGCAACAGAAGACGATTGATCTGAGTGAGTGGACAATGACTCATTTTATGATTCGCTTGCGCCTAATAAGAATCTGAGCTTTTGAATAAATGTTGTTGCTAATAACAAGATGCTAGACTTTGAGTATGCTTATAAGAGAAATTCGCACATTGTCTGCTAAGAAAGAGAAATGTTTTCCTGCTTGAAAAGAAGATGGAATTGTTTATGACTTGCTCGATTGATGCATAATAGTTTCATTTGATATTGCATTTGCATTGGGGTATCCACTTAGTGATGAGCTGAACCCTAGAGAGTCACATCGGCTAGCGACGAGCTGAACCCATACGAGTCACAGCGGTTAGCGACGAGCTGAACCCAAGAGAGTCACAGCGGCTAGCGACGAGCTGAACCCATGCGAGTCACAGCGGTTAGCGACGAGCTGAACCCATGGGAGGCACAGCGGCTAAGATGGAATTGAAATGTTGGCTTTTCAAAGATGTTTTCAAAAGAAATGTAAACTGACTCTGTATGCATGAAATGAACATAGGTAAAGAGTAGCAAGATCACATCACAAGAAAATGTTTTCTCACTAAGTGAACAGTGATCGTTTCAGAAGAATGTAGCTCCTTTGTTCACAATCACCAATATGCTGATATACTAACCCACCATCAGTCTGCATGCAGGTACAATATGCATCGAGAAGGATAGTCCGAAGCGATAGCCCGTGCCTCATCCTCAGGAGCCAGAAATCTGAAGAGATGCCAAGAGATGACATCTGTTGCAAGAGTTGGTTTTGGATATAAAGGGATGTAATATATGGGAACGTGATCATTATTATCTGTAAAGTTCTGAGAGAATGTAACATTGTATCAGAGAGAATCGAGAGCTTGTAATCTGTTCAAATGAAATCAATAAAGAGAATTGTTTCTTGTTACCATTGTGTTCGATGCTTGTATTCTGAAATATGTCCGCTGCTGCTTCAATTATCTGCGATACATTCCGCTGCGTATTGTCAACCTTGTCTATCTTGCTTGCTTCAGGTCTTGGCCATGTGCAAGCGCAACTTAGGCTTACACGGCATCACGCCTTAGCGAGGACGAACGGTCCCAAAGAGCCCGAAGCGAGGATGAAACGACTCTGCGGGATTGGGGCGTGACAGAATGGTATCAGAGCAACACGATCCTCTGGCCAATTTTGATTCAAATGAATTTGTACATATCTTCTAATCGAAATTCCTTTGCCTACTCGATATCAATAATGAGATGAACGTTCCATACAATAATTCCGTAAATATTTTTATGATGTCGGCATATGTCTTATCGATTTGATTGATTAAGATTGAAATGCTTGATTGAACAAGAGTTTTGATATGATCTGAATTATGATTTCATTGATTGATGATGGCAAAGGATGAGGACTATCACTGCTAAGGATATCGTAAGTTTCTTCTTAAGTTTCGAGGACAAAACTTCTTTTCGGTGGGTAATTATATAGTGCCCCGCTCCGCGAAGGCACTAGATAGACAGAAAGATCGGATTGCTGGCTCTGCAACAGAAGACTATTGATCTTGGTGAGTGGACAAAGACTCATTTTATGATTCGCTTGCGCCTAATAAGAATCTGAGCTTTTGAATGAATGTTGTTGCTAATAACAAGATGCTAGACTTTGAGTATGCTTATAAGAGAAATCCGCACATTGTCTGCTAAGAAAGAGAAGTGTTTTCCTACTTGAAAAGATGATGGAATTATGACTTGCTCGATTGATGCATAATGGTTTCATTTGATATTGTCACCACATAAACATGTAACGCCCCAGTTCCAAAATACTTAGGACTAGGTACGTATCCATGCCAGCTACATACATACAAAGTACACTCCAATATATGGAAACCTTGTATGTATATATAAGCTGTAAAATGCAGTAGAACCATAATAACTAAATCTCATCCACTAGATAAATAAATGATATAAAAGCAACTTTGAATTTTTTATGTATACAATTGTTGGGCGGAGACAAAGTCCACTACCAACTATCTCAAATAAAATGTACAACAAGTGATCGATAAAATAACGAGGCGAACCAAGCGCAATCGTCTTCGAAAGAATGGAGAAGATCACGGCCTTGGCTAGAACACCTGCAAAATCACAGAAGCATACACCTGGAGAGATAACCAGGTCCTCAGAGGGACGTAACAAGATACATAAAGAACATGCCATAATAAACTGAATATATAATATGTCACAACCTGAAATAAGTGACAAGACGATAATAAGGTAATCTAACCGTACTACAGTATTTATGCAGTTAAGAACAAACCTCCAACGCATGGGCACTCTGGCTCAGTAGCAGTAATCTCAGGTATGGCCCATTAGGATACCAGGGACCTCAAAGCATAACATTCATCGAATGTCAGAGGCCAGCAGTAATTCAGTATCAGGATCCAGGACCGTATCTCCCGCGGAGATAACCGGCAATAGGGTAGTGCATACTTGGCCCATACGTCAAGGAACTGTTCTTCCCACCCAATGCCTAACAGAGTCACATTCATGTCTCATATACCTCTACTAACTGCTAAGTCTCCTAACATGCCTCTATTAGCAGTTAGCCCTAACGCATGCGCATGGGGGATCAGCCCACACACAAGAACCTCTACATGCTACTCATCTCACACATCCTCGTGGTACAACTGTGTCAAGGTATATACGATCCACTACAGACGGTAGTCTCTTAACTCTAAGTCCATATGCAGTCAAAAGATAATAACAAAGTATATCTAATATCACTGAGCAGACAGTAAATCGGGAACGGTAAGAACTGGAAATAAATGAACAGTGATATGTTATAAAATACAAACTGAATATAAACAGTATAATGGCAAGGTATCTTGCCTGAGGTTATGTACAAAAGAGAATAATCCAGTAGCTCGAGCAGACAAATAAACGAAGCAAGAAAAGTCAAATCCTGCAGATGACTCCGGATGCTGCAACAAACTTCACGAACGATTTTGGAATATAAGGTATGCCTAGGAAATGCCTGTCCAAAAGTTAAATTCTGAAACAAGGGTAAAATCATAATTTCGGGTCAAAACGATGTCCGCCGTTGGACCCGCTTTGTACTGAAATGTGCGCCAGAACGTACGGTCTCTAAAGTCGTCAAACTACATGTCTACAGATTTGTTTTGATGAGATGAACCTAATGGTATGTCCAATTTTGGATTCCGGTGGGTTGTGCACAAAATCGCCCGTTGAGTGGGATTGTGGGCCCGCCAAAATAGCGTCCCGATCAACGGTCTCAGAATCGGACCAAACTTGGCTCACAGGACCAAAAAAATATTTTGAGTCCAATGGCGCAAGTTTCATCGCGATATGATGAGTGTGCACAAAGTTGTGACTTAATTTACAAAAGGTCGATACGGGGGTATCTCGACGGATACGCACTGATTTCGTCGCACACATGCAACGAAATTGGGTTCCGTCAGTTTTCACACGTCGACAACATCCATACGCGCCTTTCGATGCATATAGTGCGCGACCACGTCGCCCGGTTTGTCGGGACGTACGTCGTATCGGGTGTTTTTCCACTCTTTTGAAAACAGAATTTATAATTTTTCGTAAAACTTTAACAACGAGTAACTTTCTACATACTAGATGAAAAGTGAATCCAGAAGGTGCGTTACAATCTCGGTTATGTTGTCTTTGATTGCGTTCAATTAGTTTTTACGAAAGTTTAATGGACAGCGAGAAAAGTGGCTGATAAGTTGATGTTTCAAAACAGTTTTTAATATTCAGAAAAGTGGATTTTCTCCAACTTCGTCTCGATTTTTCGAGCAAGTTGGATGGCCATGTCAAAATCCACCTGGGAAATCTTGAAGAGGGTCATGTGGGCTTTCTACACGAATTTACGGATCTAAAAACAAATTCAAAATGAGGGAGATATCGATCGGGGAAGTGGGATACCTTAAAGTGGAAAACTGTTGTTGTTGTTGTCGCGACGACGGAAGACGGGACTGCTGTCGCTCCGGCGAGGTTGGGCACGCACGCCAAGGAGAGGGAGGAGGATGGAGGAAGCAGGAAAGCGGAGGAGGGAGGAGGAGATTAGGATTTAGGTTTTATTTAACATATATATATGTGTGTGGAGGGAGGAGGTTTCGGCCAAGCAAGCAAATTGCTTGTAAGGGGGGTTCGGCCCTTATTTGGCATTGTTGCTGCTTGCTTTAAGAGGAGGGGGCACACAAAGCTTGCGGGTTGCTGCTGCTTTTGTCTTTGCATGCACGTGGGTGGTCGGCCAGGTGGTGGGGCCGACCACTCCTTGTAATATATTATTTTTTTCTTTTCTTTTCTTTCTTATCTAAATCTTTTGCATATATATATATATATATATATATATATATATATATATATATATATATATATATATATATATATATATAATTGTACCATAAAATCTCCACAAATTTAAATAATAATTTAATATTATCTATTCAAATAATTAATGTATTTAAACACATGTATATATATATTTGAATTCAATTTATAACAAATCAATCTCAATATTAATAATAATATATAAAATATGTTTATTTAGTTACCACCAAATAATTTTAATAGTAATGAAATAATAAAAATTGTAATATGGTGGTTTTGGGTGACTCATACTACGCACCCTAATCCGGATCCAAAAAATTGCACAATTGTTGTAAAATATTATTTTATTAATAAAATATAAATTTTGTACCAAAAGTAAATAAATATTTAAAAAGTTCTAAAAATAATTTAAAAATATTTGTACATACCCAAAATATTCTTATATGGCCACCTTAGTCACCCCACATGCTCACATGGGCTTAAAATTTTGTTCGGGCCCTGTTCGGACTGAATTGGCCAAACCGGGTCATAAAAAAAATAAAACCATAAATTCTATAAAATTATTTTTTAGTCTAATAATAAAATAATAATTAAAAAATAGGAGTTTTACATCCTACCCAACTTACAAGAATTTCGTCCTCGAAATTTAGGATTAATAGGGTAGATAGGGTTGAGGGATAGGAAGAGTTCGTCAATACCAAAATACAATTAAATTTTGGAGGAGGTGATAAAACGGCGTTCAACATAATCATGCATTAGAAAATTGTGGAATCGATATATACAAAATATATCATGGTTATGGAATTGAATCAGGGTTGCTAATGAAAGTGACAAAATTTGATAATCCGAATAAAAATAGTGGAAAATTTAGTAGATCAAGAGGACAATTAGACGTTTAGGAGATATGGTTCCTTGAGAGAAAACTGGATACTAATCATCTGGGTTGAGAGTTAGATTTAAGTGAACGATTAGAATCATTCTCGAGTGCTCAAGAATAATTGGGAGAACACGATAAAAATTCTAGGGTTAAGGTACGAGGGGTAGTTAAAGGCGAGGATACAGCCACATGAGTCGGTCGGTGGCTATCTATATTTGTGTATACTTAACCAATTGGGCAACCAAAGATGATACCTTGAGTCTATCTAGCAAGTACAGTACCTTGTCTTTCCAAAATAAGTGAAAGACAAGAACAACAAAGGTTTCAAAGACGGTGTTATATATTGAGTACGAATTGCGGGGTTCATAGGCGGCAAAAATAATTCAAAAGAGAATTATCAAGGCGATCACGGATGAGACTCTAAGCAAGTTTAACTATGTCTCCATCCGCACAGAATAAGTTATGATAAGCGAACCAAAGTGCAATAGGTTGATCAGACCATCATGCACCGGTTCTGATTAGACAATATGTTAGTGGGTGCACCCAATAAAATATGTCATGATCAAGCTTGATAACGAAATAAGCTTGCAAAACTGAAGCTACATTAGCAGCATGAGATAGTCAAAATATGAGAAAGGGAGGTACTGATGAAGGAATTTTAAATAGTCCAAGATCTTTTAAAATCAAGGCTCGCCCGAAGTTTGGGCCTATACAGTTTTCCCTGTGTTTCTTCATTTATGGCTTGGTAGATTAGATAAGGTAGGGTCCTCTGAATTTATAGTCTAAGTGAACTTACCAATGTGGTTCACAAGGAAAAAGGTTTGTTAGGTGGTGATGTATTTTACCCAACTTACAAGAGTTAAGCTAATTGTATCAGGGGACAATGGGTCAATTAATCAAGATAAAGTACAAATTTAAGCATTTAAGGATTTTTAGTAGAACACAATCACATATCGGGTCGAAAGAATTGATTCGAGGTTGAATCCCTATCCGTGGTCAAAAATATATCGGTATAATGGTAAAGTTTATAGTTTGGCCATTTTGACCAGAAGGTCATATCATGGAAATAGTGTACAAGAAGACGTGTTTTAGTGGGACATGATATATCTACATGAAGGTGGACTTGTCTAAGTCTTACATATGAAATTTATTGGGAGAAAAAGTGTAGTGTTGTACTCCAAATATACAAGTCACGGTAGGGGATGCCAGAAGATCAAAAATAGAAAGTGGGAGTTCACGAGATGATAATTAATGCACAAAATAAAGAAGTTAAAGTTAAAGCATGAAATAAAATTAATTAAAGAATCCATAAAAATAATTTAGGAACACAATTCCGGAGAGAAGATAGTCTCCTAATAAATACAGTTAAGGAACCATTAAATCATTATTCAAATTGCAAGTGGGTTAGAAGGTCGTAATTAAAAGATCTAGAATTGAAAGAAGGTCGAGTAAGCCGAGGTAAAAATACAGTCACATAGCTGGGTATATGACTAACAACACTTATGTATATACTACTATCATGGTCATGGGTGACATGGCAATTAGTGTGGAATACTTAGTAGGGTTATCTTGGGGCCTACCATTTAAAATTTAACTCAAGTTTCCTCCAAAAGTTTCAAAATTAAACTTTTAAAAATAAACCACCAAAATTTGTATTCACTCCAAGCCGTTCAAATTCATCATAAAAATTTAAATCACTCTCATAAATCTCAAAGCAAAATTTTATCACATTACTACTAACATTTTCCGAAATTAACGTTTAAATTCAACTATTTAACTCAAGAGTTCATAATTTACGAATCCACAAAATTTCACAATCAATCAAAATTTAACACTCTAAAATTTTTAAATAACTCAAATTAAAACTCTTAGCATATTAAAAGCAATCTAAAAAATTAAGCTCAATGCTCTCATAAATTTTAACTTATATTCATGCTAAGTTATTCCAACAAAATCACAACTTTTAAATGGTAACTTCCTTTAATCAATCAAAATAACTTTTCATCACATCCTTTGAAATTCTCCCAAAAATTTTAATATTAGCAATCCCACATTAAACTAAATTTTTAAATAATCTTATCAGTCAAATTTTTTTTTATACCAAAACACTATAAATCGATTTGTAAATCCTCAATCATAGGACACCATTTAAAATAACAATTTTTTTTTCAAAATCGTTTTCATAACTTTCAAATATTTTAAACCAAAATTTACCGTATTTACTTCCATTTGAAATTCAAATTTTTACTAAACACGAAAATTACAAGTTGTACAACTCCATTTAAATAATTCCTACGACCATTTTTAAAAGCTAAGATCATTTTCAAACCAAATTTGTAACTGTTCAAAGGTGCATAACTATAATACAATAAATCATGAACATTAAAACTCGAAAATCAAATAAATTTTATATTTGTTCAAAGATGTATATCTATCACCCAAACTCATAAATATCACAACTCGAAAAGCAAATCAATTTTATACTTGTGCAAGGATGTATAACTATAACCCAATAAATCATAAATATCAAATCTTGAAAATCAATTAATTCCTTAAACCAAGTATAAAATTCTTTAAATCCTATTGTGTTTACTATTTAGAAATCTCAAGGTTAAAACTTTCTATGGTAATATCCTACTTTACAAATTACTAATCATTAATTCACAAAAAAACCTTTTTAACTCCTTTAGAATCTTGAATGTATTCCAATTGCCAATATAACCATTCTAGCCATATGTGTGACCTATGAGCATATACTAATGTAGTCATCTTCCTAGTTGATACTAAGCACGAAAACAAGAATCGACGGTAGAAAGGAATCAAGCAAGATGCAGTTCAAGGAGGTCGAACAAGAGTTCAAATTTTGAAGCCAAGGGAAGAGGTCAAGCTGTATGGATGAGATTCCTAGATTATAATCCAATGTTGTAGGCTCACATCGGTACAATTACGTAACCGAAGTGACAAACTCGCCCTACATGGGCTACCACATAAACATGTAACGCCCCAGTCCCAAAATACTTAGGACTAGGTACGTATCCATGCCAGCTGCATACATACAAAGTACACTCCAATATTTGGAAACCTTGTATGTATACATAAGCTGTAAAATACATTAGAACCATAATAACTAAATCTCATCCACTAGATAAATAAATGATATAAAAGTAACTTTGAATTTGTCATGTATACAATCGTTGGGTGGAGACAAAGTCCACTACCAACTATCTCAAATAAAATGTACAAGAAGTGATCGATAAAATAACGAGGCGAACCAAGCGCAATCGTCTTCGAAAGAATGGAGAAGATCACGGCCTTGGCTAGAACACCTGCAAAATCACAGAAGCACACACCTGGAGAGATAACCAGGTCCTCAGAGGGACGTAACAAGATACATAAAGAACATGCCATAATAAACTGAATATATAATATGTCACAACCTGAAATAAGTGACAAGACGACAATAAGGTAATCTAACCGTACTACAGTATTTATACAGTTAAGAAAAACCTCCAATGCATGGGCACTCTGGCTCAGTAGCAGTAATCTCAGGTATGGCCCATCAGGATACCAGGGACCTCAAAGCATAACATTCATCGAATGTCAGAGGCCAGCAGTAAATCAGTATCAGGATCTAGGACCGTATCTCCCACGGAGATAACCGACAATAGGGTAGTGCATACTTGGCCCATACGTCAAGGAACTGTTCTTCCTACCCAATGCCTAACAGAGTCACATCCATGTCTCATATACCTCTACTAATTGCTAAGTCTCCTAACAGGCCTCTTTTAGCAGTTAGCCCTAACGCATGTGCATGGGGGATCAGCCTACACACAAGAACCTCTACATGCTACTCATCTCACACATCCTCGTGGTACAACTGTGTCAAGGTATATGCGATCCACTACAGACGGTAGTCTCTTAACCCTAAGTCCATATGCAGTCAAAGGATAATAACAAAGTATATCTAATCACTGAGCAGACAGTAAATCAGGAACGATAAGACCTGGAAATAAATGAACAGTAATATGTAATAAAATACAAACTGAATATAAACAGTATAATGGCAAGGTATCTTGCCTGAGGTTATGTGCAAAAGAGAATAATCCAGTAGCTCGAGCAGACAAATAAATGAAGCAAGAAAAGTCAAATCCTGCAGATGACTCCGGATGCTGCAACAAACATCACGAACGAGTTTGGAATATAAGATATGCCTAGGAAACGCCTGTCCAAAAGTTAAATTCTGGAATAGGGACAAAATCGTAATTTTAGGTCAAAACGATGTCCGCCGTTGGACCTGCTTTGCACTGAAATGTGCGCCAGAACGTACGGTCTCTAAAGTCGTCAAACTATATGTCTACAGATTTATTTTGATGAGACGAACCCAATGGTATGTCCAATTTTGGATTCTGGTTGGTTGTGCACAAAATCGCCCGTTGAGTGGGATTGTGGGCCCGCCAAAATAGCGTCCCGATCAACGGTCTCAGAATTGGACCAAACTTGGCTGACAGGATCAGAAAAATATTTCGAGTCCAATGGCGCATGTTTCATCGCGATATGATGAGTGTGCACAAAGTTGTGACTTCATTTGCAAAAGGTCGATACGGGGGTATCTCGACGGATACGCACTGATTTCGTCGCACACATGCAACGAAATTAGGTTTCACCAGTTACCATACGTCGACAACATCCATACGCGCCTTTCGATGCGTATAGTGCGCGACCACGTCGCCCGGTTTGTCGAGGCGCACGTCGCCTTTCAAAACAGTTTTTAATATTCAGAAAAGTAGTTTTTCTCCAACTTCGTCTCGATTTTTTGAGCAAGTTGGATGGCCATGTCAAAATCCAGCTAGGGAATCTTGAAGAGGGTCATGTGGGATTTCTACACGAATTTACGAATCTAAAAACGAATTCAAAATGAGGGATATATCGATCGGGGAAGTGGGATACCTTAAAGTGGAAAACTGTTGTTGTTGTTATCGCGACGACGGGTGACGGGACTGCTGTCGCTCCGACGAGGTTGGGCACGCACGCTGAGGAGAGGGAGGAGGATGGAGGAAGGAGGAAAGAGGAGGAGGGAGGAGGAGATTAGGATTTAGGTTTTATTTAACATATATATATGTGTGGAGGGAGGAGGTTTCGGGCAAGCAAGCAAATTGCTTGTAAGGGGGGTTCGGCCCTTACTTGGCATTGTTGCTGCTTGCTTTAAGGGGAGGGGGCGCACAAAGCTTGCGGGTTGCTGCTGCTTTTGGCTTTGCATGCGCGTGGGTGGTCGGCCAGGTGGTGGGGCCGACCACTACATGCAATATATTATTTTTCTTTTCTTTTCTTTCTTATCTAAATCTTTTGCATATATATATTTATATTTATATATCTATATCTATTGTGTATATATCAAATTATACCATAAAATCTCCATAAATTTAAAAAATAATTTAATATTATCTATTCAAATAATTAATGTATTTAAACACATGTATATATATTTGAATTCAATTTATAACAAATCAATCTCAATATTATTAATAATATCTAAAATATGTTTATTTAATTACCACCAAATAATTTTAATAGTAATGAAATAATAAAAATAGTAATATGGTGTTTTTGGGTGACTCGTACTACGCACCCTAATCTGGATCCAGAAAATTGCACAATTGTTGTAAAATATTATTTTATTAATAAAATATTAATTTTGTACCAAAAGTAAATAAATATTTAAAAATTTCTAAAAATAATTTAAAAATATTTGTACATACTCAAAATATTCCTATATGGCCACCTTAGTCACCCCACATGCTCACATGGGCTTAAAATTTTGTTTGGGCCCTGTTCGGACTGAATTGGCCAAAACGGGTCATTAAAAAAAATTACTTTTTTAGTCTAATAATAAAAAATAATTAAAAAAATAGGGGTTTTACAGTTACCATTGTGTTCGATGCTTGTATTCTGAAATATGTCCGTTGCTGCTTCAATTATCTGCGATACGTTCCGTTGCGTATTATCAACCTTGTCTATCTTGTCTTGCTTCAGGTCTTGGCCTTGTGCAAGCGCAACTTAGGCTTGAAGGACATCACGCATTAGCGAGGACGAATGGTCCCAAAGAGCCCGAAGCGAGGACGAAATGACTCTGCGGGATCGGGGCGTGACATAGGCTGGATTGTCAATACAAAGCTTCTCCCCCATAACAGGGGAGCGACCCCCCCGCTAGGGGGGCCATCCCGCAGAGGGCCCGCATGCCTCTTCCTACTGTAAACTTGCTCACTAGCCGATCCGCTAATTTTACTCCCCTCCATTTCCGGAGTCACCATGCCTCTGGTGACCATGCTCCTCTGTGCCGAGAAGACGACCATAGTGCCACCAGGAGGAGATGCCGCAGGCAAGATAGGTAGGCTTTGACCCCTAGCCTCCTCCATTGGTTGGTCTCCCTCCCGCATAAGCTCTCCCTCTATGTCATCCCCGGGTGTAGACGCCACCACCCGAGGGGTGCCAGGTGTATCAGTAGTAGCCGTGGCAGACCCCTCTGCACTCCTCTAGACGGGCAAGAACTATCAAGGTGCCCGAAGCAGGCACAAAGTGAACTGGTAGAGGGCACCCATTCATACTCCACTCCCTGAGTTAGGACCTCACCCGAAGGGACCTCGTGCTCCACTATGCTCGACAGCTCCCCCCCAGCCCGGATCTCTACGAACATCCTCACATACATCAGCCTCGAACGAAAGGATGTAGCATCATCTGCCTTAATTGGCCTGTCCACAAGACTAGATAGTCTCATTAGCAATGGAATGCTCCAATATCGTACCGGGAACTCTGGGAAGCGGATCCAGACCGGGATAGCATTGAGGACCTCCTTCTCATATTTCAGGTCCAAAGTCCACTCTTTCAGGATAATAAGGCTCCCATCGAACGTCCACGGTCCACCCTGGAGGATTCTGAAAACATCGTCGGCTAATCCGAACTTCACGTAGAAGAAGCCGTTCTCCCTAGCAAAGAACTCTATGCTCCCCTTTAGCTGCCATATCTGTGCCGCATACGCCCGTATCTGCCCACAGAAGGGTTTGTTTCCCAAAATGAAGAGGACCAACGTATTCTCCCAGAAGGCCGTCACCTGAGCAATCTCCTCCGTAGGAAACGTGGCCCTGAAACCACTTTCCACAGTATTAGGGGAACAAACTTTATGGTAGTAGGGCTTTTCGACCCTCCTGGCTTACATATGTCCACCCACGACTTGCCCACGGGGCGTGGGATTGTACCCTGAGCCCGCTGGAAGGTCGATGTTGGAGGAGGCCTAGCCCCCTGACCTCCCAAGTCCACCGCCTTGCCCTTTCCTTTATCCGCCACAGCCAGTTTAGGTCACCACCCAGCTTTTCTCCCGCCACCACCAGATGCCCCCCGAAAGGGGATCCCAGATGCATTCACCGATTTACGCGGTCTCATCCCCTCCCCTGCCCTCCTACCAGAGGGGGTACGTAGCCTCAAGGAGGACTGAACGTTACCCTCATTTTCTCCTGACTTTCTGCTTCGACGACATGTAACCGTCGTCCATCCCCCTCCATCCATCTGTCCTTCTTGAGGTTGAGATCCAGATCCAGGTTGGAAGATTCGAGCTCCAGAGAATCCATCCGGGGCTCGCCTACCCCGTAGGCCACGTAACTTCCCGCATTCCCGCCGCCGCTGTTGGGTCCGCCGTTGCGGAGGCCACCACCGCGTACCCACTGGCCGCCTTCCCCTTTGTCGCAGCGGAGCCGCCCGCACCGCCTCCAGGCGGGCCGCCGAAGGCCAGCCCACCCACCGCCTGGTCAGCCCCTCGCCACTACCTCCGGCGCCTGCTCTCCAGCGCGTGCCGCCACCTCCTGTAGTGCCGCCCTAGCCAGCAGCGTCGCTCGAGCCAGCAGCACCGCCCGTGCCAGCCCCGGCCAGGCCTCCACCCGTCGAGGTGGCCCCAGCTAGGCCACCACCTGACCCGCTCCCGACCTTGGCTCCGGGGTCCCACGGAGGGGACCCCCGCTGGTTCGTCCGCGGAAACCCTAGATCGCCTGTTGGTTCGCCCGCTCCCATTAGAGAATTTTTTTTCATATATATATATATATATATATATATATATATATATATATATATATATATATATATATACACACACATACACATACATACATATATATGTATATATATATACCTCCACTGGGGCTAGAACTCCTGCAAGAATTTTTTTTAACCAAGGTATAGTGCTATATAGTGGTGCAAAACTAGATTAGCATGGATGAAGAGATTTGTGGGTCTGGGTAATGTGTGTTGGGACCAAAATATGGAAGCTGTTCCCTCCGAACCAAAGAGAATGCTAGAGCTCCAAAAGAAGCACACAAAAATAAATTGCCAAAATCACAAAGAAATCCAAACGCAAACACAAGCAATTTTTGACATAAATAATCATAGAAGGAAAAACTACGGGACTATCGAAGTCCAACCCTTAAAACCTCTATATATATATATATATATATATATATATATATATATATTATATATATATATATATATATATATATAAGTCAGCCCACTCCAGACCGTTTGAGAGCTGGGTTCTGCCCTTGACTAAGGCCATCTCCAACCATAACCCTCAAATACTTAATTGAGGGTAATTCTCTCCAACTCACCCTCAATTTGAGTAAATTTCTTCATTTCTTAAAAAGTTGTATGGTCATCAAATTTGAGGGAAGAGAGAAAATCCTCAAATTTGATGATCCACCATTTATGTATATTTTGTCCTTCAAATTGTAACTAATTTCTAACATATCATACATATAATAAAAGCTAAGCTTAATTAACCTACTAAAATTTTAAATTTATAAATATGATTAATATAATAATTACACCGTTAAAAGTTCATGTTCAGATCTTCCAATAGAGTCTAACATTGAATATATTTGTTATTATTAGATTCAATTGATCAACAAAGCAACACTTAATTTTTTATATATAAATTACTCATGTCTTCAACAACAATTCTATTTTCTAACTATCATATCCTCTTGGTCTTCGATAGTTGTAATTTTATTTGTAAAGTACAAGCTCCTCACTACCAAAATAAGACACTTTAGCGAAGCAAAAGACATCGCTAAAATGTACAAAAATGGCACTAATTGTGATTAGCGACATTTTTAGCGACAAATATCTGATATCGCGTATTCCTTGGTTGCTAACAAAAAAAAATGTCGATGGTTGTCGCTATAGCGACGTCTAATAGCGATGAAAGCACGTCGCTAATATTCTTGTTGATAGCGACGTTTAGTGACAAGAGTTGCTAATCTGCGACGTCACTATTCGTTGCTAAATGTCGCCGATTATTCAGTACTTAGCGATGTCGTTAGCTATGTTTAGCTACGAGGATTCCGACATGAAAAAATTTGTCATGTCCGTCGTTTAACAACGTTCGGCGAATGTTTACGATGTTGTCGGTACAGGCTAACAACGTTTCGATACATGATTAGCGATATTACATGATGTCTCTAGCCGTCGCTTAACGTCACTAAACGTCGCTAAACTGCAATAGAAAAATAAAAAGAAAATATAATCATGTTTGTTTGTTTTTCATCCAGAATCTACCTACAGTTTAAATCACATTTTATAAATAGTAGACCTGTAGTAACCCTCCGTAGAATTTTTTGGGTTCATCGACCCCTTCGGTGGAACACTCAACCGGTAAAAATATAGAGTTATAAAAAAGTAGTCGCAATACATCGCTGATAGTCGCTAACAGTGACATATTGCAACGTGTTATATATTCATCGCTAATTTCCAAATATTAGCGACTTTTTGTTCAGGAGTCGCTAAATTCGTCACTAATATGACTTATTTTGGTAGTGCCTTATCTTCATCAGATGAACTAGAAGAAGATAGTACATAAGATGAACTAGGGATCATCATTTGGCCCGAAGTCCATTGGCACCCGAAAGGTCCGCTCGGTCCGATAGGCCCAAGCCCGATAGAGACCAGTCATTAGGGTAGCCCGACCAGATCCATATTAGTATAATGCTCCATACCGTACGGTGCATTACGTTGAGTCGATCAATGTAATGAGATATACATTTGATTTGAGGAGATATGATTACAACTTGAAGAAGTATTGATTGAGTTGGTTTTATATGTCGATATCGTATAGAGTCCCTTGCAACGAGCCGAGGTGTAGGCGATAGACTTAACCAGTAGATGAATGTGAAGGATCACAAAGTGCTCACATGGGTAGCTCGGACGAGATGATCGTGCAACAATGTTAAGGTGTCAGACCACATCGGCTCGGTGAAACGATAAGGCATATTGGCTTAAGGTGGGCGGATTCAGACCCTTCTTCCCTACTCCTTCATGTCTAATAAAATATACCTTGTATGCGTGATATCCTCAAGGAGTCCACGGGTGTGGATCAATTGATTATAAAGTTATAGTGTGCGTCGAACACTACGATAGAATATTTTATCGAACAATTGAGGCGACGTGCATCAAGTGCATGGGTCACGAATGGACATTGATGGTAAAAATATTACAAAGTAATATCGAGGCGTGCATCAAGTGCATGACTCAAAGAACATTGAACACTAGGTCTAAAATATTGAATATGGGATGAAATGTGCATCTATGCACGAAAACTACGTGAATGACTTAGTAAGCGAAATAGACAAGTTGTGGTACAATGTTACGGAACCGTCGGAACATCGAAGGGCACCCGCGAAGCATGCAGTTGAGGCACAATTGTCACAAAACTGCTATTATGTGAATGACTTGAGAATAGTATGGTTCGTAGTAACTATCCCTCGTTGATGATCTACAATTATCGTGCATAGCTTCGGGACAGCTGACCCTAGAAGACTTGTTCGCCGAATCAAGTGAATGTTGAAGACCTATATGATAACCCAATGATGTCACATAAGAAGTTATGTTGAGGATAGATGTAACATAGTGCATGTTGAGGATAAGTCTAGGCGATCAGATATGCATTTCGAGATTTGATGGAACAATCTTGGGCTGGATTGATATATATGGACTTTGATGATTGATCGAATAAGTACTCCAATGGTTTATCAGTCGATGAACGAACAGATATTGACAAACGTACTTAGTGTATCGATGCAGTTAGGCGACTATAAGAATTTTATAATATACAAGGGCAAGGAATAGGGGAACAACCCTAGGATTTATGTCGCAGTTTAGATTCGAGTAACGATTAGGCTATGTGTGTTGAACGCACAACCGAAATTAGCGAGACGAACAAGTTAGGATCGGATTGAGAAAATTGATTAGTGATCTCGTACTCGATAGAGGGTGTAACATAAGATTTTTCGTATGAGACCTTGCATCGAAGATATTGATGCCTTTGAGTATCATCGACTAAAGTTGACCTCTCGTATCGAAAAAGATTAAGCATGGTGTCTGGGTGAGTCGCCTAGCAAGGGTGATCTCAGATGTGATCCGTAGATAGTTTCGAGAATATGAATCGTATCAGGATAGTTGCGTATTGAGTATAGCATTATCGAGGCAAGGAACCTTGAGATGCTAAATTTAGTCGGTTTCGAAATGAGACTTCGAAAATAGTTGAACGAAAGACTTGACTTGTAAAGAGATGGATAATTCATATGTGTCACTACCATATTTTCGGATAGGGTTATTTTTGACCAAATTAAAAAAATTCTATTAGTGTGCCATTAGCATGACAATTAACCTAAACTCATATATTAGAATTTCCTAATTACTGGACCCTAGTCATGGCTAAATTATGTGCGACATTAATAAAGAGCCCAAACTACTCAATCTCCTTAAAGCCTTCTTACTAGTATTTAATATGATAATGTTTAGAGCCTTGCTAACCCTAATTAAACCCACACCAAGACCCATACGATCGGCCACCTATAGAATAGGGTTTCCTTCATTTCTCTCACATTTCACACTCCAAATTTTCTTCCCACTCTTCTTTATGGTGTGCTAAGGAGTTGGGAAGCTCAAGGAAGCTGGTGGAGGCTCTAACAAGGATTAAGATCCCTCTTTTTCTTCCTCATTCCCTAAATTCAGAGGTCATTGAAGAGACACCATTCTCCATAGGTATAACTCTCTATTCTCTCATTTTCATGGTTAAATTTCAAGTAAACTTACAGAAAACCCTTCTAATGGCTAGATCCAATCTTCTAGGTGGTAAATAGGTGTTAGTGGACTCATTCCTAGTAGATCTATGGTTTAAAGTAGTGACATTTGGGTAGCTATGAGATTGTGACCACCAAGTGTTTGACAAAAGTCCTCAAAGAGTATTTGTGTTCTATTTTGGTTTAGGTTTTGGTCCATGTGTCCTAATTATGGTATCGAAGGTTATGTTATGACAAGAGGAGATACGCTTGGCCAAATGGACAAATTCTTACATATAATTTGTCTCTAAATGAGCTCAATACCATATTGTCACTACCATATTCCTAGACAGGGATATTTTTATTAGTTTATATTATTTATATAGTATGTGCATTTATTTAATTATTTACATACGAAGGTTGCATTTATTAGTTGACTAGCCTATTTATTGGCCTTTGATTAGTAGACCTATTTGGACTAGACATGACACTTGGACCCATGTTTTAGGTTGAACACAATTAGTCTCATTTAAGTCACGTTAAGTCAAGATTAAGTTTAGAACTAACCAAACACTTAGACTAGAAACAACCCTACATTAACTTAAGTTTTCACGACAACTCAAAGGAGCATTTTAGACATTTCAAATAGGCTTCTAGGGATCCCTTATGACCAGCCATAGCAAGAGGGTTTGCTCATTCTTCATCATTTTACTTGAGCCCCCAAATCCCTAGTTTAGAGCTCTCTACAAGCCATCTTCATTTTCCACTCATTCCTCCACCAAAACCCTTCCAAACTCTCTTAAATCTTTACCCATCCTTCATCCTAGAAGATTTGGAACTTGGAGACCAAGGAACAAGAGGAGAGGAGTCCAAAAGTATGGAGGATTGTGCCCTACTTGACACTTGAGTCCTCTTTGACAGTTTTAATTGGAAATCCATCTCCCAATTGGTAAAGAACTTATCATTTCTTCTAGTTTAGACATTAATTTCATGCATGACACTATTAGAAACTCACCCATGGACTAGGGGTACCCATAGGGGGGAAATTAGCTCTAACCATCATTTTGGTAGAAGTTATATGAGCATTTGTATCATTTTTGAAAAAAATTCTAGAATGGTACACCAAGTGTTTGTCATATTATTTTATAGGCAATAGTGTATGAGACTAGAAATGTGTCCACATATGGATACTAATTGGTTGTGTCATGTTACATTAGGACACAGAGTCAATTTTGGGGCTTTATTTCTCCCATACTTGTCACAACATGTCACATTTTATATGACACATTACACTAGCTAGACACTACACTAATTTGCTTCTAATTGTTATTTAGATATGGTCATGTGTCGTGGGATGGTTAGGACAAGGTTGGTATAAGTATCATGAGAATATCGGAGTTTTAATGCAATACTAGCATGGTGCAAATCAAGTGCTTATGGAAATGCATGTGTGCATGTGTAGACACTAGAGTGGTGTCCATGTGTGCATAGAGTACATTATGTATGTGTAGTGTACATACATTTGTGTGTGTTAGTGATGACTATATGGTTTGTGTGTGTGTGACACTCTTAGAGTGTATGCATTATACCTATTTTGATATGAGTGTTATGTGTGTGGTGTTTAGTGTCAAAAGGGGAAGGAGAGGGGACTGTCAAGTGATTGTCATGTGGCAGCGCACTTGTGTGTGTCCTATATGGCAGGAATATGAGCATCAAGAAGGAGAAAAACTGTCAAATTTGACAGTGGGGGTTAGAGTGGTCATAATGTGTTTGTGAATATATGTGACAGAGTTAATTCCCTAAGTGTAATACAGGTGACAGGGGAAGGCAGCCCATATAATAACACTTGTGTCATAAGAGAGGGTTGTGGTGTATGTGTGGCTTCATGTGTTAAGTGCATGAGTGTATATGTGTGTAGGGAGAGTGACAATTATGGAAGAGATGAGTGAAACTATCAGTGTGACAGTAAAAGTATAGTGTCAAGTGAAGGTGAAGCAGTGTGATATGTTATTGAGTGAGGATTAGGGGTTCTTGCATATTACATGTAGTTAGGGAGTTAATTCCCTGTGTTAGGCAGGACATGTTTGAAGGAAGGAGAGTGGAAGGCCAGGTTGTGATGGATTGGCCACTATTGCAGTGCATGGGGAAATTTAACCCCATTGCAAGCAGTTTAAAGGTATTGCACAGGGGTCATCTTCCTATAGTGTGCAGGGCAGGATTAGATGGTCTTTTTTGGACCTGGGTTTGGGGCAGTGCAGGCTAAGTGCAGTTCATGTATAGACACCAACTCAGGAGTGGGTTGCCCCCCTGCTTCTTGAACCCCATGTCGTTACGTGAGATGGTTGGATCTATTATATTATTCGGGGGATTGAAGAGTTATTAGAGATTATGTGATCATTCTCAAACTACTTGCACATAGCTCACCCTCTTCACACATAGGGAGTAGCTTTACCTTATTTGTACTTGTACTTGTACTTGTTCTTAACTTTTCATTCAAGGCCGGCCTGATCCATGTTACCTGTACTTGTACTTTTGCATAGCCGATCATATGGAATAGTCTGATCTTGATCCTAAGCCGATCACATAACACTTTAGTATCTCAAGGCACCGTTTAGATTACTGTAGAAGCATGAAAAAAAATGCAACATCCATAGGCGCAGGCAAGTACCCTTATTACCCCCATCTTCATACAGGCGCAGGCGATCAGACGCACAGACCAGCCAAAGACAGAGACATTTTCAGAATGATGTTAAAAAAAGACTCTTTTTATTAATCATGGCTACGAGGGTCTATCACAGACTTGTCGTAATTACATGAGAGAGAAACTTCCTGCATCCTAATTACAGGGATCAATTGCAAAGTCTTTGCTACATAAGTGAGAATAGAAACTCATATAGATCCATGAGAAGGTTCATTTTCACCGGGTAGCCTCCACAGTATGATCATCATGGGCAGAAAGACCAGAGGAGATGTATAAGGTCTCCATCAAAGTCTCATCCCCATTGACTCATAACATCGTCAGAGCAAATCATCTCGCCGTCGAGAGAAGCTGGGGCTCCAATATACAAAAGCAGTAGAAGATTCAGACCACAGCATGGCAAAGCACCGCTGCCCTCAATGAGTGGGGCAGTGTACGGCCGGCTACTTATCGGATGAGCAACCAATCCTAACCCCGTAGCTTGGACCTTCAAAACCTCCAAGATGTCGTCCAGAGTCAAACTCCTTAGGGAGAATACCTGGATAATTCTCAAGAGCGGTGACGGCTCCTTCTACAAGGAGTCCTTCTATAAGAACATGGCCCCTTCGAACGAGAGAAGTAACAACCAACAGCCGACTTATGTAAGGCCAACGGCCGTCTGAAGCTAAGTCTGGATCAAACATGGTGGTGAAGGGTGCCAGGAAGAAGATAGTGACTCTTCAGAGGAACACTTCCCCTTTTATAGGAACCAGAGTGGTCCAAACTATAGGCCGCTTGGCCGACGGTCAAAATTCTCTTATTAATGGGATAAGCCTAGGACTTGGCACAATCAGTCTCCATTAATAGGCCCATTCAAGTGAGTCTCCAAACTGTTCAAATGCTCATTGGAATTTCCCAATTAACGATGGCAATTAAGGAGTCTGTATTCAAGGGTAGTCATTCACTTCTCCTGAAAAAAAGACTTAAAAGCCAAGCTGTCTCCAACCGGAGGTGCAGGTACCCCACTATGTCCCTTTGCCTCCAAGGCGCAGACAATACATCCCCCTCTCAGAAGCACAGACAGCTGCTTTGATCCAAGTACCTGGCCCGTTCAACGGCCCCCTTTTCTCAACAAAGACTTGGGAGACACCGTTTGCCTCCAGCACAAGCCCGACTGCTACTCTAAAGCACAATAAAATGGTCTATCTGAAGGTGCAACCTACTTATTGCCCTAAAGCACAGTGACTTTACCCGAAACATAGCATACTCGTTGTCCTTAAAAGCACGGAGGTCCCGTTGTCTTTGAAACATAGTCTACTCGTCGCCCTAAAGCACAGAGGCTCCGTCGTCTCCATAAGCACAGTCTACTCGTCGCCCCAGAAGCGCAGCCAGCCTTGCCTGATGCATAGACGGCATGGTCCCATCCAATCGGTTTGATTAAACCGCCTCTCTCAAAGATAGGATTGGGATTGATCAAGTTGATAAATACGAATATCTTATCAGATTGATTTAAATCTCGGACGAAGATTACACAGAATCCAAATCTGAGATGAAATCCCAAGATTTTCTCGGCTACATCCGAATAAGCAAATCAGCACACGCCACATGTGACCTCCTTCGGTTATTTTGATAACCACCAGAGATCGTGTTTGAGGGGAATCCCAACACCCGCCACGTGTCAACGCCACCGAAGCCCGTACCGTACAAGGATGGCAGATTCCTTCATATCTTGAAACCCTAATGCACATCGCATATGTGCCCCTCTCCACTATAAATAGGAGAGGTTTTCCCCCTACAACATGATCGACAAGAAGAAGAAGATTCACAGAATTACCAAAATCTTCAACTTCGACGTCCTCCTGATCGGCAACCCTAGAGTTCTATCGAAGGCACCAGAAACTCAGAGCATGTCCCATATCATCATCGGATCGTCAACAGAGTAAAGAAGCCGCTGCAGTGCTCGATCTCCACCGTCATACTTTTCTAAAAACTTATGTACTTTTTGCATAAGAATCGATTTTACTCTTTTTTACGTTCAATAAACAAAAAGTTGGTTCAACCTTTTGTCATGTCAAACAAGATGGTGACTCTACTGGGGACTACCTTCTCCTCCAACGAGAAGTTGGTGACGCAATTCGATGATGACTTGCTGGAATCCTCTCAGAAGATGGTCGTACGCTTTGCCCAGCAAGCTTTTCAAGATCTCCTTTCTGAAGAGAAGTCGAGATCTTCGAAGCGGTTCGTAAAACCGAAGAAGACTCGATGGACCTGGGTGACTAAGGCAGCTGCGATGAGCAGCATAACGGAGGGGACTGTGTCTCATACCCCCTCGTGGATTAAGCCCCGAAGATCCCTTTGACTGCGGATGCTAGGCCATCTCTCTCAGATCCCATGCTCGGGAAACGCAGAGATGATCATGGCTATCCTATAGAAAGTGTGACAAAGACGCAACGCCGAAAGGAGCAGATGATGGCTCGCCCACTCGTGGAGGATGCTGCACTGGTGAGAACTTCTGTGTTCGACAAAATAACTAGTCCATCAGGTATGGCCATATTGGATTCTAAATAGTACACATCATCTAATCGTGGTAGGAGGAGATCCAAGGCAGCACTCGCCCCATGCGATCAAAGTGCTACGCCGATGGCGGACCGGAGGCCCGCATTGACAGAAACGTGCACAACCGATGAAAAGCTATACAAGACCATCCCGGACTCTCCAAAGCCTCGTCTGGCGGAACCCCGTCATCCCTTGAGCACCCACTTGCACTACTCAAGGCCGGGGGTACGTCATCAACGACTCTCTGATCAAGGCATACTCGGACCTCACCCACAGAAACTCGAAGGAAGAATGCCTTCTCCATATCTGTTCGGATACGCACAATGCTTATGTGTACATGAAGGAAGTAGAGGCGTGAAGACTTCGTCTGCTCCCTGCGAGCGTAAGACGAGAGAAGAATCTGAAGTGCAGTTGGTGTCTAAATCAACACCCAACTGTACTCAGATTACCATCAATTGCTGCTGTTGTCAAGCAGAACCATCACCGCCAAAGAGGAGGTCCGTCTTTCAAAGACTGCGATCGAGAACTTGTGAGGAAGAAGAAGAGCTCCATGTTGCTTCATGCAATGTTGCTCGGGACTCTCCATCCCAGAAGAAGCTATCCAAGAAACCCCTTTCCCCGGTTGGCAAGTCCAAAAATTGGCCTGGTATAGCAAGAAGCCTATGCCCAAGGAAGGCGTGTTCCAACACACGCGCTTCAAGGACGGATCATCGTCGTAAGAAGACGATTCATCGATCGCTGCACCTGCTAGGAGTAGCTAGCCTACTATGGTGTATAACAACCCTTTATTTCAGCATGACGAAGAGACGTATGACACCGACACTTCTGCGGGGGCAAGCAGTCAGAAGATCGGAGTAGGAACAATATCGAGTCAGAGGATGATCGCAACTTACCAGTCTTCCCACAAGACGATGAGCACCACCACTCTGTACCAGAAAGCGAAAGATCTACCACCCCTTCTACTTATACGCACATAGCATCTGTGCACATGGCGGCTTATGACAGCAAAGAATCAAGCGGAAGTACTGATCAACAGAAATGCATTGAGGCTCTCGAAGGAAGTCTTAATGCGTTGAACATATCCATGCGAACTTTGGCCTCTGTCGTTCAGGAGATCAAGGATAGAATGGTTCCTACTGCCTCCACACCTGCGGCTCCGACGGTTAGTGATGGATCTAATACCCTGCCCATCATAAACCAAGTCGCGTAATCATCGGCAACTCCGTCGGCTATCAATCCAGCGGTGTCCAACGAAATACAGCAATCACTCGAGGAGTTATATGCTCGCCATGATGCCAAAGAAAAGTGAGACATACTCCGAAAGATGGACATCCGACAGCCTTATCCTGCTGAGTGGGACAATGTGGTTTATCCTCCCAAAATATACCACAGACTATCACCCCATATGATACTAAGGAGTCGCCCGGACGATACTTGAGGTACTTTGCATCAGTAACATGATACCTGCCAAAGGACGACGCCTCTCACCAGCATATTCGTTGGAGGTCTACAGGGGGTGGCTATGAATGGTTTTACAGTTTGCCCGACAACTGTATTAAATCGTTTGAAGAACTAAAGAACATGTTCCTGGAACGGTTCTACGAAGGAGGGCTGGACATGACGATGTCTACTCTCATGGACATCGTTCAAAAAAAGGAGCCCATACGAGCGTACATTAAACGCTTCTGCCAGGCTGCCCTAAGGCTACCTCGAGGTATGCCTGAGCTTATGCTCATGGATTCATGCCGTAAGAATATGCTCCCTGCCATCAAACTATGGCACAGTCCTCCCTGCACCGAGTGGACGCCCTTCATTACTGAAGCAGACGTAGCTCAGAAGAAGGCACATGACGCACAACTCTTGGGTCTGAACTTCCCCTATATTGAAGATAAAGGGAAAAAAATAAGAGACGGTAAAGGCAAGAAAGCTATGGCCGTCAATATTATAAAGGGTCCAACGCTCGTGAGCTCCAAGCCGGCCGAAGCGTAGACGCCGAAGAAAACCTACTCCTTTAATGTTGAAGACACGTTCGAATTATTCGAGATGCTGACCAAGGGCGACAGGCTGCAGCTTCCACCTCCCAAGTATCCTAACGAAGTGGAAAAGGTGGATAATCCTAACTATTGCCATTACCACCAGTACGTCCATCACTTAACACACAACTGCTACGTGTTGAAAAGATAGATTCACCGTCTTATCGATGCCAAAGTCATCTTCCTCAATTAAGAGGAAGAGACTGTGATGGCCAACATGGTCATGATACAGTTCGGAAGGTTTCTGATAGCCGAGACTCAAGACGGTGTCGTCCCTATCCCAAAGGCAATGATGGAAGTCGTCAACCTTCTGCCCACCAGGGACAATGCTCAGGGCCTCATCCCCTTCACAACACCACAAGGTAAAGTGCTGTGGGTTCATCCAGATCTCACTCGTAACATGATTGAGCCAGCAACGCGTTCGGCTAAAGGGAGGAAGGTCAGGACATGTCGCATGGTCTCCTCCTCGGCAGAAGACACCAGGGTCACCACTCGTTCGGCTCACCTGCGAGAGGAAAACCAGGCTCCTAAAGAAGAGACGCTCCTACCGACGATCCATTCTACTCTCGATACAATACAAGCTAGACCTTCTCAACCTCCTGCCGCAGATAAGCAGAAACAAAAGGAGGTCTGCTTCGATAAGCCTCTACGAAAGGACTCGACAGTAGGCCTAATCAAGCCCTACAACTTCGATATACTGGCGCAGCTGGCCAACACGCCAGCTCGGTTATCACTCTTCGAGCTTCTCCAGCTCTACAAAGCAACTCGGGACGTCCTCAGCGAGGCACTGCAGAATGTAGAGGCTTACCTCGCACAGGTGAAGCAGCCCAAGAAAGACCCTGCGGCATGTCCACATTACCATAGCATGGACGAGGTAATTCCTAACATCGCCTTCATGCAGTACAATATGCTGCTAAAGAACAATCAACACAACCGACCCCTGTACTACACAGGATACATGGGTGGTATCAAGGTCGATCGCATTCACATCGATCCGAGATCATCGCTCAGCATCATCCCTCGAAGTCTGCTCCAAGCTCTAGGGATCCCGATGTACCGTCTTACGGCATCGAATGCTACCATCAGCGACTTCAACGCTAGGAAGAGTGAGCCTCTGGACAAGATCCGATTGAAGTTCCAAATATGTGATCTTCATACTGATATTACCTGTTATGTCATCGAGGTAGACATAAACTACAACATGTTGCTTGGACGGCCATGGATCCATGAGTACATGATCGTCCCCTTTGCCCTTCACTAGTGCACGAAGTACGTGGCCAGTGATGCGACCGTCAAGACGGAGTTTGCTGAAATCAACCCGTTCTGAGGTCTCGAAGCATACTATACGGATGCTGATCTGTACAAAACACTCCCCTGGGATGATGAGTCAAACGATGCCGACGATGAAGTAAAAGCTGCAGCCGTCACGGAAGGACCCATAAGAGTTCGACTGAAAAAAAAGCCACCTAAGACTCCAGCCCCCTGGTCATCAAACTCCGGGGTAAGGTTCTAGCACGGCTGCCTCCTTTGGCATCAAGCCAGGAGCCCCTACAAATAAAGCTCTCCCGAAAGGCCTCGACACCCGCTTCAAAGCCACAGGATACTCTGGTTGCGTCTCCTGTGGTGATCAAGATAAAGCAAAAATCTTCTCCACCTTCTTCTGTAGCAGCTCTTGTACACGAAGATTTACAAGATCACGTATGTGCCAATACCGAGGCACAGTTTTTAGATGATGTAATCCCTCAGGATAAAATTTTGTATTTTATTAATAGAAAGTTGTCTTCGAATTACTCATGTTCACATTGGAACACTAAGTACTTCTTAGACAACGCTCTATGTACTCTACAAATGCAAGTGACAACCGTCAACCTTGTAAACCGGGTTATCCCCTCCAAAGGCTCCTACTTCCTAGTCCCGCCAAGGAACCCGGAGGAGCAACCTATCGTCTTCGGTCGACTTAAACATCTGCAGCCGCCAGCCCCAGGAGAACCGAAACCCAACGACGGTAAGATGCAGCTCTACCGCCATGCTACTCAAGCCAAATATATCATCCAGAACATGGGATACATCCTAAATAGCAACAAAGGGCTGAACTAGGGCAAAGGTCCGCGGCTTCCCTTACGAGTTCGTACTCCGAAGGGGAAGCCTCAGAACTACTACCAACGTACTCGACGAGGGTTGGGGTATATTACTCCTACGACCACATAAGAGAGTTCAGAACAGAAGGCTCCATTACACTCGCATTCTTTCGACTCTTCAACCTGGGATTCTGATACCAGTATAGGTTGGGACCTCCAAAAGGTACTATTCGTCAACATGGTTTCCACAGACGATCCCGTAGACGAAGAAGACCAGGCACTCGATTTTTTCGAAGAAGAACCCTGAGCTCAACACCTTGGCTCTCGGTGGGAATGGTGTTTCGAACAGCGAGAGCCTCCCATCAAAGTCGAGGTCGTCCAGATCGACTTAAGGGATAAAACTTCCCCTAAACCTATCTTAATCAGTAACACCAACATGAGCTCCTGCGCCTTCAAGGGTGCTCGTAGATCCTGGTGAAAACTTGTTCAACCCTCCTACACTAAATCCCAGTAAGTAAAGACCTCCACGTCCATATTACCTGTGGATCACTTTCTTACACCCTGCTGTGCATCTACCATGTCCATATCACCTCTGAGTAGTTGCATCTCCCGTGAAGACTCTGTGTCATCATGACCACATAGAAAATATTTTATGTCCATATCACCTCTGAAGTGTCCTTCTACAATCGCGTCTACCATGTCCATATTACCTTTGAGTAGTCACCTCCGTTACGATAACCCTAAAGTTGTCATAACTCCCTAGAATATAGACACATCCGTATTACCTCTGAGCTATTATTCTAATAGAAGGATGCTTGCCATGTCCATATTACCTCTGAATAAAGCACCATTTCCATGACAATCCTCCACAGTTGTCATTTAAAGAACCCTTCACGTCCATATTACCTCTGAGTCATTCTATGCCCCGTAGATTCTATCCTTTCCATGTCCATTTTACTCTGAGTAAGAAAAGATTCTCCATAAAGATTCGGTGTTTGCCACGTCCATATTACCTCTAAGTAAACATCTTGTCCCCAATAAAGTCGTTCCCTTATGGAATTCCTATCATCTTATAAATTTCATAATATGAATATCAACAGAGAAAGGGAAGTATATAAAATTTCATATGTGATTGAAATAAATTTGCTATTACAAAAGAGATTTTTTCACACAGAGAGAGAAAAAAAGAGAAAAGAAAATCAAAATTGGGAGGACCGCAAATGGGTTTCCTGGTAATCTACAAATGCCTGAGCCCTGCGCTTAGCCTCTCGACGCTGGGTGGCTTCGTCACCAAAAGGGGCAGAGTCTGGCTCGCAAGGGCCAGCTCGGCCTGACAAATGCTAATGTTGTTTCTCTCCTGGGCTAAATCCTCAGAGTTCTGGCAGAGAACATCCCTCTGGGTCTCGTACTCCACCAGATTACATTTATCTTGAGCTAGGTTCGCTTCCAACTTGTGAGTCTGCTCTTGAAGGGCCCGGCACTCCGATTCTGTGGCCGCATGACGGCGGGCTCGAACCTCGTTAGTGCTAGTCACCTGGCTAAGCTCGGCCTCAATCTCTGTGAGGCGATCCTGCAAGTCCTGATGCCGCTACTCGTACTGGAAAATAGCAGAGGCAATCTTCTCCAACTCCTTAGTAACCAAAGTAGGGATGCCGCTCTCAAGGTTTTGCAACACCAAGGCAATGGCGTCCACCTCATCTAATAGATTGGCTATTGCATCCGCCTTCGCCCTGCACGTTGGGTAACAGTGCAGAGTCACCAGTGCACCCTCAACTATAGGATGGGTACGTTTGAACGGGTGATTGTACAACAAGGCACCCTCTAGACCATGCGATAAAACATGATGTGGTTTCCAAGAGAGCGTCAGAATAAAAATCATCATCAGCTAGTCTCATCGGAATCACGGAAGAAGTCACAGCCCAAGGCCCGGGGATGAAGGCAGTAACCGAAGTCTCCCCATGTACTAGAGCAGACACAGGAGAAGCCACCGGTGGGACACTCGATGGTCCGGAAGGCACTGTTGTCTCTTCAACCACCCGAATCACCGAGACTGGTCCTTCGACAATTCCCTTGGCCCTTGCTCTAATGGCCACATCATTAATCGTCTGATCGATGGCCAGATCATCGACTTCCATATTAGATCCTACGGGGACAGACCCCAATACTTCCGCTCCAGTTGGCACAATATCAATCACGACCTCATCCACAGCTGGCTCCGTACCAATCATCGGAGAAGACAAAGCTGGCGGGTCCGAAGACCTCGACAGCCCATAGTCAAAAGGAGCAGGAGGAGAAATTTCCTCCAAGTCATAGCGAGCAGCAGTGGCGTCCCCCCTCCTCTATCTCCACATCTCGAGGCATTTAAGGCACATGTTCTTCAGAAAGCCCCCTGTGCTGCTCTGACCATGAGGGTCCCACCTGTTCAAACAATGCAATCATAAGATACAAAAGAATGGGCGAGCTCAAAGTACAGAAGAACTTACTCCGGAGAAGGATCTAACATAACGAGTCGCTATACCCTTCACGGGCGCAAAAGATATTCTAGCTCTTTTTGCAGGAGGGAAGATCTACCCAGGCAAGATTGGACACTCTCGCATGTCACCGAGGAGTCGCTCATCCTCTTTCTCTTTCTCAGACGAGCTAGAACCATCACTATTTTTGCTCTCAGCGGGCATCGGCCCATGGGGAAGCGGAAAAGGTGAGGGAGTTATTTCAAACTTCGTCCTCTTGAGCAGACTTCGCTGACGATCGTACTCCGACAAGAAAGTATTGCAGACGTAGTAAAGTCGGGCAGCAGAGTACAGAAGACACGCCTCTTCCTGCATCGAAGGAGTGGTGAAGACTGTGCCTGTACGACCGATATTATAATAATGACAGGCCCGAGCACCATCTAAAAGACCACCTTCATAGCCAAGACAGACACTCGAATTACCCATCGTCGTTTGGCTATATCCAGTAAATAAGGCTCTAAGAATACCGAGTTTTGATTCCGGAACACCGGGTAGGAAGGACGAATATGGATTACAACCAGAAGAATGCTCCAGAGGTCATTTTCTCATCCACCAACCCCTCGTCTGAACGAAAGCTGTTATAAGAGGGCGCAACCCTGTAGATGGCGTACTCTTCCAATTGACCCAGCATCCACCGACAAGTATGAAGGTCCTGGGGAACACACACCGTGTTTTGTAATTACGCAGGGTCGCATCTGTCGCCTCATATCCCAAGATGGTGTTGGGATTTATTAGGCCGGGACAGTGCAGAGCTAGCCAACATATCAGGTAATAATAGGGAAGCTCGACTGACTGGAAATCCTCATCGCTCCTACCACAATCAAGGATTTTCTGGGAAAACTTCTGTAGGCTGTGCAAGATGTTACACACCGTCATCGGTAACAACGCCAAGGTTGCCCAAAAGTAAGCTTCACGGCAGGCAAGATCAGGTCTTGGATGATCCGACCAGTAGGCCCAGAACCCTCCGGCACTACGGCCTTCCACAATCACACCATCAAGAAGGCTGTGAAGGCTGCTTTGGCGCTCACCGGGACCAAATTCTGGCTGAAGAAACTGTAAATATCAAAAATGGGATTACCCTCAACATCCACAGACGGAGCCGATACCCCAACGGCACTCATCTTGTCATCTACCTCATCAGCAGTATACGCTGGGCATGTGGTATAGTAAGGCAGCTCTGGCGTCGATAGAAGCCGAATAAAAATATAGTTAACCCAAGCCTGGATATGAGGTGGGCCCTACGCCTTGTCCTGGTGTCTACACACTTGGTAGTAGAAGAAAAGCTCCTTGCATACATCCATCATGGTAGGATACTTAGTCTCTATGGCAAAAAACTCCTCCTTACAGGGAGTATACTCCTCATAAGGCTGACTCCCCCCATGGTAAGTTTAAGTGGCACACATCTTGTAAAGAGCCAAGCCCAATTCTTCGTAAGGAGTAAAAAACGTCCATGTGTGATAGTTGAACATCTCCAGCAGGGCAAGGAAAAAGCACGGCTGACAGCGATCCCATACATGGTGGCCTTAACGCAACGGTGAATACCCGTATTCTTCAGGTCCCCCCTTAAACTTTTTTACACCCAAAAAGATAATGCCTTCCACTCCAAGTCAGGATGGATCTAGCCGTCGACATGAAGACCACCCTTTGCATAAGAACAGCAGGCAAATAATAGTCTATTGGCAAAATAAAAGGCACGACGGGGACTTGCCTCTGCCACGAATACATCAGATACATGACCAGGGAGCAGGACCTGCAACGTAGTAGACAGTCCCTTGGGCACCGCCCGGAAGCAGTCCTTCTGGTTGGAGCATACCTCCCCCTCGATGCAACCAATCAATAGGTCCTTACACATTGGAGTCAAATCCTAATACATGCTACATGCTTCAGACAGGCAGAAGAAGACAGAAAGTAGGAGATGACGTGAGACAGAAGGCACGAACAAAGGAGTGCCACTGCCGTTCTCGAAATACCAATTTTTAGTTATTTCTAAGACCGTCGCGTCCTGCAGCACCAACTCATCACCAAATAGGAAGTGGGGCTTCAGCATCTCGGCAACATCATAAGGACCTGACACACTACAAAAAATATCCCTATTTTACAATAGTTTTAGTACAACACTTTTATGAATGTTGCTGGAACTATAATTTGCAACAGTTACGTAATGGTTGAACCAACCGTTTCCAA
Source organism: Iris pallida (assembly GCA_029216955.1). NCBI lineage: Eukaryota > Viridiplantae > Streptophyta > Magnoliopsida > Asparagales > Iridaceae > Iris > Iris pallida. Next base: position 12,799,235 of record JANAVB010013597.1, read on the forward strand.
ATTAAATATATTTGCAATGGTTATAGATTAACCATTGCCTAATACATTTTTTACAATGGTTCATAAACACTTGCTAAACGTTTTTCTTTTTTACAACGGTCAAGCAACAATTTTATGAAAGTGTTGTCAAAGCAAGTTGAATGGGCAACGGTTATGCAAGGATTTTAAGTATTTGTTACAAATTTATTAATATTTTGCAACGATTACATAAAGCCTTATAAAAAGGCTTATTTTTAGCAACGGTTGTGCAACAATTTTTGCAACCGTTGTAAGTTGACTTATTATTTGTAATAATTGTGCAACGATTTGTGCTACCAGTTGCATCTTTTTATTTAATTACAACATTTTATGATAACCATTGTCAAAAGAATAAACAACTATTACAAAATATTGATCTTGCAACAGTTTGTTTATAGTCGTTGCAAATTCAATGTCCAATTTAAATTTTATTTATACACAACAGGGATTTAATTATTAGAATTACTCATATTAATTGGTTCCTTGTTCGTTAACAAAACTATTAGATAATATATTTAACATCGATCCTAAAGCTTCAATTGATGAAAATGATATAAGTACATATATATTATATATATAAGTATTTATATACAAATGAGCTTGTAGCCTAGTGGTAGCGTGGAGTTATATGATCTACGAGGTTGGCAGTTCGAGCCCTATTGGAGGTAAAAAAAGTATTTTTTATTGACCGTTGCTTATTATTCGAAACATTTTTTAACCGTTGCATGAAATATTTTAGGCAACAGTTATCAACCATCGTGCTTTACTTAATATTTACAATGGTTTGTAAATCGTTGCCAAATATATTATTGACAACACTATGTAACCGTTATGCATTGACGTGAGATCCGTTGCATAATACGTTATTTGCAACTATTTATAAAAATGTTGCAAAAATCTTCTATAACTGTTGCAAGAGGAATCTGCAACGCTCAAATTTATAATAGTTCCAATAACTATTGCAGAATGATTTTACAACAAATTATATTATTTTTGCAATGGTTTTTGACCGTTGTAAGATACCCTAGTTTCTTGTAGTGACAACCGGCCTCGGTCCATCATGCAACGAAAATAGGTCAGCCTCTGCTCCCGAATCATGACCAGACGAGCCCTTGGTTGATCTGTGGTGAGTTGTTGTACAGTTGACTTGACAAGTGCCTCCCTGGAAAAGAGATAAAGACACAGGAACTGCATAATGGATGTCAGAAAATAAGAAGTGAGGGCCGCATGCTGGCTAAACATTCAAGCAACAAAGCTAATACAATGTAGGTGCGTTTTCAAAACAACGTCGAAAAAAGTCAAGAATGTCAACGTCATTTCGAAACGGCATAGCCAAAAGGAAGTCATTCACATATAACAATAAATCAAGAATCAGGATCAGGTGCTTTCCGACAACAAAAGGTTGCACTTCCCCTTCGACGGGAGGTCATTCGATAACGATGGCCTCAGAGGCCAACTGTTTGCCTTGGACCTGACAACTGCTCGTCGCCCCTTCTCCAGCTCTTTCTACGATAGAGGCCCTAAATGGCCTTGCCGGTTCTATCCCCATTTGAGGACTAGCCCTTGCATGCATTGCAGACTGATAAGGACTGATCGCTTCACCATGAGTTTTCTGGGAGTTAGTCGTTGGCGTTTCCAGAGTTCTTGATTTCTTGGGGGCCATGGCGGTAAAAGCTAGGGTTCGAAAGAAGAAGGAACTCTGACACAAACTTCTGAGGAATAGGTGAAGACAAAAAGATTTCTCCTCCCCAATATTCCTACTTATAGGAATAGCCACATCGACAAGAGAAGACAAAATACTTCGGACGTCGTGGGTTCAAAAAGGGTCATGATGAATGTTTACTAGAAACAAGGAGTCATGATCACGCTTAAGGAGGAGACGACTTAATGTATTTAATGCCGGAGCCTAGGCATGATGCTACCAAGGCAACAGACGTGATGTGTAGCACGCCTACAAAGAAACACATGTCATACTTCTGTTCAAAGTATCCTGAGCTTGAATCAAGTTCGGAACACTTTGAAGGGGGTCTTGTAAAAGCATAAAAAAATATTGCATCCATAGGCACAGACGGGTACCCTTATTACCCCCAGCTTCACATAGGCGCAGACGATCAGACGCACAGACCAGCTAAAGACAGAGACATTCTCAAAATAAAGTTCAAAAAAGACTCTCTTTTTTAATCATGGCTACAAGGGTCTATCACAGACTTGTCGCGATTACATAAGAGAGAAACTTCCTGAATCCTAATTACAGGGATCAATTGCAAAGTCTTTGCTACATAAGAGAGAATAGAAACTCCTATAGATCCACGAGAAGGTTCATTTTCACTGGACAACCTCCAAAGTGTGATCATCATGGACAGAAAGATCAGAGGAGGTGTATACAGTCTCCATCAAAGTCTTATCCCTGTTGACTCATAACATCGTCAGAGCAAATCATCTCACCATCGAGAGAAGTTAGGGCTCTAATATATACAGAAGCAGTGGAAGAACCAGACCACAGCACGACGAAGTACTGTAGCCTTCAATAAGTGGGGCAGCGCACGGCCAACTGCTCATCGGATAAGCAACCAATCCTAACCCCGTAGCTTGGTCCTCCAAGACCGCCAAGATGTCGCCCAGAGTCAAACTTCTTAGGGAGGATACTTGGATACTTCTCAAGAGCGGTGACGGCTCCTTCTACAGAGAGTTCTTCTACAAGAACACGGCCCCTTCGAACGAAAGAAGCCCCAATCAACAGCAGACTTATGTAAGGCCAGCAGCTGTCTGAAGCTAAGTCTGGATCAAACATAGTGGTAAAGGATGCCAGAAAGAAGATGGTGACTCTTCAGAGGAACACTTTCCCTTTTATAGGACCGGAAGTGGTCTAAACTATAGGCCACTTAGCCGACGATCAAAATTTTCTCATTAATGGGATAAGCCTAGGACTCGGCACAATCGGTCTCCATTAGTAGGCCTATTCAAGTGAGTCTCAAAACTGTTCAATGCTCCTTGGAATTCCATAATTAATGGTGGCATTTAAGAATGAGTCTACATTTAAGGGTAGTTATTTACTTCCCCTAAAAAAAAGATATAAAAGCCAAGCTGTCGCCAACCGGAGGCGCAGGCACCCCACTATGTGTAAACCCCCTAAAAATGTTAGTGGCTTTTATAAATTATATTTACACATTTTACAGTATTTTTATTATTTACTGGAATATTCAATTTTAGGTTTTTTTGTAGCAGGTAAAAAGGCTACAATATATGTGGTCTAAGTAAATGGTACAAGTTTTTGGTACTAAATATTCAAGAAAATATTTATAAATGGTTAGGATATTTTTATTATTTTTAGTATTTTCTTAGTTATTAAAATGGTTGAAATTAAATTCTAGTGATTACTATTTTGATACTAGTAGGTAATTGATACATATAGGTAGTTAGTAGTGAATTGGTTCAAAATTATTTATTGAAATAAATTAGAAGTACTTATAATTTTATAAAATTTATATAAATTATTTGGGAGTTTTTATGTATATGGAAATATATACAAATATATATAGGTAAAGGTTATGGATAAAAAAAAGCTAAAGAGAAAGAAAAAAAAAATTGGACAAGGCCCGGCCACTCCTGGCCGAGCACCCCCACAGACCCGCACGGGAGAAACCCCAACCCGACCTATTTATACTCGAGAGGGAGAGAGAGGAAAGCTCTCAAACTGAAAACCCTAACCCCATCGATTTTTCGGCGCGACCCCTACCACCTCCGACATATGCGTGGCCGTCAGGCACCGCCGTCGGCCACCACCGCCCGTCGGAGAACCGCCAGCGCACAGTCGGTCGAGCGGAGATCAGACCATATTCTGTTCTCGAGGCAGCCGGGCACTCAGGTTTGTTGCCCTTTTTTCAGTTATATTCAATCGTATTACGATCCGTAAGCTTCTACGCATAGCCAATGTGACCATATTAAGTTCCCTTTAGGTAGAATTCTTTATATAGTATTGTACAGATCGTACGAACGCCTAAAAACTTAGGAATAACCATACCCAACAGAACCCCAAGAGAAACCCAGGTAGCCCTGTTCGAAGGCTCTTCCTTGTTAACCTATTGATAGTTTTGAAGTTCCATTTGAGCAGAGTTTTAGAAGACATATAGACTTTCATTTCTATTTTTGTAGTTTAATTTCTAAATTACAGTATGCTATTAGTTTCGAGTTCAAAGTTTCAGAAAAAACATATTGAAAACTATAAAAAATTTAAAACTTTTTCGATATGATGTGCGCCCCGACAAACCGGGAGACGTGGTCACAAACTATATGAATCGAAAGACGCGTATGGATGTTGCCGACGTGTGGGAACTGACGGAACTCGATTTCGTTGTGTGTGCATGACGAAATCAGTACGTTGCCGTCAGGATACCCCGTATCGACCTTTTTTAAACTTGGCTATAACTTCGTGTACAGTCGTCAGTTCGAGACCAAACTTGTATCAGCAGGACCGCATCAAAATTTTGGTCCTGTGTGCCATGTTTGGTCCGGTTCTGAGAAGGTTGACCGGAACGCCTATTTGGCGGGCCCGTGATCCGATCCAGCGACCGAAATTGTGCACGACCCACCGAAATCCAACTTTAGACCTACAGTTGGGTTTGTCTCCTCAAATCGGACCTGTAGATATGTAGTTTGATGACTTTAGAGACCATAGACATTGGCATACATTTCGGAGCAAAAGGGTCCAACGACGGACATCGTTTTAACCTAAAATTATGATTTTGTCCCTGTTCCAGAATTAGACTTTTGGACAGGCGTTTCTTAGACATATTTTTTATACCAAACATGTTCATGAAGTTTGCTTCAGCATCTAGAGCTGTATGTAGATTTTGACTTTCGTGCTGACGATTTTGAATGTTGAATTTTGCTACATCTCGCACCAGCCTCAGACAAGATACCTTGCCATATTTACTGCTTATATTTAGTAGCAATTTTCTTTCATTATTGTATATTTCTGTCTGTTTGTTTCTAGTTCTTTCAGTTGATTTATTTGCTTGGTTTTCGTGATACATGATGCAAGTACTAGTCTTATTTTCTTCTTATCTTTAAATTATGCATATGGACCTAAAGTTAAGGGACTACCAACTGTAGTATATTGCATAAACCTTGACACAGTTGTACCATAAGACATGTGTGAGTTGAATAGCATATAGAGGTACTTGCGTGTTGGCTGATCACCCGTGCACATGCGTTAGGTCTAACTGCTAATAGAGGCATATTATGAGACTTAGCAGTTAGTAAAGGTACATGATCGCTGATACGACTTACATAGGTGCATTGGGTAGGGAGAACATTTCCTTGTCGAATGGACTTCTATTATACATTCTCTTGTAACCCGAAAGCTCCACTGGAGATACGGGTATGCTTACCCACTCAGGTTGGTCACTGACATTTTTGAACGTTATGCACTTAGGTCACTAGTGCCCAAGTGGGGACTATACCAGATCCTATATAGCCAGGGCTCATGCGGCTAAAGGTCTGTTCTTAACCGCATAAACACATTAGATTGGTTAGGTAACCCTCGTCAATGTCATGTCACCCCATTCCATTAGTAGCATGAGATAATATCGCATCGCGAAATAGTGTACTACCCCTTGTCCTTGTTTGGTTGTAGGGGTAGTCCACTGTTTTGGTGATGAGATATTAGGCCTTGTTACGACTGGGACTATTTTACTTTACTTATGATTTATGACATATTATATATATTTAGTTATGTGGCATGTTCTTTCTGTATCTTGTTACGTCCCTCTGAGGTCCTGATGATATCTCCATGTGTTTGCTTTTGTGACTTCTCGCAGCTGTTCTTAGCCAATGCCATGATCTTCTCTAATCCTTCAAAGATGATTGCTCTTGGATCGTTCATTGCTATTTTTATCTATCCTTTCCTTGTATTGTTCTTCTCATTTAAATGGTTGGTAGTGGATCTGTCTCCGCCTAACTTTGTACAAATGATAAATTTATAGTTAATTTTATTATACATTTATTTTTTATTATGGATGAGATTAGTTGTCATGGTTTACTGCATTTTACAGCTTATGTATACATACGAGGATTTCACATATTGGAGTATACTTCGTATGTATGCAGTTGGCATGTCTACGTACTTAGTCCTATGTATTTTGGGACTGGGCGTTACATATTTTTGTGGTGACCTATGCAGGTCGAGTTTATCACTTCGGTTATGTTACTGTACCGATATGAGCATGCATATGGGATTAGAATCTAGGTATTTCATCCACATGGTGGATCTCCTCATTTGATTCCAATTTCGAACTCTCGTCCGATTACCTTTATTTCCTTCAGGTTGATTCCTTTCCTATATAAATAATATATTTTCCCCTTCGTGCTTGATGTAGAGGTTAGGAAGATGACTCATACTAGATATATGTATCATATTTCTCAATCACTCTATTAGTTGAACTTCTATAAGTTGGGTAGTATGTCTCGCGGCCTACCACCCCGTGTTCTTATAACCCAATAATAAAATATAACTGGGTGGCACTGAATATATGCTAGTGTAGGAAGAGATCTGTGTTTGATGTAACAAAAGGGTGAACGAACTTTTTGCTTTATTGAACGTATAAGGTATTTGTGTATAAAGAAGAAAGTCATAAACAAGATATTCTAAGTACAGGAAGAAGAGGTTTCTGGAAAAGTATGATGGTGGAGATCGAGCACTGCAGCGGCTCTTTTACTCCATTGACGATCTGACGAAGAATCAACCTTGCGATGGCTCTCTGGTGCCTTTGATGGGACTTTGGGGTCACCGATCAAGAGGCTGTTTGGATGAAAAGATCCCTTGAAGATGGTTGGTCGATTGGTTCTTTGGTTGATAGATGGATGAGGGTGGTCGACTCTTCGTAGATGGAGATCGATGCTCCTTTAAAGATTGTCGATGTTCCCTCTATCGATTTTGATACTTTGGTAGAAGAAGAACTCCTTCTATTTATAGAGAATTGAGCACATATGCGATGTGAATTAGGATTCCAGAGATATGAAAGAATCTGTCGTCATAGTATAGAGCGGGCTTCTACGGCGCTAACAAGTGGCGGGCTTCGAGATTTCCCTCAAACGAGATCTCTGGTGGTTATAAACATAATTGAAGGAGATGACACATGGCGCATGTCGATTTGCTTGCTCAGATACAGCGAGTAAGTCTTGGGATTTCATCTTAGATTTGGAGTCTAATTGATTCAAGTCTCAGATTTAAATCAATCTGATATGATATCAATCATGATTTAATCCCAATCTTCTCTGTAAGAGGTGGTTTGAACAAACCTATTGGGGTGGACCATTTGCTTCCTGTGCCTCTGGTAAGGACTAAGTGCTGCTATACTTATGTGGCGACGAGTAGACCATGCCTCTGGAGACGACGAAACCTCTGTGCTTTCAGGCAACAAGTGGACTTGCTTCGAATGACGATAAGACTTTTATGCATATTGAGCAACTTATGAAGCTGTGTTTCGGGTTACCAGAGTCACTGTGCTGTAGGCGATAAGTAGGCTTGTGCTTCAGGTTGGCAAGGTTACTGTGCTTTTGGAGCGACAGGTTGACTTGCATTGGTTGCGATGGGAGTTCCCAAGTCTCTTGTAGAGAAGTGACTTAAGCTTCTGATCCGGAGCAGATGACTATGTCGTGGGAATGGAGATGGTGTGAGCATATCACCATCTTGTTCCTCATGCGGACGCAAGTAAGTACCTACTGATGAAACTGGGGATTCCCAGGACCCTTACTTTGGTGTGCGTATTGATCGATAGAAATTTAAACAGATTTAATACGTATTCTAACCGTACATAGGCGAAAACTAGGGTTCATGAATTATACCTACGACGGGAAGAAGATAAGTAGTTCCTGGAAATCTCGAGCGGACGACCCCGAGATCCTCTGCACGTATTCTTTTCTCGAATTGGACGTCATGTGGGCGATAATCTCCCAACCTTTTCTTATCCTTGGCAGCCCTCTCTTTCTCTCTTTACGTGAAACACAAATTTAGAGAAAGCTTTAGATTTTTTATCAATAATTTGGCGGCCAGAGAATAGAGGATACAAATATAGGCAACGACAGGGACCATGAGGAAAAATTAGGGTTAGGCCTCCTAACAGATCTGGATATCCCGTGTTCAGCCCGAACACACAATCTAGGCCCATTAACAATAGCTCGGTCCAGTAATGAGTTATTGTTGCACTACCTCCCTAATCCCAAATTATGTTTGTGGGCGTCTTTTATTATATGCTCGTTTGGCTCTCTATGTTAAGATATCGAATGTCCGTCGATAAAATTAAGTTATTGACAACCATATTGATTTGACATGTTTTATCCTTAAGTAGTACCCTTCAACTTTATTAATCATGTCGGATATAATCCACTTGCAGAATTTATATGACAATCCTTATGAGCTCTTTAAGGGTACATCATCAAGCTGATATATCGGGACATGGATTCCATTTATAATCAATATCCCATCATACATACAATATTATTATCCAATTCATATTTGTTGACCCATAATAAATCTCACTGTTTCATGAGTCAAAGTAATGCATACTACATATACATGTCTGTTATTATATCTCGATTAAGAGCACAGGCATCCGTAACAACAGAGGTGTTTGTTCTCTTATGTTGTCAGTACAAAGAGAACAACCTCAAGTGGTCATGTTCAATACACACAAAGGGTACTAGTGTAAACCTATAGTCAAGATAGACTAATACCAGATTATACTACAATATTTCTAATAGATTATCCAAGTCCATCTAGGTTGTGAACTATTTATATATTCCATACATAACTGATAATATGATCTTCTGTGTGACACTACACACCATATTATCTACAATATAGAATATCAAACATTTGTATTAACACTTGCAACAAATAAAATATGCAAACATTTGTTTATATAATTCTCATTCAAAATTTAAAGAAATAAGGTTACTACAAAAGTGATGCTTTTAGTATATAACCCTAACACCTGCGCCTCTGAATAGTGGTTGGCTTCGAAAGGAAGGGTATGATACCCTTGCATATCTAAGATTGACGCAGGCAGGTGGCTGCGCCTTTGGAGTGCAGGTACTGGCTTCTAAAATAAAAGAAGGGGAGGAGGGCCCTACCACCATCTTGTTTCTGAGGTTGGCGCGGGCAGGTGGCTGCACCTCTAGCTTGAAGACTCTGGCTTCCTCAAAGTGCTGAGTTGCTGATATACTTCTGAGAGGCTGCGCCCACTAGAATCAGAACATGGTTGATAGAGGTCAAGCGTGTATCGAGAAGAAGGAAGGTTGCGCTTCGATGAAGATTGTATCCCTTGTAGATCCTTCTAGGCTTCTGTCGAATCTGTACTAGATCTTTTGTAGAAAAATAGAATTAGTCCCTTATGTGTGGGCTAGATGTGTCTGTACTAGACTTTGGTAGACATGACAATTGTTTGCCATTGATTATAAATGAACATAACAATTTTATGGGAGGACTGGACTTTTACTTCACAATACAAACTCGCTCATACAAAGAAAGCCTAGGAATGAAAACCTAGGTACAACAATCTAAGTATAATTGTTTAGTTTTGATTCTGGGGGGTGACGATAGAGGCTCGGGAAAGCGACGGCAGCTCTGTCTTACTCCTTGGACGATCGGACGTAGCCTCGGCTCTGATGAAGAAATGCTCTCGGAGCGTGTGGGAAGACTCTTCTGTGCATGCCTTTGTCTCTCTGTGTATCCAGCCGAGGGTCCTCTCTCTTCTCTGTAAGAGAATGGCACCTTGCTATTTATAGAAGTGGGGTGTCATCATTAGGGTTTGCAATGATTGCCCTAAAAAACGGCGGCTTGGAGATTTAATTACCATTTTCCTTGATCCTCTTTTGTTGGTAATTAACCTGGACCACTAATCTTGATTGCAACAAATCTGGACAATTAATGCTGATTGTGTAAAATCCGTATGGGCAATTAATGTTGATTTTCATGAATCTTTAGAAGCTCGGATCTCCTGCCACGTGTTTAATCCGCGTGATTGTAATAAATATACTTTGATTCAGTAATTATGATGATTGCACTAAATTTAGTTGTTGGGATTTGTTGATAAATCTTGATTGATTTAATGCCACGTATCTAACCATCATTACGGAGAAACTGATCTTCTGCAACGTGTCATAACCGCAAGCCACAGCCACATGAGGGTAACTTCTTAGGTTTTGAACCGTATAAAGGTGGCAGCCACATAGGTGTAGCCTCCGAAATATGAGTCGCATGAGGGTGGTTTCCAATTGAGCCGCATAAGACTAGCCACGTGTCAAGGCTGCATGGGCATGGCCTCTCAGCATTTGAACCGTATGGAGATGATCCCCATGATCCGAGTCGTATGAGGACAGCAGCCGCATGGGGTGGCTTCTTTGGATTTGAGCCGCATGACGATAGTCTCCACGAGCCGCATGAGATCATCAGCCGCATGGGAGGAGGCAACCGCTTAGGGAGCTTTGGGGTTGGTGGGTCGTGCCAACTGTATAGGAGATTTTCTTCGCTTCTCGAAGAACGCGCCGTCATATCAGAGTTCATCATCATTTCAGTCTTTAATGCCAGAGTCTTCACTTTACGCCAGAGCATTTAATGGGAGCAGTCACTTTATGGCCAGCTGTAAAAAGCAAGCTGCATAGGGCCACGTGATTCTTTCCTGAGCCGCATGAGGCTATTGGAGAGTTTCTGAGCTGCATGAGGCTGAGCCGCATGAGGCGGAGCCGTATGAGGCTCCTTCTGTTTTGAGCCGTATAGGCTTCTTCTGTTTTGAGCCGTATGGGTTTCTTTTTTTGTTTTTTTCCATGCTTCTACAAGACCCCCTTCAAAGTTTTCAATTTGAAAAATTAAAATACTTTGAATAAGAAGCATGGCTATATGAGCTCCGCTGGCCGCATAGGATGTTCTGGCCGCATGAACTTCTTGGCCGCATGGCCTTTCTGGCCGCATAGACTCCCTAGCCGCATGGACGTCTCATTAATTGCCCTATTTAGAGCCGCCTTTTGGGGGAATCCCAAGAGTTGGTTCATTAAATATTTGGATTTTATGCCCTGGGTGAATCTCCTTTATGAGAGGGGGCAAAATCCGAGGAGTCGATTTTGCCTGCAGCACACGACCCGAAGCGGTTTATCGGTCCATGTGCCCCCCTTTTTTTGAGATGGACGTGGTCCCAGAACCTGTAGTACTTTTGGCTTTCAAATAAAAGATTATGTTTTATTTTATCCTTCATTTGTATTGTTTATTGCGTTTATGGCGTTATGGTGGTGTTTGTCCCGCAGAGGGACTGTTTGTGAACTTGTTACCCTTGGCATACCTGGGTTTTAGGTATGGATAACAAATTTGATGGGGATACCTAGAACGATTCCACGGTGAGGTGGTCATGGACGTTCCTGGTATCAGGAGAACGAATGCCATAGAGCAGCTGGGCTCCTGGGGCATGATGAGAAATGAAGGGCATGTTCCAGAAAATTTGGTACAGTATTTGTGGTCAGCAGAGGACATTTGTGGGCCTATTATCCTTGACGTACTCCGGTTCAGAATACGGATAATAAGACGAGAGAAAACCAACATACTTACTCAGAGGTAATGAGGACGTGGCAAGTATGGGGGTTTTACCGCGGGGTCTTCCTACTCAGAGGTAATTGAGGACGTGGCAGGAGTGGACTCAATAGAGGATATTTGTGGTCAACAGTGGACATTTGTGGGCCTATTATCCTTGGCGTACTCCGATTTTGGGTACGGATAATAAGTCGAAAGGGAACCAACATACTTACTCAGAGATAATGAGGACGTGGCAAGCATGAGGGTTTCTTCGATGGAGCCTTCCTACTCAGAGGTAATGAGGACGTGGCAGGAGTGGGCTCTATGAATGGGTACATAGAACGACTCAGAGGTAATGAGGACGTGGAAGTTCTATGTGAGGGGGTGATTTATTTTTGGCGGAAGTGAAACAACTCAGAGGTAACATCGACGTGGTTGTTTTAGGAAATTTGTGGATCTGTTACCCTTTTTTGTGCACTGAAAGTGCGGGTAGTGGATCATGAGGAAGGAGCCCTTTTAGGAAGAAAGTTCAGAGATATGATCATACATGACTTACTACCTAAAAGACGCGATATAGATTTATTTGGAGTGACCGGAGTGTAAGTTCAGCATTACCTGCGGGTACATAACTCGACAATCTGGGGAATATGGAGTCAGAATGTAAGTTCAGCGGTACCTGCGGGTACATAACTCGACAATCTAGGGAATACGGAGTCAGAATGTAAGTTCAGCGGTACCAGCGGGTACATAACTCAACAATCTGGGTTTTTTGGAGTCAGAATGTAAGTTCAGCGGTACCAGCGGGTACATAACTCAACAATCTGAGATTTGGAGGATGCTGTTTCAGATATAATACTTCTTCAAGAACTTGTCGTTGATGGGCAACATAAGCAAGTCTCCATTTTGTTTCACGAGGCGGTAAGCACCATTGGAGAAGATAGCCTCAATGACAAATGGACCTTCCTACTTTGGCTGAAATTTGTCGGCGGTTTTGCGAGTCATAACCATCGGCCTCCGAATTGCCATAACGAGATCTCCTACTTGGAATGTTCTGATCTTAACCTTCTTGTTGAAGGCTCCCGAGATGCGTGCTTGGTATAGCTCGATTCGTTGTTGAGCTAGTAGGCGCTTTTCATCCAAGGCCTCCAACTCTTGTAGCCGGCGACGGTAATTATCGTCCGTCGTCAATCGATAGGTAAGGGCGACGCGGAGCGAGGGGATTTGAGTCTCCAATGGGAGAACTGCCTCACTCCCGTATACCAGGGAGAATGGTGTGTTCCCATTGGCCGTTCAGACTGTAGTACGGTATGCCCATAAGCACTCACCAAGCTTCTTATTCCAATCGCGTTTGTTTGATGACACGAACTTCTTGAGAAGCTTGATAATTGTTTTGTTGAACGCTTCAGCCAGACCATTAGCCGCCGGGTTGTATGGTGTTGAAGCAATATTCTGGATTCGGTGTTTGTCGCAAAACTGATAGAAGGTGTGGCTTGCGAACTGCGGACCATTATCGTAGATGATCCTTCGGAGCAGTCCAAAGCGATAGATGACGTGATGCTTGAGGAAACTGATCACATTTAAAATCTTCACTTCTACCAGCGGAATAGCCTCCGCCCATTTGGATAAGTAATATTTGATTACGAGTATGAAGCGGTGTCCTCGGGACGAAGGCAGAGTGATCGGACCGTGATGTCCATTCCCCATGCTTCGAATGGCCAGGATACCACTGTCGGATGTAGAAAATTGGATGACTGATGGATAAAATCTGCGTGAACTTGACAGGCTTTGCACTTTCTTGTATAGTCTATCGTATCTGCTACCATCGTGGGCCAGTAATAACCCATCCGACGAAGACGGTCTTGTAATTTTGGACCAGGTTGATGGGCTCCACAGATACCGTCATGAGCTTCACGTACGGCTTCTTTGGCTTCTGTATTTGATAGACACCGAAGCAGTAATCCATCGTAGGATCGTCGATACAGCATCTTCGTCTCTGTATCGTAGAAGAATCTGATGGAAGGCCTTCTGATAGAGGTGGCCTCTTTTGGGTTTTCGGGCAAGATGCTATAGACTATGAAGTCTATGAATGGCTGTCTCCAATCTGGTGTTTCGTCAATCGTCTGAGCAGAATGACTCGCCACAAACTGAATGTTATTCTTAGGACAGACCAGTTCGTGGCCTATCACATCCACCGATTGATGAGCATAGTTCGGAACTGCTAAGGAAGCATCAAGGCCAGCTAGGGCATTGGCTTCGATATTTTGGAGTCTGGGAACGTGTTCTATGAAGAACCCTTCGAACGATGAAATAATGCTGATCGCCGTTTGGTGATAGGGGATCATGTCTTCATGGCGGACTTCATATGAACCCCGGATCTGATTGACGATTAACTGCGAGTCGCTGTATGCTTCAAGGTATTCTACCTCCAGTTCCTTCACAAGTCGGAGGCCAATGACCAAAGCAATATACTCGGCCACATTTTTTGAACATGGCTCCATGAGGGAATAAGTCTGATTGATCACCAACCCGGAGGAAGAAATCAGCACCACTCCGACTCCAACGATGATGTTTCCCTTAGGCGCAGTTCTGGAAGCGTTGTCGAAGAACATTCGCCATATGGTATCATGAGAGGCCACATTTGAATTGGCAACCTCATCTGGAATCTCTTCGTATATCCGGGTTGACTCCGAACATGGATGGGCTATTAAAAAGTCTGCCAGAGCTTGACCTTTAATAGCCTTTTTTGGGACGAAGATCATGTGGTAGGGAGACAACAATATCGCCCATGTAGCGAGGCGAGAGCTGAGTGCCCCTGGCTTGGTCATGAGAACCCTGAGGGGGTTGACTCTTGATACGACAAGGATGGTTTGTCCGATGACGTAGTGTCGCGTCTTCTGAATAGCGAAAACCAGAGCAAGGCACTCCTTTTCTACGATAGTATACCGGTGTTCCGGCCCCATCATCATTCGGCTGAGGTAATATATAGCCTGTTCGTGGCCTGCATCATTGTTTTGTGCTAGCAGAGCGTCGAGAGAATGCTCCATCGCTCGTACATAGAGCAGGAATGGTTTTCCAGCAATCGGGGCCACTAGAACTGGAGGGTTTGACAGATATTCTTTGATGCTGTCGAAGGCACGTTGGCATTATTTATTCTATACAAATGAGATACCCTTCTTCATGAGGTGAGTGAACGGCTGACATCGTCCGGAAAGGTTGGAAATGAACCTCCTGATGTAAGCTAGCCTCCCTTGAAGACCTCGGAGTTCACGAAGATTTCTCGGGGGACCCATCTCTATGATTGCCTTTGTCTTCTCTGGATCTATATGAATCCCCTGGGCAGTAATGATAAAACCCAAGAATTTTCTACTGGATACGTCCAAGAAGGATTTGGTAGGATTCATCTTCAAGTTGTGCGCTCGTATTAGGTCGAATACCGTCCTTAGGTCCTGCAGATAGTCTTCCTTATAGCGACTTTTGACAGCGATGTCGTCAACATAGCACTCTACGTTCTTGCGTAAGTGGTCTCTGAAGATGCCAGCATTCTTTAAACCAAAAGGCATGACTGTGTAGCAGTATGTGCCAATCGGTGTTCGGAATGATGTGTGCTTCTCGTCGTCGGAAGACATCTTGATTTGGTTGTATCCCGAGAAACCATCCATCAATGACATGCGCTCGAAGCCACAGATGTTGTCAATCATGATGTCCGTGATAGGGAGTGGGAACTCATCTTTAGGATACGCCTCGTTTAGATTACGAAAGTCGATGCAGATTCGAATCTTTCTATTTTTTTTGAGGATCGGTACTATGTTGGCGACCCAGTCCGGATGTTGTTCCTCACGAATGAAGTCTTTGGCTATCAGTTTATTGACTTTGGTTTCGATCGCATTCATAATGTCCGGGCGGAAGCGCCGCTGTTGTTGCTTGAACGATTTCGCATCCGACCGGATGTTGAGCTTGTGAAGTGCAACCTCGGGGTTCAGTCATGGCATATCTTCATAGCTCCAGGCAAACACGTCGATGTATTCTCTGACGAGTTATAGTAGTGATTCTCGCTCTTTGTCCGTCAGATTCTTGCTGACGAAGATGGGCTTTGGAGAGGACTCATCACCGAGATCGACTTATACAACCTCATCCTCGGTGGGAGGCTCTCTTTGTTCGAACCACTTCTCCCATTGAGCATCTAGTTGTTGGGCCCACGGCTCTAATTCAAGGAGTTCGGGAATGTCTTTTTCTTCTTCGTAAGCGTCGGCGAATGCCAAACTGACAGACAAGACTTGCCTGAATACGTCCCCGATGCTGATATCTGAATCAGAAGTTGGTGATCCGGTTGAGTGTGAATGCCAGTCGCATTCTTCATCTGAGCTTTCAGGGGTCGTTGCAGGCATAACATACCCTAGTCCACATAGGATCTTGTTGTAGTAATCTCGTTGTTTCCCGACAGGGACTGGCAACTGTAAAGGTAACCGCCGACCAGTGTCGTATTTCAATCTTGGTGTAGTCTCCAGATCATACCCCTGTCTTTGCATGAGGTACTTGGATAGGAAGCTATACAGATAAAGGGGCAGTCTTCCGGCGTCCGATTCAAGATCGACTTCCTCTATTGCGAAGGGCTGTGGATCATTCTTCCGGTCGAAGATGATTGGATGGTCTTCTCTCTCGATTATGAAGTAGGCGCCTTCCACAGGAGTAAGTTGATTTGCGGTGTAAACATTTGTCACTTGCGTGTGCAGGTGAGTGCCTATACTGTGTTCCATAGCATACATTGTACAAAGCTTATCAAGCTCGAGGTAGTTGAAAGATAGCCCTTTATTGAGGAAGTAAGGTATCTTTTCTAGTGGGATTATATCATCTGCAGATGGAATATTACGATGAGCAGCCACATACTTGGCCAATTCTAGTTTTTGTTCGGCCACCCCCTGTATAAATAAAGACTGAGAAGATGACTTGGGCAGCTTAATCATTAAGGGTTCCGTTGGTGGAGCAGAACGTGGAGCTGTTGGCGAACTAGCGACCCCCTGTTTGGTGCTTGATACTAGGCGGGGAGTTGTTGGATCGCTAGGAGTCCCCGACTTCGCATTGGGCTGACGATTCATCTTGGGAAGACGTATCGTTATTGGCTTGTCAGAGGGTTTGAGCTTCTCTGGTTGTGGCTGGCTGGCTCTCGGCAGCCTGATTGTCAGTGGCCCCGTCGTGGGTTTTGGCGCTTGGCCAGACCTTGGCAGTCGGATTATCATTTGTCCCTATTGGGCCAAGAGACTGATTGTATCCTTACGTAGAGCGGCCGTAAGGGGTGCGGTCTTGCTGGGTTTGCGAGCTTGAAGGTGGATCATCAGAGGTTCTTCTGATGTCGTTGCTGTGTCAATTTGAGCTAGCATATTTCCTGCGACAAGGTGCCTCTTCGACTTTTCGTACAAGCAGGAGTCCGAGTAGTAAGACTCGACCCCTTTGAAGGGATCGATGTCGACAAATTCTGTCCTCACGAAGCCGTGCTTGTCGACATACTTGAAGCACTGGTACAGTGTGGAAGGTACGATCATGTAATCGTGTATCCACGGACGCCCCAGGAGAATATTTTAGGAAGTGTCCGCATCTATGATATAACAAGTCACTTCCAACTGCAGATCGCCGATTTGGCACTTCAAACGAATCTTCCCGATCGGGTAGCACCTGTCCAAATTGAAATCGCTGATGGCGGTGCTTGTTGGCGTCAAGCGATGCATGGGGATACAAAGATGGTGCAACAGACACTTCGGGATGATGCTTATGGAAGAACCGGGATCAATGTGCATCCGATCCACCTTTATGTCACCGATGTATCCAGTGTAATACAACGGACGATCGTGTAGGTTAGTTTTAATGAGCATATCCTGCAGAGTGAAGACGATGTTTGGTATTGCACCTGTGCAAGCGCTGTTCTGGAGATTTGCAGGCGGGCTCTCTCCCGTGAGGTCGACCTGAGCTAGATATGCATCGGCATTCTAGAGTGCATCACTCAGTGCCACGCGAACATCTTTGGAGAGTCTCAGGAGCTCGTATAATGATAATTTGGCCTGTGTGTTGGCCAATTGTGCCAAGATGTCAAAGTTGTAGGGCCTCTCCAGCCCATGAGGTGCCTCTTTTCGGAGGGACTTGTCAAAGCGAGTTTCCTTCGGCCTAGGCTTGTCGGTTGTTGGAGTTTGAGAAGGTCCTGGAGCGTCAACAGTAGCCGGCTGATGATCTTCAGCCGAGTTATCCGGTGTCGGTTGGGATTCTGTACCCGAACGGGTGACAACAGTTGTGGCTTCTTCGACAACTGTCAAGATTATACGACAGGATCTGACCTTTCCACCCTTCTTCCTGCCAGTAGAGGGTGGTGTGGGTTGAGTCACTGCATGTACCAGGTCTGGATGGACCCACATGACATCCCCCCGTGATATGGTGAGGGGCACTAGACTAGCAGCCTGATCTCGAGGAGGTGGAAGATTAGCAATCATTGTTGCCCGAGGGACGGGTACTACGCCGTCCTGAGTCTCTGTCGGAGGGAAGCTGCCGAACTGTACGGATACTATGTTGGCTGCCACGGTTACCTCCTCGAAATAAATGGCCAGAGCCTTCGAATCGATGAGATGCTGAATATATCTCTTCAATTGGAAGCAGTCCTGTGTGGCGTGGTGGACGTAACGATGGTAATGGCAGTACTTAGGGCTTTCCATCTCAGCCCGCCGAGGTTCCCGTCTAGGTAGAGGGAGCTGGATTCCATCTCCTTGTACGAGCATATCCAAGATGGGTTTGACATGACCGTCCTCGAAGGAGTAAGTCATCTACGTCCACTGTTTTTCAGCTGGCTTTGATTCCGGCTTCTGGGTTACGTCGGCCACCATAGCCTGTTTGCCCTTGTTGTCTCGGTTATTGGAGGAATTACCCCCGTTGTTAGTGTTGGCATTAGGGCGTTTGCCCTTGTCCTCTCCCTCCGAGATGTGTAATCCCAGTTGGCGAGCCTTCTTCAACTTATCTTTGGCGCTAGTGGCACTGATGATGAACGCCTTCTAGTCCTTAAATTGACTTTCACCCATCCAGAGGCTGATTGTTGGGAGCAGTCTCTTTTGGCAAATTTCAATTAAGGAGGAATCCGAATTTCCAGACGACAACTTCATTGCAGTTTGGCGAAACCGTTCAATATAGTTCCTTATCAGCTCCTTCTCTCCTTGGACAACATCCATGAGGGTGGACATCGTCACGTCTTGTCCTACTTCGTAGAACCTCTCCAAGAACATGCATTTGAAGCTGGCAAACGAATGGATGCAGTTGTCTGGCAGGTTGCGGTACCAGTCGAAGGCGACCCCTTCCAACGCCCCGATGAATAATTGTGTAAGGATGGCGTCGTCATGGGACAGATGTTCGGTTGTGACCTCGAAGTAAGTAATTTACCGACTTGCGGAAGTCTTGCCATCATAGGGATTGATGTTGAACGGCTTATATCTTGGTGGAAAAGGGACATCCCTCTATGCAGCAGGGTATGGTTGCCATATTTTGAGGTCCTGGCAGTTTTTTCGGGCGTGGAACATGGCCCGGAGCTCCTAGACCTCTCTTCTAGCCTCCCTGGCCTCATCCACAGCAGTGGGAGCCGATATTTCAGGAGGATTATCGCCCGGGTTTGGTGTCGCTGAGTTCGAGTCTGCATTGACCGTGGACCCAAGCTTGTTTGGCCAGGCGTCCTTCCTTGCAGAGTTAGAAGAGCCACTTTGATTTCGTCCACGAATTTGACCAAGATACGCATTATGGCCTCCAGAGTGTCGATGCATTATCACTGGGACTGTCTTGATTGTCGTTTGTCATGAATGTCGTCCTCACACGAGCCGAAGTGGAAGGGACGATGGACGACGTACCCTCGAAATCATACCCATGTACAAAGAAGTCGTCGGGGGTATGTGGGAATATTTTCCTCTGGTTCAGACTCAGAAGGAATAGTACCCCTAGCTTCAGAGCTTGTCTCGTCCTGAGAGTCGCGAACATTCTCGGGGACGTCAGCACCTGCTGTATCTGTTAGGAGAGTCATTTCCCCGAGCTCATCTCCTTGGAATACCGAATTGTCGTGGATGTTTGGAGGAATTCTACCCCCGGTTCCAGCGACCCCCAGTGATTTGGATGATGAGTCTCCCAATATAGTAGATTTCGTCTTTGAACGGGTACCTTGGAAAACTCCGGTGGTTGGCAACCACTTAGATGATAGTTTCTTGGTCACAGTAGTTAAAATCTTCGGGCTGGAGATATTTGTTTTCTTCCCTCTCCCAATGGCGGGGATTCTCTGAGCAGAGTTGCAGGAGATGACGGGAAGTGCCTCATCCTCTGAACTTGGTTGTTGCAGTCTTTGGAAGATGGACCGCCGGTCTTGTCGTACTGCCGCGTTGTTGCAGCAGCAGTTGACAATGACTTGGGTACAGTGATGTCCATGGGAGGACTCTTTGCACACCGAGTCCCCTCCTCTTTCCTTATGATTGTGAAGGATTACGTCACGCAAGTCAGATGGGTCTCGAGCAACCACGTTTGCTCCCTGGTTGCGGAAAGACTTTTGGGAACCACTCTGTCCATTTACCGCCGGGGGCTGGACTCGAGTGGTTCTGTATAACTTCCCATCAGAGGCCCGCATAATAGTAAGCGAAGCGCTCGGACGGTCAGAGGTTGGGACAGCCGATTGAGTTTGCCGAGCTCGTGCTGCCCTGGACTTCTTCACTCTAGCTCCTGAGGACACATAGTAGGAAGAGTCTAAGTGGTGCTGCAGAGAGTCAGACAAATTTTCTTGGGAGCATGAGAGATCAGGGCCATAGGTGAGACGGACGAAGACAGAGCCCGGGTAGCGTGGAGTGGATAATATGCGGCTGGAATCAGCAGTCTTCATGCGGCGGGCAGTCCTGGCCGCATAGGCCTTCTTCATGCGGCTGGAAGTCTCGGCCACATGAGTCTTCTCCATGCGGCTAGAAGTCTTCGCCGCATGGGCCTTCTGTATGCGGCTGGAAGTTTTGGCCGCATGAGCATCATGCATGCGGCTGACAATCTTGGCCACATGAGCATCATGCATGCCGCTGGCAGTTTTGGCGACATGAGCATCATGCACGCGACTGGAAGTTTTGGCCACATGAGCATCATGCATGCCGCTGGTGCCTTTATTCGGCTTCTTCCTGGACCACATAGAGTCCCTCTTTGCCTCTGCAAGTCCAGCATCGTAGTGTTTTCCTCTACCGGACATGGGGACAGCAGAGTCCTCTATGGCCTGAAGTGGAGACGTATGAGAGTCACCCTTGCCGTCTTGGGCAGCAGAGAGTACTTCATCCAGAGCTTGGGGAAGAGCAAATGACTTGGGCCTCCACTTCCTATGAGCCTTCTTCGTACGGGCTCGCTTCTGGATCGGGTCAGTGCTCCCTTCGGAGAGCATTTCTTCAAACGCCTATTGGTCGAAGCGGACGACCATCTTCTATTGTGTGGAGCCGAGTTTGGCTACATCCGATTACGTCACCAACTTCTCAGCCGTGGAGAAGTTTGTCTCCAGCAGAGTCGCCATCGTGTTTGCCATTGATTATAAAAGAACAGAACAATTTTATGGGAGGACTGGACTTTTACTTCACAATACAAACTCGCTCATACAAAGAAAGCCTAAGAATGAAAACCTAGCTACATCAATCTAAGTACAATTGTTTAGTTTTGATTCTGGGGGGTGACGATAGAGGCTCGGGAAAGCGATGGCAGCTCTGCCTTACTCCTTGGACGATCGGACGTAGCCTCGCCTCTGATGAAAAAATGCTCTCGAAGCGTATGGGAAGACTCTTCTGTGCGTGCCTTTGTCTACCTGTGTATCCAGCCGGGGGTCCTCTCTCTTCTCTGCAAGGGAATGACACCTTGCTATTTATAGAAGTGGGGTGTCATCATTAGGGTTTGCAATGATTGCCCTAAAAAATCGGTGGCTTAGAGATTTAATTGCCATTTTCCTTGTTCCTCTTTTGTTGGTAATTAATCTGGACCACTAATCTTGATTGCAACGAATCTTGACAATTAATGCTGATTGTGTAAAATCCATAGGGGCAATTAATGTTGATTGTCATGAATCTTTAGAAGCTCGGATCTTCTGCCACGTGTTTAATCCGCGTGATTGCAATAAATCTGCTTTGATTCGGGTAATTATGATGATTGCACTAAATCTGGTTGTTGGGATTTCTTGATAAATCTTGATTGATTTAATGCCACGTATCTAACCATCATTACGGGGAAACTGATCTTCTGCCACGTGTCATAACCGCGAGCCACAGCCGCATGAGGGTAACCTCTTAGGTTTTGAACCGCATGAAGGTGGCAGCCGCATAGGTGTAGCCTCCGAAATCTGAGCCGCATGAGGACAGCGGCCGCATGAGCTACAAAAGACTAGCCACGTGTCAAGGCTGTATGGACATGGCCTCTCAGCATTTGAGCCGTATGGAGATGATCCCCATGATCCAAGCCGCATGAGGACATCGGCCGCATGGGGTGGCTTCTTAGGATTTGAGCCACATGACGATAGTCTCCACGAGACGCATGAGAGCATCAACCACATGGGGGTGGCAGTCGCTTAGGGAGCTTTGGGGTTGGTGGGTCGTGCCAGCTGTATAGGAGATTTTCTTTGCTTTCCGAAGAACGTGCCGTCATGTCGGAGTTCATCATCATTTCAGTCTTTAATGCGAGAGTCTTTACTTTACGTCAGAGCATTTAATGGGAGCAGTTACTTTATGGCCAGCTGTAAAAAGCAAGCTGCATAGGGCCACGTGGTTTTTTCCTAAGCCGAATGAGGCTATTGGAGAGTTTCTGAGCCGCATGAGGCTGAGCCGCATGAGGCTCCTTCTGTTTTGAGCCGCATAGGCTTTTTTTGTTTTGAGCCGCATGGGCTTCTTTTTTTATTCTTTTCCATGCTTCTACAACAATAAAGGGACTTCTCTCCATATCTTCTGTTTTATCTTTTTTGCACTGAGCCTCAGTCTTCTGCATCTTCTGCGCTTTGGCGAAGGGCTATCTTTAGCTGAGATTTTTCATGCTTCTACAATGTATACCTAGAATCTAGTATTTTAGTAGCCCATACTCCTTTGGTCAACCACAGCCTGATACCAGAAATAGTAGGACGATAGTATAAGCAGGAATACTGGACAAGACTTAGACCCTTATGAAACTTGAACTATTTATAACTGCTTTCATCATTATCCCATGTACTTATACTTTGTACTACCATGAATGATGATGCTACTTATAGCCTATTTTTGCAAGCCTATTCTTTATCGAACTTGTTCAGGATATATGTATACTGGGGACGCCCATTAACATATTGTCTACTTAGAATCGGTGTATTATGGCCTGATCAACCTTAGTGCACTTGGTTCGCTCTTCATATAATTATCCCATATGGATTGAGATATAGATGTCTCTAGGATCACATCCGCAACTGTCTTGACAACTCCCTTTGAATTACTCAATCGCCTTTGAACCCCGTATTCATATTCGATGACATCTCCTTTGAACTTTTTATTGTCTCCCGTCACCTATCTCGGAGAAACAAATGCTAGTAGACCCAGAGTATTCCCCTATAACCATGATAGTTGTATACACCTGTGTAGCAACCATCGGCCAAGCCATGTGACTACAACCTTGCCTTGAGCTACTTGTCCTCCCCTCGGCCTTAAAACTAATAACATGACCTTCTAGTCATTTTAATTTAAGAATGATTAGGGTCTTACCCTTGGTCAAAACATCAACCAAGGAGATTATCTGTTCTCAAAGAACCAATTATTTTGAGTCTCTAATTATTCTTTTCAATTCTTGCTTAAACTATCAACCCATATACCTTAAACCAACCCTTACTCGACCCAGCACCACAGTTTAGACATAAGAGGAACAGAGAAAAAGTAAGGACAAGCATTTACCATGACTATGGTAGACATCCATCCCGAGATTTGAGTCCAACAAGTATTATTCTAGTTATGTAGATTTTATTAAGACCTGACTTAGCATTTGAACATCACAATCACTAGCTTAGCCAATACCATAGCATAATACCCTGTCATATGATGATTTACTAGTTATTAACATCAATGCATGAGCACTACATTCGACACCATTAGAAACCTTATGACTGTAGTCTGGCAGGATGTACACTAATAGAAATTCATGACTTAGCCGTTAGAGATCTTTCATATGACGTGCCTTAAAGTATGTTACCCCATCGATATGCTCTCGTATACTATAGAAGAGTGGATCCTTCTATTCTATCGACTCATGTATCGTTGTACGCAATCATTTCCATTTATTAGAAATTGGGGTATGATCCTCGAAACTGATTCATAACTCCCATATTACGTTATCGATCACATCGTGACATATTATTATCGAAGGTCAAGGTACGATGTCGCGACTCAAATATTCCTAACCACATTATTCCTAAAACCATGTCCTAGCCTCTAGAGTGAACAGATTGTAAGCCATTCTTACTTTTAGGAATTATGGGATCACCGATTGATTGAGGTAAATTGGTTCTAACTAGGATGATAAATTAGTGACTCGTAAACTCCCAATTTCTTTTTAGATCCTTTGGTATCCCTTACCGTGACTTTGATATTCAGAGTACAATAATAGCTGTTACCTTCCAACAAAATTTATATGCAAGACTTGACGAGTCCACCTTCGAGTAGACATATCACTTCCCTCTCAAACACGTCTCCTTGTACTTTATTTTTATGATACAACTTTCAGGTCAAAAAGGACTAGCGATAACCCTTACCATAACACCGATGTACTTTCCGACTGCAATTAGAGATCCAACCTTGACTCAAATCTTTTGGCCCAATATATGGTTGTGATCTACTCGAAGCACTTTACGCACATGCCACTAGTGTGCCACTCAATAGAGGTCCCTTGTGCTACTTAAACATAAAAGTCATAAAAGGCGCATCTTTATGACTTACAAAACCTATTCTACCAACCCGACTGACAATTAGCCAACCACTTGAGTTGGAACCTATTCTAGAACACTCTAATCTAATAGGAATGTTCAATTAATTTTTGGGATCTTATCTAGCCAGTGTAGATTAAAGTCCAAGATTTGTTAAACCGAGGATTGATGTCTAAATAGAGAATCCATTAAGACCCAGCTAAACCATCCATACCTATCGCCATAATTGGACTATAAAACCAAACTTTTAAAAAAAAGAAAAGAAAAGGGTCTTTACACCTGTTATGTAGTCCATATCCCTTGGTCCGTAATTCCTTCTTCAGTAGATCTTTTAACCGTATACCTTCGTAGCCTATGTTACGCGATGAATATAATTTTGTTGTAGCAATTTATTCTGGTTATGCTTGACCAAAACACTCATACTTCCTTGAAGAAACATGGTTAAAATAAGGGCAATGTTAAATAAGTAATACCTAGGCTTCCTTTGGAGTCCGTGACTATGATCAGAAATACCTCATATTCTCATACATCTTCTTGAAAAATTGACCTTCTTAGAAGCCCTATTACTGTACTTTCTACGTTTACCAATTCATGTGGGTTGGATAAAACCATAAACTTTGTATACTCTATCTCTTATAATAGAATGCCATTCGTAACCGTTCCTACATCTACTTGGGAGTTGCGACACGATCTTTGTATCGTATTTTATATCCCTTTGCTCGTGTATGAAATAGCCGCGGTAAAAGATAGCAACCTTGATCCCTCAAAATTTTGTTCCACCGTAGAATCATGTCTTAGTTTTAGCAAAGAAAGAAATTTCCAAGCTATATAGGCAAGCCTCTCTAAGAATTAGCAAATGATTGGTTATAGTTAGACCAATAATTCAGTGGTTCATAAACGTTTACTTCTATCTGTATCAATTGATACCCTCTACATTGACTTTGATATTTAGAACACAACACTAGCATCTTCATTACAACAATTTTTACGCTCAAGAACTAGAAGAGCCACTCTACACACGCGACATACATGTCCTACACAAACACATCTTTCAGCACTCCATTTCAATTACACCACATGTATTACATACTTTAAGAACAAGCCATAGATGCTTATTTTTGCTTCCTTTTGAGTTTAACCATGCAAATATCAACCCATTCCCTTCACTAAAATGATTACCCATGATCCATGCAAGATGCATCACGCCTATGACGTGTGCATTCCACCCAAGCAAGCACAAGCCTCCAATACGATACCAAACACAAACCGCATACTCCTGTCATTATGACTTAAAGGTTCCAAACCCTTACCTAATCATATACTATAGCAAGGTTATGCACTTGTTATAGATTGTCATCTCATGGCCGTGAATCTTTCTTTCCTTAAGTTCTTCAACCTCGCCTCCCAGCTACCCATGTTAGGCGAAGAGAAAAATTCTTCGAAATGACATGTTCTAGTTATAATGACCCAAACGACGCCTACTTACCTTGTTGAACGCATGCCCGATAGAAATGATGTTAAATTATTATAATCCTCCCATAGAAGTTTTTGACCAGGAACGTCATGAAAATACCTAAGCTCACCCAGAACCCGAGACTGAGGTCAGAACGGTCGAATATTCTCTTGTCTCTCCTTGGAATTGTCCTCCTCATAAGTCTTGTAACAATAATTTCATGGTTAACCAATTTCTATAAGTTAGGTAGAGTCTCAACAGAATAATACTCCATCTTGTAGAGTATAACGTCAATTTGGATTCCTGTGATAACACCTCCTCCATTGTTTTAAAACCGAGTTACGATATGACGTACCTGCCCTCTCTTCTATTAAGGCTCATTAATTTTATACTTTTGTAGATTAAGATTATTTTTAATTTCGAGGACGAAATTTTTATAAGTTTGGTAGGATGCAAACCCCCTAAAATTTTTAATGGCTTTTACAAATTATATTTAAACATTTTACAGTATTTTATTATTCACTGGACTTTTCAATTTTAGGTTTTTTTAGAAACAGGTAAAAAGGCTACAATATATGTAGCCTAAGTAAATGGTACAAGTTTTTGGTACTAAATATTCAAGAAAATATTTACAAATGGTTAGAATATTTTTATTATTTTTAGTATTTTCATAGTTATTAAAATGGTTGAAATTAAATTCTAGTGATTACTATTTTGATACTAGTAGGTAATTGATACATATAGGTAGTTAGTAGTGAATTGGTTCAAAATTATTTATTGAAATAAATTAGAAGTACTTTTAATTTTAAAAAATTTATATAAATTATTTGGCATTTTGTATGTATATGGAGATATATACAAATATATATAGGTAAAGGTTATAGATAAAGAAAAGTTAAAGAGAAAGAAAAAAAATAGGATAAGGCTCGGCCACTCCAGGCCGAGCATCCCCACAGACCTGCACAGGAGAAACCCCAACCTGACATATTTATACTCGAGAGGACCCCGTCGATTTCTCGGCGTGACCCCTACCACCTCCGACGTATGCGCGGCCACCATGCACCGCCGTCGGCTACCACCGCACGTCGGAGAACTGCCAGCGCACAGCCGGTCGAGCAGAGATCAAACCATACTCTGTTCTCGAGGCAGCCGGGCACTCAGGTTCATTGCCATTTTTCTTCAGTTATATTCAATCGTATTACGTTCCGTAAATTGCTACACGTAGCCAATGTGACCCTCTTAAGTTCCCTTTAGGTAGAATTCTTTATATACTATTGTACAGATCGTACGAACGCTTGAAAAATCAGGAATAACCAAACTCGATAGAACCCCAAGAGCAGCCCAGGTTGCCCTGTTCGAAGACTCGTCCTTGTTAACCTATTGACAATTTTGAAGTTCCACTTGAACAAAGTTTTAGAAGACATATAGACCTTCAATTCTCTTTTTGTAGATTAATTTCTAAATTGCAGTATGCCATTAATTTTGAGTTCAAAGTTTCAGAAAAACCACATTAGGAACTATAGAAAATTTGAAACTTTTTTCGATACGACGTGCGTCCCGACAAACCGGAAAACGTGCTCACAAACTATATGCATCGAAAGATGCGTATAGATGTTGCCGACGTGTGGGAACTGACGGAACTTGATTTCGTTGCGTGTGCATGACGAAATCAATACGTATCCATCAAGATACCCCGTATCGACCTTTTTCAAACTTGGCCATAACTTTGTGTACAGTCGTTAATTCGAAACAAAACTTACGCCAATAGGATCTCATCGAAATTTTGGTCCTGTGTGCCAAGTTTGGTCCGATTCTGAGAAGGTTGACCGAAAAACTTATTTGGCGGGCCCGCGACCCGATCCAACGGGCGAAATTGTGCACGACCTACCAAAATACAACTTTGGACCTAGGTTGGGTTTGTCTTCTCAAATCGGATCCGTAGATATGTAGTTTAACGACTTTCGAATCATAGATATTGGCACACATTTCGGAGCAAAATGGGTCCAACGACGGACATCGTTTTAACCTAAAATTATGATTTTTTCCCTGTTCCAGAATTGGACTTTTGGACAGACATTTCTTAGACTTATTTTTTATACCAAACACGTTCGTGATGTTTGTTTCAGCATCCAGAGCTATATTTGGATTTTGACTTTCGTGCTGACAATTCTGACTGTTGGATTTTGCTACATCTCGTACCACCCTCAGGCAAGATATCTTGCCATATTTACTGCTTATATGTAGTTGCATTTTTTTTTAGATATTGCATATTCCTGTCTGTTTGTTTCTAGTTCTTTCAGTTGATTTACTTGTTTGGTTTTCGTGATACATGATGCAAGTACTAGTCATATTTTCTTCTTGCCTTTAAATTATGCATATGGACCTAGAGTTAAGGGACTACTATCTGTAGTGTATTGTATAAACCTTGACACAGTTGTACCACGAGATATGTGTGGGATGAGTAGCATATAGAGGTACTTGCGTGTTGGCTGATCACCCGTGCACATGCGTTAGGTCTAACTGCTAATAGAGGCATGTTAGGAGACTTAGCAGTTAGTAAAGGTACATGATCGCTGATACGACTTAGATAGGTCCATCGGGTAGGGAGAACATTTTCTTGTCTTGTGGGCTTATATTACACATGATCGCTGATACGACATGGTCCCACCCAATTAGTTTGCTTAAACCGCCTCTCTCAAAGATAGGATTGGGATTAATCAAGTTGATAAATGCGAATATCTTATCAGATTGATTTAAATCTCGGACGAAGATTACACAGAATCCAAATCTGAGATAAAATCCCAAGATTTGCTCGGCTACATTCGAACAAATAAATTAGGACACACCACGTGTCACCTCCTTCAGTTATTTTGATAACCACCAGAGATCTCGTTTGAGGGAAATCTCAACACCCGCCACGTGTCAGCGCCACATGTAACGCCCCAGTCCCGTAATACATAGGACTAAGTACGTCAGTATCCCAACTGTACGTATACGAAGAATACACCAATATGTGGTATCCTCGTATTTGTACATAAGCTGTAAGTAACAATACATGATAAGCCATAATATAATAACTATACCTCATCCACAGCTCAACACAAAGTGAATAAATATGTCCCAATGATAATAAAAGAAGTCAAGAGATAGCCGGGTGGTCATTCCTACTCCAAACAGCTATGAAAAATAGTCTCAATTAAATGGAGTCCAACCTCCTCAAAAATAGAACAATGAAGATAAAAGATGTCTACTACATAGTCTCAGATAATAAAGAGGAACTAAGTGTCAGCGGGAGATGCCTCGTCATCGACGTAAGAAGGATCCGAAGCTGCTCCATACTCATGGAGATAGTCCTGCTCGTCTAATCCTGGAGAGATCACCAGGTCCTCGGAGGGACGTAACAAGATACAGAAAACATGCCGAAATAACTGAATGTGAAAATATGCCACTATGATACTACAGGTTTTCCTAACCATCTATGTGATATGCACTTTTGAGGACAACGTTCTACGCAGGGGCTGCAAGGATTCACGCAAGTAATAAAGAGTGACCGTCAATTAGCGCTCATCCGAGGTACTATTGGCCCATGTATGTGTGTAATAAGTAAATGTAGCCCCTTCGCTAGTAGCTGTCCCCTCCCTCTGATGCTCCTATCCAAGATGTATCCACAGCCTGTCCAGTTGGCAACTGTTATGGCTTTTAACTCAATACACTAGTAGCAATTACCTCCTATCCGTCGCACGACCCATACGTAACGATGGCCAGTCGAGTACGCAGGATCATGTCATATATGAACTCACTCATGTCGTGATACCTTTCTGTGGTTGCTTTGTCCCTTTGTCCAGTTTCTTTTTTTCTGTTTTGCTACTTTTTGCTAATATAATTTTCTATTTATTTTATAAAAAAAAAATTAAGTCAGCAATATACACGCTAATGTTTGAGTAAATAAATTAGTATATATTCCTATTTGAAAAATTAGTATGTTTACTATTCATATTTTTATGATAGATGTATTAAATACTCCTCAAATTGATTATTATTCTCAAAAAGTATAAGCATATTATAATAATTTATGATACTAGAGATATGGTTTGTAAAACTTCATAACTTGTAGCCTAAAATAATTTTTCTAATTTTAAGTATTTCTCTATTTATTTTGACTCCTAAAAATTTAGTTTTCAAAATTTCAAATATATTCCCAAAAAAATTGTATAAACACTTTTCTTTGCAAATACTTTGTCAAATATTGATCATGAGTGACCATATTCATATTTCCTCACGGATTCGGACCCTTCAAGTCAACCATGGCTATCGAACAATCGGAATTGTCGCACCATCACATTACACCAGGCGACACATCAGGCAAGATACCTTGCCATTTGCTGTTTATTTATTGTAGCTCATATTTCATGTATTTACTTATTATTTACTTTATGTAAAATAAACTGTGATACATGGCATAATTAGATAGAATCTTATTGTCCAGTTCTATTTTCTTCTATGTACTATTTTCTTACACATTGAACTTAGATTTAAGGGACCACCCTTTGTGTGTTGCATTCATTGGTCTTGACATATTTGTACCACGTTGTTGCGAGTCACATATAGAACTCGAACATGCGTGACTGGCTGGCCACCGATACGTATAAGCCGTACGACTGGATTAACCGCTAATAGAGTTGCATGATTAGTTTGACTTAGCGGTTAATAGAGGCTTGTAGAAGCATGGAAAAGGACAAGAAAAGCCCATGCGGCTCCAAACAGAAGGAGCCTCATGCGGCGCGAGAATCCTTTAGAACTTTATGCGGCTCGAAACATCCCAACAGCTCCATGCGGCTCAGGCATAGACACGTGGCCATACGATGTCCGCTTCTACAGCTGGCTATAAAGCAGCCTCCCAATTAATTGCTCTGATGACAACTCTGACGCAATGAATGACAGCTCTGATATAATGAATGACAGCTCTGACATAAAGCTGAAATAATGATGGCGTACTCCTTAGAAAAAGAAGAAAATCTTTTATAACTGACATGATCCGTCGAGTCCCAAGCACCCCTACGCGGCTGTCTCCTTCATGCGGCTGCCATCTTCATGCGGCTGCCTCCTTCATGCGGCTGTCTTCTTCATGCGGCTGCCTCCTTCATGCGGCTGTCTTCTTCATGCGGCTGCCTCCTTCATGCGGCTGCCTCCTTCATGTGACTGCCTCCTTTACGAGGCTGCCACCTTCATGCGGCTGCTACTTTCATGCGGCTAGGATCGTGGGGAGCACCCATATGCGGTTCACTTAGAGACCGCACTCATGCGGCTCTGTCAGAATATCCCCCTCACGACAGTTGAGACACGTGGCGATCCTCACGACAGTTGAGACACGTGGCGGTCCTCGCAACAGTTGAGATACGTGGCGTTCTTATTCCCCTCGGAATTGTGGCCGCTAGCAAATCATAACAAACTCAAATTTGTTACAATCATCATAATTACCCAAATCAAATTAGATCAGACAAATCGAACACGTGGCAGGAGATCCGAGCTTATTATCACAAATTACGAAAATTCATGGCAATCAACATTAATTGCCCAGAGGATTTGGTACAATCCACATTAATTGCCCAGATTCGTTGCAATCAACATTAACGGTCCAGATGATTGGCCGCCGACTTTCCAAAGGGGGAATTATTGCAAACCCTAATGATCACACCCCACTCTCATAAATAACAAGGTGCCATTCCCTTGCAAAAAGGATCCGATCCTAACTAAAAAAATATAGCAAGGTGTTATTCCTTTGCAAAAGAGATCCCCTCCACCCGGTTGGACACACAGAGTGACAAAGGCGCGCACAGAAGAGTCTTCCCATCCTGAGAGCATTTCTACATCAGAGCCAAGGCTACGTCCGATCGTCCAAGGAGTAAGGCAGAGCTGTCGTCGCTTTCCCGAGCCTCTATCGTCACCCCCAGAATCAAAAATAAACAATCTTACTTAGATTGCTGTACCTAGGTTTTCATTCCTAGGTTTTCTTTGTACGAGCGAGTTTGTATTGTGAGTCTAAGTTCAGTCCTCCTATAAAATTGTTCTGTACTTTTACAATCAATGGAAAACACGATGGCAACTTTGCTGGGGACTAACTTCTCCACGGCTGAGGAGTTGGTGATGCAATCGGATGCAGCCAAACTTGGCTTCACTCAACAAATGCTGGTCGCCCGGTTCGACCAGCAGGCGTTTGAAGAAATTCTCTCCGACGGGAGCGCTGGCCCGGTCCAGCGGCGAGCCCGCACGAAGAAGGCCCGCAGGGAGTGGAGGCCCAAGTCATTCGCTCCTCCCCAAGCTCTCGAAGAAGTACTCTCTGTTGCCCGAGACAGCGAAGAAGTCTCGCTTGCGGCCCACTTCAGACCATAGAGGACTCTACTGTCCCCAAGTCCGGCAGAAAAAAACACTATGATGCTGGACTTACAGGGGCAAAGAGAAACTCAATGCAGTCCAAGCCGCATAAGGACACCAGCCGCATGGAGAAGGCTCATGCGGTCGCAACTGCCAATCGCATAGAGGAAACTCATGCGACCACAAAAGTCAGCCGCATGTAGAAAGCCCATGCGGCCAGAAATACCAGCCGCATGCAGGCAGCCTGCACGGCCATGACTTCTAGCCGCATACAGAAGGTTCATACGGCCACAGAGGATAGCCGCATGCAGATAACCTGTACGGCCACGACTTCCAGCCGCATCCCTAAGGTTCATGTGGCTACCATTTCTAGCCGCATACAGAAGGCTCATACGGCCACAAAAGATAGCCGCATGCAGACAGCCTGCATGGCCACTGATCCCAGCCGCATACCATCTGTTCCATACGGCTCACGGTCAGTCTCCGACCGCCTCTCAGGTGATCCTGACTCCAGATGCTCTCATGCGCCAATCTCCATGGACTCTTTCTACTATGCACTCTCAGGTGCTAGAAGGAAGAAGTCTCAGACAGCGTGGGCTCGGTGAGCTCAGTCGGCTGCCCCAACTTCTGACTATCAGGGCGTACCGCTGACTATTATGCGGGCCCCTAATGGAAAGTTATACAGAACTACCCGGGTCTAGCCCCTGGCGGCCAACGAACGGGATAGTTATCAAGAATCTTCCAACAAGGATCAGGGACAAGTACTTGTGCTTCCTCCACATCAGGGAGCAGGAAGGATACCAACACACTCATGAGCTCAGAACTCCCGAGCCCGTAAGACGGGTGACTTGCACAATGGGATTCTTCACAAACGCAAGGAAAGAGGCGAAGATTTGATATGCAGAGAGTCCTGTCAGCGACATCAATGCATCCAAGTTATTGTTAACTGCGGCTGCAATAAGGCAGTAGTACAAGAAGATCGGCAGTCCGTCTTCCAACGGCTAGAACATCCAAGCTCAGAAGACGAGGCGCTTCTCGTCGCCTCCTATAATTCTGCTCGGAAGATTCCTGGCAGCAGTAGAGGAAAGAAAACAAATGTCCCCAGTCCGAAAATCTCAACCGGCGTAACCAAGAAACTCTCTTCTAAGCGGTTGTCTACCACCGTTACTGGAGGAGTTTACCAAGGTACCCGCTCAAATGCGAAATCTGCCACATTTGGAGATTCGTCATCTACATCTCTGGAAAGCACTGGAGCTGGAGGAAGCATGCCCCCAAATATCTACGACAATCCGATGTTCCAAGAGGATAATCCAGGGGAAACGGTTCACCCAACAGATGCAGTAGATCCCGGCGTCCCCGAGGACTACTACAACTCTCAAGACGAGGCAAGCTCTGAAGCTGGGGGTACCACTCCTTCTGAGTCCGAACCAAAGGAAAATATTTCCACATACCCTAACGACTTCTCTGTACAAGGGTATGACTCAGAGGGCGCATCCTCCACTGTCCCTTCCAGCTCTCCTTATGTGAGGACGGTATTCATGACAGACAGCAACCAAGATGGTTCCAGTGATCGCCAACGCATCAACACTTTGGAGGCCATACTGCACGCCTTAGTCAAGTCTGTGGACGAGATCAAAGCAGCCCTTCCAACTCTGCAAGGGAGGACGCCTGGCCAAACAAGCGTAGGTCATACAGTCAATGCGGACTCAAACTCCACGGCACCAAACCCGGGCGACAATCTTCTGACAACATCGACTTCCACTGCTGCAGACGAGGCTAGGGAGGCAAGAATAGAGGTCCAGGAGCTTCGGGCCATGTTCCACGCCCGAGAAAATTGCCAGGACCTCAGGATACGACAACCTTATCCTATTGAATGGAGAGATGTACCCTTTCCACCAAGATATAAACGATTCAACATCAATCCATATGATGAAAAGACATCTGCAAGCAGGTACATCACCTACTTCGAAGTCACAACCGACCACCTGCCTCATGACGACGCCATCCTCACGCGGTTGTTCATTGGAGCGTTGGAAGGGGTCGCCTTTGACTAGTACCGTAACTTGTCGGACAACTGCATCCATTCCTTTACCGGCTTCAAGCGTACGTTCCTGGAGAGGTTCTACGAAGTAGGACAAGACGTGATGATGTCCACCCTTATGGATGTTGTCCAGGGAGAAAAGGAGCTGACAAGGAACTATATCGAGCGGTTTCGTCAAACCGTAATGAAGTTGCCTTCCGGTAACCCCGATCCCTCCTTGATTGAAATTTGCCAAAAGAGGCTGCTTTCCACAATCAGCCTCTGGATAGGCGAAAGTCAGTTTAAGGATTGGAAGACATTCATTATCAGCGCCACTAGCACAGAAGACAAGTTGAAGAAAGCCCGCCAACTGGGATTACACGTCTCGGAAGGAGAGGACAAGGGCAAACGCCCTAACACTAACAGCAACAATGGTGGTAACCCCTCCAATAATCGGAACAACAAGGGCAAACAGGATATGGTGGCCGACACGGCGCCGAAGCCTGAACCGAAGCCAGTAGAATATTAGTGGCCTCAGATGACCTATTCTTTCGAGGACGGCCATGTCAAGCCCATCTTGGACATGCTCATACAAGGAGGTCGAATTCAGCTCCCTCCTCCAAGACGTGAACCTCGACCTGCAGACTTGGAGAACCCTAAATACTGCTACGACCATCGCTATGTCCACCATGCCACACATGATTACTACCAACTAAAGAGATACATCCAGCATCTCATCGATCTAAGGCCCTGGCCATTGATTTCGAAGAGGTGACCGTAGCAGCCAACATGGTGTCAGTATAATTCGGTAACTTTTCTCTGACAAAGACTCAAGACGGAGTAGTACCTGTCCTCTGAGCAAGGATGAAGGTCGCTAACCTTTCACCTCCCCGAGACCAAGCTGCTGGTCTAGTTCCCCTTACCACATCATGAGGAAAGATCATGTGGGCCCATCCAGACTTGGCACCTGAGATGACTCAGTCCGTACCTTCCTCCACCAGTAAGAAGAAGAACGGGAAAGTCAAATCATGTCGTACAATCTCGGCAGAGGTCAAAGAAGCTACTGCTGTTGTTACCCGTTTTGGTGCACAAACCCAACCTCCACCGGGTAACTCGACTGAAGATCATCAGCCAACAGCTGCTGATACTCCAGGACCTCGCAGCCTTTGACGATCGACAAGCCTAGGCCGAAGGAGACTCGCTTCGACAAACCGCTCCGAAGAGAGACGCCTCACAGACTGGAGAGGCCCTACAACTTCGATATCTTGGCATAATTGGCTAACACATCGGCCAAATTGTCGCTATACGAGCTCCTGAGACTCTCCAAGGATGTTCGCGTCGCACTTAGCGAGGCACTCCAGAATGCCGACGCATATCTGGCTCAATCCAATCTCAATGGAGAAAGCTCGCCTGCAGATCTCCAGGACAGCGCTTGCACAGGCACAATGCCCAACATCGTCTTCACTCCGCAGGATATGCTTATCAAGACCAACATGTATGATTGTCCGCTGTATTATACTTGGTACATTAGCGATATCAAGGTGGACCGGATGCATATTGACCCCGGTTCTTCTATAAGCATCATCCCGAAGAGCCTACTACATCATATGAGCATCCCAATGCATCGTTTGACGCCAACAAGCACCGCCATCAGCGGTTTTAATTCAGGCAGAAGCTATTCGATCGGGAAGATTCGCTTGAAGTGCCAAATCGGCAATCTTCAGTCAGAAGTGACCTGTTATGTCATAGATGCGGATACTTCCTATAATATTCTCCTGGGGCATCCTTGGATACACTATTATATGATCATACCCTCCACACTGCACTAGTGCTTCAAGTACATCGACAAGTACGGCTTCGTGAGGACGGAATTTGCCGACATTGACCCTTTCAAAGGGGTCGAATCCTACTACTCAAACTCATGGTTGTATGAGAAGTCAAAAAAGCATCTCGTCGAGCTCAAACTGAGGCAGCAACTGGATCAGAAGAACCTCTGACGATCCACCTCCAAGCCCGCAAACTTGGCATAACTGCATCCCTTACAGCCACTCTGCGTAAGGACGCAATTAGCCTCTCTGCATAGGAGGAACAGATGATAATCCGACTGCCAAGGTCTAGCCAAGCGCCAAGACTCACGATAGAGCCACTATCAATCAGGCTGCCTAAAGTTAGCCAGCAGCAAACAAAGGAGCTCAATCCCTCTGTCAAGCCAATGACGATTCGTCATCCCAGAATGAATCGGCAGCCAAGCGCTAGGCCGGGCACTGCTAGCCAGCCAACAACTCTTCGTCCAGTACCGAGCACTAAGCTAGGGGTGGCTAGTACGCCAACGACTCCATGTTCTGCTCCACCCATGGAGCCCCTGATGATTAAGCTGTCTAAGTCTTCATTTACACAGGGAAAGCTGAAGAAGAGTCAGAACTGGCTAAGTATGTGGCTGCTCACACCGATGTTCCATCCGCAGATGATGTAATCCTACTGGAAAAGATACCTTACTTCATCAATAAAGGGCTATCTTTGAATTATCTCGAGCTTAATAAGCTTTGTACAATGTATGCTATAGAATACGGTATAGGCACTCACCTGCGCACACAGGTAATAAATGTCTACAACGCAAACCAACTTACTCCAGTGGAAGACGCTTACCACATAATCGAAGGAAGGGATCATCCAATCATCTTCAGCAGGAAGAATAACCCACAACCCTTTAGGGTAGAAGAAGTTGAACTCGAACCCGACACCGGAAGATTTCTCCTTTATCTGTATAGTTCCCAATCCAAGTCCCTTATGCAAAAACAAAGGTATGATCTGGAGACTACACCGGGCTTGAACTACGGTACTGGACGGCGATTACCCTTACAATCGTCGGTCCCGGCTGGAAAACCACGAGACTACTACAACAAAACCAGATATCGGCTAGGTTATGTTACACCGGCGACAACTCCTGAAAGCTCAGACGAGAAATGCGACTGGCATTCACAATCAATCGGATCACCCACTTCCGATTTAGATGTCAGTATTGGGAACATGCTCAGGCAAGTCTGGTCCGTCAATATGGCGTTTGCCGACGCCTACGAAGAAGATGAAGACATTCCTGAACTTCTTGAGTTAGAGCCATCGGCACAACAACTAGATGCGCAATGGAAAAAGCAATTCAAACAAAGAGAGCCTCCCACCGAGGATGAGGTTGTGCAAATTGATCTCGAAATAAGTCCTCTCCGAAGCCCATCTTCGTCAGCAAGAATCTGACCGATGAAGAGCAGGAATCGCTACTGCAACTCGTCGGAGAATGCATCGATGTGTTCGCCTGGAGCTACGAAGATATGCCAAGACTGAACCCCGAGGCTGCACTCCACAAACTCAACATCCATCCGGACGCAAAATCGGTCAAGCAACAGCAACGACGGTTCCGCCCCGATGTCATGAACGCCATTGAAGCTGAGGTCAACAAACTGATAGCCAACGGCTTCATCCGTGAGGAACAACATCCAGACTGGGTCGCCAATATAGTACCAGTCCTCAAGAAAAGTAGAAAGATTCGAATCTGTATCGACTTTCGTAATCTGAATGAGGCATTTCCTAAGGATGAGTTCCCTCTCCCTATCACAGACATCATGATCGACAACACCTGCAGCTTTGAGCCTATGTCATTCATGGATGGTTTCTCCGGGTACAACCAAATCAAGATATTCTCTGATGACGAAAAGTATACATCATTCCAAACACCAATTGGCACATACTGCTACACAGCCATGCCTTTCGGTTTAAATAATGCTGGCGCCACTTATCAAAGAGCTGTGAGCATCATCTTTAAAGACCACCTGCGCAAGACAGTGGAATGCTATGTCGACGATATTGCCGTCAAAAGTCGCTCTAAGAAAGATCATCTGCATGATCTGAAGACAGTGTTCGACCTGATACGAGCGCACAATTTGAAAATAAATCCCACAAAATCCTTCTTGGACGTATCCAGCGAGAAGTTCTTAGGCTTCATCATTACCTCTCAGGGTATCCACGTAGACCCTGAGAAGACGAAGGCATTCATGGAAATGGGTCCCCCGAAAAATCTTCGTGAACTCCGAGGTCTTCAATGGAGGCTAGCCTACATCAAGAGGTTTATCTCCAACCTCTCCGGATGATGTCAGCCATTCGCCCACCTCATGAGGAAAGGCGTTTCATTCGTATGGGATGAAGAATGACATCGCGCCTTCAACAGCATCAAAGAATATCTGACGAACCCTCAAGTCCTGTTAGCCCCGGTTGCTGGAAGACCATTCCTGCTCTATATACGAGCAATAGAATATTCTCTCGGTGCTCTCTTAGCACAAAACAATGAGGCAGGCCATGAGCAAGCTTTATATTACCTCAGCCGAATGATGAAGGGACCGGAGCATCGATACACTGATATAGAAAAAGAGTGCCTTGCTCTGGTTTTTGCCATTCAGAAGACGCGACACTACGTCACCGGACAAACCATTTATGTCATATCAAGAGTCAACCCCCTCAGGGTTCTCATGACTAAACCAGGCGCACTCAGCTCTTGTCTCGCTACCTGGGCGATATTACTGTCCCCCTACCACATGTTCTTCGTCCCGCAGAAGGCTGTTAAAGGTGAAGCTCTGGCACACTTTTTTTAGCATCTCATCTAGGCTCGGAGTCAACCAATATAGACGAAGAGATTCCAGATGAGGTCGCTAATTCAAATGTGGCTACCCATGATACCATATAGCAAATGTTCTTCGACGGCGCTTCTAGAACTGGGCCCAAGGGCAACATCGTCGCTGGAGTCGGAGTAGTGCTGATTTCTCCCACCGGGATGGTGATCAATCGAACTTATTCCCTCACAGAGCCCTATTCAAATAATGTGGCCGAGTACAATGCTTTGTCATTGGCCTCCGACTTACAAAAGAGCTGGGGGTAGAGCACCTGGAAGTATATGGCGATTTACAACTAATCGTCAACCAGATCTGGGGCTCATATGAAGTGCGTCATGAAGGCATGATCCCCTATCACCAAATAGCAATTGACATCATCTCGTCCTTAGAAGGGTTCTTCATAGAACACGTTCCCAGGCTCCAGAACATTGAAGCCGATGCTCTAGCAGGTCTGGCCGCTTCCCTGGCAGTACCGAATCATGTTCATCATCTGGTTGACATCATAGGCCGCGAGTTAGTCTGTCCCAGGAATAATGTTCAAAGTGTTGAGAGTTACTCCGTGCTGACAGTCGACGAAGCACCAGACTGGAGACAACTATTCATTGACTTCGTAGTCTATGACATCCTGCCAGAGAATCTGAAGGAAGCCACTTCTACTAGAAGACGTTCCCTCAGGTTCTTTTACGATATAGAGGCGAAAATGCTATATCGACGATCATACGATGGATTACTGCTTCGATGTCTGTCAAATACAGAAGCCAAAGAATTCGTGCGTGAAGCTCATGATGGCATCTATGCGGCCCATCAGCCTGGCCCAAAACTACAAGATCGCCTTCGCCGAATGGGCTACTACTGGCCCATGATGGTTGCGGATGTAATAGACTATACACGAAAATGCAAAGCCTGTCAAGTCCACACAGATTTTATTCACCAACCATCCGAGTTTCTATATTCGACGGTGGTATCCTGGCCATTCGAAGCATAGGAAATGGATATCATTGGTCCGATCACTCCACCGTCATCCCGAGGACACCGCTTCATACTCGCAATGACAGATTACTTCTCCAAATAGGCGGAGACTGTTTCGCTGGCAGAAGTGAAGACTTCAAACGTGATCAGCTTCATCAAGCATCTTGTCATTTATCGCTTTGGACTGCCCCGAAGGATCATCCATGATAATGGTCCACAGTTCGCAAGCCACACTTTCTATCGATTTTGCGACAAACACCGAATCCAGAATATTGTTTCAACACCATAAAACTCGACGGCTAATGGTCTGGCTGAAGCATTCAACAAAACAATCATCAAACTTCTCAAGAAGTTCGTGTCATCAAACAAATGTCATCAAACAAATGCGACTGGAATGAAAAGCCCGGCGAATGCTTGTGGGCATATCGTACTACTGTACGGACTGCCACTGGGAATACACCATTCTCTCTGGTATATGGAAGTGAGGCAGTTCCCCCACTGGAGACTCAAATCCCCTCGCTCCGTGTCGCTCTCACCTACCGATTGACAACAGATGATAATCACCATCGTCGACTGCAAGAGTTGGAGGCCCTAGATGAGAAGCGCTTGTTAGCTCAACAGTGAATCGAGCTATACCAAGCACGTATCTTCGGAGCCTTCAACAAAAAGGTTAAAATTAGAATATTCCAAGTGGGCGACCTCGTTCTGGCAGTTCGGAGGCCGGTAGTTATGACTCATAAGACCCCCGACAAGTTCCAGCAAAAGTGGGAAGGCCCGTTCATCATCGATGCTGTATTCTCCAATGGAGCTTACCGTATCGCAAAACAAAATGGATACTTACTCATGTTGCCCATCAACGGCAAGTTCCTAAAGAAGTATTACGTCTGAAACGACATCTGCCAAGATGATAAGTTACGTACCATCTGGTACCGCTGATTATCGAGTTACGTACCCCTTGGTACCACTAAACTCACATTCCAAATCCAAATATCCATGATTTGTGGGTTATGTACCCCCTGGTACCACTGAACTCACATTCCGACTACAAATCCTCCAGATTGTCGAGTTACGTACCCCCTGGTACCGCTGAACTCACATTCCAAATCCAAATATCCCAGATTGTTGGGTTATGTACCCCTTGGTACCGCTGAACTCACACTATGGTCACTACAGATAAATTTATATCGCATCTTTTAGGTAGTTAGTCATGTATGATCATACCTCTGAACTTTCCTCCCAAAAAGAGCTTCCTCCTCATGATCCAATACCCGCACTCTCAGTGCACAAAAAGGGTAACAGATCCACAAATGCTCTGAAACAGCCACGTCGATGCTACCTCTGAGTTGTTTCCCTTCCATCAAAAACAAATCGCCCCTCATATAGAACTTCTACGTCCTCATTACCTCTGAGTTGTTCTATGTACCCTTCATGGAGCCCACTCCTGCCATGTCCTCATTACCTCTGAGTGGGAAGGCTCCATCGAAGAAACTCTCATATTTACCATGTCCTCATTACCTCTGAGTAAGTATGTTGGTTCTCTCTCGACTTATTATCCGTACCAAAAAAAACCCAGGGTACGCCAAGGATAATAAGCCCACAAATGTCCTCTGTTGACCACAAATGTCCTCAGTAGACCACAAATGTTCTCAGGTAACCACAAATGTCCTCTGTTAACCACAAAATTTCTCATCATGCCCCGGGGGCCCAACTACTCCATGGCATTCTTTCTCCCGATATCGGGAACTTCCATGGCCACCTCATTGTGGAATTTTCTAAGTATCCCCACCCAACTTGTTATCCGTATCCAAAACAAGGGTACGCTAAGGATAATAGGTCCACAAAAAGTCTCCCATTAGGGCAACTACTACAAGCAAATAATAGAGAGAATGTATTCTGGTCATTCAAAATCGGTTACATTCACATGACTATATCTCATGAGCAAGCCAGAAAAGTTCTCTA
This sequence comes from Iris pallida, assembly GCA_029216955.1. Lineage (NCBI taxonomy): Eukaryota > Viridiplantae > Streptophyta > Magnoliopsida > Asparagales > Iridaceae > Iris > Iris pallida. The sequence goes on from JANAVB010013597.1 coordinate 12,841,178, forward strand.
TCATTTCATTCAGACAAAAATGAAGAAGATTATATTGATGTCCAAAAGAAGCAAAACACAAACTTCAGCTAAAGACAGACAGAAATATCAAGACAAAAGACTGACAATTATGAGAGCCCACGAATCCTAGTTGCGGGGGCGCATATACCAATCCCTCAACCATTTTTCATATGAAGGATTTACTTGAGCAAAATCCTCGTCCGGAGTAGGAGAGTCAGTACTACCGCCGTCAGACTGGGGCTCCTCCTTTACAGCAATAGGCACCAGCTCTCCTTTCTGTTCCTCCGTTGTTGGTATTACCTCCTCCTTAACAAACGATAACTCTAGTTTGAGAGGAGGCAGCAGCTCTTCCTTCACAATGATCTCAGCCTTCGGCAGGGATGCTGCAAGAATCAAAGGTAAAAAGAAACAAAGCTAGATGGCCAGAGCCTTATGCGGCCCAATCCAGACGAGCTTATGCGGTCCTGTTTAAGGGGGCTTCATGCGGTTCAATTCAGAGAGACTTATGCGGCTCTGTGCGACAGGGCATTATGCGGTTCAGTTTGTGAAGTGTATGTGCGACCACTAGACAAACCCCCATGCGGCTCAGACATGGGGTATACCCCCATGCGGCTCGGACGTGAGACATATATATGACCGATATAATTTGGACAGTTCAATGAAGACGAGGGACGCATTAAAGGCTTGTACATAAAGCATGCAACAGAGCCGTCTTTGTTAGAGTTTCGAAGTATACGATATTCCCAAAATCCTTACCAGCAATGGTGGGGTGAACGTTGGGTGGACTTCGGGTACCGTGGCTGACGAAGAAGCCACTCCCTTACCCTTCACCGCGGCTTTGGAAGACTTTGGGGCCATTGTCGATTGATGATCGAAGAAAACGAAGACAGCAATCTAGGGCAAAAAAGAGTTGAAGATAGGAGAAAGTAAAGAACCCTCTCCACAAACCCTCTTATTTATAGGCAGACAAAAGTGGGGGGCTTATAAACCGACGTACGCTTCGATCCGCCTGCTGCATAAAAACAAAACCGACTCTTCGTTCATCGAAGAAAATCCGGATATTTAAAATCGACCCTTGGGATCCTGCCCCAAAAGGCGGCTTTAAATCTGAAGTAAATCAAGAGTAATTAATGAGATGCACACGTGGCAGGGAGTCTATGCGGCCAGAAATGACCCATGCGGCTAGGAAGGCCATGCGATTAAGAAGTCCATGCGGCCAGAACATCCTATGCGGCTAGAATACCCTATACGGCCAGAAGAGCTTATATATAGCCATGCTTCTTATTCAAAGTATTTCAATTTTTTAAATTGAAAACTTTGAAGGGGGTCTTGTAGAAGCATGGAAAAGGACAAAAAAAGTACATGCGGCTCCAAATAGAAGGAGCCTCATGCGGTACGGGAATCCTTCAGAACTTTATGCGGCTCGGAACTTCCCAACAGCTCTATACGGCTCAGGCAAAGACACGTGGCCATACGCTGTCCGCTTCTATAGCTGGCTGTAAAGCAACCTCCCAATTAATTGCTCTGATGATAACTCTGCGCAATGAATGACAGCTCTGACATAATGAATGACATCTCTGACATAAAGCTGAAATAATGATGGCGTGCTCCTTGGAAAAAGAAAAAAATCTTTTATAACTGATAGGATCCGTCGAGTCCCAAGCACCCCTATGCGGCTGCCTCCTTCATGCGGCTGCAACCTTCATGTGGCTGCCTCCTTCATGTGGCTATCTTCTTCATGCGGCTGCCTCCTTCATGTGGCTGTCTTCTTCATGCGGCTGTCTCCTTTATACGGCTGCCTCCTTCATGCGGTTGCCTCCTTCACGAGGCTGCCACCCTCATGCGGCTGCTACCTTCATGCGGCTAGGATCGTGGGGAGCACCCATATGCGGTTCATTTAGAGACCGCACTCATGCGCCTATGTCAGAACATCCCCCTCACGACAGTTGAGACACGTGGCGATCCTCACGACAGTTGAGACACGTGGCGGTCCTTGCAACAGTTGAGACACGTGGCGTTCTTATCCTCCTCGGAATTATGGCTACTAGCAAATCATAACAAACTCAGATTTGTTACAATCGTCATAATTATCCAAATCAAATCAGATCAGACAAATCGAACACGTGGCAGGAGATCCGAGCTTATTATCACAAATTATGAAAATTTATGGCAATCAACATTAGTTGCCCATAGGATTTTGTGCAATCCACATTATTTGTCCAGATTCGTTACAATCAAGATTAATGGTCCTGATGATTGGCCGCCGACTTTCTAAAGGGGAAATCATTGCAAACCCTAATGATCACACCCCATCTTATAAGTAGCATGGTGTCATTTCCTTGCAAAAGGATCCGATCATAATTAAAAAAAATATAGCAAGGTGCCATTCCCTTGCAAAAGGGATCCCCTCTACCCGGTTGGACACACAGAGAGACAAAGGTGCGCACAGAAGAGTCTTCCCATCCTGAGAGCATTTCTTCATCAGAGCCAAGGCTACGTCTGATCGTCCAAAGAGTAAGGCAGAGCTGTCATCGCTTTCCCGAGCCTCTATCGTCACCCTCCAGGATCAAAAATAAACAATTGTACTTAGATTGCTATACCTAGATTTTTATTCCTAGGCTTTTTTTGTACGAGCGAGTTTGTATTATGAGTCTAAGTTCAGTCCTCCTATAAAATTGTTCTACACTTTTACAATCAATGGCAAACAAGGCTCTATGTTGTGGATAAAATATATTAGGCATTAGGCGGGGAGGATAATTACTTAGCGTATGGGCTACTATACACTTCCTTTTTGTGATCCGAATGCTCCGCTGGCGATACAGTGTGAGAAGACCCTTATTTTAATAACAGCCACTAACGTTCTGCGAAATGTTATGCTCTTACTGATTGGGCCTCTGGTGCCCTAAGGGGGGACCATGCCAATCATATTTTAGCTAGGTTCCATGCGTTGGAGGATATTCTTAAAAACTGTATTCACTTAGAACGGTTAGGCACCCTTAACCGTTAGGTATGAGTACTCTTGGTTTGGGTACTTGTATCTGACCGTGGCTTGGAATAGGAACTTGTCGTAGACTACTTTGTCACATCTTATCCTTGTTTGGTTGTAGGTGTGGCTTACTACTTCGATAAGAAGGTACTGAACCTTGTCGTGGTCCGGATACCATATTGGATTCGTAACTTAGAAAGATACTTCATCGTGAGTTAGTGTGCCATCTCCTGTCCTTGTTTGGTTGGGGTGATGGTACGCTAATTTAATGGTGTGTATTAGACCATGTTATCATCCAATTGACTTATTTATTGAGCAGTTTACATCCAGTATTATGGCATGATATTATGTGTCTTGTTACGTCATTCTGAGGACATGGTGATCTCTCCAGGTGTGTGCTTTTCATGATGTTTCGCAGGTGCTCTAGCCAAGATCACGGTCTTCACTTTCTGTCGAGGATTGCTCTTGGATCATTCATAGCCATTTTATCTTTCCATTCATTGTACATTTTTTTATTTAAATGGTTAGTAGTGGATCTGTCTCCGCCTAACATCTTGTATAAAGACAATTCTTGGTGGATTATATGATATCATTTATTCTCTTATATTTCTGTGGATGAGATTAGTTGTCATAGTTTCTACTATATTTTACAGCTTATGTATACATACGAGGGTTCCATATATTGGAGTATATTTTGTATGTATACAGTTGGCATGTCTACGTATCTAGTCCTATGTATTTTAGGGCTAGAACGTTACATATTTTTGTGGTGGTCCATGTAGGTCAAGATAAATTATTTGGTTACTTTACCATACGAAGTAAGCATGTGTATAGGATTAGTGTCTAGGATCTTATCCACACACTTAACCTCCTTCCTTGATTCTATTTTTAAACTCTTATTTGACTCCTTGATTTGCATCTTGCTTGATTCCCTTTACCGTAACTTCTTAACCTTCTTTCGTGCTTGTTAGTAGTTAGGAAGGTACCCATACTAGATAGATATATTCTATTGTCCTATCCCACCCCTAGTTTAACTCTTATAAGTTAGATAGAGTGCCTTATGACCTAGTATTCCTTTCGTCCTTGTGAATCATTATAGAGGATACTACTTGGATTACCTAGACTATAAATCCTTAGAGGACCATACCTCATTTTATCGACCAAAGCCTTAGACAGGAGAACAGTAGGACGACTATACCGGCACAAAGCCCAGACAAGACTTAAGTTTAAGTTACTCGAACTATTCACATTTTGTTTCATCATTATCTCGCATACATATATTTTAGACTAGCTTGACTAATGCCGCTATTATAGCCTAGTTTTACGAGCTTGCTTTCTCTATCGATCTTGATCAAAGACAGTATTTTATTGGAGGCCTCCACTAATATATTGTCTAATCAGGACCAGTGCATGATGGTCTGATCAACCTAAGTGCACTTGGTTCGCTCTTCTTAATCTACGTGGATTGAGATATAGTTAAATATACTTGCCCTCTATGACCTCATCCGTGACTGTCTTAACAATTCACCTTTGAATTATTTAGTCGTCTTTGAACCACGTGTTCATATTTAATAAACACCTTTTCGAACTCTTTATCATTTTTGTCTTTCACTCAATTTAGAAAGGCAAAACACTCTCTACTTAGGCATGAAGTATTCCCCTAGTTGTATAAACGAGCATAGCTAGACCATCGACCAAGACATATGACTATTACCTTGCCTTGAGTTACTCGTCCTTTCCTCGACACCAAATCTATTCTCATGACCGCCTAATCATTTGAAATTGATAAATGGTTAGACCGTTCTATGATCGTACCCCATCTAGGAGACTATCTTCTCTCTAGAAACCATGTCCCTAGCTCATCTTACTTTGATCTACTAAATTCTTTAATTTTATTTCGTGCTTTAACTTAATGTTTTTATTTTTGTGCTTTAACTAGCACCTTATGAACCCCCACTTTCTACTTAGATCTTTTTGGGGTCCCTTACCGTGGCTTTGATATTCAGAGTATAATACTAGCTATTACCTTCCAACAAATTTTACATGCAAGACCTAGACAAGCCTACCTTTATGTAGGTATATCATGTCCCACTAAAACACGTCTCCTTGTGTCACTCCTATTTCCCGTTATACGTATTTTCGTATACGTATACGAGATCTCTGACGTTTTTTAGGTGACCCGTAGTTGGACTTGCTAGCCTAGTCTAGGTTGGTTTTGACTTGGTTTGGTCTTGGTTTAGCTTGGTTTGGTTTATTTTGGCTTGGCTTGGTTTGATTGGGCTTTTGGTTCTTTATGAGAGAACCCCCCCTTTATAAACCCACCAACCCTTTCTCTTTCTTTATTACTTTCTTACTTTTTCATTTACTCCTTCCTCATAACTCTCTCCACCAACCAAGAGCTTAGGCAAGTGCAACTTGCTTCATGAAGGAACTCCATTTTTGTTGTTCTATTGTTTTCTCCACATGATTCTAAGACACTTTAGAACTTGGCATTTTTTATTTTGATGGATATTTTCTTGTAGATCTAAGTTTATGTCATTTTTGATTTTCTTGGGTTTTGATCTACCAAACTTTATTATTTTTAATTTTTGATTGTTCTATGTTGTAGAGAATTCGATTTTACCCAAAATGGACCTTCGAAAAGTTAGATTTTGACTTGTTTTGAGGAAGTTATGGCCAAAATAAGATTTGGATATTTTCTAGTTCATCTGTCCTGATTTTGGCAGGGACGATGAATAGTATCACATAAATAGTGCCGCAAGGATGCATAGTGCCGTATGAATAGTGCCGTATGGATGTATAGTACCGTAGGAATGAATAGTGCTGCATGAATAGTGCCACAGGAATAAATAGTGTCGCAGAAATGAATAGTGCCACATGAATAGTGCCGCATGGATGCAAGTGCCGCAGGAATGAATAGTGCCGCATGGCTTGCATACTGCTGCATAGTGCCGCAGAAGGTCGTATAGTGCCGCAGAATGCTGCATAGTGCCGCAGAAGGCAGCATAGTGCCGTATAGTACCGCAAAAGGCTGCATAGTGCCGCAGAATGTCGTATTGTGCCTATTTTAGCTATTTTTGGCTGTTTTATGTCCTATTTGGCGGACTTATGGCCAGAATTTCTTCCAACTCCCAACATGAAAGTTGTAAATCTCTTTTTTGGCTTCAGGACTATGTTACTAGCTATTTTATGCAAGTTTTTCTTATTCATGATAATGTAAGGATAGAACACGATAGTGGCCTTTTAAGGCGCACTCTTAACCAGTAACAAGTAACACGACATGATAGTGGCCCGTTGTGGCACACCCTTAACAAATAACCTTTTCATGATAACTCTTGATAGTGACCCGTCGTGGTACACTCTTGACAAGTAACTTGACATGATAATTCTTGATAGTGGTCCGTCGTGACGCACTCTTGACATGATCTTGATAAGTAACCTAACATGTAATCTAGAATGCTATTACGACGGCTATCTTGACATACTGATTAATAACTTGTCTGAACACCGTGGGTGTTTGTGCTTGTATAAGCTACATGTCTCGTCTTGTATCATGTCTAACGCGTGGATTCTTGATGACCACGGTCTGGGATTCATACTGAATCTGGCTAGGATTAATGACTAGATTGATCAAGTAGTTCATGAAGAGACTTTCTCAGTTAACTGTTGCCCCTTCGATTCCGGCATTATATATAATATATACATGGGACTTGGAGCTATCTATCATGATTAGTACATTTCCAGCTCGTCTTTCGAGTGGGGCACCTCCTTAGGACACATGTATCTTACTGCAGTGTGTCTGCTATACTTGTTTTTTTTTTGCTGGGGTTACTCAGGTAGCAGCAGGCAGGTAACAGAACTTGGAAATCTCATTGCATCTTGTTAGTAACTAGGCTTGTGATAACCCTAGTTAGTTAAAGTATCAAGCCGTACTCATTGCTTGGCCGTGATTGTTGGATGGAGTCCAATCTTGTATAGTCTTGTTTAGATCTAGTACATGGTTATCTCAGGACATGCTTGCTTATGCTTTACTTATTCGATAACTGGTTAGAGACTAAGCTCTGTTCGGGTGAAGGATTATAACCCCAGTCCTTGTTTGGTTTGCGGGTTATAATTGGCTACCGGAATATATAGTCTCTTAGTTGTCTTATCGTTTATCACCTTATTTTCTCTAACTCATGTCTTTAATTATCAATTAAATTTTTATGTGCTAATATGTTGGTTTTAGTTCTTAAGTGAAACCTTCTTTGTGGTACTTGCTCTTCTGGGTTCTGACCCAGCTGGTTTTGTATGGCCAGATTTCAGAGCAGCTCCCGAGGATCTTCCGACCTTCCAGCCCGATGTTGAACACTAGAAGAAACCTTGGCAACGAGTGGGTTTTATTTTGCTCTCCCGTTCTATTGTAAAATTATTATTTTGAGGCGTTTAGCTGCCGAGCAAATGTTAGCTTGTGTTGAATACTTATATATCTTGTCTGCCTACGGGCTGTAACATGATTAACAAATCCTATGGTTGATCATGTATGACTGAAACTCTTACTAGTCCTTATATTTTGTATGACTAGCTTCATGATCATCTGTATATAAAATGTATGGGATGCCTTACTATTGATTATCTGATAGTCTAACATCTTGCAACTATTATTACTTGCTTGAGATTGAGACACTAGGCTTGTTTTTGACCATAAGAGACTGATGGCTTGTAGATAAACCCTCATGCATCTAGACAGCAGTGACCGTATATCGAGGTAGATTACACTTCTATATACGTAGCTGGCTGTGTCTGCCCCCGCTCTCCAGTATTCTGGAACTGGAGCGTGACACGGTTTAAGTGGTGGCCCATGCATGGTCTTGTAAATCAAGATGTGTGAGGGTTTTACCAAATAGATGTCTCAATCAGCATTCGCCCTTGATCTCTACTCGTACCTTCTAATCTTCCTGGAATCTTGACCTGATCACATGCTTACCTACCTGATCTATCTTGGTCCTTCCTTATTGTCCCCTATGTCATTACTTTTTAGTGGCATTGTTCATGGTCCTACCGATCAGCCGGAAGGAGCTCAACCAGCACCCCAGCAGCAACCTGGGGACCAAGCCCAACACTCAGGAGCAGCCTCCCGAGTCATGCCTTCCAAAGATCATGTGCCGTCAGTTCAGCCAGTCCAGCCTGCAGAGCCTGACAATGGAGTCCTGGTAGGACTTATCCGAGAATTACTTGTATCACAGGATCATCGAGGTGATGCCCTACACCAGACAGTGCAGACAGCCATAGACATAGTTGGTTATCAAGATAACAGTGCAGCCAATAATTTCAAGCGTTTGGACCCTCCCTTCTTTGACGGCAGCGAGGATGCGATCGCGGCTGATGCCTGGCTCCAGGACATCGAGATTATCATGGAGGCAGCCAAAAATCCAGAGAAAAAGAAGGTGGCTGTAGTGTGCATACAGTTATTGGACTTAGCCTGCACTTGGTGGGCAATGTTAGCAGTTGGATTGGCGACGCCTGTCCCATAGGCGACATTCAGTAACAAATTTTAGACCAAATACTTTGATGCAGTAGCTCGCTATGATCTGCAGATGAGATTCATCAATTTGAAGCAGATTGGAAGGACAGTCGATAAATATGCGGCTGAGTTTTCTAGACTTAGTCGGTTTGCTCCTAACTTGGTAGCAACCGAATTGGACTGAGCCCAGCGATTCCAGCAGGAACTTCACCTAGAGATCATTATTTCGGTGGAGCAGTTTGAGCACAAAAATTTGATGCCGTCTTGCGAGCAGCAAAGAGGCATGAGTATACCTCACAGAGGATCGTAGACAGAATCGGAAGCAGAAAGAGGCCCCATGGGCAGATGACTCAGTCCTCAGCACCAGCCCTGGCAACTAGAGCCTTATCGATTGGAGTTTCCCAAAGGGCAAATTAAGTTTCGTCGGTTCAGCATTCAACACCGACGTACCCTCAGCAGCAGAAGCAGTCTTCCGTAATGGGCTGCTCTCATTGTAGGAAGCCAAGACATGTAGTATCAGAATGTCACAGAGCACAGGGATTGTGCTTGGCTTGTGGAGTACCGGATCATAAGATAGGGTCCTGTCCGAACAGAGCCAGTTCATCATCGTCGAACCTAACTAGTCTATCGGTTAGGGGACTAGCCCCAGCACTAGTGCAGCAGTAGTACCAGCCTCCGAGGCCATTGTCGCCTCAGGCACAAGACTTTCAGTAGCAGAGACCCCAGCAATATGCCCAGACCCAAGCTCAGATTCAGAACCGACAAAGAGGTTTCTAGCAGGATGTATTTCTTCTGCCTTATGCTTTTTAAATTCCTCGCTTACATGAATGATTGATTGATTAGTTGCTAGTCGTAGATTGCTTATGCTTTAATATAGCCTGTCCCGACATCTCTAGCCTCTTGATTAAATTTCAAGGACGGAATTCTTTTAAGGTGGATAGAGTTGTCACTTCCGATTTTCGTTATACGTATTTTTGTATACGAAATCTCTGACGTTTGTCAGGTGACTCGTAGTTGGACTTGACTTGCTAGCCTAGTCTAGGTTGGTTTTAACTTGGTTTGGTCTTGGTTTAGCTTGGTTTTGTTTATTTTGGTTTAGCTTGGTTTGATTGGACTTTTGGTTCATTATGAGAGAACCCTCCCCCTTTATAAATCCACCAACCCTTTCTTTCTCTTTATTACTTTCTTACTTTTTTATTTACTCCTTCTTCTAACTCATAACTCTCTCCACCTACCAAGAGCTTAGGCAAGTACAACTTGCTTCATGAAGGAACTCTATTTTTGTTGTTCCATTGTTTTCTCCACATGATTCTAAGACACTTTAGAACTTGGCATTTTTTATTTTGATGGATATTTTCTTGTAGATATAAGTTTATGTTATTTTCGATTTTCTTGGATTTTCATCTACCAAACTTCATTATTTTCAAGTTTTGATTATTCTATGTTGTAGAGAATTCGATTTTACCCAAAATAGACCTTTAAAAAGTTAGATTTTTACTTATTTTGAGGAAGTTATGGCCAAAATAAGATTTGGACATTTTCTAGTTTATCTGTCCTGATTTTGACAGGGACGATGAATAGTGATGCATGAATAGTGCCGTATGGAGGCATAGTACTGCATGAATAGTGTCACATGAATAGTACTGTATGGATGCATAGTATTGTATGAATAGTACCGCATGAATAGTGTCGTATTGATGCATAGTGTCGTAGGAATGAATAATACCGTATGAATAGTGCCGCATGGATGCATAGTGTCACAGGAATTAATGTGTCGTATGAACAGTACCGCAGGAATGAATATTTTCCAGGAATGAATAATGCCGCATGAATAGTGTCGCATGAATAGTGCCTTATGGATGCATAGTACCGCAGGAATAAATAGTGCCACATGGCTTGCATAGTGTCATATAGTGCCGCAGAAGGCCGCACAGTGCCGCAGAAGGCTGCAAAGTGCCGCATAGTGCCGCAGAAGGCTGCATAGTGCCACAGAATGCCGCATAGTGCCTATTTTGGCTATTTTGGGCTGTTTTATGTCCTATTTGGCAGATTTATGGCCAGAATTTCTCCCAACTCCTAACATAAAAGTTATAGATCTTTTCTTTGGCTTCAAGACTATGTTACTAGCTATTTTATGCAAGTTTTTTCATTCATGATAATGTAAGGATAGAACACGATAGTGGCCTGTTAAGGCACACTCTTAACCAGTAACAAGTAACACGATATGATAGTGTCCCGTTGTGGCGCATCCTTAACAAATAACCTTTACATGATAACTCTTGATAGTCATCCGTCGTGGTACACTCTTGACAAGTAACTTGACATGTTAATTCTTGATAGTGGTCCGTCGTGACGCACTCTTGACATGATCTTGATAAGTAACCTAACATGTAATCTTGAATGTTGTTGCGACGGCTATCTTGACATGCTGATTAATAACTTGTCTTGACACCGTTGGTGTTTGTGCTTGTGTAAGCTACATGTCTTCTCTTGCATCATGTCTAAGGCGTGGATTCCTGATGACAATGGTCAGGGATTCATACTGAATCTGGCTAGGATTAATGACTAGATTGATCAAGTAGTTCATGAAAAGACTTTTCCAGTTACCTATTTCCCCTTTGATCCCGGTCTTATATATAATATATACATAGGACTTGGAGTTATCTGTCATGATGAGCACATTTCTAGCCCACCGTCGAGTAGGGCACCTCCTTAGGACACATGTATCTTACTGCAGTGTGTCTGCTATACTTGTTTTTCTTTTTGCTGGGGTCACTCAGGTAGCAGCAGGCGGGTAACTGGACTTGGAAATCTCATTGTATCTTGTTAGTAACTAGGCTTGTGATAACCCTAGTTAGTTAAAGTATCAAGCCGTACTCATTGTTTGGCCGTGATTGTTGGATGGAGTCCAATCTTGTCTTGTCTTGTTTAGATCTAGTACATGGTTATCTCAGGACATGCTTGCTTATGCTTTACTTATTCGATAATTGGTTAGAGACTAAGCTCTGTTCAGGTGAAGGGTTACAACCCCGGTCCTTGTTTAGTTTACGGTTGTAACTTGGCTATCTGAATAGTCCCTTAGTTGTCTTTTCATTTATCACCTTATTTTCTCTAACTCATGTCTTTTATTATCAATTAAGTTTTTATGTTCTAATATGCTGGTTTTAGTTCTTAAGTGAAGCCTCCTTTGTGGCACTTGCTCTTCTGGGTTCTGACCCAGCTGGTTTTGTATGGCTAAATTTTGGAGCAGCTTCCATGGATCTCCCGGCCTTTCGGCCAGATAGTGAATACTAGAAGAAACCCTGGCAACGAGTGGGTTTTATTTTGCTCTCCCGCTCTATTGTAAAATTATTCTTTTGAGGCGTTTAGCCGCCGAGCAAGTATTAGCTCTTGTTGAATACTTATATTTCTTGTCTGCCTACGGGCTGTAACAGGATTAACAAATCCTAAGGTTGATCATGTATGACTGAAACTCTTGCTAGTCCTCATATTTTGTACGACTAGCTTCATGATCATCTGTATATAAAATGTTTGGGATGCCTTACTATTGATTATTTGATGGTCTAACATCTTGCAACTATTATTACTTGCTTGAGATTGAGACACTAGGCTTGTTCTTGACCATTAGAGACTGATGGCTTATAGATAAACCCTTATGCATCTAGACAGCCGTGACCGTATATCGAGGTGGATTATACTTCTATATACGTAGCTGGCTGTGTCTGCCTCCGCTCTCCAGTATTCTGGATCTGGGGCATGACACCTTGTACTCTATTTTTATGATACGACTTTCGGGTCATAAAAGGCTAAACTATAACCTTTACCATGATACCGATATACCTTCCGACTATAGATAGGAACTCAACCTCAACTCAAAACTTTCGACCCAATAAATAATGTGATTCCTTAAATGCTTAACTTTGTGCTTTAACTTGATTGCTTAAACATTGTCCATTTATTTTTGTACCTTATCTTGATTTACTTAGATCCATAACATCTTTTGTTGTTCATGCAATATTAGCAACCCTTACTTTTCTTCCTTCAAATTAAATTGCTTCACCCATATTTCACTATGGTTCCCCCATAGTTTATGCGACCTTATTCCTTGAACAATTCTCCTGTGCAAAGATAAGTAGTATCATGACACCCTTCAGTTATGTGGGACTTGACTAGAAAAACCGCATAGGAGATATTAATAGTACGATTGGAACAGGCGATTACAAGGCATATAAATATAGAAAGACTCTAATGGATTAAAAGGTTGAGAAAATTTTCAATTATGATGATAAAAGATTGTGTTACGAAGATATGATCCACAAATATTGAAGGTGATATTTTATGTTGGGCATTTTAAAGATAAGTACGAATTCTTTACAATGAATGTTGATATATTTTTTTGACTAAATATCGATTACCGACTTTTGGAAGAGATTAGGAACGAGAAAATCTATTTTTAGGAAAATATTGATATATAGAGATATGTTGGGGAAGTATATTAGAGATTCATTGGATTTGAACTTGCTGAACTTGTTAAATTTTCATTATGAAACATCGGAATTAGATATATGTATACATTTTGGAATTCAAAAAATTTGTGAGGTAAATTATCGAAGTAAAGAAGAAAATAAAGTTATGGAATATAAAATTGCGGATAAAACAAATTGAAAATGTTAATATGGCTAATTGGTGAGGACGATTTGAGATTATAACGATATTGAAAACGCGTACTGAAAGTTTGAATCGAGGATATTAATCTAGTGATCAAAAGTTATTACCTATTTGGGAGCTTGCACAAATGATAATGAATGATGGATTATAGACACTAAGGGGTTGTCATACACATGATCGTATTTTAAATTAGAACTATCGAATTTTCTTTTCCTAATAAATGACATATTGACATTGACATGTCGCTTGCCGTCCTGTCTAACTATTTTGATCGCCTTCTCGTTCAATATGAATCAATTTCATATCAATAAAACTGCTTCTATCTCCTTAAAGCCTACCTTCCCTAATTATTCCTAAATTTCGAGGACGAAATTCTTTTAAGTTGGGTAGGATGTAAACACTCAATAAATTTTGTACATTTTACCATGATTTTTCTTTAAATAAATTTTTTTTATTCGATTTTGTCTTCGTATTGGTATGTCGCATGCGAGTTTGCGTTCGTAATTGCTTGTCGAGTGTGAATATGTGTGAGGTACATATTTTTAGAAAACATTTTCATTCTATAATAATATAGCTTTCAAATAATATGTGATAAATATTTTATTTTATAGTTGTGAAAAGCATCGTATCGGGAATTGTCAACACGTTATGCTTTTATGGTAAAAATGCTACTTAATTTTATTATTCATTTAAAACTAGATTATATAAATATTATAGATTTATGCGAGCTACATGAATTTAATTCATGTATAGAATATTGATTTTCGAAAGTTATAATTAGCATTATTTTATTATTTCAAAAATGATATTTGGAATTATGTGAGGTTTAATATTTAGTTATTTATGATAATCTATTTTAGAAAAGATTTTACTAAAGTCAATTTAAAATAAGCTTTTAAATTTAAAATATGATTTATATAGATTGAATCGGATTTGAATTCGATCGAGTGTTTCAAAATCGATTTGAACTAAATGATGAAATTAACCATCGGGGGTTTAAACTATACTAGTCCTTATCCAATTAGGAGCACCACCTCCTATATAAGGAGAGGCTCTATATTTTTTTCCCATAAATTCCAAATCACATAATTTCTCCAACACAGGTCGTGCATCGTGTCTGTGTCCACAATCTTATTCCAGCTCTTGTACAGTTATCCACGTCGTGTCCGACACCCCAGACACGACGAAAATGACTACAAAACCACCCTCGCCATCAAGCGACATCACTACCTCCACCACCTCCAAAAAAATTTAGCCACCAGAAAACCCTACGCCACCACCAAGCATAACCACTACCATCATCAAGTAAAGGAAAAGGGGGGACAGAACCCTCACCTCCGCCTCCGCTTGGAACCGCGAGCGCCGAGCCCCTCTCCGCTCAGGTCCGGTGCCGAACTCCTCCGTCGTGCCCTCCGACCCATGCACGGATGATCCACTCTGCGTCGTCGCCGGTGTGCCCTAGCCGAGCGCCGTCCACCTCGGCCTCCGGACAACACGTCCCCGGCGCCCCTTCGTTCCCCAATGTGGTGAGCCTCGTGCGCCGCACCTCTGCCGCCATTTGAAGGCGCGCCTGCCTCCTCCTCCCGGATCTGCGGCCGAACAACCAGCCACCGAGCCGCTCCGCGGCGAGCCACCCTTGAAGTCGTCTTTTTTGCCGACCTCTGGTATAGATCTCCCCTCCTCCACTCATCTTTTCCTCTCGAAATTATTTTTCTTTCCCTATTAACACTCATCCCTCTATCCCTTTCTAATAAAGGAGACAACATCCAATGCTGTAGCATATGTTGACTATAGCATTTTATATTTATTATTTTGGATGGGTGGTACTGTTGAGCTTACTTTAGCTTATTATTTTCCTTTCTGTGGTTGTTTTGTCCAGTTTCTTTGTTTCTGTTTTGCTAATTTTAGCTATTACAATTATCTATTTATTTTATAAAAAAATCAAGTCAGCAATATACATGCTAATGTTTGAGTAAATAAATTAGTATATATTCCTATTTGAAAAATTAGTATGTTTATTATTCATATTTTTATGATAGATGTATTAAATACTCCTAAAGTCGATTATTATTCTCGAAAAGTATAAGCATATTATAATAATTTATGATATTAGAGATATGGTTTGTAAAACTTAATAGCTTGTAGCCTAAAAAGATTTTTCTAATTTTAAGTATTTCTCTATTTATTTTGACTCCTAAAAATTTAGTTTTCAAAATTTCAAATATATTCCCAAACTAAATTGTATAAACACTTTTCTTTGCAAATACTATGTCAAATCTTGATCATGACTGACCATATTCATATTTCCTCACGGATTCGGACCCTTTAAGTCAACCATGGCAATCGAACAATCGGAACTTGTCGCACCATCACATCACACCAGGCGACACATCAGGCAAGATACCTTGCCATTTGCTGTTTATATGTTATAGCTCATATTTCATGCATTTACTTATTATTTAATTTTTGTAAAATAAACTGTGATACATGGCATAATTAGATAGAATATTATTGTCCAGTTCTATTTCCTGCTATGTATTATTTTCTTACGTATTGAACTTAGATTTAAGGGACCACCCTTTGTGTGTTGCATTCATAGACCTTGACACATTTGTACCATGTTGTTGGGAGTCGCATATAGAACTCGGACATGCGTGACTGGTTGGCCACCGGTACGTATAAGCCGTGCGACATGATTAATCGCTAATAGAGTTTGCATGATTAGTTTGACTTAGCAGTTAATAGAGGCTCTATATTGTGGATACAATATTTTAGGCAATGGGTGGGGAGGACAATTCCTTAGCGTATGGGCTACTATACACTTCCCTTTTGTGATCTGGATGCTCCGATGGAGATACGGTGTGAGAGGACCCTTATTTTACTGACGGCTACTGACATTCTGCGGAACGTCATGCTCTTACTGATTGGGCCTCTGGTTCCCTAAAGGGGGACCTTGCCGATCCCATTTTAGACAGGGCCCATGCATTGGAGGATGTTCTTAAAAAATGCATTCACTTAGAATGGTTAGGCACCCTTAATCGTTAGGTATGAGTACTCTTAGTTTGGGTACTTGTATCTGACCGTGGCTTGAAACAGTGACTTGTCGTAGACTAGTTTGTCACATCTTGTCCTTGTTTGGTTGTAGGTGTGGCTTACTACTTTGATGAGAAGGTACTGAACCTTGTTGTGGTCCGGATACCATATTGGATTTGTGACTTAGAAAGATCATACTTCATCGTGAGTTACTGTGCCATCTCCTATCCTTGTTTGGTTGGGGGGATGGTACGCTAATTTAATGGTGTGTATTGGACCATGTTATAATCTAATTGACTTATTTATTGAGCAGTTTATATCCAGTATTATGGCATGATATTATTTGTCTTGTTACGTCCTTCTGAGGACCTGGTGTTCTCTCCATGTGTGTGCTTTCCATGATATTTCGTAGGTGCTCTATCCAAGACCACGGTCTTTCCTTTCTGTCGAGGAGGATTGCTCTTGGATCATTCATATCCATTTTATCTTTCCGTTCCTTGTACATTTTTCTTTTCATTTAAATGGTTGGTAGTGAATCTGTCTCCGCCCAACATCTTGTATTAAGACAATTCTTGGTGGATTATATGATATCACTTATTCTCTTATATTTCTGTGGATGAGATTAGTTGTCATAGTTTCTACTGCATTTTACAGTTAAATTATACATACGAGGGTTCCATATATTGGAGTATACTTCATATGTATACAGTTGGCATGTCTGCGTACCTGGTCCTATGTATTTTGGGACTAGGGCTTTACATCCTCTGGGAGTCTATTGCTACATCGTCATGCCATTCGGTCTTAAAAATGCTGGTGCAACCTATCAGCGGGCTATGAGTACCATCTTTCGTGAACATTTACAGAAAACAGTCGAATGCTGTGTCGACGACATTGCTCTCAAAAGTCCTCTAAAGGAAGATCACATCCAAGACTTGAGAACTATCTTCAATCTAATGTGCCTGTATCAACTCAAAATGAAGCCCACCAAGTCATTAATGGGAGTCTCTAGTGGCAAATTCCGCAGATTCGTTGTTACCTCTAAAGGTATATATGTTGACCCCAAGAAAATGAAAGCCATTCAAGAGATGCATCCTCCACACAACCTAAAAGAGCTACGAGGATTCCAAGGATGGCTTGCATACATCAGGAGATTCATTTTAAATCCCTCTGGATGCTTCAGACCGCTCACTCAACTCTTGAAAAAAGGTGTGTCTTTCATTTGGACTGAAGAATGTCAACAAGCATTTGAAGACATAAAGCGGTACATGATGAACCCTCCAGTTTTAGTACATCCAGTCTCTGGAATACCTTTCCTGCGGTATGTTCGAGCAATGGATCATTCCTTGGGTGCCTTGTTAGCCCAAAAGAACAAGAAAGGTCATGAGCAAGTTATCTACTACCTCAGTCGCACGATTATCGGTACCGAACATCGATATAGTCCGGTAGAAAAAGAATATTTAGCCCTAATGTTCGCTGTTCAGAAAATACGACATAATATCATAGATCAAACCATTCATGTCATCTCTAGAGTCAACCCTCTTCAAGTTCTGATAAAGAAGCCTATTACACTCAATACCAGGCTTGCTACATGCGCCATATTGCTAGCACAGTATGATATGGTTTAAGTCCCACAAAAGTCGGTCAAGGGTCAATCCCTTGCGGACTTCTTAGCGGCTCATCTAATCCCAGAGACATCTAAATTCTATGATGAGATTCCTGATGAAACTCTAGAATCTAACATGATTTCAGAAGAAGTTCTTTTTTTCTGGCATCTATTCTTTGATGGTGCATCTAGAATTGGACTCAAAGGTACCATTATCACTGGAGTTGGAATTGTCCTTATATCACCGGAAGGATTATCTATTCAAAAAGTTTATTCCTTGGACGAGTCATGTTCCAACAATGTGGCTGAATATAATGCTCTACTCATTGGCCTCCAATTGGCTAAACAACTGGATATTGAATATCTTGAAGTATATGGAGACTTTAAGCTGATCGTCAATCAGGTTAAAGGTATATATGAAGTTCGGCACCAAGACCTCGTTCCTTATCATGATGCAGCAGTCAGACTGGCTACATTGTTCAAAGGTTTTTTCATTAAACATGTACGTCGGGCGTGCAATTTGGAGGCTGATGCACTTGCCAATCTTGCAGCAGTATTAGTGATCCCATTAAGAAGACAACAGATGATTTTTATCACTAATAGAGAATTATTTTGCAATAAAAATAATTCAAATATTGAATTTAGTAATTCAACTGAAATTGACACTATTAGTGAAGACTGGAGGGCTCATTTTATCGACTTTGTGGTGACATTTTACCTGAAGATCAGAAAGCTACAACAATCCATCGGCGATCGCTCCAATTTTATTACAATCATACTTCCAAAACACTCTATCGGCAAACATTCGATGGTTTACTCCTACGTTGTCTTACGGGAGATAAAGAAAAACAAATACTACGTGAAGCTTATGATGGTGTCTGTGGTGCATATCAGCCCGGACCTAAGCTACAAGATCGTATTCGATGTATGGGCTATTACTGGCCCACTATGCTATCAGATGATATTAAATATGCAAGAAAATGTCGAGCATGTTAAATCCATGCAGACTTCATCCACCAACCATCAAAATTTCTTCATCCGACTATCGCATCATGGCCCTTTGAAGCTTGGGCATGAACGTCATTGGTCCTAACAACCCACCGCCATCTAGAGGACATCGGTTTATATTAGTTACAACCAACTATTTCTCGAAGTGGGCAGAAGCTATACCCTTGGTTAAAGTCAAAACCAGTAGTGTGATTAGCTTCGTTAAATATTATGTGATTTATCGATTCGGCATTCCTTGGCGAATCATCATGGTAATGGACCTCAATTCATTCGTCAAAAGTTCACTCAATTCTGTGATGACAACAGGATCAACAATGTTTCTTCCGCGACATAAAATACTATAGCTAACAGTTTGGCAGAATCATTCAACAAAACCATCATCAAGCTTCTTAAGAAATTTGTTTCGACCAATAAACGTAATTGGAGCAAAAATCTTAGAGAATGTCTATGGGTTTATCGTACTGATGTACGCACTCCAACTGGTTGTACACCTTTCTCCTTGGTGTATGGATGCGAAGCTGTCCTGCAATTGAAGATTCAAAGCCCTTCATTAAGGACTGCAATTGCCAATGAACTCACAACAGAAAACAATGATCGTCTTTGACTTTAGGAGCTCGAAGCACTTGATGAGAAGCGGCTACTAGCTCAACAACATATCGAGCTATATCAAGCCCGTATTTTAAAAGCCTTCAACCGTAAAGTCAAAGTATCAGCATTTTTAAAAGACGAATTGGTCCTCACTGTCAGACATCCTATGACTATGACACACATAAGCAAAGAAAAATTGGAAGCAAAGTAGGAAGGTCCCTACGTTGTAAGTAAAGTTTTCTCAAATGGAGCTTATCAACTGACCGGGATAGACGGCCGAGTTGCTATGATGCCTACTATTGGCAAATTCCTATAGAAGTACTATGTTTGAAGAATGTATAAGATATTTTTTGAATATTGTATATATTTGAAATCTTCAGGTTATTATCTTTCGTTCACTCTTCTGTGAATAAAATAGCAGATAATAAACTTTCAAAAATCCTCAATGGAGTCTATCCAGATCATCCTCACAAACCTTCTCTTTTGAAACCCAGTTGTTTTAAAGGATATCCTATTTTTGAGTCCCAATTGACTCAAACATAATCAATAGATATATGAATTTACGTCCATATTACCTCTGAATTCTATTATCTACATTAACGGCTTATCATGTCCACATTACCTCTGATAATGTCGTCCTTGAAATAATAATATTTCAAAATTTTGTCACGTCCATATTACCTCTGAACAGATATAACGAGTATTATTATTTTAGAAGATATATCACATCTGGTACCTCTGAACATACTTTCTACTCTTATCTATTATTTACATCTATAACAGATCTGCAATAAGTAATAGAGCCACAAAATATCAATATCTTTCATAGCAGAACACAAAAAGTTCAAAAGATGGGCTATGATTTTAAAGCTGGTCTCAATGGCGGCAAAGGAAGGCGAACTCCTATTCGTATTCCTGCTCCGAAAGGAAAATCACAACAACACTACAGAAAAACGAAGCAGAGATTAGGTTATACTTCACCAACTCCGACTCCAGAAGCCTCCAAATCTGAGGAAGAAGAACGATCTAACTCTTCTGACTCAATCTCATGGGATTCAGACACCAGTGTAGGGCATGTCCATCGCGTGACTCTATCTTCCAATATGGTGACTGCCGAATTCTCAGAAGATGACGAAGACTTTGCTAAATCTTCTGAATCTGATCATTGGGCACAAAGGATAGATACTCAATGGGAGCTTCGCTTCGAGCAACGTGAGCCACCTACTGAAGATCAGCTGGTTCAAGTCAATATTGGAGACAAAGTTTCTCCAAAATCGATATTCGTCAGCAAAAGCCTCCCTGAAGCGGATAAACAAGAAATAATCCAACTCATTAGGGAATACGTTGATGTATTCGCTTGGAGCTATGAAGATATGTCGGGATTGGATCCTCAGATCGCTACTCACAGGCTCAACATTCTGCCAAATATGAAGCCAGTCAAACAGCAACAACGTCGGTTTCGACCTAACCTGATGAATGCTATAGAAGTTGAGGTTAAGAAACTCATTGCTTGTGGTTTCATCATAGAAGAAAAACATCCGGACTGGGTAGCTAATGCTGTCCCAGTTTTGAAGAAGACAGGAAAAGTTCGGGTCTGCATCGACTTCAGAGACCTTAATAAAGCTTATCCCAAAGACGAATTCCCTCTCCCAATCACTGATGTCATGATTGACAATACTTGCAGATTTGAACATATGTCCTTTATGGATAGATTTTCAGGATACAATCAAATCAAGATGCATCCGGAAGATGAGAAACATACATCTTTCTGTACTCCGTTTGGAGTCTATTGCTACACTGTTATGCCATTTGGTCTTAAGAACGCTGGCGAAACTTACCAGCGGGCCATGAGTACCATCTTTCATGATCATTTACGAAAGACTTTTGAATTTTATGTTGACGACATTGCTGTAAAAGTCGTTTAAAAGAAGACCATATTCAATATTTAAGAACTATTTTCGATCTAATGCGCCAGCATCAACTAAAGATGAATGCCACCAAGTCATTCCTAGGAGTCTCTAGTGGCAAATTTCTTGGATTCGTTATTACCTCTAAAGGTATACACGTTGACCCTGAGAAAATCAAAGTCATTCAAGAGATGCATCCTCCACGCAACCTAAAAGCGCTACGAGGATTCCAGGGACGGCATACGTACATTAGGAGATTCATCTCAAATCTCTCTGGACGTTGTAGACCGTTCACTCAACTCATGAAAAAAGGTGTGTCATTTACTTGGACTGAAGAATGTCAACAAGCATTTGTAACGCCCCAGTCCCAAAATACATAGGACTAGGTACGTATCCATGCCAGCTATATACATACGAAGTACACTCCAATATATGGAACCCTTGTATGTATACATAAGCTGTAAAATACAGTAGAACCATAATAACTAAATCTCATCCACTAGACGAATAAATGATATAAAAGCAACTTTAAATTGTCATGTATACAATCGTTGGGCGGAGACAAAGTCCACTACCAACTATCTCAAATAAAATGTACAAGAATTGATCGATAAAATAACGAGACGAACCAAGCGCAATCGTCTTCGAAAGAATGGGAAGATCACGGCCTTGGCTAGAACACCTACAAAATCACAGAAGCACACACCTGGAGAGATAACCAGGTCCTCAGAGGGATGTAACAAGATACAGGAAGAACATGCCATATGAACTGAATATAAATGCATCATAAAAATAAAGATAAAGTAAAAGCGTCCAAACCATAACACGGCTCAATATCCCATCATCGAAACAGTAGGCTACCCCTACAACCAAACAAGGACAAGGGGTAACTTACTATTCTAGGATGCAACATTTTCCATGCCATGATTTGGAACATGAAATTTGCTAAGGTCTCCTAACCTTTCTAGTAGGCAATTTAGAAGACATCTCGATGTATGGGCAGGTGAAGGCTGACTCCCCCAGGACAAGGTAACAACTTACAACACGCATACGTCAGTACCAATACTATCAGCCGGCATAACTCGAGGCTAGCGGCCCACGTGACCCATCAGTCCACATAGCTCGAGGCTAGTGACCCTCGCGACTCAACTACCGTAGTACGCAGTTACTACGGCTTTTTGGAATTGAGGTAGCCCATACATTCAACTGTCTTCTCCCTCCCAAGGTCACTAACAAAAGGTAGTTCGCTAAGACTAGGTCCATACGCATACAAAAAGGCAAGAAGGAAAAATAAATAAAAAGCAATAAAGTGAACTAAAAATAGCAAGTAATGGATCCAACTGAAAACAGAAAATAAATGTACAGTAAATAAATAAATAAAGATGCATCTAATTATAAACAGTAAATAAGGCAAGGTATCTTGCCTGCGGGTGGTGCGAGAAGCAGCAAAATCCAACAATCAGAATCGTCAACACGAAAGTCAAAATCCACAAGAAGCTCCGGATGCTGAAACAAACATCACGAACGAGTTTGGAATAAAAGATATGCCTAGAAAACGCCTGTCCAAAAGTCAAATTCTGGAACAGGGGCAAAATCGTAATTTTGGGTCAAAATAATGTCCGCCGTTGGACCCGCTTTGCACCGAAATGCGTGCCAATATCTACGGTCTCTAAAGTCGTCAAACTATATGTCTACAGATTTGTTTTGACAAGACGAACCCAACGGTATGTCCAATTTTCGATTCCGGTAGGCTGTGCACAAAATCGCCCGTTGAGTGGGATTGTGGGCCCGCCAAAATAGCGTCCCAATCAACGGTCTCAGAATCGGACCAAACTTGGCTCACAGGACCAGAAAAATATTTCGAGTCCAATGGCACAAGTTTCATCGCGATATGATGAGTGTGCACAAAGTTGTGACTTAATTTGCAAAGAGTCGATACGGGGTATCTCGACGGATACGCATTGATTTCGTCGCGCACATGCAATGAAATCGAGTTCCGTCAGTTCCCACACGTCGACAACATCCATACGCGCCTTTCGATGCATATAGTGCGCGACCACGTCGCCCGGTTTGTCGGGACAGACGCCGTATCGGATTGTTTCTCTACTTTTTGAAAACAGAATTTATAGTTTTTCGGAAAACTTTAACAACGTGTAACTTTCTATATAGTAGATGAAAAGTGAATCCAAAAGGTGCGTTACAATCTCGGTTAGGTTGTCTTTGACTGTCTTCAATTAGTTTTTACGAAAGTTTAATGGACAGCAAGAAAAGTGGCCGACAAGTTGGTGTTTTACGATAGTTTTTAATATTCACCTGGGGATCTTGAAGAGGGTCAAGTCTACTTTCCAGAACATTTTACGGATCAAAAATCGGTGCTACGAGTAAAAAGTTACGTCGTGGGGAAGTGGGGTACCTTGAGTGGAAAAACTGCCCCGTGGGTGACGCGGGGCTGACTTCCAATGCTCCGTTCGTCGTGCACAAAGCTCCGTCGCTGGTGAAACGAATTCGTAGGCGAAGAGGGTATGATCATCCTCAACTTTCGTTTTGGAATATTAGGGTTTTGAGGCTTGTGGAAAAAGTTACATATAAAACAAATTAGGTAAAAAACCTAACACTACTATTACTAATACTATTAGCCAATGGCCCACTCACGAATAACTAATCAAGGCTTGCTGCTGTACGCAGCAAGCATGGAGGGGTGGAGCCCGCCCCTTTAAGGGGTGGGTTGCTTTTTATTATTTTTTTTTCTTTTTCCCTTTTTTTCTTTTTCTTTCCTTTTTCTTTTCTTATTCTTTAAATCTTTTATATATATAACTATATATATCCAAAAAATCATTTAAATCCAAATAACACTTTAAATGTCACATATCCAAATATTTAATATATTTAAATATATCTACATAGATATATATAAATTCATCTTACAATAAATAAATCTCAATAATAATAATAATAATAATAATAATATCTAAATAGAATGAACATATTTTAATCTCCATGAAATAACTTAAATTATAATAAAATAATAATAATCGTCCCAATGGGTGAACTTTACCGCTCACCCATGTGTGGGTCCAAAAAATTATACCATCTTGTAAAATATTATTTTATTAATAAAATATAAATTTTGTACCAAAAGTCAATAAATATTCAACAAGTCTCAAAATTATTTAAAAAGATTTGTACACATAAAATATTCCTACATGGCCATCTTGGTCCCACCACATGCCTACATGGGCTTAAATTTGGTCCGGACCCAGTTCGGACTGGTTTGGCACAACTGGGTCATATAAAAATTAATATATAAAATAATATTTAATTAAAATAATTTAAAATAAGTCCATTCACAACTCTGTCTGGTTTTCCTAGTTTGGTTATCACCATGGCTAGGCTTCCCCCGGCATGGCTAATGTACTAGTCAAGGCACACTGCTACATTTTTCGTGCCAAAATTCATGGTCGCCTTGTGCTCCAATCACAACAATGGCTAAGGCCATTTAAAAATAAAATAAAACCATAAATTGTATAAATTCATTTTTAAGTCTAATAAAATAATAAAAAATAATTTTTAAAAAATAGGGGTTTTACATCCTATCCAACTTACAAGAATTTCGTCCTCGAAATTAAAAATAAGTAGGGATTGAAAAGGTCACATGGGTATATCGATAAGGAATCATCAAATCACAACGTTCACAAAACATGAATTAGAAAATCGTGATTTAGATAAATACAAAATAATCATGGATATGGCTAATTAATGCAAGAATAAAAATGATCAAGGGTTTCAAGTAGTTCAAGATAAAACACGAGTTTAAAGAATAGAAAAGAATCGAGTAGATTAAGGGGAAAAATAATTTAGAGACTTAAGAGAGATGGTTCCTTGAGAATAGTTGTATATTGGTCGTCCAGGTTGCGGCATGATCAAGAGAACGATTTGAATCATCCTCAAGTATCAAGAATGATTAGAAGGTCACGATAGTAGGTATGGAATTGACGAGTAGTTCAAAGCGAGGATATAGTCACCTTGGTTGGTCCATGGCTAACTATCTTGGCAATAGATGGTGGGACAACTAAAGGCGATACTTTGAGTCTATCTATCAAGTACAGTGCCTTGTCTTTCCAAAATAAGTAAAAGACAAGTACAACAAAGGTTTCAAAGACAGTGTTATATATTGAGTACGAATTGTGGGGTTCATAGGCGGCGAAAATAATTCAAAAGAGAATTGCCAAGGCTGTCGCGGATGAGACTCTAAGACAAGTTTATTATGTCTTCATCCACGTAGTATAATATGTGATAAGCGAACCAAAGTGTAATAGGTTGATCAGACCATCATGTACCGGTTCTGATTAGACAATATGTTAGTGGGTGCACCCAATAAAATATGTCATGATCAAGCTTGGTAAAGAAATAAGCTTGCAAAACTGAAGCTACATTAGCAGCATGAGATAATCAAAATATGAGCAAGGGAGGTACTGCTGAAGGAAAATTTAAATAGTCCAAGATCTTTTAAAATCGAGTCTTGCCCGAAGTGTGGGCCTGTACAGTTGTCCTAGTGTTTCTTCATTTATGGCTTGGTAAACTAGATAAGTAGGGTCCTCTGAATTTATAGTCTAAGTGAACTTACCAATGTGGTTCACAAAGAAAAAGGTTTGTTAGGTCGTCATGTATTCTACCCAACTTACAAGAGTTAAGCTAGTAGTGTGATGGGACAATGGGTTAAGCAATCAAGATAAAGCACAAATATAAGCATTTAAGAAATTAAGTAGAACGAAATCACATATCGGGTCGAAAGAATTGAGTCGAGGTTGAATCTCTATCCGTGGTCCAAAAATATATCGGTATCATGGTAAAGATAATAGTTTGGCCATTTTAACCATAAGGTCATATCAAGAAATAGAGTACCAGGAGATGGGTATTAGTGGGACATGATATGTCTACATAAAGGTGGGCTTGTCTAGGCCTTACCTATGAAATTTGTTGAATGGAAAAGTCTAATGTTGGGATCCAAATATTCAAGTCACGGTAAGGGACGCCAAAAGATTTAAAAATAGGAAGTGGGAGTTCACGAGTTGATAATTAATGCACAAAAATAAAGAAGATCAAGTTAAAGCATGAGATAAAATTAATTAAGGAACCTAGTAAAATAATAATTTAGGGGCATAGTTCTAGTGAGAAGATAGTCTTCTAGATGAATACAGTTAAGGAACCATTAAATCATTATTCAAATTGCAAATGGGTTAGAAGGTCGCAATTAAAAGATCTAGAATTGAAGGAAGGTCGAGTAAGTCAATATTGGGAATACAGTCATATAGCTGGGTAGATGACTAACAACACTTGTGTACATACTACTATCATGGTCAGGAGTGATATGGCAGTTTGGTGTGGAATACTGTGGAATTCATCCATCTTATTTGGACTCTCTTGGTTGTCCACCATTAAAATTTAACTCAAGTATCCACCAAAAGTTTCAAAAATAAACTTTCAAAAATAAACCACCAAAATTTGTATTCACTCCAAGCAGTTCAAATTCATCATAAAGAAAATTTAAATTACTCTCATAAATCTCAAAGCAAAATTTTATCACGTTACTACTAACCCTTTCCAAAATTAACGTTTAAACTCAACTATTTAACTCAAGAGTTCATAATTTACGAATCCGTAAAATTTCACAATCAATCAAAATTTTAACACTCTAAAATTTTCAAATAACTCATAATAAAACACTTAGCATATTAAAAGCAATCTCAAAAATTAAGCTCAATGCTCTCATAAATTTTAACTTCTATTCAAGCTAAGTTATTCCAACAAAATCACAACTTTTAAATGGTAACTTCCTTTAATCAATCAAAACAATTTTCCATCACATCCTTCAAAATTCTCCCAAATTTTTTTAATATTAGCAATCCCTCATTAAACTAAATTTTCCAATAATCTTATTAGTCAAAATCTTTTTTTTTACCAGAAATCTATATAGATTTGTAAATCCTCAATCATAGGACACAATTTAAAATAAAGAAAATTCTCAAAAATCATTTTTAATTATTGTAAACCAAAATTTACCATTGTTACTTTCACTTAAAATTTAAAATTTACTAAACACAAAAATTGCAAGTTGTACGACTCAAATTTAAATAATTCCTTCTGCCACAATTAAAATCTAAGATCATTTCAAACCAATTTAGAACTGTTCAAAGGTGTATAACTATAATCCAATAAGTCATAAATATTACAACTCGAAAATCAAATCAGCTTTATATTTGTTCAAAGATATATAACTATAACTCCATGATTCATAAATATCAAAATTCAAAAATCCAATCAATTTCTTAAATCAATGGTGTAAAGAATCTAGCTATGTATTTTTTTTTCTGCAGTATCAATCCTATGGTGTTTACTATCTAGAAATCTCAAGATTAAAACTTTCCTTGGTAGTATCCTACTTTACAAATTACTAATCATTAAAACACACTTTTTTTTTTAAAAAAAAGAAATTTTTAACTAAATTAGTCTTAAATGTATTCCAATTGCCAATATAACCATTCTAGCCATGCGTTTAACCTATGAGCATATACTAGTGTAGTCATCTTCCTAGTTGATACTACGCACGAAAATAAGAATCGACGGTAGAAAGGAATCAAGCAAGATGCAATTCAAGGAAGTCGAACGAAAATTCGGAATTTGAAGCCAAGGGAAGAGGTCAAGCTGTA
The DNA here is from genome assembly GCA_029216955.1 of Iris pallida. NCBI lineage: Eukaryota > Viridiplantae > Streptophyta > Magnoliopsida > Asparagales > Iridaceae > Iris > Iris pallida. The sequence continues at coordinate 12,869,181 of JANAVB010013597.1, forward strand.
TGGATGAGATTTCTAGATTCTAATCCTATGTTGCAGGCTCACATCGGTACAATTACGTAACCGAAGTGACAAACTCGACCTGCATGGGCCACCACAAAAACATGTAACGCCCCAGTCCCAAAATACTTAGGACTAGGTACGTATCCATGCCAGCTGTATACATACGAAGTATACTCCAATATATGGAACCCTTGTATGTATACATAAGCTGTAAAATGCAGTAGAACCATAATAACTAAATCTCATCCACTAGACAAATAAATGATATAAAAGTAACTTTGAATTGTCATGTATACAATCGTTGGGCGGAGACAAAGTCCACTACCAACTATCTCAAATAAAATGTACAAGAATTGATCGATAAAATAACGAGACGAACCAAGCACAATCGTCTTCGAAAGAATGGAGAAGATCACGGCCTTGGCTAGAACACCTGCAAAATCACAGAAGCATACACCTGGAGAGATAACCAGGTCCTCATAGGGACGTAACAAGATACAGGAAGAACATGCCATATGAACTGAATATAAATGCATCATAAAAATAAAGATAAAGTAAAAGCGTCCAAACCATAACACGGCTCAATATTCCATCATCGAAACAGTAGACTACCCCTACAACCAAACAAGGACAAGGGGTAACTTACTATTCCACGATGCGATATTTTCTATGCCATGATTTGGAACATGAAATTTGCTAAGGTCTCCTAACCTTTCTAGTAGGCAATTTAGAAGACACCTCGATGTATGGACAGGTGAAGGCTGACTCCCCCAGGACAAGGTAACAACTCACAACACGCACACGTCAGTACCAATACTATCAGCCGGCATAATTCGAGGCTAGCGGCCCACGTGATCCATCAGTCCACATAGCTTGAGGCTTGTGACCCTCGCGACTCAACTACCGTAGTACGCAGTTACTACGACTTTTTGCAATTGGGGTAGCCCATACATTCAACTATCTTCTCCCTCCCAAGGTCACTAACAAAAGGTAGTTCGCTAAGACTAGGTCCATATGCATACAAAAAGGCAAGAAGGAAAAATAAATGAAAAGTAATAAAGTGAACTAAAAATAGCAAGTAATGGATCCAACTGAAAACAGAAAATAAATGTGCAGTAAATAAATAAATAAAGATGCATCTAATTATAAACAGTAAATAAGGCAAGGTATCTTGCATGCGGGTGGTGCAAGAAGCAGCAAAATCCAACAATCAGAATCGTCAACACGAAAGTCAAAATCCACAAGAAGCTCTGGATGCTGAAACAAACATCACGAACGAGTTTGGAATAAAATATATGCCTAGGAAACGCCTGTCCAAAAGTCAAATTCTGGAACAGGGGCAAAATCATAATTTTGGGTCAAAACGATGTCCGTCGTTGGACCCGCTTTGCACCAAAATGCGTGCCAATATCTACGGTTTCTAAAGTTGTCAAACTACATGTTTATAGATTTGTTTTGACGAGACGAACCCAACGGTATGTCCAATTTTGGATTCCGGTGGGCTGTGGACAAAATCGCCCGTTGAGTGGGATTGTGGGCCCGCCAAAATAGCGTCCCGATCAACGGTATCAGAATCGGACCAAACTTGGCTCACGAGACCAGAAAAATATTTCGAGTCCAATGGCACAAGTTTCATCGCGATATGATGAGTGTGCACAAAGTTGTGACTTAATTTGCAAAGAGTCGATACGGGGTATCTCGACGGATACGCATTGATTTCGTCGCGCACATGTAATGAAATCGAGTTCCGTCAGTTCCCACACGTCAACAACATCCATACGCGCCTTTCGATACATATAGTGTGCGACCACGTCGCCCGGTTTGTCGGGACAGACGTCGTATCGGAGTGTTTCTCTACTTTTTGAAAATAGAATTTACAGTTTTTCGGAAAACTTTAACAACGTGTAACTTTCTACATAGTAGATGAAAAGTGAATCCAAAAGGTGCGTTACAATCTCAGTTAGGTTGTCTTTGACTGCCTTCAATTAGTTTTTACGAAAGTTTAATGGACAGCAAGAAAAGTGGCCGACAAGTTGGTGTTTTACGACAGTTTTTAATATTCAGAAAAGTGGTTTTTCTCCAACTTCGTCTCGATTTTTCGAGCAAGTTGGACGGCCATGTCAAAATTCACCTGGGGGATCTTGAAGAGGGTCAAGTCTACTTTCCAGAATATTTTACGGATCGAAAATCGGTGCTACGAGCAAAAAGTTACATCGTGGGGAAGTGGGGTACGTTAAGTGGATAAACTGCTCCGTGGGTGACGCGGGGCTGACTTCCAATGCTCCGTTCGTCGCGCACAAAGCTCCGTCGCTGGTGAAATAAATTCGTAGGCGAAGAGGGTATGATCATCCTCAACTTTCGTTTTGGAAGATTAGGGTTTTGAGGCTTGTGGAAAAAGTTACATATAAAACAAATTAGGTAAAAAACCTAACACTACTATTACTAATACTATTAGCCAATGGCCCACTCACGAATAACTAATCGAGGCTTGCTGCTGTACGCAGCAAGCATGGAGGGGTGGAGCCCGCCCCTTTAAGGGGTGGGGGTCGCTTTTTATTTTTTCTTTTTCTTTTTCCTTTTCTTTTCCTTTTTTTCTTTTTCTTTCCTTTTTCTTTTCTTATTCTTTAAATCTTTTATATATATAACTATATATATCCAAAAAATCATTTAAATCCAAATAACACTTTAAATGTCACATATCCAAATATTTAATATATTTAAATATAGCTATATATATATATATATATATATATATATATATATATATATATATATATATATATATAAATATATATATATATATAAATTCATCTTACAATAAATCAATCTCAATAATAATAATAATAATAATATCTAAATAGAATGAACATATTTTAATCTCCATGAAATAACTTAAATTATAATAAAATAATAATAATCGTCCCAATGGGTGAACTTTACCGCTCACCCATGTGTGGGTCCAGAAAATTATACCATCTTGTAAAATATTATTTTATTAATAAAATATAAATTTTGTACCAAAAGTCAATAAATATTCAACAAGTCTCAAAATTATTTAAAAAGATTTGTACACACATGAAATATTCCTACATGGCTATCTTGGTCCTACCACATGCCTACATGGGCTTAAATTTGGTCCGGACCCAGTTCGGACTGGTTTGGCACAACCGGGTCATATAAAAATTAATATATAAAATAATATTTAATTAAAATAATTTAAAATAAGTCCATTCACAACTCTGTCTGGTTTTCCTAGTTTGGTTATCACCATGGCTAGGCTTCCCCCGGCATGGCTAATGTACTAGTCAAGGCACACTGCTACATTTTCTGTGCCAAAATTCATGGTCGCCTTGTGCTCCAATCACAACAATGGCTAAGGCCATTTAAAAATAAAATAAAACCATAAATTGTATAAATTCATTTTTAAGTCTAATAAAATAATAAAAAATAATTTTTAAAAAATAGGAGTTTTACAGCATTTGAAGACATAAAGCGGTACTTGATGAACCCTCCAGTTCTAGTGCCTCTAGTGTCAGAAATACCTTTCCTGATGTATGTTCGAGCAATGGACCACTCTTTAGGTGCTTTATTAGCTCAGAAGGATAAAGAAGGTCATGAGCAGGCTATCTACTACCTTAGCCGCATGATGATGGGATCTGAGAACCGATACACTCTAGTAAAAAACGAATGTCTAGCTTTGATGTTTGATGTTCAAAAGATGAGACATTATATCACTAGTCAAACTATTCATGTTATTTCTAGAGTTAACCCTCTCAGGGTCCTAATGAAGAAACCTAGTACCCTTAATTCTAGGCTTGCAACATGGGCCATATTGTTAACACAATATGATATGGTTTATGTTCCTCAAAAGTTTGTTAAAGGACAAGCCCTTGCTGACTTTCTAGCAGCTCAGCCAGTTCTCGAGACAACTAAACTCTACGATGAGATTCTAGATGAAACCTTGGAATCCAACATGATTTCAGAAGAAATTCTTATTTGGCGTCTATTCTTTGATGGTGCATCCAGAATTGGACCAAAAGGTGCTATTGTTACTAGAGTTGGAATCGTCCTCGTCTCACCAAAAGGGTTAGCTATCCAAAGAGCTTATTCCTTAGATGAATCACGTTCCAACAATGTGGCTGAATACAACGCTCTGCTCATCGGTCTCCAATTGGCTAAACAATTAGATACTGAATATCTTGAAGTTTATGGAGACTCCAAACTGATTGTTAATCAAGTTAGAGGCACAAACGAAGTTCGACATCAAGATTTGGTTCCATGTCATGATGCGGCAATCAGGAGCTACTTCATTCGAAGGCTTCTTCATCGAGCATGTATGTCGAACATGTAACACAGAAGCTGATGCTCTTGCCAATCTTGCAGCAGTATTAGCAATCCCCGTCAGAAGACAACAAATGATCGTCATCACTAACAGAGAGTTATTTTGTGTCCAGAATAACTTAAATATGGAAGTTAACAACCCAAACATAGAATTCAATAATTCAGTTGAAATTTGCGCCATCAGTGAGGATTGGAGGACTCCTTTCATAGACTTTGTAGTCCATGATATCCTACCCAAAGATCCCAAAGCGGCTACAACAATTCGACGATGGTCACTCAGATTTTACTATAATCATACTACAAAGACACTCTACCGACGAACGTACGACGGCTTACTCCTACGTTATCTTGCTGGGGAAGAAGCAAAATAAATACTTCATGAAGCTCATGATGGTGTTTGTGGTGCACATCAACCTGGTCCTAAATTGTAGGATCGTATTCGTCGAATGGGTTATTATTGGCCGTCAATGGTATCTGATGCAATCGAGTATGCAAGAAAGTGTCGAGCATGTCAAATCCACGATGACTTCATTCATCAACCATCAGAATTCCTTCACCTGACAGCAACATCTTGGCCCTTTGAAGCTTGGGGAATGGATGTCATCGGTCCTATCAACCCTCCTTCGTCCAGAGGACATCGGTTCATATTAGCCATAACTGATTACCTCTCAAAATGGGTTGAAGCTATACCTCTAGCTGAGGTCAAGACAAGCAGCATCATAAACTTTATCAAGCATCATGTGATTTATAGATTTGGTGTTCCTCAGCGAATTATTCATGATAATGGGCCACAATTCATCCGTCAGAAGTTCACTCGATTCTGCAATGACAACAGGATCAATAATATTGTTTCTACAGCTTACAATCCTGCAGCTAATGGGTTGGCAGAAGCATTTAACAAGACCATCATCAAACTCCATAAGAAGTTTGTTTCTACCAACAAACGGAACTGGAATGAGAAGCTGGAAGAATGTTTGTGGGCTTACCGTACTACTATACGTACTCCTACAAGTTGCATACCTTTTTCTTTGGTGTATGGATGCGAGATTGTCTTACCATTAGAAATCTAGATCCCTTTTCTAAGGATTGCCATTGCCAATGAACTAACAACCGAAAATAATGATCGCCTGAGACTTCAGAAGCTTGAAGCGCTTGACGAAAAATGGCTCCCAGCTCAAAAACATATTGAGTTATACCAAGCTCGTCTATCAAAGGCCTTCAACCGTAAAGTCAAAGTCCGATCATTTCAAAAAGGAGAACTAGTTCTAACCGTCAGACGTCCTATGACTATGACGCACATGAGCAAAGGCAAATTCGAAGTGAAGTAGGAAGGACCTTATCTTGTAAGCAAAGTTTTCTCCAACGGAGCGTATCAATTGACTGGTATGGATGGTCGAGTCGCCATGATGCCCATTTAATGGCAAATTTCTCAAGAAATATTATGTTTGAAGAATGTAAATAAAATTTCTTTTATTTGCATAAATTTAAAACAGAAGAAAATACATAAAATTAACGAGGACCAAAGCCCTCTTGATTGAAAATGTATTTCGCAAGAAGCTCGAAGACATTATTGTCCGATGACACCAGCAGTTCACAAGCAGCCTTCCTCAGAGCTTCTTCCTTGGCAGTACTCCCAGGCTCCACTAGTTCGACGAGAATGTCCCGCTTCTGTCCAGGGACAGCCGAACTTTCTTCAACTTCTGGCTGAATAGGCGGCGGAGGCTTATCGGAAGGAGTGTTGAGGACAGCTTCGATCTTTGGGATAGCTCCTGTCTCCCTAGGCATTTCTTTTGAAGACATTTGTAAAAGAAGAAAAGGGGTGAATGAGGCTCTCAGAAAAGTTCTACACTATTTATAGAAAGAAAAGCCAAACATTCTGTCACGCGAATCGAAACAACCTTTCCTCGAAAAGGCATGTTTGTTCATCTTATGAAGAGATCTTCATTTATTCTTTAGAATTGAAGGGACCTTTCTTTGAAAAGGCATACTGATTCATCTATCTTTTCATCTCTACTTCATTGCGGGAATGGGCCTACATTTATAATAAATCCCCATGAAGTCTATCCAAATCATCAATTCCGTCTTTTGAAACCCAGTTGTTTTAAAAGATATCCTTTCTTTATGATATCCAGATATTGTCTTTTTAGACACAATATTCTGTCTTTAAGTCCCAGCGGACTTGAAGATCATTTATAGAAGGATGAATTCACGTCCACATTACCTCTAGATCTATTTTCTATATCATCACATCAAATCAAATCATAAAGAAGAGAAAATAATTATGTATTCCTTCTTTAAAAACATAGTTACATCTTAATTGAAATCTATTACATCTCTGATTTTTATTCTAGATACATCTTAATGGAAATCTATTACATCTCGGATTTTCATTCTAAATCTAACAAATGAAGGTCTATTACATCTTTGGATCTTCTTGTTAATGCCAGTTTCTTGTTGTCTCGACCTAAAGCAACGAGCCAGACAATGGAACTAACTCTAGTCTTCTCTCTCATAAAGACGAGAGGCAAACCAGAGTACAGCAGCTCAAAGATAAGCTGTTTTCAATATAACTGGTGGAGAAGAGACGACCTATCATGAGAATTTGGAATGAGATCACCCTAGTGATACGATTCCTAATTCTGTCTCTCCAGCGTCTAACTCTCATGTATAAAGGCCCTTCCTACTATCTGAGGAAGACCCTTCTGGAACATGGAGAGTCCTGAGCTGTCTTATTTAAGTGTCAGAATCACAAGAGCTGTCTGATGTGAGTGTCAGAAGAATGCTCCCTACAGCATCCAAGTCGCCAATGCCAGTTCTGAAGAAGCCTGCCAACCAGATTTCTGCAAATATCAACAAAGAAAGAAAAGTTAGCAAAATCTACAAAACTGCGCGCCTTTGATCAACAGGCGCACATCATCAGAGTCAGCCTATAGGCGCCTATGATAAAACATGCATCTCTAACCGAAGTCAGGTACTGGATTGCAGTGCACGCCTCTTCTCAGAAGTTCAAGCGCACATCTATAACATGCGCCTCCGACCAGGCACTGGATTGCAGTGTGCGCTTCTTCTTAAAATTTCAAGTGCACATCTACAACATGCGTCTCTGACCGAAGTCAGGCACTGGATTGCAGTGCGCGCTTCTTTTCAGAATTTCAGACACACATCTACAACACGTGTCTTATTTCCATAAATCAGCACCCGTCTTCAAAACAGTCTTAGTATAAAGCGGCGCAAGTTAAACATAATTCATGAATGACGCTCATGTATAGAAACTACTGGTTTTTTGTTAGAACTTACCATCAAAATCAGCTATGTTTGGGCAGAAGATCGTCGATGATGTCAGGTGCAGCAAACCAACATACGAAGATGCGGTATACAGAAGAACAGCTTTGAATTTTGGTGGCACAGAAAGGCTCACGAATGTCAAACTCTTGACCGCTAAAGGGTTTATGCAAAGACCCATTGCCATCGACAGAAAGAAGAAACGAAAAGAAAAAGTTCATGCACACTTCGTTTGATTTCTCCCATCAGCTATTTAAGGAGCTTAAAATATATGAACGGGTGCGTCATTCTAGGAACCTACCTCAAGAAAGACCTAAAGAAAAGGTGCTCAAGCCACACGAAAACTGCCACGTGTTCTTTGGAAAGCAACAAATACTTGAGTGGGTCAAAAGGGTGCATTGGCACGCGCCATTAAACAGATCACACAAAAAGATTTACAAAAAGGCGTCAGAAATAAAATTTTCATTTATTACATCGAGAAAAACAAGCCCCTACAAAATAAGTTGCACAAAAGACAAAAGAAAAAGTGGCACCCCTACAGAAAACATTACTTCTTCTCGTCTTCTTCACTAGCTTGGCGAAGAGAAGCACCTAACTCGTGCATATCATGAATCCCTGAACGACGTATCAGATGAAGAAATCCTTCTACGTCATTGTGTTCTTCAGAAGAGGTTGAAGGACCACTGTTCGGACGATCGAAGACTGCTGGGTCAATCCAAAGCATTATAATAGATTATTTGCTCGCAACTATTGGTCAGCTTCGGACAGGACTGCATTTGGCCTTGTCTCCTGAACTTTCACTTCGGCATTAACGTCGGTCGCCATCTCCTTCTTCTTGGATGCCATAGAAGTACAAAAGTAAGGAATGAGTACAAGGACATCTATATATATATATAACCAACAAACACTTCGTATTCCCCATGGGAGATCGAACATCATCAATGCAACTCGGGAAGACGAAGAGGAGATCGAATGTTTCCGAGAAGAAATTTATTATGATGGTTGAGCATTGACTGGCGCAATCCAAACAAAACTAGCATAATTCAAAGTATTTCAAAACTCTGAAGTATTTTCAAGTTTCGAAAACTTTGAAGGGGGTCCTGTAGAGCCTAAAAATTAAGAGGTGCCACTCATTAAAGTCTTCAATCATCTGATGGCGCCAAACCAATCAAGTTGTGTCGGATCATCAAGTTGTGCAACTTCAGATTGCGCCATCGCCAGGTTGCACTGGAGTCAGGGTGCACGGAGCGACACGTGGCACACTTCCTTGAGAAGCTGTAACGACGTCATCATTACTTGACAACTGACAGCACGGAGATTAAGAAATATCTATTCGAATCCCGCACAACGCGACGCTCGAGGACACTTTGTCAGCATATAATTAATGCTGACAGCTGGTTGACGCAAGTCACTGAATGGCGCAAGGTTTAATCAGCACAACATAGAAGAACTAGTCAAAAGGCCCTAGTCATTAAGTTGCACCTATGTGCAGCCTGACAAAGTGGCACCACTTGATCAACTCTTACTTTAAAATAGGGTGACGTGGCGCGCAAGCCATCAACTATGCAGAGCGTATCCACTATACTGCCCTCGACCATACGCATCTCAATCAAACGATGCTACGTGTCTACAGTAGTTGGTGCAAACCGCTCGTGCAGGTTGTTGCATTGCGCCCTCGCACAACCTGATGAAGCACGCACAAAGTGTTCAAATTGTGTTCCAGACAGAGTGACGTAGCGCACAAGCCACTAATTTCGTAGATCATGCCCACTACACTGCTCACAACCATGCGTATCCCAATCAAATAATGCCACGTATCCACAGCAGTTAGTGTAACCGTTTGTGCAAGTGAACAGGAGGTGCGCAACCTGAAGCGCACGCAATCCAGAATAACTACTAAACATTTATTTCAAGAACTCTATAAATATAGTTTCAAATCAATCACAAAAGATGAAGAGTGATCATAATCTCCTGCTAAAGTGCTGCTGTATTCTCTAGAGGCTCGTGTCTTCGATATCACATCGTCCAAGGGATAAAGTGATCGTCTTCTGATCTGATTCTTATAGTTGTACTTCCCCAAAAAATCAATTGTACTCCTGTACTCTTTTTTCTTAGTTTGTAATAAAACTTTTGTTCTTTATAAACAGTCTTATTATATTTTATTTGCTTCGCACAACTTCGGGGTCAATTTAGGCCAAGAAGTTATCAACCGTGAAACTTATCGTAATTTCCAACTTAAATTACAGACTCGACATCGATCCAATTTAAACGAACCAATATATGATTTCGACTATTTTTGAGCCTAGTACACTTATGCCTAGGGTATCCCACTCAATCGAGGCCCCATGTGCTATTTAAATTCAAATGACACATAAGATCCCTTATATGACTTTTTAAGCCTATTTCCAAATCTAAAAATTCTTCTTGAGCCTAAACTTGCCTAACAAGTTGTAGATGACTTGTTAGGGTCATCCCTACAAAGATAGGGCCATCCTAGATTTTTATTTCAGATTTTTGGAGACATTTAGTTGTGTCAAACCTTTTAGGGAAACTCAATCAATGCAAGTTTCTAAATTTGGAAAGTTGTATCTTCATATGTCAATCTCTCTTGTATTTGGTTTCCAAAATCCATTAACACATAACCATACCCGCACAAGGAACAGCCTATGACAGACCCCCATGAATATCCTATATAAATGCCATCACACCATACCCAAAAATAACCCAAACAAAACCCTAACCTAATCTCTAATGCTGTCGCAGTTGTCCCTTTCTTGCACTGTTGTTTGGCACACTTGTTGACCACCTCCAACCCAACTAGCTCATCCTTGACATGCTCAAGACCTCCATCTACCTTTCTAAGGTCGGCTACCCCTATAGCAGCCCCTACAGTCCACAATAGCCGCTCAAATTAGACCCAACCTTATTGTCCAAAAATATATCAGGTATGTCCGTCTTGCAAATGCATTTTCTCCACTTATAGACATGAAAACTTCATGGGACCAAAATTTGCAGTTTCTCTATGTGTCTACTACCTTTATATAAAAATTTCATGTCAAAGTTCTTACTAGATTTTTTGGGGCACTTATTTTACCAAAGTGTGCCAAGAATTGATATTGTTCATTGAGTGACAGTTTTGAACTGTATAACTTCACTTTTACCATTAATATCATATATGAAAACGACCGTATTTCAATTATCTACCATTCTTGTTCAATGCATTTTTCCAAATTTTGCTATTTTAATGCTTGAATCATTCGATCTTTGAAAGACAAAATTCTTCCGTAAAATAAACTATCGACATTACCATCTTATGGGTCTCAAATAATTTTGTGTGCATCCAATGCTCTATATTATCGATCCTCAACTCATGATCATAAATATTTGATAATTTAAATAATTGTTTACCATTTATTTCATATTATTAAAGTTAGTTTTCTATGGTTAAACGATTTCTAATATCGTTGATTTATCAATATGGATATTAGTTTGATCATGAATTGACTTCTAAATAGTTTTTAGAAATAATAATTATATAGAAAATATTATCAAATATTAAAGATTTATTTTGGAATTAATTCTGAATATTTTACATATCTATTTTGTGGAATTTTGTTAGTCCTAGGAAGGATATTATGACTAGTTGATAGTTAGTTAATCCTATATACTAGATATATATCAATGATAGAAATAATGTTAGTATGTTTATTAATGCTAGTTATATATATATATATATATATATATATATATATATATATATATATATATATATATATATATATATATATATATATATATATAATATATATATATAAAATATATATATATATATAATATATATATATATATATATATATATATATATATATATATATATATATATATATATATATATATATATATATATATATATATAGGAGTCTCTCGCAGCGATTCTTGGGTTCCATCGATGACATATAGTGGGTATGTGTGTGACCTAGCGTGCTAGTAGACTTCTTCGTGCTGAAGTTATTTTTCAGTGACTTCTATGGCTGGTCGCGAATCATTACACGAAACTGTGAGTGAGATACATTATGCTGGCACAAGCTTATGCATTCAGCTAGCTACTGGTGTGAACAGTTCGTATGTCGGTTCATATAAAGGTAGTATGATTCTAGCTAGTGACTTGCATTGAGATATGTATTGTTCAAGTCATGGATATGAGTGGTGCAAGACATTGGCAGGGAAGACTATTTGTAGGTGTATGAGAGAGCCACATTTAGCCTTATAGTTGTTTGGTTATGGGTCCAAAGTTTTTCGGTTATGAGTGTATTACTAGAGTATATATCTGGCAGCTGCCGCTGACCATGCGTCAGAACACGATCGGGATGTATGCTAGTATATATATATAAGCATCTAAGGGATGCTATGCTTTATTCCTACACCTACTTATACGCATCAAAGTCGCTTTCAAGTGTATACACTTAGATAGATAGTCTACCTTGTCAGTTATATTCATGTTCATGTATATTACTTTACTGTGCATATTGAGCCAACTGGTGTATCTTGTTACGACCCTCTGACGTCCTTGTGATCTCTCCAGGTGTTAGCTGGATTTTCGACATGAAGTTATCGTGACATACTTTGCAGGATTCATGTACTGTTGGTAGTCTTTTTTATTATCACTTTTGCGTCCTTTGTACTATTTATTTCTGTCTTCCTATCATAGCCTAGCTTTACCAGTCCTCTATTATTCTTCGGGTCCATTCCAACCAAATATGTTGATGGGCTGCAGACCATGATATATATTCTTTGTTCTTAATTTTGGACTGAGACAGAGTAGATTTAGTTCAGTTTATATTGTACTACGATTAGGATAAATGCATTAAATTGGGAATACTTATTCCAACCGTACAGCTGGCATGCTCATGTATTGGGTTCCTATATTTTTTGGAACTGAGATATGACGTATTTTTGTGGTGGCCCATGCAGGTTGAGTTAGCCATTTCTGTTACATTACTGTACTGTGGCGCCTGCGATAGGATAATATAATAGGATCTCAATCCACAACTGCCTTGAAAACTCTTTTGAATTTATCCATCGTCCTTAGAACTCGAATTTGAATTCGATCAACTCTTTTGATCTCCTTATTTTGGATTCTCGTCACTCCCTCTTTCGAAAGGACATACGCTCGTGCTTGGTGAACCATCTACTCCCTCACTGGATAGTCACTACCAGAATAAGTCATTTTAGCGACGCCTAAAGACGTCGCTAAAATGCCTAAAGACGTCGCTAAACCAGTTTAGCGACGTATTTAGCGACGTCTTCCTCTTGTCGCGAAAACCTTAGTCGTTGTTTGAAAGAAGTCGATGATCGTCGCCAACACCGACGTTTACTGACGCAAAGATACGTCGGTAATATACCGACATTTATCGTCATTTCGTCGATGAAATAGCGACGTTTATGATGTCGCTATACGTCGGTATTCCCTGAAAAAATTATCGACGTTTTTGATGTCGCTATGCGTCGGTATATATTACCGACGTTTTGTAATGTCGCTATACGTCGGTATATCCTGGGAAAATGAGGTAAAATCCTGAGATATTTACTGATGTCTACCGACATTTACCGACGAAACTGATGTCGCTATACGTCGATAGCTTGGCAATATATGCCAGTTTAGCGACGTCTACCGACGCAATATGCCGTCGAAAAGCATCGGTAAACGTCGGTAGATGTCGCTAAATTTGAAAAAAAAATTGCAGTATGCAGTTTTCTCTACAGAATTATTTTCTTCCTACAGTTTAATGTGAAACATAATACACAAGCACATTTTATCCCTGGGTTCGCCGACCCCTTCGGTGGGACAACAACACCGGTAAATTAATATCTAAATGAAACAAATAACAACATAAAATAACCAAAGTCCACACAACATATATAAACCAATATCCAAATTGTCATGGGTCTACACAACCAATTACCAATGTATCTATACAACCAACAAACAAGTGTCACAAACAAATAAGTGTCACAAACAAATAAGTGTCACAAATAAATACAAAGAAAAACAAGTACTCAAACACTCAATACAAACAGTCCTAACTCGGACTACTGGGGATCTGGAGTAGGAGGGGGCGCACCGCGACGAAGGGCTAAGAAAAGCTCATAGTCCTCTTGTGAAATCGACACCGATGAAGGAGGTAGTGACGTTGGTGGGGTCAGTGTCGATGAAGAAGGTAGTGGCGTCGACGGAGTCGACGACGATGAAGGCGCACCCAGAGGACGATAACGCTCCAACGCTGCTAGTCGCTGGTGGTATGAATCTATGGAGATAACATTCTATCACTGCTATCAGCCATCGAATCCTATACCATTCTCAGCATCTCGCCCATGGTCATCTGTGATGACTGCAGATCCAATACGCTGCGCTCCATCGACGTTCTAAGATCGGTGACGCTCTGCTCTGTCCGCTCAGTCACATACCGGAGCTCTATAATGCTGCGGTCGAACGCATCCAATCGTGCTATAAGTGTAGGCTCATCCGACTGGTGCTGAGACTGGTCCTGAATCCGTCATAGCAGCTCATCCCAGAGAGACTCCATCATCTGGTGGACTCGTACAGACTCCTGGGACGGCTGTGGACCATGCACACTAGCAGGGGATGGCCTAGAGGACTGGCTCACAACTAGGACGCCAGAGGATCCTGTACCGTAGTACGTACCCCTACGAAGGCCACCAGCGACGGTCATCCACAGCTCGTCCGCCGATGGAGCTTAAGTGGACTGCGAGGAAGTACCGGCCTCTCCCGCAGTAGGTGCACTAGCAGTCGCCCGGTCCCGAAGCCTCTGATACTCAGCCTAGAAAGTATGGATAGTACTCTATGATTTCTAATTTTCAATTAATTACTTATTATTACTAACTACATGAATATTTATTTGCATGCATATTTACTAAGTTATATTAAAATTAACACGAAGTATTATAATTAACAAATAGTATTGTAATACTTACATAGGCAAGATCGGCCCTCTCGTCAATAAGGCCTTCGCCCTTCCGATCGATGGCCAGGAAGACGGTCACCATGTCGGCGTTACCGACCTTTCTTACTTGTAATTAAATATATTATTTTAGTAATAATTTATCGAATTTGTATTAAAATAATATTTCTGAAAGAAAAATACATACCAAACGACAAAAATGTTCCATTATCGGAATTGACCCACTGCACCACTTCGAGGCATGCTGCCTAGCCGCCTTGGCCTTCTTGGATTTTTCCTTATACCTTGGCTCGTTGAATCGAGCCTTCATCGCATCCTACTGATCAGGGGTGATCCAACTTTGGATCGGCTTTCCGGCACGATCATGAGCCTTCTGATCATTGATAGCATCGCGGATCAGCTAAGCAGCGACAGCAGGAAACATCCCCTCGATCAGCTCGGCCCGGTACGGTGGATAGAAAAACATATCCTAGAATAGTATACAAACCAAATATTTTTCAGTAATTTATAATATGCATAAATCAAATGATTCATGTTAAAAGAGAATCTATTTTAACCTTGAAGCGCGCAAACCAGTAGGCCTTCCTATTGTCCGTAGCATCCGAGTAGTTTATCCAAGGACTCCCATAATTTTGCCTCAGGAGCTGGCCTAGGCGTCTCTGTACCAACGGGGGACGATATCTATACAGACATATTATATTCATGAGAAAAGTTAATTTATGATAAACACAAAAAAAAATGATAAACCAAAATACTTACTTTGTACCGTCGGCCCAAATCTCCATCCTCGTCTCCTCCGGAGGTACGCAGGCATCATTTGCCTGATACTGGTCAGCCGTCGGCGTAGCCTCCTCCATCTGCTCATCTGCCTCCATCGTCGTATCAGCAGGAGGAATGCTACTCTCGGGAGCAGTCTCAGGCCTGAAACTACTCGTCCCAGGTGATATGCTACGTAGCATCGTGGCGGGCGGAGCTACTGTCCGATACATAGGAGAACTGGGCGACGAAGATCCAGAGTCGGTACCAGTCAGAGGTACCAAAGAAGAACCCCGTCCTCTAGTAGTACCACCAGTAGGTACCGAAGGAGTACCCTGTCCTCTGCCAGTATCAGTACCCCGTGCCCCATGTCAGGAAATACGGAACGATTCGCAACGACCTATCATGCCTGATAACAACATATGATGAGATACAACAAATAATAGTGACTATAAATATGAAAGTGCAACAAAGATAAGATAATAACCAAGCCAACATATGATGATACATTTTACAAGAAACATCTAAGTCCAGATAGTATATTTTACAAGAAACATCTAAGTTCATATAGTACATTCTATAAGAAACATCTAAGTCCAGATAGTACATTCAGATAATAACCAAGACTAGATAATAACCAACTCTACATAATAAGAAAATGAAAGTATGTCTCTCTCAATCATCTTCAAAATAACTATTTTGTTCGGCTTCCTCGACCTCATCTTCCTCCTCATCTTTACTTTTATCTTCGCCTTCGTCGGCTTCGTCTTCCTCTTCAGATAATTCTACATCTTCTACATTATGTGTCGTGTAATGCATAACTTCCATGGAGTCCACATCAACAATATTGGTTACAAGAGGTAGCTCGTCCTCCTAAGGATCAGAAGGTCATTGTTAGCACCAATACCCGATTCTTAGAGGAAGACTATGTGATGAACCATAAACCCACAAGTAGAGTTGTTCTAGAAGAACTAAGAGGTGAGACACCAAGTACTTCAGTACCAACAGTACAAGAGGATGAACCACAAATAACTGCACAACGTGTCATAAATGTTACACCACAACCGATAGTGCCTCGTCGTAGTGGGAGGGTTGTGATACAACCTGATAGATATATGTTCTTGGGAGAGTCGTCAGACTTCGTCCCTAAGGAACAAGATTATGATCCCTGTACCTACAATAAAGCACTCCAAGATAAAGATGCAGAGTCTTGGCAAAAAGTAATGATATCTGAAATAGAATCTATGGATTCTAATCAGGTCTGAGAGTTTGTAGAACCATCCGTTGGTGTAAAAGCCATTGGATGCAAGTGGGTCTATAAGAGAAAAAGTGGATCAGACGGTAAGGTTGAAACCTGTAAAGCTCGGCTTGTAGCAAAAAGTTTTACTCAAAGAGAGTGTATCGATTATGAGGAAACATTTTCTCCAGTAGCCATGCTTAAGTCTATTCGGATTCTTTTATCTATTGCATCTCATCTCGATTATGAGATTTGACAAATGGATGTCAAGACAGCTTTCCTTAATGGAATTCTTGAGAAAGACATCTATATGAAGCAACCAGACGGGTACATTGAAAAGGGCCAAGAGCATCTTGTTTGTAAGCTCAAGAAGTCCATTTATGGACTTAAGCAAGCTTCCAGATCTTGGAACATATATTTTGATCAGGTGATAAAATCCTATAGTTTTGATCATTGTCAGGATGAATCATGTGTATACAGAAAGTGTGACGGAAACGTGGTGGTATTTCTAGTAATTTATGTGGATGACATCTTGCTCATTGAAAATAATGTGAAGGTGTTATCTGATGTAAGGGTATGGTTATCCAAACAATTTGATATGAAGGACTTGGAAGAAGTAGGTCACATCCTTGGGATCAAAGTTCTACGAGATCGCAAGAAAAGGATGTTGGGCTTATCCCGAGCTTCCTATATCGATATTGTACTAACTCGCTTTAGTATACAAAATTCTAAGAAAGGTTTCTTACCTTTTAGACATGGAATTGCTTTATCAAAGGAACAGTATCCGATGACACCTAAAGAGATAGAGAATATAAAGGCAGTTTCTTATGCTTCAGTAGTAGGAAGCTTAATGTATGCAATGCTATGTATGAGACCAGACATCTGCTTTGCCGTAGACATGGTCAATAGATATCAGTCTAACCCAGGACAAGAGCACTGGACTGCCGTAAAGCATATTTTGAAGTACCAAAAAAGGACTAAAAAGTATATGCTAGTTTACCAGGCAGATAGTTTAGTTCCCTTGGGGTATACAGACTCAGATTTTCAGTCAGATAGAGATTCCAGAAAATCTACCTCAAGTTATGTGTTTACTTTGGGAGGTTGAGCCATTGTGTGGAGGAGTAACAAGAAAAAATGTATTGCTGATTCCACCATGGAAGTCGAGTATGTGGCAGCCTCTGAGGCAGCCAAAGAAGCGATTTGGCTCAGAAACTTTCTGTTGGACTTGGATGTGGTACCTAGTTTGCCTAAGTCTATTACACTTTATTATGATAATAGTGGTGCAGTTGCAAACTCAAAGGAACCACGAGCCCATAAGACAGGTAAACACATTGAGCACAAGTACCACCTAATACGAGATTTCATAAAAAAAAGAAAAGTTGATATGATCAAGATAGCATCAGCCGACAACCTAGCTGATCCCTTTACAAAGATCTTACCAGCTAAAGCTTTTGATAGTCATGTTGAGGGAATGGGAGTCAGATGTGTAGCAGCATGGCTTTAAGTATAAGTGGGAGATTTGTAACAGTATACTGAAAAGCAAGGGTTTGAGTATAAGTGGGAGATTGTTAGGGTTATATACTAAAAGCATCACTTTTGTAGTAACCTTATTTCCTTAAATTTTGAATGAGAATCATATGGACAAATGTTTACATATTGTATTTGTTGCAAGTGTTAATGCAAATGTCTGATATTCTATATTGTAGATAATATGGTTTGTGATGTCACACAGAAGATCATATTATCAGTTTTTTATGGAGTATATAAATAGTTCACAACCTAGATGGACTTTGACAATCTATTGGAAAGGTTGTAGTATAATCTGGTATTAGTCTATCTTGACTATAGGTTTACACTAGTATACTTTGTGTGTATTGAACAGGACCACTTGAGGTTATTCTCTTTGTACTGACTGCATAAGAGAACAAACACCTCTGTTATTATGGATGCTTGTGCTCTTAATCCGGATATAATAACAGACATATATATGCAATGTGCATTACTTTGACTCATGAAAGAGTGAGATTTATTATGGATCAACAACCTCTATGAATTGGGTAATAACATTGTATGTATGATGGGTTGTTGATTATAAATGGAATCTATGTCCCGATACATCGGGTTGATGATGTCCCCTTAAGGAGCTCATAAGGATTGTCATGTAAACCCTGCAGGTGGATTATATCTGACATGACAAATAAAGTTGAGCGGTACTACTTAAGGATAAAAGATGTCGAATCAATATAGTTGTCACTAACTTAATTTGATCGATGTACATATGATATCTTAACATGGGGAGCCAAACGAGCATATAATAAAAGGAGCCCACAAACATAATTTGGGATTAGGGAGGTAGTGCAATAATAGCTCATTAGTGGACCGAGCTATTGTTAATGGGCATGGATTATGTGTTCGGGCTGAACACGGGATATCCAGATCCGTTAAGAGGCCTAACCCTAATTTTTTTCTCATGGTCTCTGTCGTAGCCTATATATATCCTCTATTCTCTGGCCGCCAAATTACTGATCAAAAATCTGAAGCTTTTTCTAAATTCGTGATTCACATGAGGAGAGAAAAAGAAGGCTGTCAATGAGAAGAAAAGGTTGGAAGATCGTCGTCCACACGACGTCCAACTCGAGGAATGAATACGTACAGAAGATCTTGGGGTCGTCCTATCGAGATTGTCAGGAATTACTTATCTTCTTTCCGTCGCAGGTATAATTCATGAACCCTAGTTTCCGCCTATGAAGGGTTAGAACACGTATTAAATCTGTTTAACTTTCTATCGATCAATACGCATACCAAAGTAAGGGTCCTGGGAATCCCCAGTTCCATCAGTTTTATGATAGTTTTATTGAAGGCTTCTGCTAGCCCATTAGTCGCTGGATTGTAGGCAGTAGAGGCTACGTTCTGGATTCGGTTCCTATCGCAGAACCGATAGAATGCATGGCTTATGATCCGTCGCTATGTTTTCGACAACCTAGCGACAGATGAGCGACCTTTTCTCTCCCTTAAAATAAAATAAAAATGTATCGGCTTGTCATCGGTATTCAGTCGGTCATTTGCCGCAAATCCGTCGTTAACGCCGACGGAAATTATCTATCGCTAATGTGACGTCGCTAATTTACTGTATTTTGGTAGTGTCATGGATGATCCTGCGAGGTAGGCCGAAGCGGTAGATAACGTGATATTTGATAAAACTTATCACGTTTGATGTCTTCACTTCGGTGAGTGGTATAGCTTCCGTCCATTTGGAGAAGTAGTTGGTTATGGCTAGGATGAACCGATGTCCTCTGGAAGACGACGGGCTAATTGGTCCTATGAAGTCCATGCCCCATGCTTCAAATAGCTAATATGTGCTGTCGGGTGTAGGAACTCCAAAGTTTGATGAATAAAATCGGCATGAAGCTGACAAGCCCTACACTTTTTTGCATATTCAACGGCATCTGCTATCATTGTAGGCCAATAATAACCCATTCATTTGAGGCGATCTTGTAATTTGGGGAATGGTTGATGTGCACAACAAACTCCATCGTGAGCCTCCCGGAGTGCATGTTTGGCTTCTGTGTCTGATAGACATCGTAACAGTAGTCCGTCGTAAGAGCGTCGGTACAGCATCTTGGTAGCTGTGTTATAGTAAAATCTGAAGGATCGTCTTTGGATAGACACTGCTTCCTTCGGGTCCTCGGGAAGGATTCCATAGATGGCGTAGTCTACGAAAGGAAATCTCCAGTCTTTAATATAGACGTTTGTTTCCGTTGTATAACTGTGATGAATATGCAAGATATTTTTCACACAGAATAGTTCTCGACCAGACACTGTGATCGACTGCTAAGTATTGGTAGGGACGGTCAAGGAAGTAACGAGACCGGCTAGAGCATCTGCTTCTATATTCTGTAGCCGAGGCACGTGCTCGATGAAGAATCCAACGAAAGTGGATGCCAACTCGATTGTTGCTCTGTGATAGGGGATGAGATTTTTGTGACGAACTTCATAATCCCCTCGGACCTGACTAATTATTAGCTTGGAATCACCGTAGGCTTCAAGATAGTCAACTCCCAATTGTTTTGCCAGTTGCAGACCGATTAATAGGGCATTATATTCGGCCATATTATTGGTGCATGGTTCCATGAGAGAATATGCACGATGAATAACCAGATGATCATGTGACAAGAGCACGATGCCAACTCCGGCCACAATATTTTCTTGGATTTTATCGTAGAGTTTAGAAGATTCTGGCACCGGATGGGCTGCCAGGAAATCAGATAATGCTTGGCCTTTTACTGTCTTTTGAGGAACGAAGAGCATATCTTACAGAGTCAACAGCATTGCCCATGTAGCTAAATGAAAATTGAGAGAACCCGATTTAGTCATGAGTATT
Source organism: Iris pallida (assembly GCA_029216955.1). Classification (NCBI taxonomy): domain Eukaryota; kingdom Viridiplantae; phylum Streptophyta; class Magnoliopsida; order Asparagales; family Iridaceae; genus Iris; species Iris pallida. Next base: position 12,890,158 of record JANAVB010013597.1, read on the forward strand.
CTGAGAGGATTGACTTTGGATATGATGTGGATAGTCTGTCCAGACACATAGTGGTGTATCTTCTGGATGGCAAATACCAGTGTAAGGCATTCCTTCTCCACTGGTGTGTATCTGTGTTCGACACCCACCATTGTGCGGCTGAGGTAGTAGATTGTCTGTTCATGGCCGCCTTCATTCTTTTGAGCTAATAGGGCGCCATGAGAATGGTCCATAGCGCGGACATATAGTAAAAAAGGTTTTTCCATTATTGGAGCTACCAATACTAGAGGGCTTGTGAGATACGCCTTGATTTCGTCGAATGTGCGTTGACGTTGTTCAGTCCAGACGAAAGATATGCCTTTCTTCATGAGATGAGTGAATGGTTGACACCTTTCAGAAAGGTTCGAAATGAATTGTCTGATGTAGGCAAGCCTTCCTTGTAGTCCGCGTAACTCTTTGAGGTTTCTAGGAGGATGCATATCGAGGATAGCCTTCACTTTCTCCGGGTCAAGATGTATACCCTTTGAAGTAATGACGAAACCAAGGAACTTGCCACTAGAGACTCCCAGAAAAGACTTGGTTGGATTCATCTTGAGTTGGTGTGCACGCATTAGTTCGAACACCGTTCTCAAGTCTTGAAGGTGGTTGCCCTTGAGACGACTTTTAACTGCAATATCGTCTACATAGCACTCCATAGTTTTGTACAAATGATCGCAAAAAATTGTGTTCATGGCTCGCTGGTATATCGCCCTTGCATTCTTTAATCCGAAGGGATCACCGTATAGTAGTATACCCCCAACGGTGTTCGAAACGATGTGTGCTTCTCGTCGTCGGGGAATATCTTGATCTAGTTGTAGCCTGAGAACTCATCCATGAAGGACATCTGCTCGAAGTCGCAAGTACTGTCGATCATTACGTCGGTGATCGGTAAAGAAAACTCGTCCTTCGGGCATGCAGAGTTTAAATCACGGTAATCGATACAGACTCGAACTTTACCGTTCTTTTTTATGACAGGAACGTTGTTGGCAACCCAGTCAGGTATTGTTCTTCGCGAATGAACCCACTGGCAATGAGCTTCTTGACTTCATTCTCGATGGCCTCCATGACATCTGGTCGAAATCGTCGTTGTTGTTGCTTCACTGGCTTAGCTTTTGTCACTCCCCGATCCTGATATATGCATTCTTTCATGAAATCTGTACATGGTATCCCGTATTTAGCACGTGCATAATTTTATTTATTATTATTTAATAGTTAGAGCATGTTTAGAGATTAGGGTTTTCTTAAGCCAACCCAACCCCTATTTATATTCTCTTCCTCACTCTCTCTCCTCATTCACTCTTCCATTTATTTCCCTCAACCACTACCCTTAGGCAAGTACAACTTGCTCAAAAGTGTTGGCCCATTCCATGGTCACACCCGATTTTGATAATCAACATGCACTTAAGTCAATACACAAAATATACAAACTACTGCTAATCATTTCAGGGTATATGAAATCAATATCAACGGGCGTTGTACTGCATCAACAAGCATAGATATCATCCATCTGAAGATGAATTTCAATAGGATTTAGTTTGAGTCATTTTACATTTTATTCTGTATTTTATTTTTATTGAGTCTAGGACTTATATTGTAAAATCGACTAGGTAATACTGGCTTAGGTTTATCCCAATCCATATTCCTAAACAGCCTACCCATTTCCATTTTATCCTTATAAAATGTCCAAGATTATTTTTTACAAACTGTTTTTGACAAATATTTTAAAATTTCCCATGACAGAACTCACAACCGAATTCGGCCCGAGTTTGGTCCGAACTCTGCCCGAGTTCGGTCAGTTTGAATTCAAATATCAGTTGCCTCTAAATCTGCATGCAATGATTATATGTAAAATATTTGCATCAGAAATCTGCCAGAACTCTGCCCGAGTTCGGTCCCAGAGAACACATATAAAAAGAAGAGAGTTTTTTATTTAAAATCACTCAATTCATTCTTCATCTTCTCTTCTCTACTCACCAAGTATTTTCAAACGTTCTAAAGCTTTCAAATCACACCTATACATCTCTTAGCCAAAAGCCAGTAATATCTACATTGATTTAGAGTCTTTTGGTGTCCAAGAGTTGTAAAGAGGTCGTTCCAAGTTCAGCAACTATCCTTGCTGTGGAGCCGGTCATGCGCTCGTCATCAAGCACGGCGTTGTAAAGTTGGTCGTACACTTGTCACCAAGCACGGTATTGTAAGAGACTGCAAGCTCTCATTTAGCTTGTGCCATAGTGGATTAACATCAAGCAAGAGTACTCGAGACTGGATTAGTCCTCTCAGAGGGATACCAGTATACATCGTTGTGTCACTGAGTTTGATCTCTCTATCTCTTGCTACATTTATTACTGTTTCTTATTTATTGCTATAGTTATAACTTTAATTTTTGAATTGGTGATTATTTTCTACTGTACATACACACACTCTATTCACCCCCCTCTAGAGGTGCTCAACGGTCCTACAATTGGTATCAGCGCAGGTTATATTCTAATATAACAAACCTCAAAGAGTATATATGGCAGCCATGAAATCAATATTCAACGGTGAAGGACAATCCACAAATAGACCCCCCCCCCCTTATTTGATGGAACAAATTATACCTATTGGAAAACACGAATGACTTTCTTCTTAAAGTCTCTTGACTTTGATCTTTGGTCTATAGTCATTGATGGTTATAAGAAACCAGCACCCACAGTGGTTGAAGGCCAGCTTGTAGACAAGCCTCATGACAAATACACTGAAGCTGAAAAAGCTAAGGCTATTCTAGATGCTCGTGCCATCAATACACTATTCTGTGCAATTGATAAAATGGAGTTCAACAGAGTATCAACCTGTAAAACGTCTCACGAAATTTGGAAAATTCTTGAGGTAACTCATGAAGGTACTTCCCAAGTGAAGGAATCCAAAATTAGTAGACTAACACAGGAATATGAATCTTTCAAGATGAAACCCGGTGAGTCAATTACACAGATGTTCACACGTTTTATTGATATAACTAATCATTTGCAATCTCTTGGTAACGATTACAGCAATCATGAGAAGATCAGAAAAGTGCTGCGGGCTCTAACCAAGAACTGGAATACAAAAGCACAACAATCATTGAAGGAAATGATCTCACCACTATGTCCTTTGAAACACTGATGGACAAGCTCATGACCCATGAACTTGATTTGCAAGAATATGAAGAAGCAACTCCAAAAGAAAAATCGATTGGCTTCAAAGCTCAAGCAAGGAAATCAACATACAATGATTCTGATGAAGAATCATCAAGTGGTGATGAACAAGCTCTACTTGTGAAGAACTTCAGGAAATTCCTAAAGTTTGAGAAATCAAACAGAAGGAAGAGAGATATCCAAGAAAGCAATGAAGATGAAACCATTTGCTTTGGATGCAAGAAGACAGGGCACATGAAGAAGGACGGTCCAACTTCAAAGAAAGCAGTCTATATGACAGATCAAGATCAAGCAGAAAAGCAACAACCAGTCGAAAGTATGCCAACACAAGCATCTGGCATGAAAGTGATGACAGTGATACAGAGGAAGAAGACAGACCCTGTGGAAATGCCAATGTCTGTCTTATGGCATTTGATAAGGTATCCTTAAACCCTCTATATGATGATTTTACTTTCGATGAATTAGAAAATGTCTTTAGCGAATTACTTGAAGATCACAAAACTGTGCTTGACAAGTATAAGCAATCTCGAAAAGAGATTAAGACATACACAACCGAGATTGCTAGACTGTCCAATCTTATTGAAGATATTAAAGAGACGTCTACTACCGTTAACACGGAAGAGATAGCCAAACTCAAGGTAGACTATCATGAGGCTATCCTCAAGATTGAAAAAAAAAGATTATGTCGAGATGCAAACATAGAGAAGAAGAAGCACTTAGTTACAGAACAAAGACTCTCAAATATGACTGCTAGACATGAAGAGTTTGTTACGATTTCTAAAAAGTTAGAAATCAAGTTAGGCAAACAGGCAATACCTGTGACACAGCCTAAGTTTAGTCCTAATGCTAAGCATACACCTAAGAGGACTAAAAATAAGAAAGCACAGAAGAAATACGACTATCATCATGCTTTCACTTATAGGTTCTCCAAGAAACCAAACAAGCATGTAAACACAGTTTTAACCACATCTGGTTCTAAACTAACTTGCACTTATTGTGGTACACACAGACACATATCACAGTATTGCTTGGCAAGGAAACTTGTTGACAATCACACTTTATTCTGGAGACCTAAAACTAATCAGAATGGACCCTTCAGTAAATAGGTACCAAAGGATTCATCTACTTGCCTTGTAGGTGGACCCTCAACCCTCTCATGCTAAAAGTAAATGGATCCTCGATAGCGGATGTTCGCGACACATGACTGGTGATGCATCTTTGTTCAGTACGCTATCGATGAAGAAAGAAGGATACGTCTGTAGGACCGTTGAGCACCTCTAGAGGGGGATGAATAGAGTGTGTGTGTGCAGCAAAAATAATTACCAATTAAAACTTAAGAATAAATATGGCAGTAAATAAGAGACAGTAAATAAATACAACAAGAGATAGAGAAATCAAACTCAGTGACACAGTGATGTATACTGGTATCCCTCTGAGAGGACTAATCCAGTCTCGAGTACTCTTGCTCGATGTTAATCCACTATGGCACAAGCTAAATGAGAGCTTGCAGTCCCTTACAACACCGTGCTTGGTGACAAGTGCACGACCAACTTCACAACACCGTGCTTGGTGACGAGCGCACGATCGGCTCCACAACAAGAATAGTTGCTGAACTTGGAACGACCTCTTTACAACTCTTGGACACCAAAAGACTCTAAATCCACGTAGATATTACTGGCTTTTGGCTAAGAGATGTATAGGTGTGATTTGAAAGCTTTAGAATGTTTAAAAACACTTGGTGAGTAGAGAAGAGAAGATGAAGAATGAATGAGTAATTTGAAATGAAAAACTCTCTTCTTTTTATAGGTGTTTTCTGGGACCGAACTCGGGCAGAGTTCTCGCAGATTTCTGATACAAATATTTCGTATAGAGACGTTGCACGCAGATTTGGAGGCAACTGACATTTGAATTCAAAGTAACCGAACTCAGGCAGAGTTCGGACCGAACTCGGGTTTTGAGTTCTATCATGGGAAATTTTGAAATATTTGTCAAAAACTGTTTGTAAAAATAATCTTGGACATTTTGTAAAGATAAAATGGAAATAGGTAGGCTGTTTAGAAATTTTGGACTAGGATAAACCTAAGCCAGTATTACCTAGTCGATTTTACAATTTAAGTCCTAGACTCAATAAAAATAAAATACAGAATAAAATGTAAAATGACTCAAACTAAATTCCATTGAAATTCATCTTCAGATTGATAATATCTATGCTTGATGATGCAATACAATGCCAGTTGATATTAATTTTATATACCCTGAAACGATTAGCAGCAGTTTGTATATTTTGTGTATTGACTTAAGTGCATATCGATTATCAAAATCGGGTGTGACCATGGAATGGGCCAACAACGTCTCCTTCAGAAATAATTTGAGAGGTAATATTATTGGTAATGGTACTGTAGGTATTTCTCCTTATCCAGTAATAAAGGATGTTTGTCTAGTAACAGAATTGAAGCATAACCTACTAAGCATAAGTCATTTGGCTGATAATGGTTATGGTATCAATTTTGTGAAAGATAAATGTACCATATATGATATGTCATCTGGTGATCCCGTATATAAAGGGATTAGAGTTGACAACATTTATGTTTTCTTTTTGGAGAGTACTAATAATGCAAGTAGATGCCTAGTAGCTAATCTAGATGAAAGCTGGCTATGGCACATGAGACTAGGACATGTAAATATGGATACTATCTCACGCCTCAGTACTAAAAAGTTGGTAAAAGGACTCCCCGAGATTCCATTCAAGAGAGATATGGTATATGCTGACTATGAAAAGAACAAAGCACATAGCTCTATATTTAAATCCATCAACGCTGTAAGTACTTCTAGACATTTGCAGTTGATTCATATAGATTTATTTGGTCCTAGTAGAGCCGCTAGTCTTGGCCGTAAGTGTAAGAGCGTAAAAAAAGTGCTTCATAGACTGAGTCAAAGAGATAGAGCTTTACACTCAAATGAGCTGTTTTATGCCAACTACTTTACGCTAGGGACACACCAACTACTTTACGCCAGGGACAGGCCAACTATTTTACGCCAGAGACAGGTTGTCAAATCATGCATTAATATAAAGTGATAATGGGTCTGACATAAAGATCTATTGACAGCGTATAACACAGAATTCGAAGGGATTTGTTTTACACAGAAACCAATATTGTCGTTTAGTATGTAGACTGAGCTATTTTATGCTCATAAGATGGCTTCTTTTATGCATGAATACTACATGAGCTTTTTACGCTCAAAGTTAACGTGTCCATAAAGTTTATTTGGGCTACTTCTTACGCTCAAGGTTTTTTATCAACCACTTTATGCGAGAAGTCTATTTTAGGGCTATTTTACGCCTAGTCTACTACTTTACGCTCAGAGTATATTTGGGTTGTTTTTTTACGTCCTATCCTTCCTGACTACTTTGGAACGTGGTTTGCCTACAAGGCTTTCATGCCACACATCTCGAGAAACGTGTGTACGTGCAACCTATTCTTATTGAAATAATGGGACACGTGTCAACATGTGTAGAGGATGACTTCTGTTATGGGTGGCAGTTACTAGCGTAAAGACAGGACTTTGCTGAGTTTTACGCACAAAAAGCTAAGTCTATAAATAGACTTATTTTTTTCATAGAGGTGGAGGAGAGACATGGGAGAATACATAAAGATCAGAGCCCAGAGACTTTGATTTTCCAGAGCATTCTTCTTCAACCCTTCTTCCAGAACAGAGTGAAGCAAAGCAAAAAAGCATTCGACCTCGCCATCAGTGCCCAAGTGCGTCGATACCTTTCTGGTGACTTAGTTCTTCCAGTTGCTCATCTTCCAGCAGTGATCTTCATCATCATCGTATGGTCCAAGGAACAAAGTGATCGCCTTCAGATCAGACTTCCATAGCAATACTTTCCAGAACAATTTGTACTTTTTGTACTCTTTCAAGTTTTATTTTCAAAAGCCAATTTTTAGGCATTTTTGTTAAGTGAAACAAAATGGCGACTCTGCTGGGGGAGACCTTCTCCTCTAACGAGGAGGCAATTGCTCAATACGATGATGTGTCGATCGGATCGACAAAGAAGACTCTGGTTGTGCACTTCGACCAGACTGCCTACGAAGAAATGCTCCGGACTGGGGGTAGCACTCGCTGCTCCAAAGTTCAGAAATCACGGAAGGCACAAAAAGTTTGGGTTCCTAAATCCAAGGCATTCTCGGATCTCCCTACTGTCTCTGCAGGCAAAGGAATCCTTCCTACTCCTGTTGTAGAGGCTCCCATCTGTGATGAGGCAGTCTCTACTTCTGTGATACGCCATGCGCGTAAAAACAAATCTTCTATTTGTAATGTGGCAGACTCTCCAGTGTTATGCTATGAGCGTAAAAATCAGGTTTTACGCCCTGGGCGTAAAAATCAGGTTTTACACCCTGAGCGTAAAAACATGTCTCCCATCTGTGATGTGGCAGACTCCAATGCCTTACGATCTGAGCGTAAGAATAAGTCTCCCGTCTATGACGTGGTAGATATTCATGTTTTGCGCTCTACGTGTAAAGATAAATCTCCTGTCTGTGACAGTGTAGATAAAATTTATAATGATGCTTCTACATCTAAACTGAATGTACCTACATGCATGAAGCATAATAACATAGTTGGTAAAACTTCTGTTTTCAACCAATAACCTTCTTATACTGCTGTACGCAAGGTATCAAACCTATAAATTACACGCAATGAAGATGGAGTCCTTCGTGCTCAAAAATCTCAAGATTTACGCACGCAACTCCAAGCACGTAAAAATATACAGTTTAGTTATGCGAATGCAGCCAGTAATCTTCTTTATACACAAGGGACTAAACGTTTTGCTACCCCAAATGTAATAAAGAAGACTACTCCCTCTACTCCTTCTGATTTACGTGAATTGCTAATACAAAAGCGTAAAAATAGACAATCTCCCATGACACTCCCCCAAGAAAATTACCATTGTGAGTGTCACCAGCTTGTAATTAAATGTTGTTGTTCGGTTTCTAAACGATCAGTTTTTGACCGATTAAGTTTTAATACGCCTCAACAACAAGATGATGACCAAGAACATGAGTTGTCATATGCGTCAGTCAACATGGCATCTCATACCAACAGAGGACGACATCCTAGACGGAACACATCCCAAACTCCAGGTCAACAATAATTCAATAGACTTCTTGATTCCTTTGAAGGAGTATATCAGAATACTCGATCAAGAAGACAAAGACAATTGCAGAGTTCTGATTCAGAAGCTGGGGGTACTTAATCTGTTGAATCCGAAACTGATATTGTCGATTCATATCTCTATACTAATTCCTCTGTATCTTCAGGAGAGGTTGAATCCTACGCTATTGGAGATGAACCAGAGACGTCATCTGCTAATACAGAACAACATCTCACTGCCGTTGAGCAATCACTGAAAGACATGCTTACCAAGATGCAAAGCATGCACCAGATAATAACGGCTCAGCAAACTGCTCTACCGGCAATAGTAACACCGGTGCAGGTAGCAGCACAAACTCAAGATAGTCAAGGAGTTGATATACCTTTGAATATTCAAGAACCTGTTGTTAACCAAAATTTTGCATCTCCAGATCCCATCATTTCAGAAGATGTACCATCTCCGGTGGGGGTTACGGTACATCCAACAACCATTCAATCAAATGTGCTTCCTCAAACCAGTGAAGCCATTCAAGCAGTGCGTGAGCTCAAAGCACAGTTTGAAGTTTTGAAGCAAAAGGATCAACTCTAGAGATTAGTGATTAAGCAACCTTTATCCTTCTCATTGGAATGATGTACCCTTTCCACCAAAATTCAAGCCACAATCAATGGTATTGTTTGATGGAAAGGCTTCTCCTAGTCAGTATATCAATTACTTTGATATTATGACTGTACATCTGCAAAAAAATGATGCTCGTCTCACTCGAGTGTTTATTGGGTGCTTGACGGGTTCAGCTTACGACTGGTATCGTAGTTTACCCGACAATTGCATTTCGTCTTTTGACGAATTTAAGGCAATATTTCTCTCCCGCTTCTATGAAGGAGGTATGGACATGAACATGTCCTCTTTAATAGAAATCAAACAAAAAGATAAAGAAGATTCTCGGATGTTCATTGAACATTTTTGACAGGCGACTCTAAAGATGCCTCCTGGTATGCCAGATTCAACGTTAATTGATACATGCAAGATGAATCTGCGACCATCCATTGATGTCTTCACGGATTCCCAATTCACAGATTGGGCTTCGTTTATTATAGCAGCAGTTTCTGCCGAGACCAATGGTATGTTGGCTCATAAACATGGGATGATTTTTGCCTCAGAGGATAAAGGAAAGAAAGGTAATCCTGGTAATAATTCTGGCAATCGTAATACAAAAGGAAAGGATACCCTTATGGTTAATCTTTCCAAAAACAAAACGACGCCGAATAATCAGGAGTCTTCTAAGCCAAAAGAAGAATATTCTTTTGACGAGAGTGATATCCCAGGGATATTCTAATGTCTGGTAAAGAGTGGCAAACTCCAGATCCAGAGCCAAAAAGGCCTAATAAGGTAAATCTGATTGACAATCCCAAATATTGTATCTATCACAGATACATAAATCATCCCACCAGGGCTTGTTATGTCCTAAAGAAGAAAATCCAAGAGCTGATTAATGCCAATGCCATCTCTTTAACTAACGATGAGCATACGGTCACAACCAATATGGTTTCTCTTCAATTCGGAGATTTTCCTTCTCAACAAGTACCAGATGGGATTATCCCAATTCCGAAGACAACGATGAAGATTGTGAATATCCCGCCTGCCAGGGAGGAAAATGAAGGATTGTTGTATCTCACATTAAAGAATGGTAAAATTATGTGGGTACATCCTGACTTAGTACCTGAAATGGAAGATGAAGGTAAAACTTCAAAATCCAAGAAAGGTAAGAAAGTCAAAACCTGCAACATGATTTCTCATGTTATCCCAGATCCTGATGATTTGGATCATCTATGGGATGGCATTCCTTTGGAAGATAGACTGAGAGGATTGAACATATGTCCTCCAAGTCTGGCTTCTCCTATCAAGCTCAAGCTTACTCATCAGCAGTGGCTAGCCATGAATAGTATTCCCTTATACAGGGTACAACAAGTCTTTGCTGCTTATGAAAAAGCTCCTATAGGGATTTTTTTCTCGTATCCCGAATCCTTCTCCTCCCGTAGTTATAGAGAACTCTATTCCTCATTCTTCTGTAATTACAGAGATCTTTTCTTCTTCTTCTGTTGAACCACTTGTTAAAAGTTCGCTGCCTACTTACTTGTACAGTCAGCAATCTGTCCTTCTCATGAAGAAGATGGATTATGATTTTCAAAAGACAGAAGGTTTGAATTATGATAAAGGAATACGACTTTCCTTAAAAATTCAAAGTCAAAAATCCACTGTTGGATTGGGTTCCGAGGTTCCTCATAACAATCCTCGTAAGAAGAAGGCGAAGGGAAGAAAAACTAAATCCTGCAATATGGTACTTCTTTCTTCTGAGTCTGAAGAAGAAACCTTTGCTGGTACAAGATCTGGGAAAGAGTACCACAAAGATTTTGAGGGATCCTCCAAAGAAGCAGAGAATGTTGAAACACCACCAACTCAATCGTCTCATGTTCCTGCTAAACCATCTGTGGTTGAAAAGGAGAAACAGAAAGCAGTACGCTTTGACGTCCCGTTGAAGTCTGCTTCCAGTCAGGGGGTGGTGATGAAACCCTATAAATTTGATATTCTAGCCCAGTTAGCTAATACTCCGGCTAGACTGTCTATCTTCGAGTTGCTTCGCCTTTCTAAAGAAAGTCGCAAAACCTTGAGTGAAGCTTTGCTGCAAGCTGATTCTTGCTTAGCTCAAATCAAGACTTATGATAATATACCAGTGTCATGCCCATAATGTCATAGTATGATGGAGGTAATTCTTAATATTATCTTCACGCAAGAAGATATGTTGTTAAAGCATAATAAGTATGACAGGCCTTTGTGCTACACTGGGTATATTGAATCCACTGAAGTTGACAGGATTTACATTGATCATGGGTCTTCTATTAGCATAATTTTTCAAAGTATGCTAAGACCGTTGAGGATTCCTACTAGTGACTTGACTTACACTAGTACCACAATAGTTGGTTTCAACTCTGGAAAGAGTAAACCACTGGGGAAAATTCGTCTGAAGATTCAGATTGGTGATCTTCGAACTATGGCAACATTCAATGTTATTAATTCAGACGTATCCTACAACATCCTTCTTGGAAGACCATAGTTACATGAGCATAACATCGTGCCTTCAACTCTCCACCAGTGCTTCAAGTACATGGATTCCCAAGGGGTTGTGAAGACTGAGTTTACTGATATCAATCCTTTCAAGGATGTCGAAGCCTATTTTTCTGATTCAATGCTCTACAAATAATAGCATGTGAAAGAGATATCAGACATAGCTGAAGATCTATCATCTGTCGAAGAACAGTCTATTAATGAAGATCCGCCAGAAGAGAAACCTTTAAAGATCAAAGTCAAAGGGCGAATCCAACCCCAACCTGTCAATAATCAACCTCTGATGATCAAGGTCAAAGGAAGAACTCAAGCTTCATCCGAGGAATCAGTGAATGTTCCTGCTAAGAGCCAAGTTCAACCTCTTATGATCAAGGTTAAAGGGCATACTTCTCATACGAATGATCCAGAACAACCATTGATCGTCAATCTTGGCAAGTCTACGAAGAAGACGGATGATGGTCCATTAGTGATTAATCCAAAGCGTAGCAGTCAAATTATAAATGATGTAAATATTGATCATCATGTACTTTCTGATATCAATGAAGATTTTTTTTTGAGTATATGGCTGTCAAATTTGTTGAAAGAATGACTTTATCTTCTGATGATCAAAGTCATCAGTATAAAGATGACATAGACACAGAGAAAACCTTATACATTGACCATAAAGAAAATTCCTTTCCTCCTCATGTCGATGTTGGACCTTATGCTCAAAGGTTCCTAACATCTTCTCCCTATCTTCTTCCTGTAGTCGCTTCATCGTAAGCTTGTGTAACTTATAGACGTCACGAAGAATCTTATTTCGTGATTCCGTCTGATAAAAAAACAAGCATCAAATTGTGTTTGGCCTGGCTAGAAATATTCCTGTTGTTCAAACGGATGATCTTAGAGATAAAGATAAAGGAAGAATCCGAATTGACAAATACAGTCAACAATCTCTCAAGATTATCCAGAATATGGGATATGATTTGATGACTATACAAGGTCTTAATCAAGGCAAGGGTAGACGATTACCATTATGTGGTGATCCGTTTTACCAGAAAACTCGTCATGGGTTAGGATATGATCCGTCCTACATGTTTAATGACGGTATACAAGAAGAATTCTCCTCTAGCTCTTTACAATCATCAGATTTGGAAAAAATCTAATTCATCGAAGCTGATACGTCTCACTCCTCATATGTTAGAGGAGGTTATTATGATGAATCTGAGCAAATATTCTTTGTCAACATGGTTCAAACTGATGGTAAATCTGAACCATTTGAGAATGATCCTTGGGATCAACAGATGGACACTAAATGGGAACTTCGTTTTGAACAGCGACAGCCACCTACAGAGGATGAGATTGTCCAGATTGATGTTGGAGATGGAGCTACGTCCAAACCAATATTCATCAGTAAAAACCTTTCTGAGGATGAAAAGGAAGAGTTGATAAAACTGATCAAAGAATATATTGATATCTTTGCATGGAGTTATGAGGATATGTCGGGTCTTGATCCTAAAGTTGCTACTCATAAACTCAATATTCTAACTAATGCCAAGCCTGTAAAACAACAGCAACGACATTTTTGACCAGATATGATGGATACAATTGAAGCGGAAGTCAAAAAGCTGATCACATGTGGCTTTGTTTGTAAAGAACAACACCCGGACTGGGTGGCCAATATTGTTCCTGTTATGAAGAAGAACGAAAAAGTCCGAGTTTGTATAAATTTTTGAGATCTTAATGCAGCTTGTCCAAAGGATGAATTTCCACTTCTGATTACCGATGTCATGATAGACAATACATGCGGTTTTGAACGCATGTCTTTCATGGATGGATTCTCAGGATACAATCAAATTAAGATGCATCCAGAAGATGAGAAGCATACTGCTTTTCTTATACCCCTTGGGGTTTACTACTATACGATTATGCCGTTTGGTCTTAAAAATGCCGGTGCCACGTATCAACGGGCTATGAGCAACATCTTTCAAGAATATCTATGGAAGACAGTTGAATGTTACGTAGATGACATTGCTGTTAAGAGTCGATCAAAAGATGATCACATTCAAGACTTGAAGACAGTATTTGAATTGATGCGTCGTTATCAATTGAAAATAAACCCTACTAAGTCTTTTTTAGGGGTTTCAAGTGGCAAGTTTTTGGGATTTGTCATCACTTCTCAGGGTATTCATGTTGATCCTTATAAGGTTAAAGTAATTCTTGAAATACGTCCTCCTCGTAATCTGAAAGAACTCTATGGCTTTCAGGGTCGCATTGCTTATATCAGGAGATTTATATCTAATCTCTCTGGGAGATGTCAACCTTTCTTCCGTCTATTAAAGAAGGATGTATCATTTGTTTGGGATGAAGCGTGTCAGAAAGCCTTCAATGACATCAAGCAATACCTTACAAATCCACCTATTCTGGTACCTCTAGTAGTAGAAAGACCATTTTTGCTATATGTTCGAGCCTTGGATCATTTACTTGGTGCTCTTCTTGCACAAAAAAGTAATATGGGGCATGAACAAGAAATTTATTATCTTAGCCGAATGATGGTCGGAGCTGAACATAGGTATACTCATGTAGAAAATGAATGTCTGGCCTTGGTTTTTGCTGTCCAAAAGACAAGACATTATGTGACAGGACAGACTATTCATGTCATCTCCAGAATAAATTCCATTCGGGTGTTAATAAGAAAAACAAGCATTCTTAACTCCAGATTAGCTACCTGGGCGATGTTACTCACTCCTTATGACATGGTTTATGTACCTCAAAAATCAGTGAAAGGTCAAGCATTAGCTGGTTTCTTAGCTGCTCACCCTATACCTGAAACATCGAAGTTATATGAGGACATTCCAGATTAAGTCGTGGATTGCAACATGACTTTGAAGGATGACATCTGGCAATTATATTTTGATGGAGCATCACGGGTTGGACCTAAAGGTAATATTGTCTCTAGGGTAGGAATCATCTTGGTTTCTCCTGATAAAATGGTCATATACCGTGCCTATTCTCTCAATGAGCCATGCTCCAACAATGTAGTAGAATATAATGCTCTATTGATTGGTCTCCAAGTAGAAAAAAATTGGATATTAAATCCCTAGAAGCTTATGGAGATTCTCAACTGATTGTTAATCAAGTTAGAGGGACTTGTGAAGTCAGAAATCCTGATCTCATCCCTTATCATCAAGTGGTAATCGAGTTGGTCCTTTTATTCAAAGGATTCTTCATCGAATTCGTACCACGTTCTCAGAATATGGAAGCTGATGCTCTTGCTAGCTTAGCTGCAGACTTGGCTGTTCCAATTCGAAGACAAAATACAATTACTTTGTTGGACCGAGACTTATTCTGTGTCAAGAATAATCTGTATATTGAACAGAGTTATATTACAGAGTCAAGTTCCCAACAGAGGGATTGGAGAAGTCCATTCATTGATTATGTGGTTCATGAGATTTTACCTGAAGATCCAAAAGAAGCTGCATCAATTAAGAGACGATCATTTCGATTATATTATGATTCGTCTTTACATATGCTATACCATCGTTCATATGACGGACTTTTGTTGTGCTGTCTCTCCGAGAGTGAAGCCAAGCAGACACTCTGTGAGGCTCATGATGGTGTATGTGGTGCTCATCAACCAGGTCCGAAGTTACAAGATCGTATTCGAAGAATGGGGTATTATTGGCCTTCTATGATAGCAGATGCTGTAGACTATGCCATAAGGTGTAAAGCATGTCAGATTCATGCTGATTTTATTCATAAATCGTCTGAATTCCTATATCCTACAGCAGCCTCTTGGCCCTTTGAAGCTTGGGGTATGGATATTATTGGTTCGATTAACCCTCATTATGTTAAAGGACATCGGTTTATATTAGCTATAACCGATTACTTTTCTAAGTGGGCAGAAGCGGTTCCCCTTACTGAAGTAAAAACATCTAATGTGATCAGCTTCATTAAACACCATGTCATTTATCGCTTCGGGATTCCTCGACGAATAATTCAAGATAATGGACCATAATTTGCCAGTCAGGCATTTTATCGGTACTGTGATAAGAATCTGTGATGCATGTTATTCGTATTACGTATTCTGGAATACGTGTACGTATTTATTCTTGTATTGCATGATTTTTTTGTATGATTTCCTTCCTGGCTTGGTTTATTCTTAGTTCGGGTTGGCTTGGTTCGGTTTGGGATTGTCATTGGTTCATCATGGACCAAGGGGTGAACCCCCTACCTACCACCACCACTACCATTTATTAACCCATTCTTATTTTTCTCTCTTCATTAACCTCTTCTTCCATTTACTTCTTCACCTACTAGAGAGGGAAAGAGAGAGAGGTCTAGGCAAGTGCAACTTGCTTCATGGAGGAACTCCAACTTTATTGCTTCATCCTCTTCCTTATAGCATTTTAACTTACTTTAATACTTGGCATTTCCACTTTCCATGGCTAGATTCTTGTAGATCTAAGTTTACTTTATTTTTGAATTTCTTGGGTTTTGATCTATTTAGTCTTGTTATTTTTGAGTTTTGTTGGTTCTATGTTGTAGAGCATTTCATTCTGACCCGTTTTGACCTATGGAAGTTCGGATTTTGGCCCCGGATGATGGAGTTATGGAGCTTGAGAACTTGGCTCTCATGGTGTTCTTCTTCTCAGAATTTTGGAGAAGATGAACTGTGCTTGACTTGACCGCATGAATAATTCATGCGACAAGTGTTCTCTTCAGCCGCATGGCTGGAAGTACTTGAGCCGCATGAGGGCCGAACTCATCTAGCCGCATAACTCGCTCAATCCCCAGCCGCATATACTCTGCACTTATTGAGCCGCATGAGACGTTACCCGTTTAGCCGCATGTGCCCTCCCTGGCCGCATGAGGACCCCGCTTCTTCCAGCCACATGAATGCTCTGACTTAATAAATCATGATTTGATTGAATGACAATTGTACATGACATGGTGTGACAAGGAACTAGCATGACTTGACCTGATAGTGGCCCGTCGTGGTGCACTCCTAACAAGTACACTTGACATGATAACCTGAC
Organism: Iris pallida; assembly: GCA_029216955.1. NCBI lineage: Eukaryota > Viridiplantae > Streptophyta > Magnoliopsida > Asparagales > Iridaceae > Iris > Iris pallida. The sequence continues at coordinate 12,906,639 of JANAVB010013597.1, forward strand.
ATGATATATATTAATAAGCTGTTACGACGTCTACCTGACATGACATGACCTGTATAAATAACATGGACACCGTGGGCGATTGTGCTTGTATAAATAAACCAGTCCTGTCTTGCATCATGTCTAGGACAGGGACTCCTGAGTACCACGGTCAGGAGTACCTACTGAAATGGACTAAGGCTAAATAACTAGATTAATATATTAGTCATAAAGAGATCTCCCAGCTACAGGCAATCCCGTTACCTGGGCGTGCCTTGGGATCTGTAGCCTGCCGTCGAGTCGAGTAGGGCACATTTCTAGCACACTGTCATATGTTGCACCCTTCAAGCTACCTAAGGGTACATGTATTTCCTGGACGATGTATCCACCTGAATTCAACCCTAATCTTTCAACCCGGGTAACCTGGATGGTCTGCAGGGCTTGTGGCTGTGGAATAATCTCACTGCATCTTGTTAGTAATTAGGCTTTTGACAACCCTAGTTAGTTAAAGTATCAAGCCGTAATTCTTGCTTGGCCGTGAAATGATTGGATAGAGTCTAGCCAATCTGGTCTTGTCCTGACACTGTTCCAGATTACTGCATGACCAGAATGCCTGTATTTAATTTACCGATAAATGGTGAGAATCCAAGTTCCGTTCAGACGAAGGGTTACAACCCCGGTCCTTGTTTGGTTTACGAGTTGTAACCTGGCTGCCTGAATAGTCCCATGATTATCTCATCATATATCACCCTGCTATGCTTATTCTTAAATTCATGTCTTATTTATTACCTTATTGTTATTTTGTGCTAATTGCTGGTTTTAGTTCCTAAGTAAAGCTTCATTTGTGGCACTTGCTCTTTCTGGGGTCTGACCCAGCTGGTTTTGTGTGGCCAGATTTTGGAGCAGCTCCAGAGGATCTACCGGCTTTCCAGCCCGATGGTGACCACCAGGCGTAACCAAGGCAACGAGTGGGTTATTTTTGGGTCTCCCACTCTATTGTAAAAATATTCTTTTGAGGCGTTTAGCCGACGAGCACCTGTTTAGCTCGGTTGTACCTTTTACTTATTGTCTGCCTACGGGCTGTAACATGATTGACAGATCCTAGGGTTGATCATGTATGACTAAACTCTTGCTAGTCCTGACATTTTGTAACGACTAGCTTCATGATCAGCTGAATATGTAATGTTTGGAACGCCTTACTATTTTATATTTAATGATCATACATCTTGTAACTTTTACTTACTTGCTTGTGATTGAGACAATAGGCTTGTTCATGACCTTAAGAGACTGTTGGCTTGTAGTAAACCCTCATGTATCTAGATAGCCGTGACCGTATAGCGAGATAGATTCTATTTCATATACGTAGCTGGCTATGTCTGCCCCCGCTCTCCAGTATTCTGGTTCTGGGACGTGACATGGTTTAAGTGGTGGCTCATGCAGGTCTTGTAAATCAAGATATGTGAGGGTTTGCCGGATAGATGTCTCAATCAGTATTTGCCCTTGATCTCTGCTCGTATCTTCTGAATCCCTGGATTCTTGTCCTGATCATATGCTTGTATCGTTGATCTGTCCTAGTCCTTCCTTATTGTTTCCGATGTCGTCTTCTTCAGAGGCATCGTTCTTGGACCTGCCGATCAGCGAGGCGGAGCACTTCTCGCGGATCAGCAGCAACCTGGAGATCAAGTCCAGCATTCCGGAGTAGCCTCCAGAGTCGTACCTTTTGACGGAGAGCCACCAGTCCAGCCAGTTCAGCCTGCCGAGCCTGATGATGGCACTTTGGTAGGTCTCGTCAGGACCTTGATAGCTTTCCAAGATCGTCGTGGAGATGCCTTGCACCAGACAGTGACGGATGCTTTGACCAGGGGCGGTCATCAGGGTAACAGCGCGGCCAACAGCTTCAAGCGCTTGAACCCTCCCTTCTTTGACGGTAGTGAAGATGCTATTGCAGCAGATGCTTGGCTTCAGGACACAGAGGTGATTCTAGAAGCAGCCAGGACCCCAGAGAACGAGAAGGTCGCCGTAGTGCGCCTGCAGTTGTTAGATTTGGCCCGCAGCTGGTGGGCGGTTCAGGCTGTTAGATTAGCAGCACTCATTACTTGGGCGGTGTTCAGAGAGAGATTCCAGACCAAGTATTTTAATGCGTTAGCTCGGTACGATCTACATACGAGGTTCACCAATCTGAAGCAGATGGGCAGGACGGTCGACGGATATGCGGCCGAGTTTTCGAGACTCATTCGGTTTGCTCCCACCTTGGTGGCGACCGAGTATGATAGAGCCCAGCAATTCCAGCAGGGACTTCACCTGGAGATTCTATTGGCAGTTGAGCAGTTTGAGCATCAGACTTTTGATGCAGTCTTGAGAGCAGCTAGGAGGCATGAGTATACCTCCCAGAGGATTGTGGATAGGGCCGGAGGTCGGAAGAGATCCCACGGCCAGATGAATCAGTCTTCAGCAACAGCCCCAGAAGCCAGGGCTTTGACCATTGGAGCTCTGAGACGGGCGGCCTCAGTGACGTCGGTTCAGCATTCCACCCCGACTTACCCTCAGCAGCAGAAGCAGAAGCAGCCTTCCGCAGTGGGACGTTCTCATTGTGGGAAGCCAGGCCATGTAGTGGCAGAGTACCGCAGGGCACAGGGATTATGTCTGGCTTGTGGAGCAGCAGACCATAGGGTTGGATCCTGCCCGAATAGGGGTGGTTCATCATCGTCTAACCTTTCTAGCTCTTCGGTGAGAGGACCAGCTCCGGTCCAGCAGCAGCAGTATCCATTGCCGAGGCCCTTGCCACCTCAGTCCCAGATGTCGCAGCAACAACACCTCCAGCAGCATACTCCGGCCCAAGCCTTGAGTCAGAATAGGCAGCGAGGATTTTCGCAGAGGGGACCAGCACCCCGAGGTCATGGTCAGGCTATGGTGATGACCGTGGAGGAAGGATTGGCACCAGGAGAGGTAGTGGCAGGTACTATTCTCGTCAACTCCTTTCCAGCTTCAGCTTTATTTGGTTCTGGTGCATCGCATTCTTTTATGTCTGCACGATTCGCGACACGGGTAGGATTGGAGCCCGAGTCATTATCAGTAAGGCTCAATATACTTACTGGTAACGGACTTGTGGGAGTCGATAGGGTGTTTTCCTCGTGTCGGATCGTAGTTAGCGGTAAGGAATTTCTCGCTAGATTGATAGAGTTCCCGATGGCCGATTATGATATGGTCTTAGGGATGGATTGGTTGAGGGACCAGTATGCTAGAATAGATTGCCATATTGGCAGGGTTGTTTTTAGCATTCCCGGCGAGCCGGAGTTTTCCTTCTCCCGAGGCGAAGTTGAACCTTCTTCTCCAGTATTGCGGATGGCAGTAGCAGCAGCTCAGTTGCCCAGGATAGTCGAGGAGTTTCCAGATGTTTTTCCAGAAGAGCTTCCAGGTATGCTGCCAGAGCAGGAGATCGAGTTCACCATAGACTTGATTCCTGGGACAGCCCCGATATCAGAGAGAGTCTACAGGATGGCGCCGTCAGAATTGGAGATCTTGTACAAGATGATTGAAAAACTTAGGACCAAGGGATTCATTCGTGCTAGTGGATCGCCTTGGGGAGCCCGATGCTTCTTGTGAAAAAGAAGGATGGTACGTCCAGGTTATGTGTTGATTATCGTACCTTGAACTCAGTGACAATCAAGAACAGATACCCTCTCCCGAGGATAGATGACTTGTTTGATCAACTCAAAGGGGCATCAGTATTTTCGAAGATTGACTTGCGCTCAGGGTATCATTAGATCAGAGTCAGAGAGCAGGACATCCCGAAGACAGCTTTTAGATCGAGGTATGGGCATTGGGAGTTCCTTGTTATGCCCTTTGGAGCAACCAATGCACCGGCAGTATTCATGGATCTCATGAATCGCATCTTCATGCCTTACTTGGATCAGTTTGTGATTATGTTCTTGGATGACATCCTGGTCTACAGCAAGAGTGAAGCGGAGCATGAGCAGCATCTCCGTGTGGTTCTTCAGATTCTCAGGGAGCACCAGTTATATGCCAAGTTCAGTAAATGCGAGTTCTGGCTCGATCGTATTTCATACTTGGGTCACATCATCCCCAGAAGAAGAGTAGAAGTGGATCCCTAGAAGATTGTGGCTATAGAATCATGGCCGGTGCCCAGCTCAGTTGCAGAAGTCCGTAGTTTTCTTGGATTGGCCGGTTACTATCGGCGGTTTGTTTCAGATTTTGCTCAGATTTTAGCGCCATTGACCCAATTGACCCGTAAGGATGCGCAATTTGCTTGGACAGCAGAGTATCAGAGTTCTTTTGAACAGTTGAAGCGAGGCCTGATAACAGCTCCTATTCTCACGCTTCCAGATGGAACTGGAGGATTCTTAGTATATTATGATGCTTCGGGCAGAAGTTTAGGATGTGTTCTGATACAGCATGGGAAGGTAATAGCTTATGCTTCACGACAACTTCGTGATCATGAGAGGAATTACCCAACCCATGACTTGGAGCTGGCAGCAGTAGTATTTGTACTTAAGTTGTGGAGGCACTACTTGTACGGAGATAGGGTGGAGATTTTCACCGACCATAAGAGCCTGAAGTATGTTTTCACCCAGAAGGATCTTAACATGCAGAGGAGATGGCTGGAGCTGCTTGTGGATTATGATGTCAACTTGCAGTATCATCCCGGGAAGGCCAACGTTGTTGCAGATGCATTGAGTAGGAGAGCCGGAGTTTATTTCCTAACAGCACAACCAGAACTATTAGCAGATCTTCAGAAGATGGGTATTGAAGTTGTTCTTCCTTCCAGTATAGCATTGATGGCCAGCATAAAAGTTCAGTCCACTATAGTCGAGAGGATCCGGATGGCGCAGTCAGCAGATTCCAAGCTTCAGCGACTCAGAGCAGAGTATGAGGCAGGCCGACGACCCGAGTTATGCAATCATGAAGACGGTACACTTAGGCATGGTAAGCGTCTTTGTGTACCCAGTAGAGATATCAGACAGAAAATCATGGCAAAGGCTCACAGTTCGCAATATTCTATTCACTCGGGCGGTACGAAGATGTACCGGGATATCCGTCAGCACTTTTGGTAGAATGGCATGAAGCGGGAGATAGCCCGGTTTGTCTCTCGTTGTTTAGTCTGCCAACAAGTTAAGGCCGAACATCAGAGACCGCCTGGACTTCTTCAGCGCTTGCCGATTCTAGAAAGGAAGTAGGAGCATGTGACCATGGATTTCGTGACTGGATTACCTAGATCCCTAGCTGGTAGAGATGCTATCTGGGTTATAGTTGATCGGCTCACGAAAGTGGCTCACTTTCTTCCATTCAGAGTTGGTCAGTCGACGGCTCAGCTAGCAGAGATGTACCTCAGACAGATAGTCAGGATGTACGGAGTGCCAGTCAGTATCACTTCGGACCGAGATTCAAGATTTACGTCTCACTTCTGGCGTAGCCTGTAGGAGAGTTTGGGAACTCGTCTCCAGTTCAGCTCAGCTTATCATCCGTAGACAGATGGCCAGTCGGAACGCATAATCCAGACTCTTGAAGACATGTTACGGTCTTGCACATTTGACTTCGGTGGTTCGTGGGAAGATCACTGCACCTGGTAGAATTCTCATACAACAACAGCTTCCAGGCCAGTATCCAGACGGCACCGTTCGAGGCACTGAATGGCAGAAAGTGCAGATCCCCGTTAGCCTGGGATGATGTTGGAGAGAGACAGATGCTCAGTCCAGAAATGATTGCTCAGACAGTTGAAGTGGTCAGGCGAATCAGAGATCATCTTCGAGTTGCCCAGGATCGCCAGCATCATTGGGCCGATTCTCATCGGCGACCTCTCGAGTTTTCGATCGACGATCATGTATTCCTGAGGATTTTGCCTAATTGTGACGTCATTCGTTTCGGCGTACGGGGAAAGCTTAGTCCTAGGTATATAGGACTGTTCGACATTCTGGAGCGAGTAGGAGATGTATCCTATCGTCTCGTTCTTCCGCCATCGCTAAGCGAGGTGCATGACGTGTTCCATGTATCCCAATTACGATGGTATATCCCGGACCCGAGCCACATCCTGGATCATTCGGAATTGGTTGTTGGTACCAACCTTTCGTATGAGAAGAGGCCCATGTCTATATTGGACCGGAGAGAGAAGACACTCAAGAATAAGACTATCAAGTTAGTCCGAGTTTCTTGGGGTCATCACTTTTTGGGTGAGTCAACGTGGGAGCGTGAGGATGACATCCGATCGCGGTATCCCGACTTGTTTGACTCGTGAGGTATAATGTCTTCCTTATGCCTCATGCCTTCAACTCCTTGCTTGAATGAATGATTGCCTGCCTGGTTATAGCTTGCTTGTGAATAATATAGCTTGTCCTCGTCTCTCTAGCCTCTTAATTAAATTCCGAGGACAGAATTCTTTTAAGGTGGGTAGAGTTGTGATGCCTGTTGTTCGTATTACGTATTCTGGAATACGTGTACGTATTTATTCTTGTATTGCATGATTTTCTTGCATGGTTTCCTTCCTGGCTTGGTTTATTCTTGGTTCGGGTTGGCTTGGTTCGGTTTGGGATTGCCATTGGTTCATCATGGACCAAGGGGTGAACCCCCTACCTACCACCACCACTACCATTTATTAACCCATTCTTCTTTCTCTCTCTTTATTAACCTCTTCTTCCATTTACTTATTCACCTACCAGAGAGGGGGAGAGAGAGAGGTCTAGGCAAGTGCAACTTGCTTCATGGAGGAACTCCAACTTTATTGATTCATCATCTTCCTTATAGCATTTTAACTTACTTTAATACTTGGCATTTCCACTTTCCATGGCTAGATTCTTGTGATCTAAGTTTACTTTATTTTCGGATTTCTTAGGTTTTGATCTATTGAGTCTTGTTATTTCTGAGTTTTATTGGTTCTATGTTGTAGAGCATTTCATTCTAACCCGTTTTGACCTATGAAAGTTCGGATTTTGGCCCCTGATGATGGAGTTATGGAGCTTGAGAACTTGGCTCTCATGGTGTTCTTCTTCTCGGGATTTTGGAGAAGATAAACTGTGCTTGACTTGACCGCATGAATAATTCATGCGACAAGTGTTCTCTTCAGCCGCATGGCTGGAAGTACTTGAGCCGCATGAGGGCCGAACTCATCTAGCCGCATAACTCGCTCAATCCCCAGCCGCATATACTCTGCACTTCTTGAGCCGCATGAGACGTTACCCGTTTAGCCGCATGCGCCCTCCCTGGCCGTATGAGGACCCCGCTTCTTCCAACCGCATGAAGACTTCTTTCCTGAGCCGCATATGCCTTATGGTCCCGCTAGCCGCATAGACCTGCTTCCCGCTTGTCGCATGAGGCTTATCTCCTTGAGCCGCATGTAACCTACTTGCACTGAGCCGTATGTGCGCCCATCACCCCTAGCCGCATCCGCCCCCCTTACTTTTAAAGCCGCATATGCGCCCACCATATCGAACCGCATGGACCTACATCTCTTTTCAGCCGCATATACTCCGCTCCCCATCAGCCGCATGCGCCTGATCCTATCCATCCGCATGGGCTGTTCTCTTCCCAGCCGCATGAGAGCATTCCTGGCCGCATATGCCTGAGCCGCATTGCTCTCCAATAGCCCTGTGTACTATTATTTTACTATTATTTACCCATGTCTTGTAACCCCTATTTGTATATTTTTACGCCTATTTTATATCCTTACGCCTTTTGTCCTGAACTTGATAAATCACGATTTGATTGACATGATTGAATGACAATTGTACATGACATGGTGTGACAAGGAACTAGCATGACATGCCCTGATAGTGGCCCATCGTGACACACTCCTGACAAGTACACTTGACATGATAACCTGACATGATATATCTTAATAAGCTGTTGCGACGGCTACCTGACATGACATGACCTGTATAAATAACATGGACACCGTGGGCGATTGTGCTTGTACAAATAAACCAGTCCTGTCTTGCATCATGTCTAGGACAGGGACTCCTGAGTACCACGGTCAGGAGTACCTACTGAAATGGACTAAGGCTAAATAACTAGATTAATACATTAGTCATAAAGAGATCTCCCAGCTACAGAAAATCCCGTTACCTGGGCGTGCCTTGGGATCCGTAGCCTGCCGTCGAGTAGGACACATTTCCAGCACACTGTCATGTGTTGCACCCTTCAAGCTACCTAAGGGTACATGCGTTTCCTGGACGATGTACCCACCTGAATTCAACCCTAATCTTTCAACCCGGGTAACCTGGATGGTCTGCAGGGCTTGTGGCTGTGGAATAATCTCACTGCATCTTGTTAGTAATTAGGCTTGTGACAACCCTAGTTAGTTAAAGTATCAAGCCGTAATTCTTGCTTGGCCGTGAAATGATTGGATAGAGTCTAGCCAGTCTGGTCTTGTCCTGACACTGTTCCAGATTACTGCATGACCAGAATGCCTGTATTTATTTTACCGATAAATGGTGAGAATCCAAGTTCCGTTCAGACGAAGGGTTACAACCCCGGTCCTTGTTTGGTTTACGGGTTGTAACCTGGCTGCCTGAATAGTCCCATGGTTATCTCATCGTATATCACCCTGCTATGCTTATTCTTAAACTCCTGTCTTATTTATTACCTTATTGTTATTTTGTGCTAATTGCTGGTTTTAGTTCCTAAGTGAAGCTTCCTTTGTGGCACTTGCTCTTTCTGGGGTCTGACCCAGCTGGTTTTGTGTGGCCAGATTTTGGAGCAGCTCCAGAGGATCTACCGGCTTTCCAGTCCGATGGTGACCACCAGGCGTAACCAGGGCAATGAGTGGGTTATTTTTGGCTCTTCCACTCTATTGTAAAATATTCTTTTGAGGCGTTTAGCCGACGAGCACCTGTTTAGCTCGGTTGTACCTTTTACTTATTGTCTGCCTACGGGCTGTAACATGATTGACAGATCCTAGGGTTGATCATGTATGACTAAACTCTTGCTAGTCCTGATATTTTGTAACGACTAGCTTCATGATCAGCTGAATATGTAATGTTTGGGACGCCTTACTATTGTATATTTAATGATCATACATCTTGTAACTTTTACTTACTTGCTTGTGATTGAGACAATAGGCTTGTTCATGACCTTAAGAGACTGTTGGCTTGTAGTAAACCCTCATGTATCTAGACAGCCGTGACCGTATAGCGAGATGGATTCCATTTCATATACGTAGCTGGCTATGTCTGCCCCCGCTCTCCAGTATTCTGGTTCTGGGCGTGACAGAATCGAATTCAAAATCTGGCTTCTACGGCTTATAATCCAGCAGCTAATGGTTTAGCCGAAGCTTTCAACAAGATGATCATCAAATTTCTCAAAAAGTTTGTCTCTTCTAATAAACATGATTGAAATGAGAAACTTGGAGAATGTTTATGGGCTTATCGAACAACAGTTCGAACTCCTACTGGTTTTATACCATTTTTACTGGTTTATGGATGTGAGGCTGTCCTTCCATTGGAGATCCAGATTCCATCTCTTTAAATAGCCATTGCTAATGAGCTAACTATAGAGAATAATGATCGCTTATGACTCCAAGAACTTGAAGGATTAGACGAGAAGCATCTTCAAGCACAACAGCATATTGAGCTATATCAAGCCCGTATATCTCGAACTTTCAATCGTAAAGTTAAAGAGAGGGTATTCAAGGTTGGTGAACTGGTATTAGCTGTTCGAAGATCGATGGTGATGACTCACAAAAGCAAAGGAAAATTCCAAGCAAAATGGGAAGGCCCTTATGTAATCGAAATCGTATTTTCCAATGGCGCCTATCGGTTATCCAAGCCCAATGGAGATCTACTCATGATGCCAATCAATGGCAAATTTCTTAAAAAGTACTATGTATAAAAAAAAAAGAGACAGAATGAAAATAAAATCTCTTTTATTATTATTTTTATTCAGAACAAAGGATTAAGGACGAGGACCACTGCCTTCCTTATTAAATACATAGTCGGCCAATGCATCGAAGACATCATTGCCTGAGTTCACGAAAAACTTGCAGACAGCCATCCTCAGCGCCTCTTCCTTAGGATTTTCCCTGGCTCTACTAAGAAAGTGAGGATGTCTTGTGGTGGCTTGGGCGTAGAAGAGCTTTCGCCTATTTCAGTTGGGCCTGACACAATTGGCTCAACGGGACGCATCTCGATGACGTCTTCAACTTTCATGGAGACATCATTCTTTTGCTCCACGTCCTTAGAAGACATTTTCGATAGAGGAGTGGAAATAAGGATGAAACTTTATAAAAAGTTCTCATCTATTTATAGGAGAGAGCTATTAATGAACCTGTAAACCCCCATAATTTATAATTGATTTCTTATAAATTAAATTAATTTGTTACATATTTTAGTAGTTATGGATTATTTACTATTAAGTTATTAGTATAATTAAAGTATGTGTGTACATATATACATTATTATATGTGTGCATGTTAATATTTCTATTAAATAAGATGTATAATAAATTCTAGGATTTTTAGGAATTGATAAATTTTGGGAATTTATTGCTTGATTAAAGGTATATATATTATATTGATATATATATATGTATATATATATATATATATATATATATATATATATATATATGGTTTTAGTTGTTTTAAAAAAAAACAAAGTAGCCCGGCCCACACCCCAGCAAAGGGGGGGCGGGCTAGCCATTGTTCTCAGCACATTAGTGCATTAGTTAACGTATAGGTTAGTAAAAACAAAAACAAAAAAACAAAACAAAAAAAAAGAATAGCCCGGCCCACACCCCAACAAAGGGGCGGCCGGACTGTGCTTATGACAATGGTCATATGATTAAAAGTAATAAAAAAAAGATGTATATAAAATAACTAAGCTACTGTAGCCCACGGGCTACAGTATTCCGTAGTGACCCCCCTCCTTTTCTTCCCGAAACGCAGCAGTAGCTGCAACTTGGTAACAAAAAAAAAGAAATATTGTGGAGATTTGATCTACACCAAGTCCCATCCGAAAAATTTCAAATAAAATTTCTAGATAACCCCCACGAGATTCTCTTCTAGATGTACTCGGATTCAAACCACATCCAAATCCAAAAAAAAAAAAATCTGAATTAAAATAGGAATTTAAACCTACTATATAGGTTTCGGGAATTTAGTTCTTGGCGAAAATTCATCTGTCGAACCTCAACCCCAGCCCAAGCTTCGACTCCAGGACCTTCCCAACACCCCCGCGTTCGACGTCGGCCACCTGCTCGCCGTCGCCGACGACTGGATCGCCGGACAACCGCGGAGCCAACCGAAAAAAAAGTTGATACCCTGTTTATTCCAGAACTCAGGTACCCACTTTCAAATTCGATTTTCTTGGTTTCTGTTCGACGAAAAGTCGATTTATCAACTTCTGTACTTAGACAACATAACCATCTCGAAACCCTAGCAATTAGAAAATTTTCTAATACACAGGAAGTCCCGTAAAATTTTCGGGAAAGTAGAGGAAAAATCCTCGAAACAGAACCCGAGAAATTATTCCAAAACCCTGATTTGGAAAGGCGATTTCGGCCCAGAAATTGAGAATTTGTAGGAAATAATTTGGACAGTCCTAGTTAACCTATATGAGATGGAAACCCATCTGTTAGATTAATTTTTTATATAATATACAGGAAGTTACGGATCGATGAACTTCAGAGAAAAACTGTTTTAAAAACACTAAAATTTTAGAATTTTGTCCGATACGACGTACGTCCCGACAAACCGGACGACGTGGTCATGCGCTATATACATTGAAAGGCGCGTATGGACGTTACCGACGTGTGGGAACTGACGGAACTCAGTTTCGTCACGTGTGCGCGACGAAATCAACGCGTATCCGTCGAGATACCCCCGTATCGGCGTTTTGCAAACTTGTCCATAACTTCGTGTATAGTCGTCGGATCGAGACGAAACTTGTGCCAACAGGTCCGGATCGAAATTTTGGTCCTGCATGCCAAGTTTGGTTCGATTCTGAGAAGGTCGAATCGGAACCCATTTTTGGTGGGCCCGACCCACTGAAACGGGCGATTTTGTACACGGCTCCTCGAAATCCAAAACTGGACATACCGTTGAGTTTCTCTCCTCAAACTGAATCTGTAGACATGTAGTTTGACAACTTTAGAGACCATAGACTTTGGCACGCATTTCGGTGCAAAGCGGATCCAATGGCGGATATCGTTTTGACCCGAAATTACAATTTTTCCCCTGTTCCAGAATTTAACTTTTGGACAGGCATTTTCTAGGTATATCTTCTTTACCGAGATCATTTTTGATGTTTGTTTCAGCGTTTGGAGTCATCTGTGATTTGTGAGTTTTGGTGCTGACACTTGCTACTCTTGGATTTGCCCTTCTCGCACTGCAGGCAAGATACCTTGCCACCTTACTCTGTGATTATTATATTGCTTATTTTCAGTTGTTATTTTCAGCATTTTTCCTTAATATTTAAACTGTGCGTCCAAGTCACACTTGGGTGCAAGCGACTCTATCGATCGTTTTCTCGCTTTGTTTATTTTTCTTGCATTGACTTAGTCTAGTGACCACCCATTGATATTGAGATATTGGTATATCTCATACGGCCTTGACACTTGCTTTATCATGTGTTGTGAGTCACATGTAGGACACGTATCTGCGTAGTCGGCTGGCCACCGATACGTATGGAGCATGCGACGGATAGGAGTAACTGCCAATAGAATTGCATGCTAGAAGACTTGGCAGTTACTAGAGGTTCATGTGTCACGGATGTGACCCTACTAGGCATTGGGTGGGGAGAACAGTATCCTTAACGTATGGGTCCTTATGCACTTTCCTATTACTGATACTGCTGGCCTCTGACATTCGAGGAATGTTATGCTTTGAGGTCCCTGGTATCCTGATGGGGCCATACCTGAGTTATTGCTACTGAGCCAGATACCTATGCGTTGAAGGTCTGTTCCTAACTGCATTGTCACTGTAGAACTGGTAGGCACCCTATTGCATGCATCCCTTTTCTTTCTATTATATTATCATAGTTATATGGCATGGTATTTTCTTGTATCTTGCTATGTCCCCTGAGGACCTGGTTATCTCTCCAGGTTTAGACGATTTTCCACAGGAGTACGGAGCGGCTCTGGATCCATCTTACATCGATGATGAGGCAGTCACTACTGATTTCTAGTTTATTTTATATTTGAGACATTAGTGGACATTATTTTACATCTCATTTCTTTCTATTTTGCGGAGGTTGGACTCCGATCTTGTGAGACTATTTTTTATAGCTGTTTGGAGTGAGTATGTTCACCCGGCTATCTTTTGATACTCTTATTTATTTTATTTGGACTCTATTATCTTCTGTGTTGAGCTGTGATGAGATTAGATATGTTATTCTGGCCTGTGATTATTTTATTTACAGCTTATGTGCATATATGAGGATTCCATATATTGGAGTATTCTTCGTATATGTGCAGCTGGCATGTTTACGTACTTGGTCCTTCGTATTATGGGACTGGGGCGTTACATATTTTTGTGGTGGCCCATGTAGGTCGAGTTTAATATTGTTGGGTTACATGACTCTGCCCAACAAGCCTGCATATAGGAATAGGAATATCTCATCCAGAACTACTACTATCTCTTGACTTCCAATCTTTTCGAAACTTCCTTGATTATTCGATTTACTTCATATCTGATCTTTCCTAATATCAACTTATCTTCCTCGTGCCAACAGTATGAATCTACGAAGCGGACGCACTTCTGCCTTGGCCTTCACATCTGGTGAGGAGACTACTTCGGAGGGACAGAATCCTCCCATGACTCCACGACACCCTACCAGCCAGGACTGTCGCAGCCTACTACGACACCGACGACGGAGTACCCAGAGGTCGCAGCACCCCCAGGCAGCCAGCCTGGACAGACTACTACCATGCCACTGGGAGGGAATGTACCACTGCCTCCACCCCCACCATTCCCTCAGCAGTTTTCTCCACAGTCGGGACCTCAGATGCCTCCACCACCGACTGATGGGAGCCCTACCACTCAGTTTATGTATGCCATGATGCAGGCTCAGTGGCAGCAGACTGAGCTGATGAGACAGACGATGATGGTAGCTATGGCTAGACCTCCACCACCACCTCCAGTACCGGCACCAGCACCGGCTCTGCATCCCTATGAAGGTTCTATCAAGAATTTTACAGATATGAACCCCAAGGCCTTTAGAGGGACAGAGAAGCCATTAGAGGTGTCACAGTGGCTTATTAGTACCGAGAAGCTACTGAAGGCTTCCCAGTTGCCAGCTCGAGATTGGATGACAGCAGTGGACCTACTGTTAGAAGACAATGCTCACCAGAGGTGGAAGGCGAAAAAGAGACGATTAGGCACTGGGATCACCTGGAAGCAGTTCTATGATGCATTTTATGAGAGATTCTTCCCTATTCATGTTCGAGATGGTCTCTACGACCAGTTCCTCCATTTGAAGCAAGGGAATATGATAGTTGACGAGTATAACTCGGAGTTCAATCGCCTGAGTCGATTTGGTGTGGGATTGATTCTGACGGAGTTAGAGAAGGCGAGGAGATTTCACCAGGGGCAGGCACCAGAGCTCAAGTCTTATACGACTACTCAGTCTCGAGTCTTCCATTCAGCTGTCTTGGAAGAAGCTCGTGCTCAGGAGATTCTTCGCAAGGAACAGCAGCAGACATCGAGGCGTCATACACCAGCAGTTACGCCAGCCCGAGCTACACAGGGGGGACCTATTAGGAGGGCCACAGGACAGTTCCAGCAGAGGCACACACCTTATCAGAAGCCCACCTGCAACTTTTGCGGGAAGCAGAGACACGTCTTGAAGGACTGTCGAATTCGACTTGGATCATGCTTGATGCGGGTCAGGACAGCACAAGGTGAAAGATTGTCTGGAACAGCAGTCCTTAGCCCCAGCACTTCCAGCACCTCAGCCAGCGACAGGAGCACCTCGCCCGCCATTACCACCTCAGTCAGCACAGTTCAAGAGGGCCAGAGCTCAGGGCCCCGGACAAAATCATGGGAAGGTATTCTCACTGGCTGTTGAGGATATAGAGACAGAGGCAGAGGTTATAGCAGGTATGGTTTTAGTTGCATCTTTTCCTGCTATTACATTATTTGATACTGGAGCCACACATTCATTTATAGCCACTAGTTTTGCCACTAGACACAGTATTCCCATCACCCCCTTAGCTAAGAATATTAAAATCCTTACTGGAGGAGGAGTTGTACCTGTTAGTGGTGTTTGTAGACTTTGTCCTGTAGTGATAAATGGCAGAGAGATGATGGCACGACTTCTTGTATTCCCTATGCCGAAATTTGATGTGGTTCTTGGAATGGACTGGTTGAGCCAGCATTTCGCTCTCATAGACTGCCATAGGAGCAGTATTATCTTTAGACCACCGAATGCGGCAGAGTTTGAGTTCACCAAAGAAGACGGAGAGAGTTGTGATGCACCCATATCGTGGACTCATATGATGATGCATGACACCCCTTAGCACCCTATTATCACCGAGTTCGATGATGTATTCCCTGAGGAGTTGCTAGGACTACCACCTGACCGAGATATTGAGTTTTCTATTGAGCTTATTCCCGGAGCCGAGCCTATTTCATCTCGAGTATATCGTCTGGCCCCCAAGGAGTTGGTAGATATGAAGACGCAGATTGATGACTTATTAGAGAAGGGATTTATTCGTGCCAGTGCGTCACCATGGGGAGCACCCATTCTTTTTGTGCCTAAGAAAGACGGGACAGTGCGCATGTGCATTGACTATAGAGCGTTGAATGCAGTGACGATGAAGAACAAGTATCCCTTACCGCGTATAGACGATTTATTCGATCAACTGAGTGGAGCAAAAGTATTCTCCAAGACTGACTTACGATCGGGCTATCACCAATTGAAGGTTCGGAAAGAAGATATTGCCAAGATGGCCTTTCGATCGAGGTATGGACACTACGAGTTCTTGGTCATGCCGTTCGGTTTGACCAATGCTTCCGCAGTTTTCATGAATTTAATGAACAAGATCTTTCACCAGTACTTGGACAAATTTGTAGTAGTCTTTATAGACGATATCTTGATTTACTCCAAGAGTCAAGAGGAGCACGAACAGCATCTACGGATAGTTTTAGGAACATTGAGGAACAAGAGACTCTTTGCGAAGCTTAGCAAGTGTGATTTCTTTCTCAAGGAGGTATCATTCCTTGGTCATATTGTTACGGGTGATGGTATATCGGTAGACCCAGAGAAAATCACAGCAGTTGAATCATGGCCCGCTACCACAACAGCTTCTGAGGTGAGAAGTTTCTTCGGACTTGCAGGTTACTACCGAAAGCTCGTAGAAGATTTCTCTCGAATAACGGGGCCCATGACTCGATTAACTTGCAAGGATCAAGAGTTTGTATGGACAGACAAGTGCCAAGTCGCTTTTGACGAGTTGAAGAAGCGATTGACCACAGCACCGATCTTGACACTACCATCGGGCCCAGGAGGATTTGTGATCTACAGCGACGCATCTGGGAAGGGATTAGGATGTGTATTGATGCAGCACGGTCGTGTAGTAGCATATGCATCGCGACAGTTACGGGTGCATGAGAAGAACTATCCGACCCACGATCTAGAGCTCGCAGCGGTTATCTTTGCTTTGAAGCTATGGAGATACTACTTGTACGGCGAGAAGGTTGATATCTACACTGATCATAAGAGCCTCAAGTACATGTTCACACAAAAGGAGTTGAATATGCGACAACGACGTTGGTTGGAGTTGATGAAGGATTATGTGATTGAGCTACATTATCATCCTGACAAGGCTAATATCGTGGCAGACGCATTAAGCCGCCAGCCCATGGCACACTTTTTGACTACGCAGAGGGAGTTGATTAGAGACTTGGAACATCTTGGTATTGAGGTAGTATTGCCGGGAGCAGATGGCGTATTAGCCAACCTTCAAGTGCAATCATCATTGATAGAGCGCATCAAGGCAACATTGCCTAATGATACGAGATTTCGACGGCTGAAAGAGAGGACTGAAGCAGGAGAGCGGACAGGATTGAGGATCCACATCGATGGGACATTGCGATGTGGTGATCGCATTTATGTTCCCAATGGAGAGCTACGGCAGGAGCTGATGGCAGAGCCTCACAGTTCGACTTACTCTATTCATCCCGGAGGGACCAAGATGTATCGTGATTTACGACAGTATTATTGGTGGCATGGAATAAAGCGAGAGATAGCTCGTTTCGTTGCCAAGTGCTTGGTATGTCAACAAGTAAAGGCGGAGCACCAGAGGACGGCCGGATTATTGCAGCCGCTACCTATTCCCGAGTGGAAGTGGGAGCACATTACTATGGATTTTGTCACGAGTTTTCCTGGAGTCCTAGAGGACGTGACGCAGTGTGGGTGATTATTGATAGACTTATGAAGTCAGCACATTTCTTGCCTTTGAGAGTGGGCCAGTCGACAGAGGTATTGGCAGAGATGTATATGGAGCAGATTGTGAGATTACACGGTATACCTGTTAGTATTGTGTCGGACCGTGACTCAAGATTCACCTTGCACTTTTGGAGGAGCATGCAAGAGAGTTTGGGCACCCGATTGAAGTTTAGCACATCGTATCATCCACAGACAGACGGTCAGTCGGAGCGTACCATTCAGACGCTAGAGGATATGTTGAAAGCGTATATGCTTGATTTTGGCGGTTCGTGGGAGGACCATCTCCATCTTGTGGAGTTTTCCTACAACAATAGCTATCAAGCGAGCATTCAGATGGCTCCGTTTGAAGCGTTGTATGGTAGGAAGTGTCGGTCTCCTGTTTGTTGGAGCGACATAGGAGAGCGATAGCTATTAGGTCCCGAGTTGGTCTTGAGCACCGTGGAGACAGTGAAGAAGATTCAGGACCACCTGCGAGCAGCGCAGGATCGTCAGAAGCAGTGGGCAGATAATCGTCGTCGACCCTTGGAGTTCAAAGAGGGTGACCATGTGTTCTTGAAGATATCCCCCACTAGAGACACGATTCGATTCGGAGGACGTGGCAAGTTGAGTCCAAGGTACATCGGGCCTTTCGATGTCTTGGAACGTGTTGGAGAGGTTGTCTATAGATTGGCCCTGCCACCGTCGCTAGAGGGAGTGCATAACGTATTCCATGTATCTCAGTTGAGGAGGTACGTGACGGACAGCAAACATGTGCTTGATCACTCCGAGATCACAGTTGGACCGAGTTTGTCGTACGAAGAGCAACCAGTAGGTATCCTCGATCGCCGAGTAAAGGTGTTGTGGAAACAATCTATTCCATTAGTTCGCGTGGCATGGAAGCATCACTCGCCAGGGGAGTCTACTTGGGAGCGCGAGGACGACATCCGGAACCGCTACCCGAAATTGTTCGAAGGCGAAGGTATGTTTTGCATATTAAATATCGTTATATTCCTTGCATTGCATCGATCCTCCGACCTTAGTTTAATTTCGAGGATGAAATTTTCTTTAAGTTGGGTGGGATGTAAACCCCCATAATTTATAATTGATTTCTTATAAATTAAATTAATTTGTTACGTATTTTAGTAGTTATGGATTATTTACTATTAAGTTATTAGTATAATTAAAGTATGTGTGTACATATATACATTATTATATGTGTGCATGTTAATATTTCTATTAAATAAGGTGTATAATAAATTCTAGGATTTTTAGGAATTTATTGGTAAATTTTGGGAATTTATTGCTTGATTAAAGGTATATATATTATATATATATATATATATATATATATATATATATATATATATATATATATATATATATATATATAAAATAGTGTTAGTTGTTTTAAAAAAAAAACAAAGTAGCCCAGCCCACACCCCAGCAAAGGGGGGGCAGGCCAGCCATTGTTCTCAGCACATTAGTGCATTAGTTAACGTATAGGTTAGTAAAAACAAAAAAAAAGAATAGCCCGGCCCACACCCCAACAAAGGGGCGGCCGGACTGTGCTTATGACAATGGTCATATGATTAAAAGTAATAAAAAAAGATGTATATAAAATAACTAAGCTACTGTAGCCCACGGGCTACAGTATTCCGCAGTGACCCCCCCTCCTTTTCTTCCCGAAACGCAGCAGTAGCTGCAACTTGGTAACAAAAAAAAGAAATATTGTGGAGATTTGATCTACACCAAATCCCATCCGAAAAATTTCAAATAAAATTTCTAGATAACCCCCACGAGATTCTCTTCTAGATGTACTCGGATTCAAACCACATCCAAATCCAAAAAAAAATCTGAATCAAAATAGGAATTTAAACCTACTATATAGGTTTCGGGAATTTAGTTCTTGGCAAAAATTCATCTGTCGAACCTCAACCCCAGCCCAAGCTTCGACTCCAGGACCTTCCCAACACCCCCGCGTTCGACGTCAGCCACCTGCTCGCCGTCGCCGATGACTGGATCGCCGGACAACCGCGGAGCCGACCGAAAAAACAGGGGATACCCTGTTTATTCCAGAACTCAGGTACCCACTTTCAAATTCGATTTTCTTGGTTTGTGTTCGACGAAAAGTCGATTTATCAACTTCTGTACTTAGACAACATAACCATCTCGAAACCCTAGCCATTAAAAAATTTTCTAATACACAGGAAGTCCCGTAAAATTTTCGGAAAAGTAGAGGAAAAATCCTCGAAACAGAACCCGAAAAATCATCCCAAAACCCTGATTTGGAAGGGCGATTTCGGCCCGGATATTGAGAATTTGTAGGAAATAATTTGGACAGTCCTAGTTAACCTATATGAGATGGAAACCCATCTACTAGATTAATTTTTTATATAATATACAGGAAGTTACGGATCGATGAACTTCAGAGAAAAACTGTTTTAAAAATACTAAAATTTTAGAATTTTGTCCGATACGACGTACGTCCCAACAAACCGGACGACGTGGTCGTGCGCTATACGCATCGAAAGGCGTGTATGGACATTACCGACGTGTGGGAACTGACGGAACTCAATTTCGTCGCGTGTGCGCGACGAAATCAACGCGTATCCGTCGAGATACCCCCGTATCGACGTTTTGCAAACTTGTCCATAACTTCGTGTACAGTCGTCGGATCGAGACGAAACAGGTCCGGATCGAAATTCTGGTCCTGCATGCCATGTTTGGTTCGATTCTGAGAAGGTCGAATCGGAACCCATTTTTGGCGGGCCCGCGACCCACTTAAACGGGCGATTTTGTACACGGCTCCTCGGAATCCAAAACTGGACATACTGTTGAGTTCCTCTCCTCAAACTAAATCCGTAGACATGTAGTTTGACGACTTTAGAGACCATAGACTTTGGCACGCGTTTCGTTGCAAAGCGGGTCCAACGGCGGACAACATTTTGACCCAAAATTACGATTTTGCCCCTGTTCCAGAATTTGACTTTTGGACAGGCATTTTTTAGGTATATCTTCTTTACCGAGATTATTTTTTATGTTTGTTTCAGCGTTTGGAGTCATCTGTGATTTGTGAGTTTTGGTGCTGACACTTGCTACTCTTGGATTTGCCCTTCTCGCACTGCAGGCAAGATACCATGCCACCTTACTCTGTGATTATTATATTGCTTATTTTTAGTTATTATTTTCAGCATTTTTCTTGATATTTAAACTGTGCGTCCAAGTCACACTTGGGTGCAAGCGACTCTATCGGTCGTTTTCTCGCTTTATTTATTTTTCTTGCATTGACTTAGTCTAGTGACCACCCATTGATATTAAGATATTGGTATATCTCATACGGCCTTGACACTTGCTTTATCACGTGTTGTGAGTCACATGTAGGACACGTATCTGCGTAGTCGACTGGCCACCGATACGTATGGAGCGTGCGACGGATAGGAGTAACTGCCAATAGAATTGCATGCTAGAAGACTTGGCAGTTACTAGAGGTTCATGTGTCACGGATGTGACCCTACTAGGTATTGGGTGGGGAGAACAGTATCCTTAACGTATGGGTCCTTATGCACTTTCCTATTACTGATACTGCTGGCCTCTGACATTCGAGGAATGTTATGCTTTGAGGTCCCTCGTATCCTGATGGGGCCATACCTGAGTTACTGCTACTGAGCCAGATACCCATGCGTTGAAGGTCTGTTCTTAACTGTATTGTCACTGTAGAACTGGTAGGCACCCTATTGCATGTATCCTTTTTCTTTCTATTATATTATCACAGTTATATGGTATGGTGTTTTCTTGTATCTTACTATGTCCCCTGAGGACCTGGTTATCTCTCCAGGTTTAGACGATTTTCCACAGGAGTACGGAGCGGCTCTGGATCCATCTTACATCGATGATGAGGCAGTCACTACTGATTTCTAGTTTATTTTATATTTGAGACATTAGTGGACATTATTTTACATCTTATTTCTTTCTATTTTGTGGAGGTTGGACTCCGATCTTGTGAGACTATTTTTTATAGCTGTTTGGAGTGAGTATGTTCACCCGGCTATCTTTTGATACTCATATTTATTTTATTTGGACTCTATTATCTTCTGTGTTGAGCTGTGATGAGATTAGATATTTTATTCTGGCCTGTAATTATTTTATTTACAGCTTATGTGCATATATGAGGATTCCATATATTGAAGTATTCTTCGTATATGTGCAGCTGGCATATTCACGTACTTGGTCCTTCGTATTATGGGACTGGGGCGTTACAGAACCAGTCTGGGAAATTGTAAACAACTTTTTATTCCCGAAAAGACCTGTTCATTCATTACATCAGATTCATCCATTTACTTCTGGAATTGAATTGATCTGTCTTTTCCCAAAAGAAACGTTGGTTCATTCATTCTTTCATCGATATTGGCATGACATCTGTCTTCTTTCCCAGCTACCAATGTTTGGTTAAGCTGGTAACTTGTCTCTTCGGAGAGAAATTTTAAATATTCTATCTTACCAGTTGGTATAAAAAGTTGGATTAATTATTTATCATGTTATCATGACCTCTGAATAAATATTAAATCTGCTTGTATTTCCTATCTATCATGTTCATTTGACCTCTGAATAGATATTAATCTTTTTTTCTTTGAGTTGTTATGATCTATCATGTCCATATTACCTCTGATAGTATTATATACTCTAAACAGTAAATAAGATTTCATTATCTATCCTGTCCATATTACCTCTGGATAGATACAATTTATTGAGTTTCGAAGACTTATCATGTCCATATTACCTCTGATAAGTATTTTCTATCTCATGCCTATTGTTTAATTACAAAATAAAATGATAGGATCACAAAACGAATATTTTATTCATTTCTTGAGTAAGATAAAAGGTTACAAAAGCTCCTTATTTTTCTAAGGTGGAGCAGAAACATCTTGAAGTAATTTTTACAGTTCTGCCAGGCGCCTATCACGAGAGTTTAATACTTTCTTAGTCGCTTCAGCATGTCGAGATTCGGTCGTACAAAGATTAGAAAGTCCAGCGAAGCTGATTATCAGATTATCCTTGGCTTCATCAAGGGTCTTGATAGTTGTTCAGCTCCGTAGGCCTGTCCTTCTAAAATAGGGCCCTGAGCAAGGTGCTGATTCCGAGCAGCGATCATCTGTTCCCTCTCTGCCTTTAAGCGAGCCAATTCAGCCTCAACTTCTTGGATTTTATCATTCTGCTGCTGAATCTCCTGGTTTAAGGTGTTATAGGCTGCACTATGACCATCCAGCTTGGGCTGTATTCCAGCTAAAAAGGATTTCTCTTTGGCAACCTTTATACTATAATCATGGAGAGCTTCATTATATATTGTCTCCCGATCGAGATAATCAGCCGTTAAGGCGTCATACTCTTCTTGTATGAGACTTTCAACAGTCTCACTTGACAGCTTAAGATACTCTCGGATGGGCTGTTCAAGACCCTCCACAATTTTCTCTAATGTTGTTGCTCTCCCCGTATCATTGAACATAGCAACGTTCCTGATAGTAAGAGCCATAGACGCTTTCAAGCTCTCACAACTGAGGCCCTTATTCAGGACCATCTTGATTAGGGTCGCCAATGTTTTATAAAAAGTTTCAGTATGAATCTCAACTAGGAGATTCATTTATATGCTTGAACTTGGCGTCGCGGCAATATCTACTAGATCTCTTCTTTGGAGACTAGGAACAGATGCTGTTGGTGTGACAGCAGATTGAGATGAAACGGTTGTTGTTACTATTGTCACAGCCAGTTGATTCCTAAGAGCTTCAGGGATTGTGTCTTCAACACTTGCAGATGTAGTTGCTCTGATAGCAGGTTGAGATAAAACCATTGTAGTTACTGCTACCATAGTCAACTGGTTCCCAGCAGCTTCGGGAATAATATCTTTAATGTTTGTTACTCCAGCCGTTTCTGGAGCTGAAACTACTAGAGTTTCGGTGGCGGTGATAGGTGCGGGTGGAATGACGGTGATGGCAGCTGACTCAGGTTCAGGCATACTCTTCTCCGGAACTTCTACAGGATCAGTTGTAATAGCAGAGGGTGCTATCACAACATTCTCAGTTTCAGTCGGTAATTTGACTATGCCTTCATCACCTCCTTTGACTTCTGGCTGTTCAGGCTCTGGAGGTACTTCAAGTTCTTCATCGAGGCCAGTTCCTCCTTTAACAGCTGCTTCATGGTCTGCAGTTGGTTTTTCTGGAGCTTGTTCTTTTTTTCGGTTATCAATACGAGAAGATAATTCGGGCTGAACCTCTGTTTCAACCTCTGCTTCAAGCTCTTTCTGTACTTCTTGTTGCTCATCTTCTGGTTGGATTACTTCTACTTCGTCTGAAGAAGAAGAAGCCTCTTCATCAGATTGCTCGTTTTCCTCATAGATATCTTCTTGAGGAGAAGGAAGAGCCACAAGCTTTGGTGCAATGATGATACCTGCAAAATGAGTAAAATAAGTTAATATACAAAATCATGATACATAATTCTGTATAGGTTTTTGTGTAATACCTGGAGTACGTGTGTGTCGTTCAAGGTATGAATCATAATCACCATCCCAGTCATCATCGTCAAAGTCGAGAGACGGTTCGTCTGATGGGATACGGTCTCGATCGGCAATGAGTACAGCAGTAGTATCCTCCGTAATTTGTGTTTTTTTAGCAAAGATAAATGGAGTGAGGAGCTAAGGCGTCCAGGAGATAAAAGTTTTATAACTTCTGATGCTGCTGCTGGTTTAAGTGTTGAAAACCCTTCTTCCGGATGGACTGAAGAGGAAGCAACAAGTTGGTCCTCTTCGACCAAGATGTCATCTTCTGGAGTAAAGACTCTGGGTTTGTAAGGCCCTTTAGTAGTAGTCTTCTTCTTCTTCTCAGGAGACTTCACTGGAAGAGTGGTAGCTGTAGTCTGCTTTCGTTTGCGAGTTTTTTCAATAACTATTGGTCCCGCGGCTATCTCCCCAGCTCCTCTAGGAATTACTGCCAGAAATTCATTTATAGCAGTAGTATTGTCTGGTACGTCAGGAGTTATTCTGATGGGTTCTTCAACATTTCCCTCCTGGGCCCATCGCAGACTTCCTTGCATGCTATAACCGTCTTCGAAGAAGTGAATGGATGTATAAAAACGAGTAAACGAGTGAAGTATACGTAGCTCAGTTATACTAGTGGCTGTAGATATGTTGAATCTAGCACCAGTACATGCAGTGCTGAAATATCTCCATGCTCGTGCACCGTCAATCAGCTTTCCATAATGATAGAAGCTGGTGGAAGGATTGCCAACGTGAAGTTGGTCATATCCAAACTGGCGAGCGAACCTACTTGGTAGATAAGGCTCAAACGTGCAGTAATCTTCATTCATGTACATCAGATGAGAAGGTCTGATGTACACTAGCCATCGGAAGACAGATCTTGGCAATAAAGCTGATTTATCTACTCTGTCTTCAAATTGCATGCCAAGGCAGTCGGCTGGAACTGGTGGCCTTGTGCATAAGAAATTCCAGCCATGAGAGTAATTTAATGCTGCTCGGGTGTCTGCCACTGTTGCAGCTTTCCATGTAGATTTGCTAAATTTTTGGAGGAAATCCCTGCTTCATCCTCAGGGCCCGGTGGCAGCAAATTGCAATTGTGGTGCAGTAACCAACCCATCAGATAGGTGTATGGTAGCTCCACCCTTGGAAAATTGTCTCGGTGAGAAGCATTATTAATCAGCTCTTCACTGAAAGTCCGTAGACCGGCATTTATTCGGCATACCATTGTCGACAGCAGGTTGATTCTGTTTTTGAATACTAAACATACCGCTGGCCACAGTACGTTGCGGTGAATCCTGTCTACGGTACTGTCACCCTCATTTCCTGTATTTCTCGTATTTCGTATTTATACTCGTATCTGGATTTTAGCATGTATTTTTATTTTTCTCAACTTGTGGAATTTTGGTATTTCTCGTATTTTGGGTTTTGACCTGGCTCGGTTTTAATTGGGTTGGTTCGGTTTGGTTGGTTTATAGGTATTGGATCACCTTAGCCTATGCTACCCCTTATCCCACCACAACTTCCCCTCTTTATATTCCTACCTACCTCTCTCTCTCTTCATTACCACCACCATTTATTTCCTTCTTCTTCTTCTTCTCCTTCCTCTACACAACTCTCCCAACCCTAGACAAGTGCATCTTGTCACTACATGAGAACCCTCTTTTCCTTGTCCATTTGCTAGATTAGGATATGGTGATCAACATTAGAACTTAGGTTTTTGTGATTTGGAGCCTCCATTGTTATAGATCTAAGTTATTTCTATTTTCGGATTTTGTATGGTTTGAGCTACTTAAGTTGGATTTTATGGGTTTTTGATGTTTCCATGTGGAAGAGCATTCAATTTCACCTAAGATGGAACTTTGGAAATCCAGATTTGGAGTTCGGATGGCCAAGTTATGGTTTTGTGTAGCCTTGAGTTCAACCTTGGTGTTCTTGCTGTTTGGAGAAGACAGTGAGCAGGGTGCAGAGCTATTTAGCTTACGTACCCTGAGCTACGCGCGCTCTTTAGCGCTGTGTACGCTGACTTGAGTACGCTTCATGTTGGAAGCGTGTCTCCTTGAGCGTGCGTGACTTTTCACGTACACTGCTCCCTTAAGTGTGCGTGACTTTTCACCTACGCTGCTCTCTCAGCGTGCGTGACTTTTCACCTACGCTGCTCCCTGTAGCGTGCGTGACTTTTCACCTACGCTGCTCCCTGTAGCGTGCGTGACTTTTCACCTACGCTGCTCTCTGTAGCGTGCGTGACATTTCACCTACGCTGCTCTCTCAGCGTGCGTGACTTTTCACCTACGCTGCTCTCTCAGCATGTGTGACTTTTCACCTACGCTGCTCCCTAGCGTGCGTGACTTTTCACCTATGCTGCTCCCCTGACCCCCTTGCTTAACCATTGGCTCTTGGAGCTTTGGTTTTATTTCTTTAAGCTTGGCTCTTCTATAGCCCTGTATATTGATATTTTATTAGATATTTTACGTCCATTTTATATCCTTACGCCTTTTGTCATGAACTTGATTTTACTTAATATATTTGGAATGACTATTGTACATGGCATGGTATGACAAGGAACTATCATAACACGACATTGACCCATAGTGGTGCACTCCTGACATGACCAACCTGACATGATAGTGGCCCGTCGTGGCGCACTCCTGACAAGTACCCTGACATGATTTATCTTATGCTGTTGCAACGGCTAACACGACTTGATAAGAATAAATGGCCTGGACACCGTAGGTGAATGTGTTTGTACAAATGAACCTGTCTTGTCTTGCATCATGTCTAGGGCATGAATCCCTGGTTTTCCACGGTCAGGGATTCATACTGAATATGGCTAGGATTAATGAATAGATTAATCAAATAGTTCATGAAGAATTTCCCAGTTACCCGTTGCCCCTTTGGTCCCGGCCATATATATATATATACTTGGGATTTGTTGCTATCCGTCGAGATGAGCGCACTTTCAGCCCGCCGTCGAGTGTGGTACCTTAGGACACATGTATCTTACTACAGTGTGTCTGCTATATCCTACTATCTTTTCCTTTTCTTGCTGGGATCACTCAGGTAGTAACAAACAGGTAACCGGACTTGGAATTCTCATTGCATCTTGCTAGTAACTTGGCCTGTGATAACCCTAGTTAGTTAAAGTAGCAAGCCGTACTTATTGTTTGGCCGTGATTGATTGAATGAGGTATAACCTGTCTAGTCTTGTCTTGATTCCTGTACAAAAATTGCTACCTGCCATGATTTCTTATATTTACCTTGCCGATAAATGGTGGAAGAAACCAAGTTCTGTTCAGACGAAGGGTTACAACCTCGGTCCTTGTTTGGTTTACGGGTTGTAACCTGGTTATCTGAATAGTCCCATGGTTATCTCATCGTATATCATCCTGTCATGCTCTCCATATGTTCTGCCTTTTATCGATTCTGTACAAGATTGTCTTTTATATTCACCTATCATGCTTTTCTTAAATTACTGTCTCTTATTATGTAATTATATTATTGTGCTGATTGCTGGCTTTTGTTCTTATTTCGTGGCCCCCTTGTGGCACTTGCTCTTTCTGGGGTTGACCCAACTGGTTTTGTGTGGCCAGATTTCGGAGCAGCTCCCGAGGATCTACCAAGCTTCCAGCCCAATGGTGAACACTAGACGAAACCCGGGCCAAGAGTGGGTTTTCCTTTTTGTCTTGTCCACTTTATTGTAAAATTATTCTTTTGAGGCGTTTTAGCCGACGAGCACTTGTTAGCTCGATGCACTTTACTTCTGTCTGCCTACGGGCTGTAATCATGATTGGCAACTCGAGGTTGATCATGTATGACTTAACTCTTGCTAGTCCCTACATTTTGTACGACTAGCTTCATGATCATCTGGATATGTAATGTTTGGGACGCCTTACAATTGTATATTTGGTGATCTGATATCTTGTGATTATTATTAGTTGGTTGAGATTGAGACAATAGAATAATTTCTGACCTTAAGAGACTGTTGGCTTGTAGATAAACCCTCATATTTCTAGACAGCCGTGATCGTATAGTGAGATGGATTCCATTTCATTATACGTAGCTGGCTATGTTCGCCCCCGCTCTCCAGTATTTTGTTTCTGGGGCGTGACAGGTACTGATCCCTGGCACGACCCATCTTCGTAGCCATAAGGATAGGAAGCCTGCCAGTAAGGCCTTCTTTGACATTTTCTGACTACCCTGCCTCAGGTAGCTTAAAGCCTCAATCCCCGCAGGGATGTCTCCAGTTTTGGTAGACAGATATTGATCGCGAGCTTTCTGCGAAGCCATCAACTCTTGGATTATATCTGCAGGAATTATTGAGCAAGGTTTAATGGTTTGAGTTTTGTCTTCTCGAAACCTGCTCTTCTCAGTCTTGGATACTCTATTTTCATGGTAAAATAGATAGGTTGTCCATTTGGTTATGTATTCCAAATGTGACCCAGTTTCGTACATACTAGTGCAAATCAGATAATGGCACATAAGTTCTTCATAGACTTGCACCAGTTTAGGGTTCTTCTCTCGAACTTCTTCTAGTTCCCGATTGGAAGGAATATATTCTTCATAAGAGAATTCGCCCATCGGCAGCTTCGAGATGAATTGCATCTCATGCAGAGCAAGACCCATTTTGCCGTGTGGAGTTGCAAAAGTTCCTGTTGAACTCATATACAACTCCAGTAAAGCCAGAAACAAGTTGCTGTTCGATGGAATGCCATAACTGGTAGAGGCCACCGCTTCATACAGGTCAATATCGTCCAATTCTGTTTTAAAGTGCTTCATGACCCAATTACTGATCTGAATCCAGTTACTACTGTAAGGGGTTAGCCACCCTGTCAGTCTAGGGTTGGTCTGAGGATATAAGACTGCTTCCCTTAGGAATTTATTTATGAACATGGGAATCTGTACCGGCTGGATGAGAAATGAGTCCTCACTCGGTGTAAACCCGGGCAATAGACCAGAAAATGGAATGACACCACCACAGGGAGTACTAATTTGATAACCCATGTCATTTGCTCTCTCTCTTCTGAAAATGATCCTGCCCGGTCTACCATAGCTATTGGGAGTCAAATTCCACAGCATTTGACGGTGATGGCTAGCATGGACGAAAGCAGATAGAGGGTAATCCTTGTCCATGTCAGGGAGATACATCACCCTTTCTCCAGATCTAAAAACCCAAGCCTCCTTTTTGGGACGAGTCTGCGATTTGAAATCTATCGCATCTCCGAATAAGAAAGCTGGTTTCAGGAATTGTTGATTGTCCAGTGACACTAACACTTCCACGTCGATCATGGATAACAGCATCCTATCTCCTTGAGCAGATATAAGCTGTGCTCTCGCTGCAGGGTATTCGGGGTTGGATTGAGGAAATTTGACATGAGATAAATCCTCCAGATAGTTTGAGCCCACCATGCCCGCTGATGAGCCAAAAACTTCTTCAAGAGGATGAGCTTACAAATCCACTGACAAAAAAAAAGATCAAATTAGTGAAAAAACTAATTTGAAGTTTTATGAGTAAGGGCATTGACTTTTACGCTTACTAAAATCGATTAAAAGTTGTAAAGTGTAAAAAGGTCTTTGTTTTACAAAGTTTTTTCATTTTACGCTAGCACATGCTTATGTGAGCGTATTTGAAAATTTTACGCTATCATGAGTAGACATGAGCGTAATTCAAATTTTATGCTGACATGTATAACGTGGGCATATTTCTTAACTTTTTACGCTGACACGTATAACGTGGGAGTATTTTGTTATTTCAGTTTCTACGCTAACACGAATGACGTGGGCATGAAATCTGAAAGTTTTCCAGCCGAAAAATAGGGTTTTACCTATCATAGGTGGAGCTACGGCAGGATTGGGCTGTCGGAGTGGTGTCGATGACCGAACGGGAGTTTGCGCACGGTCAGTCGATGAAGAATCGACGGCGGGTTTCTTCCCCTTGTTGTCGGCGGCGGTTTTCTTGGGAGCCATCAAGTTAAAGTGAGAGAGATTTCGAAGAAAGGGGGGCAAAGAGATTCGGGATTGCAAAGAGACAAGTAAAGTCCTTATCGAACTCGAAAAGCTCTATTTATAAAGATTTTTGAATCGGTTCATATTTCCTATTTTTATGCCTATTGTTGGAAATCCCTATTTTTATGTCGACTGTTGGATATCCCTATTTTTACGTGAATGACCGCTGGATATCCCAAACTTTATGCTGACTGGTCAAAACCCGAATTTTACGGTTCTGTTCAAAGTATTTCAAAATTTGAAAAAATTTGAAAACTTTGAAGGGGGTCTTGTAAGAGCGTAAAAAAAGTGCTTCATAGACTGAGTCAAAGAGATAGAGCTTTACACTCAAATGAGCTGTTTTACGCCAACTACTTTACGCCAGGGACACGCCAACTACTTTACGCCAGGGACAGGCCAACTATTTTACGCTAGAGACAAGTTGTCAAATCATGCATTTAATGTAAAGTGATAATGGGTTTGACATAAAGATCTACTGACAGCGTATAACACAGAATTCGAAGGAATTTGTTTTACACAGAAACTAATATTGTTTGTTTAGTATGTAGACTGAGCTATTTTACGCTCACAAGATGGCTTCTTTTACGCATGAATACTATATGAGCTTTTTACGCTCAAAGTTAACGTGTGCATAAAGTTTATTTGGGCTACTTCTTATGCTCAAGGTTATTTTATCAACACTTTATGCGAGAAGTCCATTTTAGGGCTATTTTACGCCTAGTCTACTACTTTACGCTCAGAGTATATTTGGGTTGTTTTTTACGCCCTATCCTTCATGACTACTTTGGAACGTGGTTTGCCTACATGGCTTTCATGCCACACATCTCGAGGAACGTGTGTACGTACATCCTATTCTTATTAAAATAATGGGACACGTGTCAACGTGTGTAGAGGATGACTTCAGTCATGGGTAGCAGTTACTAGCGTAAAGACAGGACTTTGCTGAGTTTTACGCACAAAAAGCCAAGTCTATAAATAGACTTATTTTTTTCATTGAGGTGGAGGAGAGACAGGGGAGAATACATAAAGATCAGAGCCCAGAGACTTTGATTTTCCAGAGCATTCTTCTTCAACCCTTCTTCCAGAACAGAGTGAAGCAAAGCAAGAAAGCATTCGACCTCGCCATCAGTGCCCAAGTGCGTCGATACCTTTCTGGTGACTTAGTTCTTCCAGTTGCTCATCTTCCAGCAGTGAACTTCATCATCATCATATGGTCCAAGGAACAAAACGATCGCCTTCAGATCAGACTTCCATAACAATACTTTCTAGAACAATTTGTACTTTTTGTACTCTTTCAAGTTTTATTTTCAAAAGCTAATTTTTAGGCATTTTTGTTAAGTGAAACAGTAAGCTCTACGCTTTTGTTATTGTTGATGATTTCTCTCGCTTTACTTGGATTTACTTTTTATCAAACAAAAGTGATGCTATTTTTGAATTTTAAATATTTTGCAAAAAGGTACAAAACGAAAAAGGCTTCATGATTACTCGTATCCGAAGTGATCATGGTGGTGAATTCGTAAATTCTGATTTCAAAAAGTTTTATGATGATAGTAGATATTACCACGAATTTTTTTGTCCTAGAACTCCCCAACAGAATGGTGTTGTGGAGCAGAAGAATCATACTCTAAGCGAGATGGCTAGAGTCATGCTGAATCAGCATAATCTTTCTAAATATTTTTGGACAGAACCTGTTAGTACAGCCTGTCATATTTTGAATAGGGTGTTAATTCGACCTATCTCGAAGAAAACACCATATGAGCTTTGGTTTAGAAGGATTCCAAACATTTCTTATTTTAAAATTTTTGGATGTCTCTGTTTTATCCTGAACACCAAGGATAACTTGGAAAAGTTCAACTCTAAAGCAGATGAAGGAATATTTCTCGAATATGCTGCTAAGAGTAAGGGATATAGAATTTTTAATAAAAGATCTATGATTGTTGAAGAATCTATTAATGTTACTTTTGATGAGCTAAATAGTCACAGATCTAGCGACAGTGATGATGAAGATGCACATGCAAAAACTGAGAAGAGTCCTGTAGAAGATGTGACCAAAAAAGTTGATTCATTAAAATTCTTACCAGATCATCCAGAGACATTTATTATAGGAAATGTATCTAAAGGTGTAAGTACACGCTCCTCTCTTAAGGATTCTGAAATAGCAGCAAATAAAGCATTTATTTCTCAAATAGAACGTAAGAATATAGATGATGCTTTTTCTGATGAGTTTTGGATTGATGCCATGCAAGAGGAACTAAATCAATTTGAGAGAAATCAAGTTTGGAAACTCGTTCCTAAACCTATTGGTCAATCAATAATTGGTACCTAATGGGTGTTCCGAAATAAACTTAGTGAAGATGGACAAGTTCTACGCAACAAAGCACGTCTAGTGGCACAAGGTTATAATCAAGAAGAAGAAATTGATTATGATGAGACTTATGCTCCTGTTGCTAGACTAGAAGCCATCAGCATGTTTTGTGCATTTGCATGTTTTAATGATTTTAAATTATTTCAAATGGACGTAAAAAGTGCATTTTTGAACGAATTTTTAAAAGAAGAAGTTTTTGTGAAACAACCCCCTGGTTTTAAAGATTTTCAAAAATTGATCACATCTTCAAGCTTAAGGAAGCACTCTATGGACTCAAACAAGCACCTCGTACTTGGTATGAACGCCTAAGTGCCTTCTTACTTGAAAATGATTTTTCAAAGGAAAAAGTTGATACTACTTTTTTTATCAAATCTTTGAATGATGATATTCTCCTTGTGCAAATTTATGTAGATGACATAATATTCAGTTCGACTAATGAAAAACTTTGTCAAGATTTTGTTAAGTGTATGCAGAGTAAATTTGAAATGAGTATGATGGGAGAGCTAAACTTCTTCCTAGGACTCTAGATCAAACAGCACTCAAAGGGAACATTCATCAACCAGCCAATCGGTACTCCAATGGCTACGTCCACAAAGCTTGATTCTGATAAAAGTGGAAAACCTGTCGACCAACGTAAGTATCAAGGAATGATTGGTAGTTTATTATATTTAACTGCTAGTCGCCCTGATATTATGTTCAGTGTTTGCATCTGTGCACGTTATCAGGCAAATCCTAAGGAATCACATCTAAGTGCCGTTAAGCGTATCTTCCGATACCTTAAAGGAACTTCTACAGTCGGCTTATGGTATCATAAAACCAAATTCTTTGACATGATAGGTTACTCGGATGCAGATTTTACAGGATGCAAAGTAGACCGTAAAAGTACCAGCGGCACGTGTCACTTCCTAGGAAAGGCCTTAGTCTCTTGGTTTAGCAAGAAACAAAATTCTCTAGCATTATCAACTACTGAGGCTGAGTATATCACCGCAGGTCGTCGCTGCGCTTAAATTTTGTGGATGAAGCAAACCTTAGAAGACTATAATCTGTACTACACTAAGATCCCTATTTATTGTGACAACACTAGCACCATTAATCTGACTAAGAACCCTATTTGTCACTCACGCACAAAACATATTGAGATACTTCATCACTCTTTACGTGATCATCAGCTACACGGGGATATCTGCTTAGAGTTCATTGACACAGATCATCAACTAGCAGACATATTCACAAAACTATTAGCCGAAGATCGGTTTAACATAATGAGACGAGAGCTCGGTATACTTGAATTTTCAGATTCATAATGTAGTATGTTAATTAAATTTAATTTTATGACTTGAAACTTTGAAATTTATTTAACATATATTATTTTGGAGCACAAGCCTAAAAAGGGTCTGTCTGTCACCACGACTACGGTCGAAACGACGCGATATTTAAGAGTTCTCCGGTAAACCTCCGTTAGCTGGGACAGTACCCCTACAGCTAACCCAAAGTAATACATGTTACTAAATATAGGAGTCAAAGTCATAAAGTTTAATTTCAACTACCAAAACTGCATTTTTGGCCTCAGAAATGCAAGTAGCCGAACTCGGACCGAACTCTGACCGAGTTCGGGCCGAGTTCGGTCGGCGGTGTATTTACTTCCAGAACTGAACAGTCGGCCCTAACCCCTATTTAAATCCCTCTTCTTCTCTTCTTTTTCACTCACCAAAACAAGAATTCATCTCCTTCCTCCCAAAAAAACCTTCCTACTCCCTCTCGGCAAGTGTTCTAGGAGATCCGGTGGGCTACCCAACTTCCTTCTCTTCCTCCTTTCTAAAGGTACTACACTTTCTTTCCTTTTTCTTCCATGGCTCCTAAGCATCAGAAGGGATCAATTGATCCTTCCCAAGCTGGATCCTCTTCATCTGATTATACTCCAGCTAGTCTCTTTAGTCCAGCACGACCAGTAGGATCTAAGGATTTTGATTCCACTTTGTTTCCTGACAAAGAATTCTTTGACCTATGGTTTGACTCTTTCTCCGGTCGTAAAATTTGTTTTGGAGATTTCGTTAACTTTACAATTTTTTCTGAGTATGCTCCTACCTTCGACCATCTAGGCTACCGAGATTTTTTCGAAGTAGCTGAAAATATTTTTGACAATGCAGTCCGTATGTTTTACTGTAACCTACAAGTAAAATCAAACGACAACTTTTATTCTTACATTGCTGGGCAAGAATTAGAGTTTAGTGCCACCTATATCAGTGAATACTTTCATGTTCCTGGTGTTGGTGAAGCTCTGGTGGATATTCATCATGTCCAATTTCCAGAGGATGTCACCCTTGCCTCCTTCAAGGAATTGATTTGTCATCCAAACCCCCTTCCTCGTAGAGTATTTTCAAAACATCTGAATCAAAAATTTTATGAACTCCATCACTTTATTTTCTCTATTCTCCTTCCTAAGAAAGGATCTACTGACGAGATTACTTTCTTAGAACTCTCTGCTATGTACCATATTCACTTTGGTATTTCTTTTTTATCCCCAAGACTATAATGGCCTGGATGCTGAACTACAAAAATACAGGACGCAACCTGGTGTATCCTATGCACCTGGCCTCTATCTTTCGCAGGTTTGATATTGATCTTCAAACCTGTGCATACTCCTCCACTCCCATCGAACTCAATAGATCTCGTAGATACCCTGCTCCACCTCTGCCTCCTGGAGCTCAGCCTGCTCCAGATGTCGGTACTGAGGCTCCTCCTCCTGATGCTGCTCTTGCTCTAGCCCCTGCTCCAGGATTCGACCTAGGATTCTATCAGAGATTTGATGACTTTGTTGCTCTTTCTGCGTAACATCATCAAACCTATCTTGACTCGGAATTTTGCCACATCTATCAGGCTCAGGTATTGCGAAACGTGATTGCGGATCTACACTGGAGTCTCTCTCAGGATCCCGTTCATCCAGTCACTATCCTATCTCACCCAGGCTTCACTGGTCCTAGGTTCGGAGATGAGGTATCCTTTCCTTACTTCGATCCTACTGTAGCTTATTTTCCTCCTGATGCTCCTAGCGGTGATGACCCCACTATGTGATGCAGACTCAGCTGATGGATAGTGGATAGGACGTTAGTCGATGATCTTATGCTATAATGTAGTTTTTTTATGTCTAAACTTCTTAGTTTGACATATTTAGTATTTCATGATTGTACTTTGCACTATTAGTGAGACATTTTTAGTACTATATTTCAGCACTTTATTTCCATATTAGTTGCTTATGCTGTGTTCATGTATCTCTTTAGCTTCACTTTGTCTTTTGTTTTTATTGTTGGCTTCACACATTCCGGGGGAGCCAAAGTCATTTTTTATATTGATAAAAGGGGAGAAGAGCTATACACAACCAACCAAATCACAAAATCAATCATCTCTCACAAAATCAATCATCTCAGGTATTTTGTTTGTTCTATTTTTTAAGATATATTTTGGTATAGACTCAAGTTTGTCAATTATCAAAATGGGGGAGATTGTTGGCCCATTCCATGGTCACACCCGATTTTGATAATCAACATGCACTTAAATCAATACACAAAATATATAAACTACTGATAATCATTTTAGGGTATATAAAATCAATATCAACGGGCATTGTACTGCATCAATAAGCATAGATATCATCCATCTGAAGATGAATTTCAATGGATTTAGTTTGAGTCATTTTATATTTTATTTTGTATTTTATTTTTATTGAGTCTAGGACTTATATTGTAAAATCGACTAGGTAATACTGGCTTAGGTTTATCCCAATCTATATTCTAAACAGCCTACCCATTTCCATTGCATCCTTACAAAATGTCCAAGATTATTTTTTACAAATTGTTTTTGACAAATATTTCAAAATTTCCCATAACAGAACTCACAACCGAGTTCGGCCCGAGTTCGATCCGAACTCATGCCCGAGTTCGGACAGTTTGAATTCAAATATCAGTTGCCTCCAAATCTGCATGTAACGTTTATATGCAAAATATTTGCATCAGAACTCTGCCCGAGTTCGGTCCCAGAAAACACCTATAAAAAGAAGAGAGTTTTTCATTTCAAATCACTCAATTCATTCTTCATCTTCTCTTCTCTACTCACCAAGTGTTTTCAAACATTCTAAAGCCTTCAAATCACACATATACATCTCTTAGCCAAAAGCCAGTAATATCTACGTTGATTTAGAGTCTTTTGGTGTCCAAGAGTTGTAAAGAGGTCGTTCCAAGTTCAGCAACTATCCTTGCTGTGGAGCCGGTCGTGCGCTCGTCATCAAGCATGGTGTTGTGAAGTTGGTCGTGCACTTGTCACCAAGCACGGTGTTGTAAGAGACTGCAAGCTCTCATTTAGCTTGTGTCATAGTGGATTAACATCGAGCAAGAGTACTCGAGACTGGATTAGTCCTCTCAGAGGGATACCAGTATACATCGTTGTGTCACTGAGTTTGATCTCTCTATCTCTTGTTACATTTATTACTGTATCTTATTTACTGCCATAGTTATAACTTTAATTTTTGAATTGATGATTATTATCCGCTGTACACACACACACTCTCTATTCACCCTCCCCCTCTAGAGGTGCTCAACGGTCCTACAAAAAGTGAAGATTTGTGCATTTTTCATTCTTAATTTTTCCTTTGATATTATTTGTCTATATTATTCTTCTCTTCATTCTCTACAAGTTTAGTTCTTGGAGTTTTTTATCTTATTGGCTAGTTTTATGTAGATCTAATTTTCTAAAACTAGGATTTTATATATTTACATGGTTTTAATCTATCAAACTTGGTTATTTTTGAAAACTAATGGTCCTAGGTTGTAGGAAATTTGATTCTACACAATTTTGACCTTTGAAAAGTTAGATTTCGACTTGTTTTGAGGAAGTTATGGCCAAAATAATTTTTGGACATTTTCTATGTCATCTGTCCTGGTTTTGGCAGGGAGGATGAATAGTGTCACATGAATAGTATCGCAGTCGCATGGATGAATAGTATCACAGCTGCAGAAATAAATAGTACCACATGAATAGTATTGTAGCCGTATGGATGAATAGTGCTGCAGCCGCAGGAATGAATAGTGCCGCATAAATAGTGTCGCAGCCGCATGGATGAATAGTACCGCAGCCGCATGGATGATTAGTGTCACAGCCGCATGGATGAATAGTGCCATAGCCACAGGAATGAATAGTACCACATGGATGCATAGTGCCGCATGGAATGAATAGTGTCGCAGAAGGCCGCATAGTGCCATAGTAGGCTGTATAGTGCCGCAGAAGGCTGAATAGTGTCGCAGAATGGCGCATAGAGCCTATTTTGGCTGTTTTTTACTGTTTCATGTCCTATTTGGCTGAATTGTGGCCAGAATTTTCTCCAACTCTCAACATGAAAGTTGTAGATCTTTGTCTTGGCTTCAAGAATCTTCATGTCTCACTTTAACCAGAATTCATATGTGACTTTGGCACCTTGTGCACCTTTTACCGTGCACATTGCCCGTGCACCGTTAGGGCCACTTCATGACTTGCGAGCACTTCATACCCGAAGTGCGTAGTACCTTCTTGTTCTCTTTCCTCTTGTGTCTTGGTCCTCATTTCTGATCTGACTACCTATGTGTGTGCTGGATAACCCTATGTGTGTACTAAGGTACAATCTATGTGAGCACCGATGTGCTATCCTATGTATTAAGTGTTCCTATGTGATACCTGCCAGTGCCTCCAAGAGTCCAGCATTTACATAGCGAATGGTCGGTAGCAATGACGTAGTATGTGTTGTGTGTCGTATTACACCAAGAAGGGGGTACATACATATGACTCCATAAACCAGTACAGATCCTTTCTTGGGGTACTCGTACAATATACGACATCTAGGAGAGTGAGCATGTGACCACGACATGTGAACTCCGAGGATAACCTAGGGATTAACTAGGCAACTAACTTGGAATATGCATTGGGTGGAAAGAATCCCGAGATCGTACCATATTAGCCACCCCAGGTCCAGTCCTGACGTGTCGGGTTGGCCGCCACGAATATGGTTTCACTCGCCTATAGCGGATGTCTATATCCAACTTCTATGAGCTATGTGTTATATATTTTAGCGCGGTAGCCCTCCGGGGGGCCGGTGCATAATCAATGTGCTATATGTTTAAATGGTTTGGTCCTGCTGGGTTGACACGATCTAAGGATTCCTTTTAATCAGTATCGCGGGGATAACTCCGCCAAATATAGAAAATCGCATGAATGGATGGCCGCTTGAAAAATGACTTGACTGTGCCTTGTAACTTCAGTTAGTAGCCGAGGGACATAGGCTGTCATGGTGCATGATCCAACCCATGTCCTTGTTTGGTTGTTGGGTTGGTCTATCGTGCTAGGACAGGCTGTGGACCGAGGCTACGACCAGAAGCTTTTATTATTACTAGTATTATTATTTTAATTCATGGATTTTATCTCACTCTTTTGTGCTCCCTTGTGGTACTTGCTATTCGGGGCTGACCCCGCTGGTTTTGTTTGGCCAGATCTCGTAGCAGCACCTGAGGATCCAAACTTCTTCTCTGATGTCAATGGTGCATACTAGGAGCATGGCTGGCGGGGGACTCGAGTGGATTTCTTCTCCACCACTCTAGTATCTTCACTTATGTTCTGGCGTTTAGCCACCGGCACCTGTTTAGCCGGCTAATCTGGATATTTTGTCTTTTGCATAATTTATAATTAAATCAGACTGCAGCTGAATACAATTATGTACCTATGACTCTCTGGACTAGCTAACTTATAAAACTCGATCCCCATGATCATTTTAATAAAGCGTCGGGGATGCCTTACTGCTTTATCTCATATGTTCATGAATTGATTTTTCTTGCTTTGAATGATTGAGACATAGATACTCTATGAGACCATAGGAGACTTGAATGTAGCATGCACCCCCTTGTCTCTTGACAGCCATAATCGTTGTATGACGTTGTATACCTCATATGGAGTAGCTGGCCTAGTCCGTCTCTGTATTTCGGTACTGGGGCGTGACAAGGTTTTATTGGTGGCCCATGTAGGTTTGATTTTCAGACTTGTGGGGTGTTACTATTATAGGAGTCTCAATCAAAACTTGTTCCCTTTGAATCTCTTGTCTCGATTTCTCTTCTCTTACCTTGATTGATAACTTGAATTGCATTCTCGAATCTTCCTCGTCCTATCATTTGATATCATGTATCTTTTTCTATAGGGGTGCTTCGTTCTCAGTAGCTGGTGAGGCCAACATGGAGGAACGTCTAGTAGATCATGGCTCGACGGGCCAGCAGCCGGAAAAAATACCTTCTCCTGACCAGATCCGAGTGGAAGTGATATCAGAGCCAGTAGAACCGCAGGTTCTAGAAACTCCTGTACCTCCAGCGGTGCCGGCAGCGACGACAGTACCTGATGCTGCAGCACTCCTGGAGGTCATACGGGGATTCCTGGCCACTCAGCAGCGTCAGGTGGTAGCCCATCAGCAACAGCAGACCCAGCAGCCGGAACAGAATGTGCTACTGAATCAGCGGTTACAATTAGCCCTTAAGAGGAGTGTCAGGAATGATTTGAGAGCATCGGGGAGGTTTTGTCGACTTAACCCTAGATACTTTGATGGCACGGAGGATGCCATCACGTCGGATGCTTGGCTTCAGGATATTGAGGCCATATTGATCGCGGCAAAGGTTCCAGCAGAAGAGAAGTTTGACCAGGTCAGACTTTTACTTCAGGATCTCGCCCGCAACTGGTGGGCATCGGAAGAGGTTGGAATGAGGCGTCATGTTCCTTGGGATAGCTTCAGTACCAGAATCAAGGCCAAGTACTTTGGCATGGTAGCGTGGTATGAGCTACAACAGAGGTTTATCAGTGTCAAGCAGGCTGGTAAGACGGCGGATGGATATGCAACGGAGTTCTACAGATTGAGTCGGTTTGCACCGACGATGGTGGCTACAGAGCCAGAGAAGGCTATGAGATTCCAGCAAGGACTTCATTTGGAGATTCTATAGCTAGTAGAATGGCACGACTATCAGACTTTTGACACCGTTTTAACGGCTGCTCGGAGGCATGAACTCACCCAACAAAGATCGATGACAAGACATGGGGGCCAGAAGAGGTCCCATCCCCGGAGTAGAGGCGGAAGAGCAGTACAGCGAACATCGGCACCAGCACCGGGCATCCATATTCATGAGTCAGGAGCGCTGCGGAGGACGGTAGTATCAGAAATAACAGCACCAGTTCGGCATCAGCAGCAGAGGAACCAGCAGCAGCGCCAGGGGGCGCCCATTGGATGTACTTACAGCGGTAAGGGAGGGCACACTAGGGATGGGTGTCGTTCAGCTAACGGATTGTGCATGAGGGTGGCAGTCTAGACCACAAGATTGCCAATTATCCTATGATGCAGAGGCCAGGAGGGCCAGTTCAGCAGTTTCTGGCATTGCTAGCTCCGGGGGCAGCACCGAACCGAGGACCAGCATTGGCCGTAGCGTCTACCGACGCAGGCTCAGATGTTTTGCCAGACGCAGAACCAGGAAGACCCGCAGAGGCCGTAGCAACAGCATGGTCGAGGAAGGCAGCACCAGGGAGCTCAGCAAGGCCAGAGCCAGGCCTTCACCTTATCACTGGAGGATGCACTAGCTTCAGGCGACGTGGTTGCAGGTAATATTTATGTTACCTCTTTTCCTGTAGTAGCATTGTTTGATTCGGGGGCTACCCACTCTTTTATATCTGTATGATTTGTGATACGTATTAGATTGGAGTTTGAGGCATTGCCAAAGAGGATGAATATACTCACTGGTAATGGGCTTGAAGGAGTTAGCAGAGTGTACCTAGCGTGTCCGGTCGTAGTGAGTGGGAGATTATTGCTCGCATCTTTGATTGAGTTTCCTATGGGCAACTTTGACGTTGTCCTAGGCATAGACTGGTTGAGAGACAGTCATGCGACGAAAGATTGTCGGGGAGGTAGGGTAGTATTTAATGTACCTGGCGTTGAGGAGTTTGTCTTTGTTCGATCATTGGAGGATCGACCCAAGGGAATCGTTGCAGAAGCATTGGCAGAGCAGGAGCAGATTCCAAGGGTGGTCAGAGAATTTCTTAATGTATTTCCAGATGAGCTTCTAGGTTTACCACCGGTGAGGGATGTGGAGTTTTGTATTGAGTTGAATCCTGGAACGGAGCCTAAAGTTGGCAGAGTTTACAGGATATCACAGTCAGAGTTAGACAAGTTGCACCAGCATGAAGAAGAACTGAAGGCGAAGCAGTTTATCTGAGACAGTGAATCGCCCTGGGCAGCACCGATGATTTTAGTACCCAAGAAGGATGGATCGATGCGAATGTGCATTGATTACCGACAGTTGAATGCAGTAACAGTGAAGAACAAGTATCCGTTACCAAGGATTGATGACTTGTTTGATCAATTGAGTAAGGCGTGCGTCTTCTCTAAGATTGATCTTCGATCTGGATATTATCAAGTGAGGGTCCGGGAGCAGGACATACCTAAGACAGCATTTAGATCGCGGTATGGGCATTATGAGTTTCTGGTGATGCCATTTGAATTGACTAATGCCCAAGCCGTGTTCATGGATTTGATGAATCGCATCTTCATGCCATACTTGGATAAGTTTGTAGTAGTTTTTATAGACGACATCCTTGTCTATTCCAGTAGTGAGAAAGAACATGAGAAACATCTTCGGACAGTTTTGCAGACCTTGAAGGAGCATCAACTTTATGCGAAGCTTAGTAAATGTGAGTTTTGGTTGGATTATATTTTATTCTTGGGACACATTATTTCTGGAGCAGGAGTGTCAGTAGATCCGAAGAAGGTTGAGACAGTAGAGAGTTGGCCAGTTCCGAAGACGGTAGCAGAAGTGCGTAGTTTCTTGGGATTGGCAGGTTATTACCGGAGGTTCGTGGCAGACTTCTTCAGGATTTTGGCACCCTTGACGCGTTTGACGCATAAGGATGTAGAGTTTGTTTGGTCAGCAGAATGTCAGACATCATTTGAAGAGTTGAAGAAGAGATTAATCTCAGCCCCGATCTTGACACTTCCAGTAGGATCGGAAGGATTTACAGTATATTGTGACGCATCCGGGAAGGGACTTGGATGTGTATTGACGCAGCGTGGTAAGGTGATAGCATATGCATCTCGAAAGCTTCAGGACCATGAGAAGAACTATCCGACTTACGACCTAGAATTAGCAGCAGTAGTGTTTTCACTTAAGTTATAGAAGCACTATTTATATGGGGATCGAGTGGAGATCTATACTGATCATAAGAGCTTAAAGTATGTATTTACCCAGAGGGACCTGAACATGAGACAGAGAAGATGGTTGGAATTACTGAAGGACTTTGATGTAAATCTTCAGTATCATCCAGGCAAGGCGAATGTGGTAGCAGATGCCTTGAGCAGGAGAGGTGGAGCATTCGTTTTAACCTCGCAGAGGCATATTTTGGAAGATCTTAAGGAAATGGAAATTGAAGTGATCTTGCCACAAGATACAGGAGTTATGGCCAGTTTGCAGATTCAGTCTACTTTAGTAGAGAGGATCAGAGCAGCCCAGGCAGAAGATCCGTGGATCCAGAAGCTTCGATCAGAGTGTGAGTTAGGTCTCGGGAAGGAGTTAGTAATCCATGACGATGGTACACATTGGTTCGAAAACCGTCTTTGTGTACCAGGTGGCGACCTTCGACATAAAATTATGTCAAAGGCTCATAGTTCTTCTTATTCTATTTATCCCGGAGGCACAAAGATGTACCAAGATATAAAGCAACACTTTTAGTGGAATGGCATGAAGAGGAAGATAGCGAGATTTGTATCCAGATGTTTGGTATGTCAGCAAGTAAAGACAGAGCAGCAGAGACCAGCAGGATTGTTACAGCCGCTTCCTATTTTAGAGTGGAAGTGGAAGCACATCACGATAGACTTTGTAACCGGTTTACCTAGATCTCCGACCGATCGAAACGAAATTTGGGTAATCGTGGATCGGCTCACGAAGGTTTCACATTTTCTTCCTTTCAGAGTAGGGCAGTCTACTAAACAGCTGGCAGAAATATATATGAAGCAGATTGTGAGACAGCATGGTGTTCCAGTCAGTATAGTATCAGATCGAGACACACGGTTCACCTCTCACTTTTGGCAGAGTTTACATCAAAGTTTGGGTACCAAGTTGAGGTTCAGTATAGCCTATCATCCGCAGACAGACGGACAATCAGAGAGAAACATCCAGACCTTGGAAGATATGTTATGGGCTTGTACTTTAGACTTCGGCAAAACTTAGGAAGATGATCTCCATTTAGTAGAGTTCTCTTAAAATAATAGTTATCATGCAAGTATACAGATGGCACCGTTTGAAGCATTATACGGAAGGAAGTGCAGGTCCCCTCTGGCATGGGATAATATGGGAGAACAAAAATTGTTAGGACCAGAGATGATCATGCAGACCGTGGAAACAGTCAAGTTGATCAGAGAGCGGCTCCGAGTCGTGCAGGACAGACACCGACACTGGGCAGATCAGCA
Organism: Iris pallida; assembly: GCA_029216955.1. Lineage (NCBI taxonomy): Eukaryota > Viridiplantae > Streptophyta > Magnoliopsida > Asparagales > Iridaceae > Iris > Iris pallida. The sequence goes on from JANAVB010013597.1 coordinate 12,950,375, forward strand.
TCGTAGGCCTCTAGAGTTTGGCGTTGGGGACCAAGTATTTCTGCGAATTTCGCCTACTCGGGTTATCATTAGATTTGGAACCCGAGGAAAGCTTAGTCCGAGATTCGTTAGTCCTTTTGAGATTCTCGCTCGGGTAGGTGATGTTGCTTATCGGCTTGCCCTTCTTCCCTCGCTATCTGGCGTACATGATGTGTTTCATGTATCTCAGTTGCGTGGGTATGTCCCGGATCTGAGTCATGTCCTCGATCATTCGGAGTTAGTCGTTGGTACCGACCTAACTTACGAGGAACAACCAATGTCTATTTTGGACCGGCGAGAGAAGGCGCTCAAGAATCGGACTATTAGCCTTGTCTGTGTCGCTTGGGGCTATCACTCTCCGGAAGAGTCAGCCTGGGAGCGCGAGGACGAGATTAGATCTCGGTATCTGTACTTGTTCGACTCAGAAGGTATGTTTCTCCTCGTGCCTTGGTAATCTGTTTACATTCTTATGTTACACTATTTTAAAATATATGATCAATGACTGCTAATGAGAGGTTGCTTGAGTAGATTGTAATTGCACCTTGCTTGCTCGGATTCCTCTATCATTGTCTTGGCTAAAATTTCGAGGACGGAATTTTTCTAAGGAGGATAGAGATGTCACTCCACGATCCCGATATATGTATTCTTTCATAAATTTTGTACATGGTATCCCGTATTTAGCATGTGCAAATTCTATTTGTTATTATTTAATGGTTGCATGTAACTTTTAAGCATGTCATTAGTGGAATGGTTAGAGCATGTTTAGAGATTAGGGTTTTCTTAAGCCAACCCAATCCCTATTTATATTCTTTTCCTCACTCTCTCTCCTCATTCACTTTTCCATTTATTTCCCTCAACCACCACCCTTAGGCAAGTACAACTTACTCAAAAGTGGAGATTTGTGCATTTTTTATTCTTAATTTTTTTTTCCTTTGATATTATTTGTCTATATTGTTCTTCTCTTCATTCTCTACAAGTTTAGTTCTTAGAGTTTTTGATTTTAATAGCTAGTTTTGTGTATATCTAAGTTTCTAAAACTAGGATTTTATGTATTTACATGGTTTTGAACTATCAAACTTGGTTATTTTCGAAAACTAGTGGTCCTAGGTTGTAGGAAATTTGATTCTACACAATTTTGATCTTTGAAAAGTTAGACTTCGACTTATTTTGAGGAAGTTATGGCCAAAACAATATTTGAACATTTTCTATGTCATATGCCCTGGTTTTGGCAGGGACGATGAATAGTGCCGCAGCCGCAGGAATGAATAGTGCCACATGAATGGTGCCACAGCCGCACGGATGAATAGTGCCACAGCCGCAAAAATGAATAGTGCCACAGCCGCATTGATGAATAGTACCGCAGCCGCAGGAATGAATAGTGCCGCAGCCGCATGGATGAATAGTGTCGCAGCCGCAGGAATGAATAGTACCGCATGGATGCATAGTACCGCATAAAATGAATAGTGCTGCAGAAGGATGCATAGTGCCGTAGAAGGCTGCATAGTGCCGTAGAAGGCTGCATAGTGCCGCAGAAGGCTGAATAGTGCCGTAGAATGCCGCATAGAGCCTATTTTGGCTGTTTTTGGCTGTTTTGTGTCCTATTTGGCTGAATTGTGGCCAGAATTTCTTCCAACTCCCAACATAAAAGTTGTATATCTTTGTCTTTGCTTCAAGAATCTTTATGTCTCACTTTAACCAGAATTCATATGTGACTTTGGCACCTTGTGCACCTTTTACCTTGCACATTGCCCGTGCGCCGTTAGGGCCACTTCATGACTTGTGAGCACTTCATACCCGAAGTGCGTAGTGCCTTCTTGTTCTCTTTTCTCTTGTGTCTTGGTCCTCATTTCTGATCTGACTACCTATGCGTGTGTTGGATAACCCTATGTGTGTACTAAGGTACAATCTATGTGAGCACCGATGTGCTATCCTATGTGCTAAGTGTTCCTATGTGATACCTGCCAGTACCTCCAAGAGTCCAACATTTACATAGCGAATGGTCGGTAGCAATGACGTGGTATGTGTTGTATTTCGTATTACACCAAGAAGGGGGTACATACGTATGACTCCATAAACCAGTACAGATCCCTTCTTGGGGTACTCGTAGAATGTACGACATCTAGGGAGTGAGCATGTGACCACGACATGTGAACTCCGAGGATAACCTAGGGATTAACTAGGCAACTAACTTAGTAGATTCATTGGGTGGGAAGAACCCCGAGATCGTGCCATACTAGCCACCCCAGGTCCAGTCCTGACGTGTCGGGTTGGCCGCCATGGATATGGTTTTACTCGCCTATAGCGGATGGCTATATCCGACTTCTACGAGCTATGTGTTATATGTTTTAGCGCGGTAGCCCTCCGGGGGACCGGTGCATATTAATGTGCTATATGTTTAAATGGTTTAGCTAGCCCTGCTGGGTTGAAATGATCTGAGGATTCCTTTTAATCAGTATCGCGGGGATAACTCCGCCAAATATAGAAAACCGCATGAATGAATGGCCGTTTGGAAAACGACTTGACTGTGCCTTGTAACTTCCGTTATTAGCCGAGGGACATAGGCTATCATGGTGTATGGTCCAACCCATGTCCTTGTTTGGTTGTTGGGTTGCTCTATCGTGCTAGGACAGGCTGTGGATCGAGGCTACGACCTGAAGCTTTTATTATTACTAGTATTATTATTTTAATTCATGGGTTTTATCTCACTCTTTTGTGCTCCCTTGTGGTACTTGCTATTCAGGGATGACCCCGCTGGTTTTGTTTGACCAGATCTCGTAGCAGCGCCTGAGGATACAAACTTCTTCCCTGACGTCAATGGTGCATACTAGGAGCATGGCTGGTGGAGGACTCGAGTGGGTTTCTTCTCCACCACTCTAGTATCTTCACTTATGTTCTGGCGTTTAGCTACCGGTACCTGTTTAGCCGGCTAATCTGGATATTTTATCTTTTGCATAATTTGTAATTAAATCAGACTATAACTGAATACAATTATGTACCGATGACTCTCTGGGCTAGCTAACTTATAAAGCTAGATCCCCATGATCATTTTGATGAAGCGTCGGGGATGCCTTACTGCTTTATCTCATATGTTTATTAATTGATATTTTCTTGCTTTGAGTGATTGAGACATAGATGCTCTTTGAGATCATAGGAGACTTGAATGTAGCATGCACCCCCTTGTCTCTTGACAGCCATGATCGCCGTATGACATTGTATATCTCATATGGAGTAGCTGGCCTAGTCCGTCTGTCACTTCCCAATCCTGGAATACATATTTTAATACGTAAACCGATGAATTATATTTACCTTGAATTTATACGATATTTATTATACAGTATTTCTTCATGCATTTCCCAAAAATATTCGACAAAATATTATTTCCTAATTTATTTTTTGCATTTGGGCCTACAGTTTTGGCTCATTTGGGTAACCTATTCCTGGTTCACCAATGGTTCATCATGAACCCTTTGGTTCATCATGAATCCATGGGTCCAAGATCTTTATATATAACTCATCTCATTCTCTCTCCTCTCATTTACTTCCTCTTATTTATTTACTCCACCAACCAAGGCAAGTACCAACTTGCTCAAGAGATGGATCCATAATTTTGTCAATAATTTTTTACAAAACTATTTGCCAAAACATGTTCTTCTCCTCAATCTATACTAGTTTAGAACTTGGAAATTTCCATTTTGAAGCTTTGATTTTTGTAGATCTAAATTTTAATCATTTTCGGATTTCCTTGGTCTTGATCTATTTTCGTTGGGGTTTTGTGGGTTTTGATGCTTCCATGTGGAAGAGAATTCTATTTCACCCAAGATGGAACTTTGGAAATCCGGATTTGGAGTTCAAATGGCCAAGTTGTGATGTTTTGAAGCTTTGGGTTCAACTATGGTGTTCTTGCTGTTTGGAGAAGACAGAGAGCAGTGTGCCGAGCTGCTTAGCTTACGCACACTGAGCTGCGCGCGCTCTTTAGCGCTGTATACGCAGCCTTGAGTACGCTTCCTGTTGGAAGCGTGTCTCCCCTTGAGCCTGCGTGACTTTTCACGTACGCTGCCTTGAGTAAGCCTGCGTGACTTTTCACGTACGCTGCCTTGAGTAAGCCTGCGTGACTTTCACGTACGCTGCCTTGAGTAAGCCTGCGTGACTTTTCACGTACGCTGCCTTGAATGAGCCTGCGTGACTTTTCACGTACGCTGCCTTGAGTGAACTTGCGTGACTTTTCACGTACGCAGCTCCCCTTGAGCGTGCGTGCTTTTGTGCGTACGCTTTTGATATTTTATCAGATATTATATGCCCATTTTATATCCTTACGCCTTTTGTCCCGAGCATGATATGAGCACTAATGGGACCCCGGAGAACAAAGTGTTCCTACCAGATACATGTACCTGAATGTCCCAGTTCTTGTTCATGCTCGACAAATGACTCGTAACTCCACGTGGCGTATTTGCAATGATGCATTACACTAAGGAGGGTAGAACATGTTGACATACTGATTGACATGGATCCTCTTTGGGGTACTCGTACTAAAGTACGACTTTAGGAGGATAATCATGTAGGCCACAGCATGTGAGTCCAAGATTTCACCTAGGGTTAAATTAGGCAACTAAACATACTAGATGCATGGGGAGGGCAAAATCCCGAGATCGTGTTACACCAACCGCCTTGAGATATTATCTCGATGCGCCGGCTGGTCTCCACGGATACTGTGTCATCTGCAACGAGTGGATGACTGTATCCGATTAATTCCTGCTATATATTATATGTCTTGGCAAGGTGGCCTTACGAGGGACCTGTGCTCAATGACACCTGTCTACGCGAACCCCTGGGTTGGCTAGCCTTGCTGGAAAGATACGATCTAAGGATTTTGAAATAACATGATGCGAGGATAACCTCGTCCCACTAGAAACTCGTAGACTTGATTGGCGCGAAAATGACTTGCGTGTATCTTATTACCTTCCGTGAATAACTGAGGGAAGCGGACTGTCATGGTACATGATCCAACCCATGTTCTTGTTTGATTGTTGGGTTGGTTATCGTACTATGACAGGCTGTGGACCGAAGTTATGAACGGAAGACTTATTCTGGTTGTGAAGTGCTACTTCTGTGAATGACTGAGGAACATGGTCTATCATGGTATATGATCCAACCAATGTTCTTGTTTGATTGTTGGGTTGGTTATTGTGCTGCGATAGGCTATCAACCGAAGTCACGATCAGGAGATTTTATTGTTTATACCTTTTTAACTTATGTGAAAGTTATAGAGTACAACACGTCCCGACTCCATGCGGCACCTTTTGTCCTTGTTTGGTTGTAAGGGTGCCATATGGGTTCGAGGATGTTGCGCTACCCTATAATAGTTGTATAAGTATTACTATTATCAATCATTCTATTATCTGGGTTTTTAATCTTAACTCTTGTGCCCCTTTGGCGGTACTTGCTATTCGGGGCTGACCCCGCTGGTTTTGTTTGGCCAGATCTCGTAGCAGAGCCAGAGGACACGATCTTCCTCCCTGACATCCATGGTGCATACTAGGAGCATGGCGGTTCGGGGACTCGAGTGGGTTTCTTCTCCACCACTCCTGCTTATATTTTGTGCGGCATTTAGCCACCGGCACCTGTTAGCCGGATTACATGATATTTTGTGTCAGTACGGAATTGTAAATAAACAGACTGCAGCTGTGTATAATTTTGTACTCCTGACTCTCTGAGATAGCTAAATTATAAAGCTAGTCTCTCATGATCATTTTGATGAAGCGTCAGGGACACCTTACTGCTTTATCTTTAATGTTCATTTAATTGCTGATGTGACTTGATTGATTGAGACATAGAACTTTATGGGACCATAGGAGACTTGATTATAGCATGTACCCCCTAGTCTCTCGACAGCCACGATCGCCGTATGACGTTACGTACCTCATATGGAGTAGCTGGCCTAGTCCGTCTCCATATTTCGGTACTGGGGCGTGACACCGTCTCTATATTTCGGTACTGGGGTATGACAAGGTTTTATTGGTGGGCCACTATCATGTCATGTTACTTGCCAAGAGTGCACCACGATGGGTCACTATCGTGTCATGGAACATATTCAGAATTAATATGGTACAAGCATTCTATTAAGGGACCCAAGTTACATAGAGAGTCCTGAGACAAAAGCATAAATATAACAGCTCAACATGGTAAAAGGAGTGCACGGCTATGGAAAGAGCCATATGGCTAAGCAGGACAGGCTCATGCGGCTCGGAAAGGGGAACAGGCTCACGTGGCCGGAGAAAAGGGCGCATGAAAGGGGCCATGGGTTAAGGGCTCATGCGGCTTAGGAAGAACGGGCGTATGCGCCCAGGGAAGATCGGGCTCATGCGGCCACGGGAGATCGGGCTCATGCGGCCACGGGAGATTGGGCTTATGCGGCCAAATCGGGCAAGGCTATGCGGCTCGGCTAGAAGAAGCCATGCGGCAAGAAGGGGACAGGCTCATGCGGCTAGAGGAAAAAGAGCACATGCGGTTAAGGACAGCAGGCTTATGCGGCTGGAGCTCATGCGGCTAAGGCTGGAAGAGGCCATGCGGCAATAGATGGGGATCTCATGCGGCAGGGCCGAATGAGGGTCATGCGGCCAAAGGAGGAACGGACATATACGGCAGTAGAGGAAAAGCTCATGCGGCTGGAGTCCACTTGAGTCATGCGGCTAAGTTCATGCGACAAGGGCCATGCGGCCATGGTACTGTTCTTCTTTTCCACTTTCGAGAAGAAGAACCTTGAAAGCCATCTCTTCTAGGCGCCATAAATCCATCATCGTAGGTCAGAACTCGGACTTCCATAGGTCAAATTGGGGTAGAACGAAATTCTCTACCACCTGGAACACTCAAAACTTGAAAAAAAACAAGGTTAAATAGATCAAAACCCAAAAAATCCGAAAATACAACAAGCTTAGATCTACACGAAATGAGCCATGGAAATTAAAAGTGCTAAGTACTAAAGTGTCTTAGAATCTCGTGAAGAAGAAAATGGAACAACAAAACTTGAGTTCCTCTATGAAGCAAGATGCACTTGCCGGTGGGAGAGGGGGTAGGTGGAGCTCTATGCCAGGAAGGAAGAAGAAGAAGGAGGAGTAAATGCTGAGTTATGAGGAGAGAAAAAAGTAGGTGGGATATAAATGGGGTTAGTGGTGGGGGTAGGTAGGGTTGTTTCACATGTAAGCAAACCGAACCAAGCCGAACCAAGCAATGAAATGCTAAAATAAACCATGCAATGATACATACAACATGAGTCAAAATATGTATACGTATACCAAAATACTTAATATGAACTACGGTCATTACAATGTCTTCATAGCTCCATGCAAAGACGTCGATGTATTCTCTTATAAGTTGTATAAGAGATTGGCGTTCATCTCCAGATAGACTTTTGCTGATAAAAATTGGTTTAAAAGATGGTTCATCTCCTAAATTGACTTGGATGACTTCGTCTTCGGTAGGTGGTTCACGTTGTTCGAAGCGCAGCTCCTACCTAGTATCCATCTTTTGAGCCTATTGTTCAAGCTCAATTGATTGGACATCATCCGCAATTTGGTCAACGAAAACCATGTTGACAGACAGATTTGCTTTGAATATGTCGCCAATGCTAGAGTCTGAGTCCCAGAGGGAGGAATCAAAAGAATGAGAACAATGGTCTGCTTTATTATCTGATCTTTCGGGAGTTGTTGGAGGAGTAACATAACCCAAACCAATACCGTTTCGTTGATGTAGTTCTCGAGTTTGCTGGGAGGAGCAAAGTGTCGTATTGGCAACCGTCGTCCCCGACCATAATTTAGCCCCTGGTCACTTTTGATGTCATATCCCATGTTCTGGATGATATTCTTGGCCTGCCAACTATATCAAAAAAGTTACATTTTTCCAGAGTCATAGTCAGCTTCTGTCTTATGCATGGGAGAAGTAGAGTCTGGAATGAACTTTCTCTCGCCAATTATACGACCGAAGATGATTAGTTCTCCATCCTTCTTTCTGGCTGGAACGATGAAGTAGTGGATATCATCTGGGTAAACTTTTTCCCGCAGGTGAGGCATCGTGATCGGCATGCAGAGGTGTGGTCCTATGCCGTGCTCTAGAGCGTATATCGTATCTATGTAGTGGTTTACAGTTTCATAGACATCGAAGTAATTCAAAGATAAACCTTTAATAAGAAAATACGTAAGTTCTTCTTCAGTGATAACATCATCCGCTGAAGGTACATTATTATGAGTATTTATATACTCATTGAGAGGATCATCATCTGGAAGAGGAGCCGTGGTCTTGGCCAAGTTCATCACGTAGGATAATTCTTCAGGATTGGGAGGACGGACTTCAGCAGGTTCCTCCTGACGTTTAACCTTGTCAGTTCTTGCGGAGAGTGATGGTCAATGGTTTGATCTTGTCAGGGCTCTTCTTTTTTATCCAGATTGTGAGAGGCTTCGGAGTACTTTTTGGAGTAGTACGTCCTTTGACTCGGATAATCAGGGGACCATCATTGGAGGATGAACTTGCTTCAGCTTCATTGTCAGCTTCGTTGTCGTCATCCTTGGGGGGGTTGAGATTGGTAAAGTATCGAATCTCTATAGTAGTCTTTGATGCCCTTAAAAGGATCGATATCGGCAAACTCCGTCTTCACGACACCGTCGTTGTTGACGTATTTGAAGTACTGGTGAAGTACGAAAGGAATGATCATGTTCTCGTGTATCCATGGACGTTCCACAAGACGTTGTAGGATACATTGGCATTGATCACATAACAGGAAACCTCCGTTCGGAGATCACCGATCTGGCACTTGAGACGGATCTTGCCCAGCGGGTGGCTTCGACCAGCATTAAAAGCCATGATAGTTGTGTTGGTTGCAGATAGCTTGTGCAGAGGAATTCCCAGAATTTGAAGCAAACTTCTAAAAAATGATGCTGAGGGAGGATCATGGATCTATGTGCATGCGGTCCACCTTGATCGTCCCGATATACCCTGTATAGTACAGGGGTCTATCATACGATTATTTTTTAGTAGCATGTCCTCCTGTGAAAAGGTGATGTTCGGCACCACTTCCATAGTACTGTGGCAGTAAAGACAGGAGACAGGGTCTTCAGCGGGAGCTTTGACTTCAGCGAGATAAGAGTCGGCATGTAGTAATGCCTCACTTAAGGCCTTCCGTGTTTCTTTGGAGAGTCGCAATAGATCGAACAGAGACAACCTGGTCGAACAGAGACAACCTGGCAGGTGTATTGGCCAGCTGTCCCAGTATGTCAAAGTTGTAGGGCCGATCCATGCCTTCGGGAGCTGGCACCTTCAGAGACTAATCAAACCGTGTCTCCTTCTTCTTGGCTTTGTCAGTAGTTGAAGGCTTAGACGGGCCAGCTTCTGAGCATATGGGGGTAGCAAGAGCTTGAGAAGGTACTACTTCTTCTTGTGTAGGATCGTATGTCCGAAGATAAGTCTTTCTCGATCGCGTCTCGCCAGATAGAACTTCGTAGATGAGAGAAGACACCATATGGCATGACTTGTATTTCTTGCCCCTTTTTGCTTTGGGAGATACCACCCACTGTGTCATCTCTTGTACAAGGTCCGGATGGACCCATATGATCTCACCACATTCAGTCGTGAGCGGCACCAAGGTTGAGTTGCGAGCTGGTGGTAGGTTGACGACTTACATTATTGCCTTACGGATCGGGACCACGCCGTCTAGTACTTCTGTGGAAAGAAAGTCACCAAACTGAAGAGAGATCATGTTAGAAGATACGACCTTGTCTTCAGCTTCGAGGTTGATCACTTGGCTGTCGATAAGCTGTTGTATCTTCTTCTTCATGACGATGCAGTCCTTGGTGGAATGATGCACGTACTGATGATAGAGACAGTACTAGGGATTGTTGAGTTGGTTCGCCTCCGCAGGACGTCGTGGTGGAGACAATACCAATTTATTATCCTTCATCAGTGTGTGAAAGATGGTAATGACATTGGCTTCGTCAAAGGAGAAGGTCTCCTTAGGCCTGTCGGAGGCACCCTGAGAATTGGAAGCTCCTTTGGATGTGTCGACCTTCAGGTGTCACGACGCGCACCCTAGAGTAAGGGCACGAGAAGTGGGTACGTCCAGCCTACGCCGCAGTGTCGACGGTAGAACGTTGTCCTAGGTCACAATATCTAACAATATAAGGTACATGTACAGTATATACACTCCGAATGGAGGTGACAATACAGAATACAGTCTCAATCACAACTAAGGCAGAAATAGCACGATATCATAGATATGAAAATCTCAAAGGAAGATACAAACAGAAGAGAAAATAAGTCTAAGTGTCTAAACGACACAATAACAAAACATAATACGACTCAAATCTCCACTTATTACAATACAAGTTCCAACAGAAAAAACTAAACCATAAACTAGCAATCTACTCCAAGCCCTAGTAGTCCTTTAGGCTAGCTGTGAATCTCTATGTTACCTGTAATATTTTCAACAGGTCCAGTCAGGATAGGAGCGAACACAATACATCTCAACAAGTCATAGCAGGAAAAGAAAATATAATCATGCTAGAGAATAAAGTACATGAAACTGAAGAATAGCATAATATAAGAGAGAGACTGTAAGTAAATATCTATGATATATATAAAGAGAGACAGTGCTAGTGATTCAGAGTACTGGATAAACATGTGAATGGCTAAGGACTGATTCATGATTACACTACTTGGAATTGATTCATGATTACACTACTTGAATTTATTCACATGTTCATTTATACTTCCCCATCCCCAATCAATATACAAGGATCCATTCAAGTTACGTTAAGATTCATGATTATACTATGTTGCCCATAAAGGGTGATTCATGAATTGATTCGTGAAGGCTCGGTGATCATGAGGGTACATGAAGTCACTAGCTGATTCCCGAAGATTCATGATAATAGAAGCATGAGATATGTGATGTAAGTGAAACTGTCACGACCCGCACCCACTTTTCGGATACGAAGCGTGTCCAAGCCTAGCCTACGCCGTAGTGTCGGCGGTAGTACGCTGTCTAAATACAAGTCACGACAATCTAGATTCACATGGTAAACTAAATCTCATCCACAGGAATAATCATGTCACAGTCAAGATCAATAAAAAGACATGAACTGAATAATAATGAATAAACTGAGTATCAAGAATCACTGTCACGTCCGGTGTACACAAATCTACTACCAATAGACGGAAGAAAATAGAAGAATACATGGAGTAACTAACTGAATATAAACTGCTAATCTAGACCACCTCAAGTGCAAGTGATACGAGCTGATGCTGGCTCAACCCTCTGGTCTGCTCCTAACTCAAGCTCGACTAACCTGAAGAGATCATCAGGTCCTCAGACGACTAGCAAGATACAAAAAATGAGCCTTTCTAACAGTTTATTATGCATGGAGAAAATACAGAATAAACAAGTAAAATTGAGCAATGAATAAAGCACGAATCTATACACTGTCGACACATAGATGAACTACTGAATGAGGACGATATATCCATGTCAAGATGTCAACGGATGACCAGATCGAATACTCAAACCCTCGTCCCTAGCGTGGACTCGCAGGTTTGAACTACTAATCCTCGTCCCTAGTGTGGACTCGCAGATTAGCATCACCCTCGTCCCTAGTGTGGACTCGCAGGCGTAAACCCTATACTACTAACCCTCGTCCTTAATATGGACTCGCAGGCTAGCATCTACTACTAACCCTCATCCCTAGTGTGGACTCGCAGGCTAGCATCACCCTCGTCCCTAGTGTGGACTCGCAGGCGTAAACCCTATACTACTAACCCTCGTCCCTAATGTGGACTCGCAGGCTAGCATCTACTACTAACCCTCGTCCCTAGTGTGGACTCGCAGGCTAGTATCACCCTCGTCCCTAGTGCGGACTCGCAGGTGTGGACCAATAACTACTAACCCTCGTCCCTATCGTGGACTCGCAGGTTAGCTTCAAGGTTCAAGACACGGAGGCACGACTCAACCAAGGCACGACCAATAAGACACAAGGCTAACTGTGAACATTGTCTAAAGCAATGATAAAAATATACCAGCTTGATAGAAAAGATACATGGCAACAATATGAGAAAATTGGATAAAATAATAGACAGTGCATGTAAATAAAGCTGTGTAGAAAGGCAAGGTATACTTGCCTTAGGTCCTGAGCTGTTGCACGGAACCAATCCGAATCAAGTCCAAGTAACCTGTTTTTATAAATTAATAATTAATAAATAAAATGAACTACAATAAATCTCTTGAGTGCAACCTCTCTACTACCCTCTAACATGCACTACACATAGATATACAACTGAACTGGGTTCTCTATAATTCCCCTTATTACTCTCAAACCTGTGACTGAACCCTGTCGAATCTTCCCCTTTAAGTATCCTTAAGGGTCAAGACAAACTCAGATGAACTAGGAAAATATCTTATACCTAATGTGCCAGGACTATGGATAGCACAGGATGAGAATCTAAGATGGACATACTAAAATCAAGAAGGAAATGGCCACATTCCAGAGGATAGAGCCTTAACTAACTTAAACCTAAATAGATAGTACAACCTTTCTACTGTCAACTATGTTCTTGGTACATCAGGATAGAATGTCCTCAGGATCCCCTGCTATTTATCACAGGTTATTGTCATAACCGAACATGTATTGATATGCAGGATACTCCATTGGACATTAAGGAATGACAAAACACATACAGAGGACAATGCCATATGAGTAACTCTCAACACCCTGACAACTATTGACAAATCCACCCTCTGTTGCTTGCCAAGGCCATCAAGCTCTGTCTAATGTTGCAAATGCATTTTGGGTACTTAGTCTGGCATGCTCTTACTCGAACATGTACAAATATTCCTGTTAAACCCATTAGATATTGAGTCACTGGCTACAAAATCCCCTGCATACTAGTGGCACATATATAATACTTTGTAGGTGCACACAGATGGTTGTTACTCCTACTGTATTCAGAAGATGTTCAGAATAGTCTTTGGCATCGTATCAACCTCTGATATATGTGGACTCACACCCTTATGAACCACATATGACTGATTGATTCCTGAGATGAGTGCAACGTACTGGTAAAACAAAATATAGGCTAGGTACTCTTATTTGTCTAACACATCAAAGTATAAGCTGATACCTTATGTGTTCATTGACACCTGATATGAAATTAATACCCTCACATGTGTATCCTTCCTATAGATGCTGCCTAACCTCATACTCTACATGGGTCTTTCTGTGTCAAGAGGGAACTGTAATTGATCCCCTTTTCTGGACAGGTCTCCTACTGTCATGGTATCCCTTATAGCTTATTGCAAGCATACGACCCATACTTTCCTCTGTTCTAGTGTTCCTTGTACACTTCCACATATCAAATAGTCAATGTAAGAACTGGTGATGCTTCACCAAAAGCAACTGCCTGCAAACTCATCCAAGAATCAGTGAAATAACATGTGGCCAGGTTTGTACTGATTGATTTTAAGCAGTTGACTGAGCCTCAAGCATTGGACATTCACAAAAACTCAGTATAACCTGAGCATTGTAAGGGTAATTTGTTGATACCATATGGACTGGACATCTAAAGGATACTGAGTTCCACCTTACAGGGAGACATTGGCATGAGTTTGTATGGAAGAAACTCAATTGCTAATGCATTAAATTGGGAACAAAACTGACACCCATCCTTCCTCTTAGACGTTTGAACTTTGCTCTTTTAACTTAGAAACTAAATCATTCAACGAGACATTGAGGGCAAGAGATTTTATTTGAAGTAAAATCTCCACTAGTTCCTGCGAGAAGAAATTACAGCCAAATTCAGGTGTTGAAAAATATAGTTAAAAAGTTCTCACATGGAAGCATTTTCATATAGGAACCTGAACATGTGACCAGCCACAACAAGGGACATCAGAAAGAAATGTTCCAATTCATAATACAGCAATTTGGGAGGCTAAGCATCATATATTTTGCCTCCCAGTAACTAAATAGATGGTGAATAAACTAATGGAAGTGCCTATGATCAACAGTAAGGTGCCAAGCTCAATAATAATGATTCAGCACCAAGAAATCAGGAGGAAAATGACAGGAAATGCAACAGATTCCTGTTTGGCTACTCTGGAAGAAAAAGGCATGATAACTTTACATAGTAGTATATTTGGAGACTGGTTTAGATGAGGATAGTCATGCAAAGCCCCCTTGAAGCACAGCTAACAAGGCTACTTCATCCAGCTGATAATGTTCCGATTACATCTCTTGCATACTTACAGCCAATCCCTTCCATATGAGTAAGTAGACTATTTTCTCTTTGATTTGCAGCAATAATTTTACCCCACGATGTACTTCCTATTGTTCCTATTGCAACCCGGTGCAATTCTTCTTAGGTTACTCTAGGATACTGTTTGGTGTGTACCAACCTCTGTTCTCAGTCCTTCCTAGTACCATACCATTACCTGAGAGTTTGCTTCTGGACTTGAAATTTACTAGGGCAGAATAGTGATATTCAATAGACTGGTACAGAGTCTACTTAACCTCTAATTGGTACCATATCACCTATGATGGATCCCCTGTTCCTAGGCATGACACACAAATGTTGCTACACTATATGCTCGACTGAACCCAATTGATGTCACGTATCAAAAATCAGATACCAACTGAGAAGTTGGTACATGGTATTCGAAAGGGGAACTCAAGTACCAACTCTTGTACATATATTGAATGAGTTTCCAACAAATCGAAGGATATTCAAATCCGAGTCTTGTAATTGATATGAAACCAAAAATCTACTGTGGACCCTGACCCTAGGGTCGAATACGATGCTAGTGTTGGATTCATGGCTGACCAAACCATAGGCTAGAGAAACATGGGCATGGGTTCGATCAGTTATGCAGTAGATGGTAATGCCAGATTGGTCGAAAGCACTATATAACTAGAAGTTGGTCGATGTGGTGGCAGTACCAATTGAAAAACAACAGAACCTACATGCTAATATCAATCGGATACCGTACTCTAACTCAATTCATGTAGAAATACTCAATATGAACCCCCTGCCATCTCCTAGACACAAACACAAATACTTATACTACAGATGAATCAAAGAAACTAATACCCAGGTTTTAGAATTTCTAATCGAAACAAAGGTGGAGGTTTACCTGGTCGAACCAAGGCTGAACTGCTCCTCCTCCTCCTCCTCCTTGCGAAAGGAGAAAATAGTTAGTTTTTAGGGTTTTGCCAAGGAGTTGGGGTCGACTACCAATCCATATATATACTGGTTCGATTTCCAGGAGGGGATCGAAAAGATTTGCTCTGATCTCCTCTTCAGATTTGATGAGAATTAAATTCGAACTTGGGTTGAGTTCGAATACAGTATGGTGGGTTTAAACGGCCAAAGGAAATTTGAAATGATGAAAATTATATTTTAGTCCCTGCCAACTCAAATAATACCAATTGGTCCCTCTGCAGGTTTTTAAAGTAAACCACTAATATAAGCATATGATTTTATTTATGAGACAATGATAAATAATAATAATAAAAAAATAAAAAAATACAGGAGAAAATTGGTCAAGGGATTGACAGAAACACACGAGACAAAAGTATCTGATGCTCCCGAGAGGGATAACATCTCATGAAGGGATCCATATAGTACCAATCCGTGTTACCAATGTGTCAGCATCAAGTAAGATAGTCTAATGCAGGAAATATAATCCTAAACATGATATGAAATGATCAGAGAATGTACTCGCCTGATACCATGAACAGCTGATATGAAAAGATGGCCAACTGGAGTCACAAAGTCCTAGTTATAGCAACACAGGTTATAAAGAGTTCAATTTATATGGTAATTGAAATTATAATACAATCTACATGATTCTAAGTCAATCTAGGTCAAAGTCAACTCTTGGTCAACTTTGGTCAACTATAAAGTCAAACTAGGTCAACTCTAGTCAACTGTGGTCAAACTAGATAGGGTTGAGTCAACAATGGTCAACTAGTCTAGGTTAGTCAATTCTAGGTCTAAACAAACTAAGTATATGCAAATCAAGTATCCAAGATAGCTACTAACTCATAGCCTAAGTCACTTGCTAAACCAAGCACAAAACTAAACCATTAGCTAACAAGACACAAACTTAGTCATATAATATATATATATATATATATATATATATATATATATATATATATATATATATATATATATATATATATATATATATATATATATTATTCAAAAATATATATATATATATATATATATTATTCACATTTACATATTCATATTCATATACATAGATATATATAAAAGCTATATATAGGCACATACATATATATAGAGAGAGAAAGAGAGGTAAAAGAGTAAGTGAGTATGTGTGTATTTGGCATGTGTGTGAAAGGATATGTGTTAATATTCTCAGATTTAGTGATATATAGGTGTATGTGACATGGGATACATGGTGTCAAAGGGTGTATGAATGCATGTGTGTAAAAGGTTATAGGTTAACTCAATTTATAGAAATGCATACATACATACTTATATTGTATACATGCAGTCATACATATCATATATGCATACTTGCATTCATTCATGCACCTATACATACATACATATTTGAATACATTATATACTTGCATACATTATATTCATAAATGCATACTCTACATTATATTACATTCATTCCTGCATACATGTATACATACATATTATGTATATTACATTACATGATACATACATGTATACTTGCATTACATTATACTTACATTCATGCATATTAGATACTTGTATTTATATTAACATATTGCATACATTCATTTCATTCGTGCATCTATGCATTACCTACATCTTTTATACATATGCATACATTGTATATTTATATCATTTCATACATTAACATAGAGGCATACAAACATGCACACATCATATATTTTATACCTTGTATTACCTTACATATCACGTTATATATTATCATTCATTCCTTTCATATATTACATTATCTTTAAGTTGAATACATCATATATGGATACAATACATTATTTTACATGCTTGCATTCATATATTACATTCTATATTACCTATATACATGTATTTTCTCCATTCATTCATGCGTGCATCATACACTCTACATTACCATACATGTTATCATTATATATTGCATTACAATATTTATACATTATGCATTCATATCTATCATCACATATATACCTTGCATTCATATCTAGCATTCATTATATACTTTCATGCATACATTGTATATCATTCTTTCATTTATGCATTACTTACATACATTATATTAATTGCATTCCTACATGCTTGCATTCAACCATATATATACATTAATGTAAAGAGGATATATATCATATATATATCATTTCATTCATCTAACATATCATGCATTACATACTCTATATTCATTTAATATCCATACCACATAGGCTCATAGGTTACACAAAATGCATATATCGTATAGTCACTCTTCTACTTAAAACTAATACTGTACCAATTGGGCCTTCAGTAAATTCTAGGATTAAAGTATGTTGTAGCCCTTCGTGTTAGCTTTCCGAAACTTTAAACGGATTACATTTTCGTTTCCGGAAGCTCCCAAAATCACAAAAATACCGAAACGCGTTTGTCTTTCGTACAGCTGACACTCAAATAATTTACAGAAAGTTTCATAACGAATTTGGCTTATTAAAATATATATTTGGAAAGCTAACTTCGATACGGTTCTTTCAAAAAAAACGGGAGATAAATCAGAGTTCTAAGCTAAAAGTTATGATATTTCTAAGTTGTTTTGGCAACTAAAAACGTGGATAAAAATTATGACGAATTTGGGTTGACCAAGATACTTGGATACAAACATAGGTATCCAAATGAAACTTATTCTAACCATCCTAACTAAGATCAATCCACTCTCTAACCATTCTAAAATCAAATTTAAATATCTATTTAAACTATTATTATACATACATACACATGGGGTGTCTTAATTTGGGATCTATCAAGTATGACACAAGTCACACCTATAACATCCTCAAATGGACTCCAAATGGTCTCAAAATTGAATCTAAAAGGGACACATGCATGGGGTTGGATCTTTTGGATTCAAAACTAATTAATATACAAAGGAAATCAAGTTAGAGGATAGGTTTTACCTATTGGGAGTGGAATCCCAATGAAAATCTTTAGGACACGGCTCCGATACGAAGATCTATCCAAAAGGACACCTCCCTTTGCACCTTGCCCAAATTCTTGGATAGAATCCTTCCTTGATGGTGTGGGATGGATTAGAAGAAGTTTGTATGGAGGAATGTGAGGTAAAGGAAATCAAATCAAAGAGGGAACCTCTCTAATTTGGGGAAGAACACTTAGGGTTCTATGTAGAGGTAAAAAGAGGCAAGGGTTTTCTTAAGAATTCTTTATAGGAAGGGGGAGGGGGCACTTGATGGCTGGTTATTAGATGAATTAGGGTTAATTTTACATGTAGATGAGTGGCTAGGAGTTGCCCACCCAATTCTAAGCCTTCCTATTGGTTCAACTAGTCATAAGGCTTTCTTTTTCACAAATATCTATCCTACTATGAAATATCTAGATATTGTTAATCTAACTTAACCATTAAATCTCTAACCTTCTAACTAAACCTCCATGAGCATCATTAACATCTAGGTTTAGTCAAAACTAGGTTAGTCTCTAACAATTCAATTAGCACAATACTAATTAATCAAAATTTATTTTCATTAATAAGTCAAAAATGACCAAAATATCCTTAGGCTAAAAAGTCACAATTAGTCATCCTAATCACATGGTTAGGCTCCCTTGGTCATGGTTAGTCTCTAAGCTTAGCACAACTAGGGTTTAACTAGTTAACCATCAAAATCATAATTCAACATTTTAAATAGTTTTAAATAATTAAAAATCACCAAAAATCATAACATAGATTAAATATCATTATTAAATGATTATAATTACAAAATTTCAAAATTACCCTCATTTTAGAAAAGTGGGTGTTACAAGTCTACCCTCCTTAGAAGAATTTCGTCCTCGAAATTATGATGGTCGTACTTCTTCTAGAGTCTCGTCCCCAACAATCATGGTCTCAGAACTTACCTAAATCATACGATTAAAAAGGACGGCATACAGGGTCATGGCATATGGTGGTAGTGAAAGTCTCATCTAGGTATACTAGTCATGCTAACCAAAACGGTCATAGGGTATCAAACATACAAGCAATCAGGGGTGTTAAACTGGAAAAGATACAAAAATAACAAATCATCAAAACTGTAAGGCAGTCTACCATCCGGTACTTATCAAAAAATAAAATAAAGATAACTACCAATTATCTATAAAGGGGTACAGAAAAAATCAAAATCAAAAGTTAAAGAATGAAAGTCAATTGCATTGAAATCCAATCACAATATATAGGATTCTTTTAATCCTGTTAAGACTAAATTGTAAGTTCTAAAGGTTATATGGTTCGTGTGTGTATAGGTGTATGTGGACATGTTCATATGGTTAGATAGTAGACATGTGTGTGTGTGTGTGTGTGTGTAAAATATACATGAAAGTGTATAGGAGGATTTGGGTTTCAAAATAATAGCTATCAAGTTACACTACTCATGGCATATTGGTTAAACAATCTACAATGCACAACCTATTTACTCATAACATGCATGGCTAACCATATATATACATATATCTATATGTATAGAGAGGTAGAGATTTAGTTATGTATATATATACATTATAACATGTATGCATAAACTATATTTATATACCTATATAGATATATGAACATAACATAGAGATGAAGGGTTAGGTTTACATGGCAGTTGTGAATATTAGTGTAGAGTGTCAAAAGTACAGGGGTTATAACTTAAAATGAAGGGTTCAATCATTCAGTTCTGTTTAACATTACATATTAAATCTGAAATTGAACTAAACATTGAAAATCAATGTAAAAAATGTTAACATGTATTCAGTTTTAGGATTTTGGAGAAATTCGAACATCAAAATCAACCCAATGTTCATCACAACCACAACCTAACATGTAAGAGTATGAAACCTAACATTATATCCCTACATACAACAATGTATATGGCTCAAAATATTACATTTAAAAACTGTAAATTGAACTAATCACTTAGAATCCGGTGTTAAAAGGTTAATATGTACACAGTCTCAGATTTGACAAATTCAAACACAAAACTTAACCAATTTCTTTAAGAATTGAAACCCTGTATATAACATACATGTGCAGTTACGTAAACAACAACTAATAATATGAAATTTATATTTAAATTAAAAATTTAAACTGAAAAAAATAGAGAACTAGTCTTTGATACTGTATTGTGTCAGAGATATTGGGGTTTTGAGAATTTAACATCAAAAACATATTAATGTGCATTTAGATAGGTTGGTAATCAAAGTGTATCATGTATACGTGTCAGGCAAGGTGTCTGTGTCCACTATATATATATATATATTAAAAGGTGATACAAGAATGATGGCAAGAAGGAAATAATGATAAAATCTGTTCTGCTCATCTGTTTAAAAGAAAGAACCATTCTGAAACCAGAGCTATAATATCAAATCCAGATAAGGTCTAGCAAAATCATCAATTTATTGTATTATAAAGAAATTCATAGCAAAAAGTTACATAAAGGTTCATAATAATAGCTAAAGCTACTCCTACTCCTAAGTTAAATAATGAGAAGCAAAACAAACAAACAAATTTTTTTTAAACTAATACAAGTAATAATGGCAAGAAGAAAATAATGATAAAATCCTTTCTTGCTCAATCTGTTAAAAAAGGGGACCATTTGAGATCAGAGCTATACAAACAAGTCTAAGATAAGGCCTAAGACAATTCGCCAATTCATTACATTAGGAAGGAATTATATCCAATAAAGTTATACAAGGGATTATATCAACAATTAAAACTATTTTTTTACTCCTAAGTTAAGTGATGAAGAAACAATTTTTTTAAGGCTGAAATACAAGGTAGAGATGATTGTTTTTTTTTAAAAAGCTTTAGAGATATAATCTGATAATCATATGCGTCTTCCTGAAATTATGTTGTCAAAATTCTGCCAGGCCAATAAGCATAGCTGCAATAAACGATAGAGTCCATAATAAGGCATACACCCTATAATCATGTTATCTAGAATTCTTACCACGCCACCCGGTATGGCTGCAAGAAAATCAAGATTTCATAACTAAGATAAGTATAGCAATATCAGGCTCTACGTCCTTGTCATGCTAGCAAATATGACTGCAATAAATACTAAATTCCATAATAAAGTAGACTTTTACCTTTTTCACTGTCCTTATCAAGTATGTTATCAGGTAATACCTTAATTCCAAAAAAACGTTATATACATATAAATACAAACTCAAATTCAACAACTAACATCAAGATTCAAAATTCAACAATAATCCATCAAAAATTATATAAATACAGACTCAAATTCAACCACGAACATCAAGATTCAAAATTCAACAATAATCCATCAAAAATTATATAAATACAGACTCAAATTCAACCACTAACATCAAGATTCAAAATTCAACAATAATCCATCAAAATCAAGTTCAATAACATGAAGTAAAGGTAAATCAAATCAGGGAAAAAATAGATTTCAAACTGAAGTTAAAATAAGATTCTCAAGGGTCGTCCCAGGAATCTCTCAAGGAGGCCTAACTGTGATTGAGTACCTTCAAAAATATATCCTAATCCTACTGCAGGCTGTAGTGATACTCTAGTTCGAATACCACTACATAAACTCGACCTGCATGGGCCACCACTAAAAACGTGTCACGACCCACACCCTAGAGTAAGGGCACGAGAAGTGGGTACGTCCAGCCTACGCTGCAGTGTCGGCGGTAGAACGCTGTCCTAGGTCACAACATCTAACAATATAAGGTACGTGTATAGTATATACACTCCGAATGGAGGTGACAATACAGAATACAGTCTCAATCACAACTAAGGCAGAAATAGCACGATATTACAGATATGAAAATCTCAAAGGAAGATACAAACAGAAGAGCAAAGGAAGATACAAACAGAAGAGGAAATAAGTCTAAGTGTCTAAACGACACAATAAAAAAACATAATACAACTCAAATCTCTACTTATTACAATACAAGTTCCAACAGAGAAAACTAAACCATAAACTAGCAATCTACTCCAAGCCCTAGTGGTCCTCTAGGCTAGCTGTAAATCTCTATGTTACCTGTAATATTTTTAACAGGTCCAGTCAGGACAGGAGCGAGCATAATACATCTCAACAAGTCATAGCAGGAAAAGAAAATATAATCATGCTAGAGAATAAAGTACAGAAAACTGAAGAATAGCATAATATAAGAGAGAGACTGTAAGTAAATATCTATGATATATATAAAGAGAGACAGTGCTAGTGATTCAGAGTACTGGATAAACATGTGAATGGCTAAGGACTGATTCATGATTACACTACTTGGAATTGATTCATGATTACACTACTTGGATTTATTCATATGTTCATTTATACTCCCCCATCCCCAATCAATACACAAGGATCCATTTAAGTTACGTTAAGATTCATGATTATACTACGTTGCCCATAAAGGGTGATTCATGAATTGATTCATGAAGGCGCGGTGATCATGAGGGTACATGAGTCACTAGCTGATTTCCAAAGATTCATAATAATAGAAGCTTGAGATACGTGATGTAAGTGAAACACACGAGACAAAAGTATCCGATGCTCTCGAGAGGGATAACATCTCATGAAGGGATCCATATAGTACCAATCCGTGTTACCAATGTGTCAGCATCAAGTAAGATAGTCTAAAGCAGGAAATATAATCCTAAACATGATATGAAATGATCAGAGAATGTACTCGCCTGATACCCTGAACAGCTGATTTAAAAGATGGCCAACTAGAGTCACAGAGTCCTAGTTATAGCAACACAGGTTATAAAGAGTTCAATTTATATGGTAGTTGAAATTATAATACAATCTACATGATTCTAAGTCAATCTAGGTCAAAGTCAACTCTTGGTCAACTTTGGTCAACTATAAAGTCAAACTAGGTCAACTCTAGTCAACTGTGGTCAAACTAGCTAGGGTTGAGTCAACAATGGTCAACTAGTCTAGGTTAGTCAATTCTAGGTCTAAACAAACTAAGTATATGCAAATCAAGTATCCAAGATAGCTACTAACTCATAGCCTAAGTCACTTGCTAAACCAAGCACAAAACTAAACCATAAGCTAACATGACACAAACTTAGTCATATAATATATATATATATATATATATATATATATATATATATATATATATATATATTCCCATCAGATGAAGATCATCAAATGGTCAGCTAGCTTTAGCACAAAAGAAGACTCAGCGACAGTCGCAGCCTGGATCACTCTACCTAATCTGCCTCTCATTTGCTTCGTCCCAGCGGCTCTCAAGCGCATCGCTAACTCTTTCGGCACATACGTAGCCTCTGCCCCTGAGACCAGCAACCTCACCAAAGCCCACTATGCCAAAATTTGTGTGGAACTCGACCTCACCACCGAACCTCCCAATTTTATCAACATCGAGCTGGGCAACCGGACCCATTCCCAACAAATTATCTACGATAACCACATCTTGTTCTGTAACCATTGCCACTTAAGAGGTCATCTAGCAAAGTACTGCCACCGTCTCCATCCAGAACTAAAGAGAAAACCACCCCAAAAAGACCGCGAACCAACAGTGGGGAGAACATCCATGCCATCCATCCTACCCCGCCCTAATGTGCACACCCGCTTTGGCTCCGATGACGAGTCGTCCGACAGGAGCGAATCTCCAAGCATAGCATCGATCCCCCACAACACCCAAGCTCTCACCCTATTTAACCAGTTCGACGCTCTTGTCTCGGAGGATGCGGAAGACCTAGAGGAGACAGTCTCCCCATCAGCCGACCGTGCGCTCACCGTGATTCTCCCCAACCCGGTCGGCGTAGAACAGCTCATCGTCATAACTGAATCCAATTAACTACTCTCCGCCGAAGACCAACTCTCCTCCGAAGACCCCGTGGTTGAGGCCCTAGCCATTCTAGGACCAGACCTAGTTCGGAGAGGGCTCCAAGTTCAAGTCACGGGTTTTCCCCTTCTGCAAACCAATCCCCTGACAGGGAGCACCAGTGACTCCATAATCATCCCACCTGAGAATCCTACCCTGGACTCGGCCGGAGAATCGGTCAGTCACCAACCGGTCGCGAAGGAGCAATCAAGTAATGATCACCCCTCCCCAACCGAGGCAGGACCTTCCACCACGAGTAAGGCCAAAGCTAACCACGGACTCACTGACACCGCTACCATCCAAACTAGATCCGTCGCCAGGCGGAACAAAAAACCTCCCCCATAATATCCTTAATTCTTAACATCCTATCCTGGAATGTCCGCGGTCTGGCGAACAAACCGACGTTAAGGAGAATAGCCAATCTGTGGAAAATCCACAAGATAGACATCATCATCATAATCGAACCTAAAATCTCCTCCAAAACATTAAAATCCATCCAACTACATCTAGGCCTTCCTGTGGCTATAGCGGACAGACATGATATTTGGATCCTCTGCACGAAGGACGTCAAATTAGGAGTCATCCAGGACTCCGAGCAGGCCCTATCCTGTTGGTTTGATCACCCAAGACTCCCCGATCGTGCGATCATTTCGGCGGTCCATGGCAGCTGCAATACTGCGGAAAGAAAACAACTCTGGAACGACCTCCATGACATCCACCACCTCCACACCAACTCCCATTGGCTCTGCATTGGGGACTTCAACGCGATCACCAGCAGCGCAGAGAAAACTGGAGGGCGTCCTCCACCTGCCCCAGCCATGCTTGACTTCAACAACTTCATCTTCAATGCCCACTTATCCACCCTCCAGTTCATTGGCAATGCATTCACCTGGTGCAACATGCAGGATGGCGACCGTCGCCAGTACTCTAGGCTAGACAGGGCCCTCACGAACGCCTTTTAGCACGGAATGGGGTTCACCACCAATCTGTCCCACCTCAACTCTACTGAATCAGACCACACTCCCCTGTTGGTCGAGATCACAAACAAGACTATCTCTTCCAAAAAGAACTTTCAATTCCTCGACTTCTGGGCCGGGTACCCCCATTTCCTGGGCATCGTGGCGGACGCATGGAACAGCGAAGAATCACCCAACCCCCTTGTTCGGGTGTGCAACAAGCTCAAAGCCACCAGGAAATCCCTATCCGCTTGGAGCAAGCGCGTCTTCGGAGATCTTTCAAGCCGTTCGGGAAGCCGAGGACGACGTCACCCGTGCGGAAGCCCTGGTCGTCACGGATCGCTCTTTAACGGCCAGGAGAGCCCTCAACCTCACTAAAGCTATGCTTAAATTCAGGATCAAAATGGAGACAGAATTCTGGAAACAAAAAACGAGGTTGAAATGGGACATCGAGGGGGACAAAAACTTGAAGTATTTTTATGCCTGCATGAATGGACGCAGACAGAAGCTCTCGATCCATCGGACAGTTG
This sequence comes from Iris pallida, assembly GCA_029216955.1. Classification (NCBI taxonomy): domain Eukaryota; kingdom Viridiplantae; phylum Streptophyta; class Magnoliopsida; order Asparagales; family Iridaceae; genus Iris; species Iris pallida. The sequence continues at coordinate 12,975,933 of JANAVB010013597.1, forward strand.
ATGACAATAGGAACATCATTACCGACCAAAAGGGCATCCAAGAGGCAGCCACAGAGTTCTACTCCAAACTTTTCTCCAAAGAGACTGTCCACAAAGATAGTTCTTTCCTTGACCAAATTCTCCTTCTCATTAACGACACCGACAATGCCCAGTTGAATCGCTTACCCACGGTCCAGGAAGTTAAAGAAGCAGAGTGGGCCCTGAACGAGCACAGCGCGCCAGGCCCGGACGGATTCTCGGGGGTATTCTTCTGCACATGCTGGGATATCATCAAGCAAGACATCACCGAAGCGGCAATCGCCTTCTTCGAAGGTGCTATATACCCCAAAGCTATATCCAGCGCCAACCTGATCCTTATCCCTAAAAAGACAATCCGGAGTCCTTCCGTGACTTTCGCCCCATTAGTCTTTGCAACTTCACCAACAAGATCATATCCAAGGTGATCGCAACCAGAATGGCTGGTATTCTTCCCAGGATCATTTCGGAGGAGCAAAGCGGGTTCGTTCGCGGGAGGAACATCCAGGACAATATTATCCTGGCCCAAGAGTTAATCACCTGCATGAAATTCCCAATGAGGGGAGGTAACATTGTCGTTAAAATCGACATGGAGAAAGCTTATGACAGACTGGACTGGCAATTCATGATCTAGGTTTTCAGAGCATTCGGTTTTTCGAAAACTTGGATCAACATAGTCTGGAGATCCATCAACAACTCGTGGTTCTCCACGGTCATCAATGGCCATGCTGAGGGCTTCTTTAAATCTGACCATGGGGTGAGACAAGGAGATCCACTATCATCTACTGTTTTCATCATTGTAGTTGACGCGCTGAGTAGGAACCTTAACAATATGATCAACACCCCCAACTTCCACCACTATCATACATCCAACGGTTGCCCTATCATCACCCATCTGGCATTCGCAGACGACTTACTCATCTTCTCTTCCGGAGATGAAAGTGCGGTGGCGATGGTTCACAACACCCTGTTGAGGTACTCAAGATGCTCCGGCCAGAAAATCAATCAGTCCAAGAGCGTTATCTACGCCCACCACAACACCGGCAGAGTTTATGCCAACAACCTATCCAACTTAACTTCCTTCTCGGTTGCTAAGCCCCCGTTCACCTACCTCGGGTGCCCATTAGTGTACAGGAAATCCTTCGTCGGCATCCGAGGACTTGATCGCCAGAATCATGAAAAAACTAGAAGGGTGGCACAACGCCACCCTATCTCCAGGTGGCAAGATGATCCTCATCAATCACGTGCTATCCTCCATCCCCATCCACACCCTTGCTGTATGTTCACCACCCATTAAGGTTCTTTCCTCGATCGAACAGATCTTTTGTAATTTTTTCTGGAGGATAAGCAACGGCAAAGACAAGCATCATTGGGCCAGCTGGGATACTATGGCTCACCCGACTGGAGAGGGGGGATTGGGATTCACCAGGCTCGCCCACATTATTAAAGCATTCTCGATGAACCTATGGTGGAAACTCCGTACGAGCAATAACTTATGGAGCAGGTTTATGAAAGCCAGATACTTCAAACATATCCACCCCTCCATGGCCACTCCCAACTACAGATCCTCAGCGGCCTGGCGTCGCATCTTTATTGGTCGCGATCTTGCCGAGCCCGCGATGAGACTACATCTTGGAGAGGGCGAGTCAAACCCATTCCTTGAGAGATGGGTTGGAGACAGCATGATCCCGAATCTCACGGAGACCCTGAGAGATTGTAGGATCAGAGACTTGTGGAACCCCTCCACTGAAGACTGGAACTGGAACCAGATTCGTGAGTGGGTCGGCATCGATGTAGCAGATAGCATCCGCGAGAGAGGGATCTGCATCGGAGGCGAGGCAGATGCGTTGTTATGGACCCTAGAGGCGTCGGGGGCATTCTCAGTGAGGTCGGCGAGAAACGCTATCCGGGGAGCCGGTCGGCCACTCCTCCCCATGGCTCTCTATTGGCATTCCTGCATTCCCAAGAAGTGGTCCTTCCTCTTGTGGAGGGTCCTCAGAAAGAAACTGCCAACAGACGACATCCTCAACACCATTGGGATAAGCTTAGCTTCAGCTTGCTCCTGCTGCTCCGAGCGTCAGACGGAGACTATCGATCACATCTTCCGCCACGGAATGCTGCCAGACAGACTTGGACTACTCTCAACCAGCTATTCAACACTGTACAAGAAGGCGAACGCTTCCATGATCTTCTGGCATCCTGGGGCTCTGCCTCCTATGGCCACCAGATCGTCGCAGCGGCCGCTACATGGGCCATTTGGAAGAATCACAACAAAGCGAGAGATGAGGATCACCAATACTCGGCAGATCAACTCCTCCGGGAGATCGCCCGTCAATGCCGCAAGCGGAGCACTCTGTGTTCCCACAGCTCGAGTACATTTTGGTCGGTGCTACCCCTGTAGCCCCCGGCGATTGTTTCGTCTTATTCTCTTCCTCTTTTAGCGGATTTCCTGTAAAGGCTTCGGCATTTTGCGCCTTTTATACGGTTTTGTCTACGGTTTTTGCCGTCTTTAATAAATAAAGGGTGTTTCAAATATATATATATATATATATATATATATATATAATTCACATTCACATATTCATATACATAGATATATATAGGAAAGCTATATATAGGCACATACATATATATAGAGAGAAAGAGAGGTAAAAGAGTAAGTGAGTATGTGTGTGTTTGGCATGTGTGTGAAAGAATATGTGTTAATGTTCTCAGATTTAGTGATATGTAGGTGTATGTGACATGGGATACATTGTGTCAAAGGGTGTATGAATGCATGTGTGTAAAAGGTTATAGGTTAACTCAATTTATAGAAATGCATACATACATACTTACATTGTATACATGCAGTCATACATATCATATATGCATACTTGCATTCATTCATGCACCTATACATGCATACATATTTGAATACATTATATACTTGCATACATTATATTCATATATGCATACTCTACATTATATTACATTCATTCCTGTATACATGCATACATACATATTATGTATATTACATTGTATGATACATACATGTATACTTGCATTACATTATACTTACATTCATGCATATTAGATACTTGTATTTATATTAACATATTGCATACATTAATTTCATTCGTGCATCTATGCATTACCTACATCTTTTATACATATGCATACATTGTATATTCATATCATTTCATACATTAACATAGAGGCATACAAACATGAACACATCATATATTTTATACCTTGTATTACCTTACATATCACGTTATATATTATCATTCATTCCTTTCATATATTACATTATCTTTAAGTTGAATACATCATATATGGATACAATACATTATTTTGCATGCTTGCATTCATATATTACATTCTATATTACCTATATACATGTATTTCCTCCATTCATTCATGCGTGCATCATATACTCTACATTACCATACATGTTATCATTATATATTGCATTACAATATTTATACATTATGCATTCATATCTATCATTACATATATACCTTGCATTCATATCTAGCATTCATTATATACTTTCATGCATACATTGTATATCATTCTTTCATTCATGCATTACTTACATACATTATATTAATTGCATTCCTACATGCTTGCATTCAACCATATATATACATTAATGTAAAGAGGATATATATCATATATATATCATTTCATTCATCTAATATATCATGCATTACATACTCTATATTCATTTAATATCCATACCACATAGGCTCATAGGTTACACAAAATGCATATATCGTATAGTCACTCTTCTACTTAAAACTAATACTGTACCAATTGGGCCTTCACTAAATTTTAGGATTAAAGTATGTTGTAGCCCTTCGTGTTAGCTTTCCGAAACCTTAAACGGATCGCATTTTCGTTTCCGGAAGCTTCCGGAATCGCAAAAATATCAAAACGCGTTTGTCTTTCGTACAGCTGACACTCAAATAATTTATAGAAAGTTTTATAATGAATTTGGCTTATTAAAATATATATTTAGAAAGCTAACTTCGATACGGTTCTTTCAAAAAAATGAGAGATAAATCGAAGTTCTAAGCTAAAAGTTATGATATTTCTAAGTTGCTTTGGCAACTAAAAACGTGGATAAAAATTATGACGAATTTGGGTTGACCAAGATACTTGGATACAAACATAGGTATCCAAATGAAACTTATTCTAACCATCCTAACTAAGATCAATCCACTCTCTAACCATTCTAAAACCAAATTTAAATATATATTTAAACTATTATTATACATACATACACATGGGGTGTCTTAATTTGGGATCTATCAAGTATGACACAAGACACACCTATAACATTCTCAAATGGACTCCAAATGGTCTCAAAATTGAATCTAAAGGGGACACATGCATGGGGGTGGATCTTTTGGATTCAAAACTAATTAATATACAAAGGAAATCAAGTTAGAGGATAGGTTTTACCTATTGGGAGTGGAATCCCAATGAAAATCTTTAGGACACGGCTCCGATACGAAGATATATCCAAAAGGACACCTCCCTTTGCACCTTGCCCAAATTATTGGATAGAATCCTCCCTTGATGGTGTGGGATGCATTAGGAGAAGTTTGTATGGAGGAATGTGAGGGAAAGGAAATCAAATCAAAGAGGGAAGCTCTCTAATTTGGGGAAGAACACTTAGGGTTCTATGTAGAGGTAAAAAGAGGCAAGGATTTTCTTAAGAATTCTTTATAGGAAGGGGGAGGGGGCACTTGATGGATGGTCATTAGATGAATGAGGGTTAATTTTACATATAGATGAGTGGCTAGGAGTTGTCACCCAATTCTAAGCCTTCCTATTGGTTCAACTAGTCATAAGGCTTTCTTTTTCACAAATATCCTAAGGGGTAAATATCCTACTATGAAATATCTAGATATTGTTAATCTAACTTAACCATTAAGTCTCTAACCTTCTAACTAAACCTCCATGAGCATCATTAACATCTAGGTTTAGTCAAAACTAGGTTAGTCTCTAACAATTCAATTAGCACAATACTAATTAATCAAAATTCATTTTCATTAATAAGTCAAAAATGACCAAAATACAGGCTAAAAAGTCACAATTAGTCATCCTAATCACATGGTTAGGCTCCCTTGGTCATGATTAGTCTCTAAGCTTAGCAAAACTAGGGTTTAACTAGTTAACCATCAAAATCATAATTCAATATTTTAAATAGTTTTAAATAATTAAAAATTATCAAAAATCATAACATGGATTAAATATCATTATTAAATGATTATAATTATAAAATTTCAAAATTACCCTTATTTTAGAAAAGTGGGTGTTACATCAGGACTTCTTTCCCTTTACCCCCATGGACAGGGATAGTTTGAGGATGCTTGCCCTTGTCTTCGGATTTGTGTATTTTCAACCCTAGTAGTTCCAGGTTAGGAATGTCATTTCGGCAGCATCAGCGGCCCCAATGAAAGCGGGCCATGGATCATACTTATGTATACCCAGACAAAACTTTATCGTAGGAAGGAAGTTATGTCGACAAGTATCCGTAAGTTCTGAGTCTGGTATGCCGAAGGGCATCTTCAGTGTTAGCCGCCTAAAGCATTCGATGAAGGCGATGACAGACTCAGTCCTCCTTTGCTTGGTCTCAATAAGGGTGGACATACTAACATGCATGCCACTCTCGTAAAACCTGTTGAGGAACAACCTCTCCAAGTCTTTAAACGAATTGATACAACCGTCAGGCAGACTGCAGAACCATTCGAAAGCTACCCCCTGCAAGGTGCTAATAAACAGCTTTGACAAGAACGGATCGTCCCTGGGTAAGTGCAGAGTCTGCATGTTGAAGTATGTCATGTGTTGACGAGAAGAAGTCAACCCGTTGAATGAATTTAGCGTCAGCGGCTTGTAGTTAGAAGGGCAAGTAGTGTTCTCCCATTCAGGAGGATAAGGTTGAGATATCTCCATCTTCTGAAGCTCATCTTTGTGTGAGATGGTGTCGAGACGAGCGACCAGGGAATCAATTGTATCCTGTTGATTGAGCAGGTGTTGGAAAATGGCTGCTGAACGGTTGTCAGGCGTCGTTGGCGAAGGACCACCCCAGTATTTGCAAGATTCGGGGGAGGCACAACGGAGAGATACTCCTTTTGTAGTGAAGGAGGGTTGTTGCTATGAGCTGGACTAGCATGAGCTGAGACATTTTGTTGAGGTGGAGGAACAGCCCTAGCAGCTTGAACCGCCATGATATTGGTCAGCATATTAGTAATTTTGGCGAATGCTGTTTCAAGACCCTCTAGCCGTTTGCTGGTCTGGTCACTGGCTTCTTCAGGTCTTTCTCCGTCTGTCATGTATATAGATAACATGCGAGGATGAACAAATGTAAAACCCCTAAATTTCTACTATTTTTTTATTTAAAATTTGGTACTGATTTTTTTATTTTTTATTTTATATTTATACGTCGTATTGTACGTCGCACGCAAAATTTTGTTTTTCGTAATTGCTTGACGAGTGCGAATATGTGTGAGCATACATTTTTTTAAAAATATTTTCTATTTTATAGTTTCAAAATAATATATATAATAATTATTTTTGTTCTCATTTCCAAGTTGTTATTTTATTTACTAAAAGCCTTCATTTATGCAGTTATTAATAATAAATAATATTCTTATTGTATACTAGAAAAGAAAATATTACTCGTGCTTGCATATATATATTTCATAATATCTTATTAGTTATTTTAATTAATAATGTATTTTTGAAATTTAAATTAATAGAAAATTTGAAAGTGTATCTAAATTATTATTTGTGAAAATTTAAATTAAGATTTTATTTATTTAATTTAGTTAACTTATGGATATGAATTATCTACAATTATATTCAAATTGGATTGGGATTTGGATTGGATTTGATTTTGTTCTTTTAAAACAAATATGATAATTATCTAAAAGGGGTCCAATACCTTATACAATTAGGATTTCCTCAACCCTATATATATGGGAGCCTCCATGTTGTTTCTCCTCCACAATTATTCACCACGAATATTTCCACCATAAGTGTACGTGCATCGTGTCGGTGACCATATTTCTTTCCATTGATTTTTCTATTATAATTACAGTCTTTGTCATGCCCGACAAACCCGGACCTCATCATCGTCCTGTGTCCGATACACCCGACACGAACCATCAAAACCCTAAACCTAGTCACACCTCCTCATTGTGCCTATCTCGCCACCGGACAACCAACCGTCATCCCCCGACTTACACAGCTCATCACCTTGTCCCGACCAACCCGAGTCCCCTGCACCCGACAGCACCACCGTGCTTCCAGTCATCTTCTCCCTCGCCTTCGGCCACCGGTGAGAACCCCTTCGACGCTCCATCGGAAAACCCAACACAACTCCACCAACAACAACCATCAATGATACTATCACAGTCCCTGTCCGATCACACCGGCCATCCTTAGACACCACCACCACCGCTGATGTCACCCCCCACAGTCGGCCATCGCAGTTACTCCGACCACGCAACCACCAACACCATTGAAACCACCACCATGCCGTACTCCTCCTCGATTCTGGCCCGACCACCTACAATACCAACCCGTCCACCGCACCCGAACAACCAAGCACCACCACAACCACAACCCCGCTTCGTCGAACCCCTCGACTCTGGCCAACCTCACCCAGAACCCCCCAAACAAAAACCCTAAAATTTAAGAACACAACCAGCACACCACTTACCCCCACGACCGCCGGTGAGCCGCCCAGTCTTCGCGCCCCGTGCGTGGTTGCCTAGATCCGCCGCACTCTGCCTCATCTTGCCAAGCCCCAGTCGCCGACTTCCTCCTTTCCGCCTTCGCCATCACCGTCGTCTCCTCCGCACCTCCGGTGATCGTGCGACCCCGCACAGCCTAGGGCGTCTTCGAGCATGAGTGCCTCGGCGCTCCTCGTCATGAGCCGTCGTCGATGCAGCCCGCCCGCCGGCGAGCCCCGTGCGGCCATCAGCGACGGCCGCAATCTCCGCCGTCGGGACCACCTGAGCTCCTCCGTCCCTCTCGCTCTCAGCTCCTCCCCTTTCCCCTCCGTAGCTCCGTCGACCCTTTCTGCCTCTCTCTCCCATCTCTCTCTCTCTCTCGTTCACTCCCACAAATCTCACTTTCCTCTCTCTCCCTCCTTTTTCTTCTTCTTACTCGAAGAACAGCAGTCACTGACTTGTGTGTTTTTTATATTAATTGTTCTGCTGCTTTTGTGTTTAGTTTAGTTTTTTATTTTTTTCTTCTTCTCCTTTTAGTTATTATTATTATTATTATTATTATTATTATTATTATTATTATTATTATTATGTTATTTCTGATTTTACAGTATAAGTATTTATTAGTAATAGTTATTTTTACTGATTAATATTATATGTACATATGTACACTATGTATTATTATTATCATTATTATTAATATTATTTTATATATATTTTTATTATTGACTAAGAATTATGGTTAATTTAGTTATTATTAGAAATTGTTTTTGTATAATTAGGTATAATAAGCTTTCAAAAATATATATACAAATATTATATTTGGCTTGGCCTTTATTTTAAAATATAGTTTTAGAACCCTAGATAAAAAAAATTTTGAGATTTTTAATATTTATTTAGAAATATTTTGACCGGCAAATCCAATGATGTTTTTGACCCAAATTAGGTTTGCCTTAAATAATTATTTTTGGTATTTATCTAAAACTATGTTTGAGAATATAGATTTAGCTAAAATAATTATTTAACGGAACTTAGAGTTTAGCCCAAAATGATTTCGTTTTCTCAATATATTATTCCTAAAAGTTTATTTTACTAATAAAATCTAGTTTCCAAATATTGTGGATATATTTTCTAAAATCATATATATATTTACCGAATTTCTTTAATTATCCTTCTGTCCGAGACCAATCCCATCCTTCTTATTCCCTCGCCAATTCAAGCCTACCTTATGTCGAACCTAACTAATTTGACCTTTCTGGATCCAATAGAACTGTCCGTGCCACCATCAAAGGACACCGTGTGTAGTTGTTATCCGAAGTCGCAGTTCGTGCCACATTGGTCATTGCAGTACACCAGACGTCCTACCAGACAAGACACCTTGTCATTTGCTGTTTATTTATTTTAGCTCATATTTCATGCATTATTTATTATTTTTATGCAAAATAAAATGTGATACATGGCATAACCTATTGAACTTACTGTTTATTTATATTTCCTGCTATGTATTATTTTTCTTACACATTAAACCTAGATTTAAGGGACCACCTTGTGTGTCGTATTCATTGGCCTTGACACGTTGTAACACGAAGTTGTGTGTCGCATGTAGAACACGGACATGCGTGACTGGCTGGCCACCGGTGCGTATAAGCCGTGCGATAGGAATAACCGCTAATAGAGGTTGCATGCTTAGTTTGACTTAGCAGTTAATAGAGGTTACGGTTGTAGATACAACATAGTAGGCATTGGGCAGGGAGGACAATTCCTTAGCGTATGGGCTTCGATGCACTTTTTCTTTTGTAACCCGTGAGCTCCGCTGGAGATACGGGGTTGATGAACCATGATTACTGACGGCCACGGACGTTCTGCGGAACGTTATGCTCTTATTGATTAGACCTCTAGTGCCCCAATGGGGGACTATGCCGATCCTATTTAGCCAGGGCCCATGCGTAGAAAGGATTGTTCTTAACTACATTTTACTTAGATCGTTAGGCACCTTTATCCGTTAGGTACAAGTACTTTTGGTTTAGGTACTTGTATCTGACCGTGGCTTGAAATAATAACTTGTCGCGGATTAGTTTGTCACATCTTATCCTTGTTTGGTTGTAGGTGTGACTTACTACTTCGATGAGATGGTATTGAACCTTGTTGGGGTCCGGATACCATATTGGATTCTTAGCATAGAAAGATACGTCACCGTGAATTAGTTTACCATCTCCTGTCCTTGTTTGGTTGGGGGATGGTAAGCTAGTTCAATAGGTGTGTATTGGACCATGTTATAATTCATTTGACTTATTTATTTGAGCAATATTTATTCAATTTATATGGCATGATATTATGTTTCTTGTTACGTCCCTCTAAGGACCTGGTTATCTCGTCAGGTGTGTGCTATTGTCTTTCGCATGTGCTCTAGCTCTAGTCGTGACCATCTTTATTTCTTCGAGGATGATTATGCTTGGATCATCTTTGCTTCGCTCGCCAAAATCATTCTTTTATATATCATGTATTTCTTTCCATTGTTGGTAGTGGATTTGTCTTCGCCCAACTACATGTACCAATGACAATTCTTAGATTACATGATATATTTTATTCATTTATTTTGTGTGGATGAGATTAGTGATGGTTCTACTGTATTTTACAGCTTATGTATTCATACGAGGTTTCCATATATTGGAGTGTACTTCGTATGCATACAGCTGGCATGTCTACGTTTCTAGTCCTACGTATTTTGGGACTGGGGCGTTACAACAAAGGAAACAGTACAAATGGTGCTGATAATGTCTGTCTCTGAGTTGACGAGTCCCTCATCTTCAGGTAGAGGAGGTAGATAGTCGCCGTCAGACTCGGAGAGATTGTCGTCCTCTGGAAGGCTATCCCCAGTGTGAAGGTCATCTGCTTCAGACTCTGAGGGAATACTACCCCCAGCTTGGGAGTCTTCATCGTCCATACAGAATCTCGCCTTTGACCGAGTACCCATATAGACTCCTTCAGATGTGACAGCCTGCGGGCCATCTGTTGGTAGACTTCTTCTCCTTCTTCTCGCAGAACTGAGAGAGAAAGTTGGGTTCGTGGTACATCGTCTTTCATTGGGGCTTCCATAAGGAGGACCCCATGAAGCCATGTTCGATGAGACACACAGCGGCTTTTCGTCGTCAGAGAAATGCAGCCGTCGGAACACGGACAGTCTCTGAGGCACTCTTGTTGCTTTGGAGCAGCAACAGTTGATAACAATACTAGTGTACGGATGTAAACTATGAATTGTTATGTCCTCCCTCACTTTACGCTTATGATTTATCATGTCGCGTAAGTCAGCGGAAAGGAGTTTTGCCTTATAACCCATGTTGCATGCATCGCTGAGCTTTGTATGCGGGTTCTTAAGGAGAGTTGGCGCATCCAGACTTAGTTCATGTGCAGGGGCAACCCCCACACCTAAGTTCTGTGATGTCCTTGAAGATAGCCCGGTGCTATACACGTTAGGGAATGTCCTTTTGCTGTGGGCGCATAGACCTTGGAGACTGGCCTTGGGCGCATGCTTCTTGATAGCATGTCTGAGACTCTTTGATGTGCCGTATAGTATGGATCCAGTGAGCCTGGGTGCATAGCCTTGGGCACATGATCCTGGATGCCCAATCTGTTGAAGACAGAGGCCTTCTGACTGGAGTTATGCACCCAAACATCCCCTTGGGCATATGGCTTTGGACGTATGCTCGGTGGAGCAGCATTGTTTTCTTCCAGGTTCGTCTCCTTGGTTTATGAGCCTCGTTGGGTTTGCCCAAAGTGTCGAGCATCCCGATTCTTGGCATCGTAGTGCTTTCCTTTGCCAAGTCTCGAGCATCGAATACTCTGTTGTTGGTTGTACAGGAAAGAAGTCACTGGGCTAGTAGAGCCCATAACGGTGTGAGCCTTCTTCATTTGGGGAGATTCTGTGGCAGAGTCATGCGCCAATGTGACAAAGTCCTTGTCACGACCTGCACCCGCTTTTTCGGATACGAGACGTGTCCAAGCCAGCCTACGCCGCAGAGTCGGCGATAGAATGCTGTAAAGCCCACAATAATTAAATGCTCAAAATAAACTTTATTGTTCATTCACATTTCTAAATTTATTACAACAATTATGATATTTATAATTAAAAAAGATACAAAGTTCTCATAATTAATAAAAATGATACAACTGCTATCTATTTTTAGGTTTTGGTCTGCAAGTACACCCGTATTTCCCAAAGCTAAGTGAATCCATGACTAACCTGAAAAATGTTGGTTTCCAGTCAGGAATTGTCACGCCCCAGTACCAAAATACTGGGACGGACTAGGCCAGCTACTCCGTATGAGGTATAAAACGTCATACGGCGATCGTGGCTGTTAATCTTGCTGGGTATCCTAGCATGCAAGCAGTCTATGGCCTAAATCCGATCTCATATCCACAGGCAATAATCAATAAAATAACGACAAGAGAGATAATCATATGAAAAATAGGAAATACTCATATGATAATCAGAGAGTCTACAATAAGAAATAATGTAGACAAGAATACCTTCCCACACAGTTCCCTCATGGTCAGAAACTGAAGCACGTCCTCCAAGTCAAGTCTGGAAGATCCACATGGTCGGTCACAGGCAATCTGGGAACAATCCAGGGTTGATCAGGCCAACCGTAGCAAGTACCAGAAAGGAAGGCTCAAGGACGGGCGAAGAAAAACCAGCAGGATATAATATGACAGGAATAGCATCTAAAAATCAGTAAATAAGGTAAGGGATCGTGCGGTACCAACGCACGATTACAGAATATAAGGCAGCAATCCAACTACTAATACGTAAGTAACCAACGATCATCACAATCATCCTAACATCCACTAATACTTGCATCGCCAACTGGAACTCGTAGTCCGTCATCGAAACGGTAACCCATCCCTACATCAAACAAGAACAAGGGAGTGAATCACCGCGCTGGGACAGCGTTACGTGCCAGCCAGCTTAGCAAGCAACAAGCCATACAATTTAGGTGAATAAGCGGCCACTCAAAAGTCTACGGCTATCTATGTGGAGGTTGGGTTACCCCAACAATGCAATATAGGAATCCTCAGATCGTGCCATATCCCGCAAGGGCTAGCGAGGCCAAATAACGCATAGTAGGTAGGTATGCACGGTCCCTCGGAAGGATACCGTGCTAAGCAGGAGTACATATAGTAGTCGGATACTGCCATATCCGTGGCGGCCAACCCCGACGTGCCAGGATGAGCCTGTGGCGGCCGATAATGCACGATCTCGGGATTCCGTTCCCTTTCAATGCTTCTACCATTTTTAGTTGCCTAGATTAACCCTATATTTATCCGGAATCATATGCCATGGTCACATGCTCATCCTCCTAGATGTCGTACCTCAGTACGAGAACGCTAAGTAAGAATCAGCCTCGGCACCTATAGTCCCAGTTGTGATCCATTCTTAGTGTTATGCAACAAGCAAGCAAGCAATCCTAACCACGCTAAGACTATAGGCCAACTACCAGATACCCGTGCAGGTAATCATATAATATAGCCAGAATATCAAGATGGCATCGCAATGCCATATAATCATGGAAGTAGCACCTCAAAGTGCCAATAGACAAAGGGCACCGCAGTGCAATGTCAGGGCCAGCACCTCACAGGGTAAGCTGGACTTATAGCACGGATACAGGTAGTCAGGTCTGGAATAAGAACAACTCTGTCAGTCACAAGAAGTCATCTGCCCACATCGTGGCATGGATATCAGGTCAAGTACAAGACCAGAATCTCTACTATACTAACATCTCAAGCATATATGGGAGCCTACAGCTCCAATCATCAAGTCGGTCTACCCACCGGATCAATCTATCAATAGTCTACCAATCCTCGATGGGATAAATATCATATCAGGAAAATACGATCACTTGGTACTAGGCTAATCACTATAGACAATGCTAGGCCCTCTAGCTCACAAGAATCCTCCGAGTCAATGATCACAGGCTATCAGCAACTAAGTCTCCCAACTACCGGGATACAGCAAAGGTACTAGGTTTGGGCGTTTGGGAAGTCGAGTAAAAATCATATATTGATATCCTCGATATTCTATTCGTTCCGTGAGACACTCGCACCAATATCAAAATCCAAGAGTCCTCAAGACATATCTGATCAAATTAGAACATCACCAAAGAACTAGTAACACTATCTAAGAATCCACTTAGTCTACCATAACCACTATCTCAATATCATATCTCCTCGTAGTCAATGCTCGAATAAGATCATAATCCCAACACATGGGTCAACACTAATCAACGCCGTCGGAAGATGGCAAGGATTGTGTGAACCACTCTGGATCAGATCCACAACCCTTAAACCAAACAAGGACCAGGGTTGCAGATCTTCACCCGAGTAGAACCACTCTTCTTACACAATCCGGCGAACAGGACAGATAATGGGATAACAACTAAACTAGAACACCATCTAAAAAGAAGGGTCACAGGTCAAGAGTCCAATGGGTGATACCGTCGAAAAGGCAAGGATTGCGTGAACCACTCTGGATCAGATCCACAACCCTTAAACCAAACAAGGACCAGGATTGCAGACCTTCACCCGAGTAGAACCGCTCTCCTTACACAATTCGGCGGACAAGACAGGCAAGACGCTAGGCGACTAATCTAGTCGGGAGTCTACCTAGCAGGCAATAGGGTCAGGGATGCCATACCAAGAAGAACATGCATGAGTTCAGTCCAGCAAACCAAAGGAATGGTTCTGCCTAATCCTTCGAACCAAATTCCCAACTGGGAATTCTGGAAAAATTCGGCAGAGTCTCCTTTGTAATCTGGATGGGAGCACCCTACGAATAGGAGCTAAAACCACTCTGCGCAACCCGCCGCAGAATCGCAGAATCGCGGACTCGCGGGCTGAGAACACTAAGTCTCAGCTACCAGTAGCACTACGATGCATACTGGAAACAAATTGATGGCCGAGAACACTAAGTCTCGGCCTCCAGCAGCACTACGATGCGTACTGGAAACCAATCGAACCCGAGACCACTAAGTCCCGGCATCCAGTAGCGCTACAATGCGTACTGGGCGCCAAACCAACACATGCAGCAAGAATCGCCACGCAGGGCGCACCAAGACCCACAGTCATATCCAAGCCACAAACAAAGTCATAGAAACAGTTAGCCAAAGACGTTACCCGACCGCGAGTCGGACACGGGGCATATGGGGACAACCCATACATGTGAGTTGTGCTCGTGTCCTCGGAGATGTGGATGACCCATCCGAGTTGTCCGATACGGTCTATCGCGGTATCGGACCAAGCTATCCTAAGTTATCATCATGGCAGTTCTACTACTAGGCTACACTAATCATGGTTATACAGTTTACAAGTACAAATTAATTAAATGCCATAAAATCCAGGAGAGAGGACAAGAGTCGTCGATGAGCAAGGGATACTTGCCTAGAGGGCTCGGCTAGGTAAGCAAGTCTTCGGCAGTCACGATCCAAGCTAGCACGCCAATCGAGATCCTCAGAACACACAATAAACAATCATTAGAATTAAATAATAAAATAATAGAATAATCACAAGAGATGGCAGAAGGCTATACCGTGTGGGTCCCGTAAGCAGTGCAGGGATCTCACACGAAAACCGAAGCACGTGGACCGACGCGTACACGCAAACCGAGACGTGCACATATATCGAGACGCGTACGAGAATCGAGATGAACAGGAGACAACGTGCACATAAATCGAGACGTACACGTAGATCGAGGAAATCTCGAATATCGGGATGGCGCACGAATCAACGCGACACGCAAATCAAGGCATGTACGCAAATTGAGACGGAGCGAGATTCAAAGAAGCACGTAAATCAATACGGTGCGGAGTCCAAAGTGATACACAAACCAAGGCGGCACGTAAATTCGTACGTGCACGCAAACCGAGATGGCACAAGGTCCAAGGTGGCACACATGCCAATGCGGCACGTAAATCGATGCATGCACGTAAACCAGTGCGACACGGAGATCAAAGTGGCACGCAACCGAGGCGGCACGCAAATCAGAGCGGCACGAAAATCGAGATGGGCACAAAGGCCGAGACACATAAACGAGGCAACACGCAAACCAATGGGGCACGGTGCCCGAGGCTGCGCGAGGCTCGAGCCGTCCCGCTGCCCAAGGCAGCACGTGAATCGAGGGTGCACGAAAACCTATAAGGCGCACGCAAACCGAAGCATACGCAGAACGAGGCAAACGCGGATCGAGCAGCGTACTGCTCGGGGCAGCACGTGTACCGAGGCACGTGGCCCGAAGAGCACGCAGCCCAAGGCTGGCTCGCGGCTCGAGCAGCGTGGAGCCCAAGGGCGTCCCGCCGCTCGAGGCGGTGCTGGCCCGGGCGCGGCAACGACACGACGGTGGTGCTAGCCACCGGGGAGAAGAGGAAAGGAAGGGCGGGGGAGATCGGGGCTCACCAGGGTCGGTCGGGCTCCGGCGGAGGGGCAGCAGCAGCAGCGGTGGTGGTGCTGGTGACGACGGAGGAGGCCGGCCGAGAGGGAGGCGGCGACGGCGACGATGATGGTGGTGCTGGTGGTGGCGACGGCGGCCATGGTGAAGGGGGTGGCTGCGGTGGCCGAGACGAGGGCGACCGCGACGGTGGCTGGCCACGGGGGCGACGTCGGCGGAGGAGAGGGGCTCGAGGGAGAGGGGGCTGGCCAGAGCTCGGGGAGAGGGGGCTGGCCGGAGCTCTCCAGCAAGAGGAGAGAGAGAGGGAAAGTGAGGAAATGAGAGAGAGGAAGAATGAATGAGTGGAGAGAGAGGAGGGGGGTAGGTAGGAGTTAAAGAATAATAATAATAATAATGATAATAACACTAATAACACTAGGAACAACCTAATAAGGCTAACCACATAACTCTAATAAAATAATATTAATGACAATTTAATAAAAGCAAAAGTCAAGTGCCAGGTCTAAACAATCAAGGCCACCCCAAGTCCAAAAGAATAATTAAAATTTAAATAATACAAAATTTAAAAATAACCCAGATACGATCATATACCTATTATCAAAAATAAGGATATGACATCCTACCCACCTTACAAAAATTTCGTCCTCGAAATTTCGAAATCATGTAATATAGGATTTTCAAAACTAGTATATACATATCATGGAAACTCTACCCACCTTACCGGAATCAAGTAATAAAATTAGAAAAGAACAAAATCTCAATATGAGAACGTCAAAGAGAACAGTGTGTGGCTACATAAATCAACTCGTAAGGTAAATCCAAACAATGAAGTAATCCCGAAAAGTCAAAATCTCACATGCACAAAATAACTCCATAAATCAAAAACAAGTACAAAATATCGAAAACAGTATCAGAAAACCTGAAAGCCCCACTGCATGAAAATCTGCTTAAAATCATAAATCACAGGATATCTGTCTCGAGCCGACGACTGTAGTTTCCCAATATTCAAAAAATGTGTGTCATGGTCATTCCTTGCCACGCCACCCGGAATGGCTGCAAAAGATTCACCATGACACTATAATCGATCGGCTGCAACTTTCGTTACCACGCCGTCAACGTATACTAGGGTCACCCGGTACTCTCGACAAATACCCAAAACGAATCAAATCCATAACCCAAATATCCCATTCACTAAAATCACAAAATTTCTAACAATATAACGAGTCCTAGAAAACCATCAAAATCCAAAATCCAGGTGAGTCGTATCACACATCCGAAAATATCTTCAATAATAATCACAAGATAGCTTTTCTAGGAAAATACTCCATATCCGTAGAAAAATATTCCAAACCACGGATCCATATCAAAATATAATGTATAGAAAGTATATCTATAAACAAAACAATATCTGAAATAGATAATCATGAGTCCGAAAATATCCCGAATCAAAGGAGCTGAATTCATACAAGAACATCCACTGGATACTCAACAAATGTTAAAATATCCAATCTCAGAGTCCAGATGGAATCTTCATTCCGCAGCAATCCAGCCAACGTTCGAAGAGGGCGATAATGATACTAAGTCAACACGAAGTCAACGCACGAAAGGGATAACAAGAAATCAACCAAGGTGAAACACCGGTAGAGAGTACAGAACCCAAGACAGATAATCAAGTAACCCCATGATGGAGATAAGATGACATCTCATCGGATAAAACGATCGACATGACCAACTATAGGATCACATCTATCGAACAAGGATCAGAGGTAGATAACGACAAATGAGACAGGGCAAAGCAAAATAGGTCCAGGTAGAGATGAGGACAAATTTACAAGTTCAAGGGAGCGAAGGGCAAGTGTAGCAAGTTAGAATCCCAAGGAATAGTGGACTGAGATCAACAATCATGTGATACCCAACAATATCTCAAAACGAGACCTGCATGGGCCACCAATAAAACCTTGTCATGCCCCAGTACCAAAATACTGGGACGGACTAGGCCAGCTACTCCGTATGAGGTATAAAACGTCATACGGCGATCGTGGTTGTCAATCTTGCTGGGTATCCTAGCATGCAAGCAGTCTATGGCCTAAATTCGATCTCATATCCACAGGCAATAATCAATGAATTAACGACAAGAGAGATAATCATATGAAAAACAGGAAATACTCATATGATAATCAGAGAGTCTACAATAAGAAATAATGTAGACAAGAATACCTTCCCACACAGTACCCTCATGGTCAGAAACTGAAGCACGTCCTCCAAGTCAAGTCTGGAAGATCCACATGGTCGGTCACAGGCAATCTGGGAACAATCCAGGGTTGGTCAGGCTAACCGTAGCAAGTACCAGAAAGGAAGGCTCAAGGACGGACGAAGAAAAACCAGCAGGATATAATATGACAGGAATAGCATCTAAAAAAACAGTAAATAAGGTAAGGGATCGTGCGGTACCAACGCACGATTACAGAATATAAGGCAGTAATCCAACTACTAATACGTAAGTAACCAACGATCATCACAATCATCCTAACATCCACTAATACTTGCATCGCCAACTGGAACTCCTAGTCCGTCATCGGAACGGTAACCCATCCCTACATCAAACAAGAACAAGGGAGTAAATCACCGCGCCGGGACAGCGTTACGTGCCAGCCAGCTTAGCAAGCAACAAGCCATACAATTTAGGTGAATAAGCGGCCACTCAAAAGTCTACGGCTATCTATGTGGAGGTTGGGTTACCCCAACAATGTAATATAGGAATCCTCAGATCGTGCCATATCCCGCAAGGGCTAGCGAGGCCAAATAACGCATAGTAGGTAGGTATGCACGGTCCCTCGGAAGGCCACCGTGCTAAGCAGGAGTACATATAGTAGTCGGATACTGCCATATCCGTGGCGGCCAACCCCGACGCGCCAGGACGAGCCTGTGGCGGCCGGTAATGCACAATCTCGGGATTCCGTTCCCTTCCAATGCTTCTACCATTTTTAGTTGCCTAGATTAACCCTACATTTATCCGGAATCATATGCCGTGGTCACATGCTCATCCTCCTAGATGTCGTACCTCAGTACGAGAACGCTAAGTAAGAATCAGCCTCGGCACCTATAGTCCCAGTTGTGATCTATCCTTAGTGTTATGCAACAAGCAAGCAAGCAATCCTAACCACGCTAAGACTATAGGCCAACTACCAGATACCCGTGCAGGTAATCATATAATATAGCCAGAATATCAAGATGGCATCGTAATGCCATATAATCATGGAAGTAGCACCTCAAAGTGCCAATAGACAAAGGGCACCGCAGTGCAATGTCAGGGCCAGCACCTTACAGGGTAAGCTGGACTTATAGCACGGATACAGGTAGTCAGGTCTGGAACAAGGACAACTCTGTCAGTCACAAGAAGTCATCTGCCCACATCGTGGCATGGATATCAGGTCAAGTACAAGACCAGAACCTCTACTATAATAACATCTCAAGCATATATGGGAGCCTACAGCTCCAATCATCAAGTCGGTCTACCCACCGGATCAATCTATCAATAGTCTACTAATCCTCGATGGGATAAATATCATATCAGGAAAATACGATCACTTGGTACTAGGCTAATCACTATAGACATTGCTAGGCCCTCTAGCTCACAAGAATCCTCCGAGTCAATGATCACAGGCTATCAGCAACTAAGTCTCCCAACTACCGGGATACAGCAAAGGTACTAGATTTGGGCGTTTGGGAAGTCGAGTAAAAATCATATATTGATATCCTCGATATTCTATTCGTTCCGCGAGACACTCGCACCAATATCAAAATCCAAGAGTCCTCAAGACATATCTGATCAAATTAGAACATCACCAAAGAACTAGTAACACTATCTAAGAATCCACTTAGTCTACCATAACCACTATCTCAATATCATATCTCCTCGTAGTCAATCCTCGAATAAGATCATAATCCCAACACATGGGTCAACACTAATCAACGCCGTTGAAAGATGGCAAGAATTGTGTGAACCACTCTGGATCAGATCCACAACCCTTAAACCAAACAAGGACCAGGGTTGCAGATCTTCACCCGAGTAGAACCACTCTCCTTACACAATCCGGCAGACAGGACAGATAATGGGATAACAACTAAACTAGAACACCATCTAAAAAGAAGGGTCACAGGTCAAGAGTCCAATGGGAGATACCGTCGAAAAGGCAAGGATTGCGTGAACCACTCTGGATCAGATCCATAACCCTTAAACCAAACAAAGACCAGGGTTGTAGACCTTCACCCGAGTAGAACCGCTCTCCTTACACAATCTGGCGGACAAGACAGGCAAGACGCTAGGCGACTAATCTAGTCGAAAGTCTACCTAGCAGGCAATAGGGTCAGGAATGCCATACCAAGAAGAACATGCATGAGTTCAGTCCAGCAAACCAAAGGAATGGTTCTGCCTAATCCTTCGAACCAAATTCCCAACTGGGAATTCTGGAAAAATCCGGCAGAGTCTCCTTTGTAATCTGGATGGGAGCACCCTACGAATAGGAGCTAAAACCACTCTGCACAACCCGTCGCAGAATCGCAGAATCGTGGACTCGCGGGCTGAGAACACTAAGTCTCAGCTACCAGTAGCACTACGATGCGTACTGGGAACAAATCGATAGCCGAGAACACTAAGTCTCGGCCTCCAGCAGCACTACGATGCGTACTGGAAACCAATCGAACCCGAGACCACTAAGTCCCGGCATCCAGTAGCGCTACAATGCGTACTGGGCGCCAAACCAACACATGCAGCAAGAATTGCCACGCAGGGCGCACCAAGACCCACAGTCATATCCAAGCCACAAACAAAGTCATAGAAACAGTTAGCCAAAGCCGTTACTCGACCGCGAGTCAGACACGGGGCATATGGGGACAACCCATACATGTGAGTCATGTTCGTGTCCTCGGAGGTGTGGATGACCCATCCGAGTTGTCCGATACAGTCTATCCCGGTATCGGACCAAGCTATCCTAAGTTATCATCATGGCAGTTCTACTACTAGGCTACACTAATCATGGTTATACAGTTTACAAGTACAAATTAATTAAATGCTATAAAATCCAGAAGAGAGGACAAGAGTCGTCGATGAGCAAGGGATACTTGCCTAGAGGGCTCGGCTAGGTAAGCAAGTCTTCGACAGTCGCGATCCAAGCTAGCATGCCAATCGAGATCCTCAGAACACACAATAAACAATCATTAGAATTAAATAATAAAATAATAGAATAATCACAAAAGATGGCAGAAGGCTATACCGTGTGGGTCCCGCAAGCAGTGCAGGGATCTCGTACGGAAATCGAGGCACGCGGACCGACGCAGACACGTAAACCGAGACATGCACATATATCGAGACGCATACGAGAATCGAGATAAACAGGAGATATTGTGCACGTAAATCGAGACGTGCACGTAGATCGAGGAAATCTCGAATATCGGGATGGCGCATGAATCAACGCGACACGTAAATTAAGGCATGTATGCAAATCGAGACGGAGCGAGATTCAAGGAAGCACGCAAATCAATACGGTACGGAGTCCAAAGTGATACACAAACCAAGGCGGCACGTAAATCCGTATGTGCACGCAAACCGAGATGGCACAAGGTCCAAGGTGGCACACATGCCAATGCGGCACGTAAATCGATGCATGTACGCAAACCAGTACGACACGGAGATCAAAGTGGTACGCAACCGAGGTGGCACACAAATCGGAGTGGTACAAAAATTAAAATGGGCACAAAGGCCGAGACACATAAACGAGGCAACACGCAAACCAATGAGGCACGGTGCCCGAGACAGCACGGGGCTCGAGGCGTCCCGCTGCCCAAGGCAGCGCATGAATCGAGGGTGCACGAAAACCTATAAGGCACACGCAAACCGAAGCATATGCAGAACGAGGCATACGCGGATCGAGCAGCGCACTGCTCGAGGCAGCACGTGCACCGAGGCACGTGGCCCGAAGAGCACACAGCCTAAGGCTGGCTCGCTGCTCGAGCAGCGCGGGGCCCAAGGGCGTCCCGCCGCTCGAGGCGGTGCTGGCCCGGGCGCGGCAACGACACGACGGTGGTGCTAGCCACCGGGGAGAAGAGGAAAGGAAGGGCGGGGGAGATCGGGGCTCACCGGGGTCGGTCGGGCTCCGGCGGAGGGGCAGCAGCAGCAGCGGTGGTGGTGCTGGTGGCGACGGAGGAGGCCGGCCGAGAGGGAGGCGGCAACGGCGACGATGATGGTGGAACTGGTGGTGGCGACGGCGGCCATGGTGAAGGGGGTGGCTGCGGTGGCCGAGACGAGGGCGGCCGCGGCGGTGGCTGGCCACGGGGGCAACGCCGGCGGAGGAGAGGGGCTCAAGGGAGAGGGGGCAGGCCAGAGCTCGGGGAGAGGGGGCTGGCCGAAGCTCTCCAGCAAGAGGAGAGAGGGAGGGAAAGTGAGGAAATGAGAGAGAGGAAGAATGAATGAGTGGAGAGAGAGAGGAGGGGGTTGGTAGGAGTTAAAGAATAATAATAATAGTAATGATAATAACACTAATAACACTAGGAACAACCTAATAAGGCTAACCACATAACTCTAATAAAATAATATTAATGACAATTTAATAAAAGCAAAAGTCAAGTGCCAGGTCTAAACAATCAAGGCCAACCCAAGTCCAAAAAAATAATTAAAATTTAAATAATACAAAATTTAAAAATAACCCAGATACGATCATATACCTATTATCAAAAATAGGGATATGACAGGAATGGAACAAGCACACAAACCGACGGCAATGCGAGAACACAATAGAATTACAAGACATGAAAATAATATATGAGAGATGAAACTAGAAGGTGCCGATGACATGGCAAGTGGTGAAGAAGACAAGGAAAACAAATAGAGTACAACTATCTATGTGATTTGAAATACCTGTTTCGACATGTGAACGGCTAGGGGTTAAATTCGGCACCCTGTACGTGTCGTGTGTAGCTGCTATTCACCACGAAAGACACGAAGGATAGTTCTGGGTAGTCCACATGTCTACTAAGATATTTTTCCTTTCGACTACTCCGTGTGACGAGCGTGTCAACAAGCAGCAAGACTTATGTATAATCATGAAATGAAAAGACTACTATGAATCAAAAGTAATTAGAAAGTGTACTTGCCTGAGGTCCTTAGCTGGTGAAACCAATAATACTATACCCTCAATGAGCCACAATCAGTCAACACATGTAGAAGTCTCCAGATACTAAAATAAATAATATTATTGCTTTCAGAATAGTCAAATTAGTCAGAATGGCCTGTCCTTAAGTCCAATTCTGGATACAGGAGCAAAACGGTAATTTTGGGTCAAAACGGTATCCGCCGTTGGACCCGCTTTACACCAAAGTGTGTGCCAGAGTCTATGGTCACTAAAGTCATCAAACTATATGTTAACAGGTCCATTTTTTGATATAAACCAAACCGTATGTCCAAAGTTGGATTCCGGCGGGCCGTGCACAAAATTGCCCGTTGAATCGGACCGTGGGGTCCGTAAAACGGCGGTCCGATTCAACTGTCTCAGAATTGGACCAAACTTGGCATATAGGACCAAAAAAATGATACGGTCCTGTTGGCACAAGTTTCGTCTCGATCTGACGAGCATGCACAAAGTAATTAGGGAATTTGTACAGAGGCCGATACGGTGAATTTCGACAGATACGCATCAAATTCGTCGCGCACACGCGACCAATTTGAATTCCGTCAAAGCCCACACGTCCATGAAGCCGCTACACACCTTTCAATGCCTTCGATTCGCGACCACGTCGCCCGAATTGGTGGGACGCACGTCTTATCGAAGGTTTTTTGGATTTTCAGAACAGGTTTTTCCTCAATTTCTAATCAATTTAATTTACTGGATACAAAGCCATAAATAAAACTAATAATGGGTTTTACCTCTCGGTTAGGTTCTCTATGACTCTATTCAAATACACTTTTGAAATAGCGGAAGGATCTGCGTGAAATCGTCTTCCCAAAACGGATGTTGGGACTGGGTTTTATCCTGTTTACAAACGTGTTTTTCGTCGACTTCGAGTCGACTTATCGGCCAACATAAACCATCTAAATTCAATCTAATTAAAGGAAAATAATCTTGTATGGGTTGTGTTCATACCTGAATTCGTAGATCGACGAACGATCAATCACACGCTGCAAAAATTCCTCACGAAGTGGCCTTATTGGGCTGCTGCTGTTGTCGATTGCTCCCCTGTTTTGTTTTGTTCACGGGCTCTGTCGCCGGTCTACGGCCGCCCGCGGTGGCCGGCCAATGGCGGGGGCATGCGCGCAACCACCTGGGTTGGGGTCGGCGCTGGTGTTGGTCTAGGGTTTAGGGTTTCTGTGTTCGTTCCCTCTCCTCTGTCTTTCTCTCTCGTATATATAACTGACGGGGTCAGGATTTCTTCTGCTGTTTGGGCTCGGGTTTTCATATATGGCTTGGCTGGGATTTACTTGGATTCATTTGGGCTCGGGTTTAGCTGTTGTGGGCCGGGTGCTGATCGGTTTGATTTGGGCCGGGCTGCTGATCGGGCTGGGGAGGAATTTCCTGTGCAGGCTGAGCTCGGTTCAGCCGGCTGATGGGTAGTTTATTAGGTTTTCTTTTATTATCCTTTCTTTTTCTTTTTATTAATTAGCAACAGTTGTGTATATATATATATATATATATATATATATATATATATATATATATATATATATATATATACACATACGCACATATATTTATATACATTTATATACTTATATATATTTATATATACATGCACATATACACTTTATATATAATATATTCATATATACATACACATATCTATCTATTAACCTATACTTATATATCTATATATATACATAACTCATATATATATATATATATATATATATATATATATATATATATATATATATATATATATATATGTGTGTGTGTGTGTATAATACTCAAGATTATCTAAATGAAATTTAATATTATCTACTACTATGGTATGGCCTATTTATAGAACATGAACCCACATATATATTTATATATACATAAATTCATTTGTCACTGGGTAAACATAACCACCAATAATAATAAATACTTTTATTTAATGACAACAACAATGACATAAATGACAATAATAATCCTAATAACAATTAAAATAGCCTAATAGTAGTTTTTGGTGAACATAATCTACGCACTCTTTATTTGGCTCCAGAAAATCATACAATATTCTAAACGCTATTTAATATTAATAATACCTATAATTTTATATAATAAATATTTAGAAATTAGTCGCCAGTTCCTAAATAAGAATATTTGTGCACACATAAAATATGACTACATGGCCGTCCCTGGTCTCACTGCATGCCTACATAGGCTTAGATTTGGTTCGGGTCCAGTTCGGACTAAATTGACACAACCGGGTCTCCTACAAGTCAATAATATAATTAATAAATAATAAAATTTCTTTAGAGGTTAAGTCGCAACTTGGCCTGGTTTTCCTAGTTAGGACACACTTATGGCTGGGTCTTCCCTGGTATGACTAATACACTAGTCAAGGCACACGACTATGCTATCCGTGTCATGATTCCTAGTCGTCTTCTACTTCAAAACTCAATCATGGTTAAAGTCATCTACCGTAATAGTTAACTAAATAATTAATTCTAAAAATATAAAAATCACCATTTAAATCAAATAAATACTATAAAATATTTCAAAAAAATTCGGGAAGGGGAGCTACAAATCTACCCACCTTAAAAAAAAATTGTCCTCGAATTTAAGGACTACCAGGGTATTCAGCCTTGGTAGGTTGGTGAGAGGTAGTAGAACTTTTATGATAAAAGAAATTGATCAAATAAATAATTGAGATAGGAAGAAAAAGGTTTGAAGCTCTAAAATGCTCTCATCTTTAATTTCGAAACAAGTTTGCTAAAAAAAATAATCATAAACAAAGTATTGACGAAATCTGCCCTCAACCCTAATAAATAAAAATATGTGGATAAATAAATGAATAAAAATTTCTGAAACTCCGAAAAAAGGAAATCTAGGGATTTGACCCAATCCTGCCCGAAATTATTCATAAAATATTGTCTAAAATATTACCTATTACTTTAAATAATCCTTGTAATAAAATCAATTGTCAAAATATTATTAAGAATAATTGAGATATTTATAGCTGTATATTTTCTACAAATATAATATCTTCTAAAATAGTATAGTAATAATTTGAATTTAATATAACTCTTGATAAAATAGTAATTCAAATAACACTGGAATAAAATCACTTCTAAAATGTTAAATAAATATTGGGTTTATCACAAAAAAATTAATCCATAATGATTTTAAAAAATAATTTAAGATTTTATTAAAATATTATAAATGCATTTGATCGAATCTAAATATAATACAATAATAATTTAAATGAATAATATGTTTATCAAATGACTCGAAAAATATGGTATATATTATTTAAACATTACATATCTTTATTAGTCCAAGACTGAATCAAATCAATTATAATAAAAAAATAAATTTAATTGATAATTAATATTAGAAAATAATTTAAACAATATTTTATAAATTCTAAATAAAAATGATTTGACAAAAATTCTGCTGTAATCCAAATATGTTTTATAGTTGTAAATAAAATCTATGTTCTAACCAAAATAAAACAAAATAAAACTTTTGAAAGTAGGGATGTGGGTTTACAATTCTACCCACCTTAAAAATAAATTCGTCTCCAAAATTTCAAAGAGCACGATTAGGCACGACTATGAATAATCAAGAAACCAAAATATTTAATTGGTATGAATAAAATAACGAATGGTATAATCAAGAGAGTGTTATAATTCATGATCTAATTAGTCACGCGTAAAAATGATAAAGATAATAAACAAAAGGAGAGTGCAATTTGGTACGACCAGTATTCGGTCAAATGGTCTAGTTGACAAGAATGATCAAGAGTGAAATGGTTGGGCACAACCAATCTATGGTTAGCATGGTTGAATCATTACCAGCCTTTTAAGGAATGACCAAGATTCTTGATGAAATCTAAACATGATTTTAGTCGCATTTAAGATGCAGTCACGATCAAGGCTAATCGTACAAGTCATCCAAGCAGGGTAAAAATAGGAAATCGGCACGAGCATGATCATGATCAAGATAGTCATGACCGTAGTTGGAACGAAGGTGTAACTTTGACTATGATTTAGTTGAAATTATAGACACGGTTATGATTTAGTCTTGATAGGAAAAATGGTTTAAGGTCGATCAAAATTAAAATTATCTTGGTAAGAACAACTAGTTGAACAAAATTATTTAGGCACGATCGTGGAATTAAATTCTAGGATGACAGGCGAATTGGCATGATCAAAATAGAATCGAATAGTTTGGTCGTGATCAAAAGTATTTAAGGATGATCCAATCGAAATCGTTCCAACACGAACGATTGTGTAGTCATGATCATAGAATCAAACCTAGAAAAGGATACAATTGACTCGATCGAATTATAATAAAAGGAGTGTAGTTAGGATCAAAATTGTTCAAGGATGATCAAACCCAAAATTGTTTCAATATGCTTCAAATATTTATCCACGATTATTTAGGCACGAGTTTAGAATCAAAATCTAGTTAGGTTTAGGAATCCAGTCAAAATTATATTAGAAGTGACAATCTAAAAAATAGGAGAATAAGAAAAGAAGGAAGAATTACCGGTTTATTGAGAAGATTTGTGACTAGGAATAAGCACAAATCGATTTGAAAACTTAATAGTTATATATCAATCAGACGTAGTCTCTATGGTATTCGAAACTCGTAAACATGATTGAAGTCATTTTACCGAGAATTTATGCCTCGCCCGTGTACAGCTAGCTGCAATAAACTTTTGATTCCATGACTCAAGCAAGGATACGGTAACGAATACCCTATCAACTCTATCCAATCTGGACATAACAGCTTAAAGACGAAGATAGGACGACCAAGATATAGCTTTGACAACATTCGATAACTTATACTTACTCGAGATTACTTCAACTTAAGGATCATGCCTCGCCAGTGAGCTGCTGGCTGCAGTGAACCCACAGTCTCCATAAGTCAAATAAGTGGCGACAGTGCGCGGCTGTCTGCCATCATAAGTCATCAAAATTATTCCAACTATATCCTCCAAGAATATCAAAGGAGTTTAAAAATATCATACAAATTGATAAAGATAGAAAAAATGCAAGTATCTATTCTTCAAGTATAAGATTCAGCTTCTTGAAAAGAAAAACAATTGATTAGGAAGGATGATGATCGAAGTTGAAATAAGTAAAAATCTTTTAATCCTTATTTCATGGGTATTCAATATTCAACGATTGAGGGAAAACTTCTGAATCCGAAAACGTAACTCGAGATTAATAGAAAATTGAGGGAGAAGTTATTTTAAAAATAATTCCTTAGGTCCAAAGAAAAGAATATAAGTAATGCGATCTTATGATATGGCGGTGTTTAGAAAAGATATAAAATAAAGTTGTACAAATGATCATTATTAGGGAGAAAATGACCGAAGGCAAAAGAAATATATATTAAATTTATATTTCTCTAATATTCAAGGTCGAGGGAAAATATGTAAAAGCACTACGCCTACCTATAATGAATATATTTATACACAAGTATATATGCATAGTCTAAGTAAATCCTAAAAATCCTAAAATATCATTCTAAGAGAAGGTTATCCTATTTCCAAGAAAATATAAATTTAAATAGCAACAATACATATATTATATTCAATATATAATTTATAGAAATTATTCACAAGACCAAAATGGACTACCAATATGTATACACATCTATATAGCTACATGGACGATGTTGGTCGCACTACATGACCACCAGGACTTGGGTAGGATTTGGGCTAGTTTGGAACAACCGGGTCATCTAAAAGTCAATAATCTTAATAATAAATAATTAATTTATTCCTAGGATTATGTCACGATTTAGCCTGGTTTTTCTAGTTAGAATACATTTATGCCTCGGCCTGCTCTATCATGGCTAGAAAACTAGTCAAAGCACTCGACCACACTCTCAGTGCCAAAATTCTTGGTTATCTTGCGCTCCGAAACTTAACCGAGACTAAGGCCGTATATACTAAATATTTATAAAATTTTAAAAGCACATTTTAATTCAAACAAATAAATAAATAAATATTTTTCAAACTTTCGGAAAGATGTTACGGATCTACCCTCCTGAGAAATACCGTCGAATCAAAATGAGATAGCGTATCTTGAAAGTCATCTAGTGAGACCTATGTAGCAACCTTAACTTCCCAATGTCAAATTAAATTAGGGACTCCTAATCCTAACCATTCTCTTAAAATTGATTTACTCCTAGTTGTGAATGAGCATTTCCTAGTCGCAGGCTCGCAATGGTACGACTAACTTAAGTACCATCACGAGTTCGCATATTTTTTGAAATCTGACCTGCATGGGCCACCACATAAACTTGTCACGACCCGCACCCATTTTTTCGGATACGAGACATGTCCAAGCCAGCCTACGCCGTAGAGTCGACGGTAGAATGCTGTAAATCCTACAATAAATAAATGCTCAAAATAAAATTTATTGCTCATTCATATTTCTAAATTTATTACAACAATTACAATATTTATAATTAAAAAAGATACAAAGTTCTCACAATTAATAAAAATGATACAACTGCTATCTATTTTTAGGTTTTGGTCTGCAAGTACACCCGTATCTTCCAAAGCTAAGTGAATCCACGGCTAACCTAAAAAATGTTGGTTTTCAGTCAGGAATGGAACAAGCACACAAACCGACGACAATACGAGAACATAATAGAATTACAAGACATGAAAATAACATATGAGAGATGAAACTAGAAGGTACTGATGACATGGAAAGTGGTGAAGAAGACAAGAAAAACAAATAAAGTACAACTATCTATGTGATTTAAAATACCCGTTTTGACATATGAACGGCTATGAGGTAAATCTGGCACCCTGTACGTGTCGTGTGCAGCTGCTATTCTCTACGAAAGACACGGGGGATAGTTCTGGGTAGTCCACATGTCTACTAAGATATTTTCCCTCCTGACTACTCTGTGTGACGAGCGTGTCAACAAGCAGCAAGACATATGTATAATCATGAAATGAAAAGACTACTATGAATCGAAAGCAATCAGAAAGTGCACTTGCCTGAGGTCTTTAGCTGGTGAAACCAATAATACTATACCACTCAATGATCCACAATCAGTCAACACATGCAGAAGTCTCCAGATGCTAAAATAAATAGTACCAGCAATTTCAGAATAGTCAAATTAGCTAGAATTGCCTGTCCTTAAGTCCAATTCTGGACACAGGGACAAAACGGTAATTTTTGGTCAAAAAGGTATCCGTCGTTGGATCCGCTTTGCACTGAAAAGCGTGCCAGAGTCTATAGTCTCTAAAGTCATCAAACTATATGTCAACACGTCCGGTTTTTTCGATGAACCCAACCGTATGTCCAAAGTTGGATTCCGGCGGGCCGTGCACAAAATTGCCCGTTGAATCGGACCATGGGACCCGCAAAATGGTGGTCCGATTCAACTGTCTCATAATTGGACCAAAGTTGGCATATAGGACCAGAATAACGATACGGTCCTATTGGCTCAAGTTTCGTCTCGATCTGACGAGCGTGCACAAAGTAATTGGGGAATTTGTACAGAGACCGATACGGTAAATTTCGACGAATACGCATCAAATTCGTCGTACACACGCGACCAATTTGAATTCCGTCAAAGCCCACACATCCATGAAGCCATTACGCACCTTTTGATGTTCGGTTCACGACCATGTCGCCCAGATTGGCGGAACGTACGTCGTATCGAAGGTTTTTAGGATTTTCAGAACAGGTTTTTCCTTAATTTTTAATCAATTTAATTTACTAGATATAAAGCCATAATTAAAACTAATAATGGGGTTTACCTTTCGGTTAGGTTCTCTATGAATCTGTTCAAATACACTTTTGAAACAGCGGAAGGATCGGCGTGAAATTGCCTTCCCAAAATGGATGTTGGGACTGGGTTTTATCCTGTTTACAAACGTGTTTTTCGTCGACTTCGAGTCGACTTATCGGCCAACATAAACCATCTAAATTCAATCTAATTGAAGGAAAATAATCTTGTATGGGTTGTCGCCGGTCGACGGTCGCCCGCGATGGCCAGCCAGTGGCGGGGGCATGCGCGCAACCACCTGGGTTGGGGTCGGCGCTGGTGTTGGCCTAGGGTTTAGGGTTTCTGCGTTCGTTCCCTCTCCTCTGTCTTTCTCTCTCGTATATATAACTGACGGGGGTCAGGATTTCTTCTGCTGTTTGGGCTCGGGTTTTCATATGTGGCTTGGTTGGGATTTACTTGGATTCATCTGGGCTCGAGATTAGCTGTTGTGGGCCGGGTGCTGATCGGTTTGATTTGGGTTGGGCTGTTGATCTGGCTGGGGGGGAATTTCCTGTGCAGGCTGAGCTCGGTTCAGCCGGCTGATGGGTAGTTTATTAGGTTTTCTTTTATTATCCTTTCTTTTTATTAATTAGCAACAGTTGTGTATATATATATATTTATATATACACATATATGTATACATACGTATATTTATATATATACACATATATGTATACATACGTATATTTATATATATACACATACACACATATATTTAATACATTTATATACTTATATATATATTTATATATACATGCACATATACACCTTTATATATAGTATATTCATATATACATACACATATCTATTTATTAACCTATACTTATATATCTATATATATACATAACTCATATATATATATATATATATATATATATATATATATATATATATATATATATATATATATATATATATATATATATATATATATATATATTTGAGTATTATATATATATATATATATATATATATATATATATATATATATATATAAAATATATATATATATATAAAATATATATATATATATATATATATATATATATATATATATATATATATATATATAATACTCAAGATTATATAAATGAAATTTAATATTATCTACTACTATGGTATGGCCTATTTATAGAACATGCACCCACATATATATTTATATATACATAAATTCATTTGTCACTGGGGTAAACATAACCACCAATAATAAAAAATACTTTTATTTAATGACAACAACAATAACATAAATGACAATAATAATTCTAATAACAATTAAAATAGCCCAATAGTAGTTTTTGGTGAACATAACCTACGCACTCTTTATTTGGCTCCAGAAAATCATACAATGTTCTAAACGCTATTTAATATTAATAATACCTATAATTCTATATAATAAATATTTAGAAATTAGTTGCCAGTTCCTAAAATAAGAATATTTATACACACATAAAATATGACTACATGGCCGTCCCTATTCTCACTGCATGCCTACATAGGCTTGGATTTGGTTCGGGTCCAGTTCGGACTAAATTGGCACAAACGGGTCTCCTACAAGTCAATAATATAATTAATAAATAATAAAATGTCTTTAGAGGTTAAGTCGTAACTTGGCCTGGTTTTCCTAGTTAGGACACACTTATGGCTGGTTCTTCCCTGGTATAGCTAATACACTAGTCAAGGCACACGACTATGCTATCCGTGCCATAATTTTTAGTCGTCTTGTACTTCAAAACTCAACTATGTTTGGCTTTGCTGATTTTGAGGGAGTAGAGCCATCCCTCGAGAGCATCTCTTCAAACGCCTGATGATCGAACTTTACGATCAGCATCTGTCGAGTACTCTCCACTTTGTCGGTATCGAATTGCGTCACCACCTTCTTGTCAGAGGAAAAGGTAGTCCCCAGCAGAGTCGCCATTTTTGTGGACACACACAAAAAGAAGAAGAAACGCTGTCTTTTCTTTATTGGCAAAAGGCACCACAAATCGAGTACGCCTGAGAGATCCTGCACTGAGGATCCCCGAGTACAAAAAAAAAATTCTGGGGAATGGGACGATAGAGATCGAGCGGCAGTTGCTCTTTTACTCCGTTGACACTCCGATTACAAAAGTGA
The DNA here is from genome assembly GCA_029216955.1 of Iris pallida. Taxonomy (NCBI): domain Eukaryota; kingdom Viridiplantae; phylum Streptophyta; class Magnoliopsida; order Asparagales; family Iridaceae; genus Iris; species Iris pallida. The sequence goes on from JANAVB010013597.1 coordinate 13,009,185, forward strand.
GAGAAAACCTAAGAAAATTACTAACTCTCGGCTCACTGGCAAGAAGTGCAGCAATTTTGCTCTTAAAAATGCTCTCTGTTTTGTCTTTTGAAGAGGGATGTGTCACGACCCGCACCCGTTTTTTTTTAAAACGGATACGAGACGTGTCCATGCCAGCCTACACCGCAGAGTCGGCGGTAGAACACTGTCACGGCCATGATGATCCAAATAAATAAAACAATGCTCATTCACAAAAACTAATTTAATTTACAATGATCACAAGTTTTACATTTGCAGAAAAATATAAACTTGTACAAATATTTGAATGACAACTCAACTATCTAGCTAGTCTCTAGGCTTTTGTCTGCAAGTACCCCCGTATCTCCCATGCTAAGTGAATCCACGGCTAACCTAAAAAATATTGGTTTCCAGTCAGGAATGGAACGAGCACAATTTACTGAATGCAATTTCAATAAATGAAAATGACTATACAACAGAGGTTAGACATCAATTACATGTTTTTGAAAATAAACAGAAAATACGGAAAACCAATAGCAAATAAATAGACACAAAATACTTTTTCCAACTGTTAGAAGTACCTTTGATATGTGATCGGTCTCGGGACAATTACACGACACTGTCTATACTGTCTAAAGTTACACTGTCTACACTGTCTAAAGTTATACTATCTACATTGTATAAAGTTACACTGTCTATATCAAATAATGCAATAAAGAAACATGGTCTACTTTGCAATAATAAATTACTGTTTACACTATCTACTTTGCAATAATAAATCATTGTTTATACTGTCTAATTGTAATAATAAATCACTGTCTACAGTGTCTACTTTGTAATAATAAGTCACTGTCTACACTGTCTACACTGTCTAAGGTCAGATCATACATCGTTGGTACTTCACATTTCTGACTCAACAATATATAATAGAATATAAAAATCACATAGTCAATGGCCAATCAATAAAATATAGTGAAGATTAATATCGAAATACAGATAATAAACTGTACTCGCATGTGGTCCTTTGCTGGTGAAACCGACAATCCAAACCAATCAGTGTGCCCAAATAGTCAAAAACTCGTACAACAGTTCCCGGAAGCTGAAATAAATATTACCAATGTTCTCAGAATATTCAAATTAGCTAGGATTGCCTGTCCTTAAGTCTAATTTTAAATACAGGAGTAAAACGGTAATTTTGGGCCAAAACGGTGTCCGCCATTGGACCCACTTTGTATCAAAAAGCGTGCCAAAGTCAATGGTCTCTAAAGTCATCAAACTATATGTCTACGAATTTGTTTTGATGATACGAACCCAACCATATGTTTAGAGTTAGATTCCGATGGGCCGTGCAAAAATCGCCTGTTGAATCGGACCGTAGGGTCCGCAAAACGGCTGACTGATTCAACTATCTCAGAATTGGACCAAACTTGGCATACAGGACCAAAAAAATTATACGGTCCTGTTGGCGCAAGTTTCATCTCGATCCGACGAGCGTGCACAAAGTAATTGAGAAATTTGTACAAAGGTCGATACGGTAAATTTTGACGGATACGCATCAAATTCGTCGCACACACGCGACCAATTTGAATTCCGTCGAAGCCCACACGTCCACGAAACCATTACGCACCTTTTGATGCTTTCAGTTCGCGACCACGTCGCCCGAATTGGCGGGACGCACGTCGTATCGAGGGGTTTTTCATAAATTTTAATATTTTAAACACAGGTTTTTTGCCAAATTGGAAATCCGATTTCTCGACGCACAGTCGACGAAATCAGATTCTATAAAAAGGGATTCGAAGCCCTATAGGTTGTCTATGAGATTGTTCAATTAGGTTTTCAAGTTGACTATCGGTTTTACAGAAATCTGACTTCAAACATGGGTCTGTAACTATTAGATTGTTCGTTCTTGAACAAATTTTTTGCCAATTTTGGTTTCGATTTACGACGCAAATACTATAAACCAATTAGATCTATTTAAATGAAGTTCTAAAGGGTTACATTGGCTTCGTACCTGCAGAACCTGTTCGTGAAATGGATGATCAGGTAAGCGGGAATCTCTACGCGAAGTGGGGCTCGATGTGGCTGTGTTCTGCTGTCAATCTTGCGCCTGTGCGCGCGCGCGTGGTCGGATTCCCGTGCCTGGCCGGTGGCGCTCGCGGTGGCGCACGACGGTGGCACGCATGGGGAGGGGTCGTCTGGGGTCGACGCTGTGCGGGTTCATAGAGCTAGGGTTTCCTCTCGTCTCTTTCTCGACACTACCTATATATATATTCGGTTATACCGAGCAGTAGGAGGGCTCGGGTTGATGAGCTCTGGAAAGTTTGGGGTGGGCCTGCTCGGCTGGAATGGTCCAGCTGAGATGGGTTTTCTTTTTTTTCTCATATATATATATATATATATTTTTTCTCATATATATTTTTTTTTCTCATATATATATATATATATATATATATTTTATATATATATATATATATATATATATATATATATATATATATATATATATATATATATATATACACACATATTTACCTTTATATTTATCTATGTATACACACATATATAATATATTCGTATATACACATTTATATGTATATACTTACACAATACTATATATACACATACTTTATTTTATAATTAATACTGAGAGTATATATATTTACAATTAATTAATAGGCATCCATATACCTATATATTTATATATATACTAATATAATATTTTCCATAAAATATAAATAAACCTCAATATTATCTATTCCCAATGACTATATATAATAATATTTATTTGACAAAAAATAGTATAGCCCATAATAATAAAATAATATTATATAATAATAACCTCAATAAAATAATAATAAATATAACAAAATTTAATAAAACAATAATGGTGTATATATACCATTTTGTGCAGTCTAATAATCCCGAAATGTATGAAGACCTATTTTATGCAAAAGTCACCGAACATCACTAATAATAATATTTATAATATTAATTACGAATACTCAGAAAATATTCATTAAATCATTAAAACGAAATACAACACCCTCATTCCAATTTTCATCAACACGAATGTCATTGGATGTGCCGCATGACTACACAGGCTGAGGTTCGGTTCGGGTCCAGTTTGACGAATTCGGTACAACCGGGTTCCCTAAAACTCAATAATATAAATAATAAATAAATAAGTCTTCGGTAAGGGTTAAGTCGTAACTTAGTCTGGTTTTCCTAGTTAGGACATCACTATGGCTCGGCATTCCCTACCAGGACTAATACACTAGCCTAAGCACGCCATGGCATTATCCGTGCCACGATTTCTAGTCACCGTGTACTTCATAACTCCATCATGGCTAAAATCATCTACCGTAATAATTAACTAAATAATTATTTATAAAATTCCTAAAGTCACCATTTAATCCAAATAAATAAATAAAATATATTATCAAAATTCCGAGAAGAGGGGCTATAGGATGAGACCCCTTTTATAGTCGTTCTTGAGCTGGAATGATGTTATGCACCCACATGAGGAAAACACACTGGTTTTTATGTGGGCGTATAGTCCTGCCTTGGGCGCATAAGGTGTAGGCGCATGCACGCTGTGAGATCGTAGGTTGGTCGTGGTGTTGACGTGGTCGCATGCTTCGGTGCATGACTGCTCGTGGAGACTGCGTGGCCGTGCGCTTTGGTGCACGTTTCGATCATGGCTTTGACCGAGTCAGGCTTGGGCGCATAGCCCTGTTTCAGGCTCTGCGCCCTCCTTCATAGGGTGGCTTGGGTGCATAGAGCTCCACAGAATGGCTTGGGCGCATAGAGCTTCACAGGCTGACTTGGGCGCATAGAGCTTCACAGGTTGACTTGGGCGCATGGAGCTTTACAGGTTGACTTGGGCACATAGAGTTCACTTGGGCGCATATGTCCTCGTTGGCTTGGACGCATATGTTCTTATTTGCTAAAATTTTCATGCTTCTACAATAACCTTAAATATGTTTGTGAGAACAAAAGTTTTTTAAGAAAACTATTTTACAAACTAATAAAGAAGAGTAAAAAGGTACAATTTAATTCTGAGAAAGTACAATTATAAAAATCTGATCAGAAGACGATCACTTTGTCTCTTGGATGATGCAATATTAAAGGAGAAATCCTTTGGAGAGTGTTGCAGCAACTTAGTCAGGAGATTATGATCACTAGTGACGCTTGAGAAGTGATTTGGAACTCTATTATAGAGTTTTGAGATAACTTTCAGATCGTTACCCTGATTGGCGCACATTTGCAACTGGCGCACCATTATCCATTTACCAAATGGTTGGTTTAACTGCTTGGGACGCGTGGCATTCTATGAAAGAGACACGCTTGGTCATGGGTAGTGTCACATGCATATTCTTCGAGATTAGTGGCATGTGCGCCGCGTTATCTAACTACTTCTAGATGAAAATTGTTCTAATGGTGACAACTGATAAGTGGCGCCTGGCACAATTTGTTGATTAGCACCCTCTGTATTAAATCTGTAGGAATAAACTTTTGATCTAGACAAGTTTATCTTTGAGTTGGTATATCATGTACTACTCAAATATGTCTTATTGTCTTTTATTTGCTTCGCACAACTTCGGGGTCAATTTAGGCCAAGAAGTTATCTACCGTAAAACTTGTCATAACATCCAACTTAAATTCCAGACTCGATATCAAGCCAATCTAAACGAACCAATATATAATTTTGACTATTTTTGAGCCTAGTACACATGCCTAGGGTATCCCACTCAATTGAGGCCCCATGTGCTATTTAAATGCAAATGACACATAAGATCCCTTATATGACTTTTTAAGCCTATTTCCAAATCTAGAAATTCTTCTTGAGCCTAAACTTGTCTGACAAGTTGTAGATGACTTGTTAGGGTCATCCCCACATAGATAGGGCCATCCTAGATTTTTATTTTAGATTTTTGGAGACATTTAATTGGGTCAAACCTTTTAGGGAAACTCAATGAATGCAAGTTTCTAAATTTGGAAAGTTTTATCTTCATATGTCAATCTCTCTTGTATTTGGTTTCCAAAATCCATCAACACCTAACCCTACCCACACAAAAATAGCCCATGACCGACCCCCATGAATATCCTATATAAATACCATCTCACCATGCCCAAAAATACCCAAAACAAAACCCTAACCTAATCTCTAATATTGCTGTTGCTGTCCCCTTCTTGCACTGTTGTTTGGCACACTTGTCGACCACCTCCAACCCAACTAGTTCATCTTTGACATGCTCAAGACCTCCATCTACCTTTCCAAGGTCGGCCACCCCTATAGCAGCCCCTACAGTCCACAATAGCCGCTCAAATTAGACCCAACCTTGTTGTCCAAAAATACATCAGGTATGTCCGTCTTGCAAATGCATTTTCTCCACTTATAGACATGAAAACTTCATGGGACCAAAATTTGTTGTTTCTCTATGTGTCTACTACCTTTATACAAAAATTTCATGTCGAAGTTCTTTCTAGATTTTTTGGGGCACATATTTTACCAATGTGTGCCAAGAATTGATATTGTCCATTGAGTGACAGTTTTGAACTGTATAACTTCACTTTTACCATTAATATCATATATGAAAATGACCATATTCCGATTACCTATAATTCTCGTCCATTGCATTTTTGTAAATTTTGCTATTTTAATGCTTGAATCATTCGATCTTTGAAGGACAAAATTCTTCGGTAAAACGAACTATCGACATTACCATCTTATGAGTCTCAAATAATTTTGTGTGCATCCAATGCTCCATATTATCGATCCTCGACTTACGATCATGAATATTGATAATATAAATAATTATTTAGCATTTATTTCATATGATTAAAGATAGTTTTTTATGGTTAAACAATTTCTAATATCGTTGATTTATCAATATGGATATTAGTTTGATCATGAATTGACTTCTAAATAGTTTTTAGCAATAATAATTATAAATAAAAGATTTTCAAATATTAAATATTTATTTTAGAATTAACTTTGAATATTTTACAAATCTATTTTGTAGAATTTTGTTAGTCCTAGGAAGGATATTATGGCTAGTATGTATTATGACTAGTTGATAGTTGGTTAATCCTATATACTAGATATATATCAATGATAGCAATAATGTTGGTATGTTTATTAGTGCTATATATATATAATATATATATATATATATTTTAACAAAATAGCAATTTTATTGAATAAAAAGCGTGGCTCTAAGCGAGCAGTACAAGTGCCAGGGGCCGAAAGACACAAAAGCCCTGGAGGCAAAGTAGAAAATACATCATAATTAAAAAGCTAATTTCAAAATTTCAAAAAATTTCGAAAGAGAGAAGGGTGTGGGCACACAGCCCTGACAAGGTTGATTAATGACTTTTTTTTGAAAAAAGAAACCCGCAAACCGACATTCGAAAAAATTCGAATTTCGAATTGAGCCCCAGGCGCAGGGCACTGGGCCCAAGGGCGGGCGTGGCTCCACTGCCCGAGGGACGGGCCCGCAAACCCAAGCGGGGTGCTGCGCGAGGAGGGCGCGCGGCCCAAGGCGTGCGCGCAGCCCGGGGGCGGGAGAGGCCCGAGACGGCGCGACTCCCGGGGGCGGGAGCGACGGCGGTGAGGCCGGACCGCCCACCGAGGCAGCAGGGGCGACGACCCTGCGCGGGGAGGACTGGCCAACCACCGCCGAGGGAGGGAGGGGGAGGACGGCCCGGGAGAGGAGGAGGAACCCGGGGGGGAGGAGAGAAGGAACTGGGGAGCCGGGAGGGGGGACTGGACGGGGCTCCGGCGTCGGACCCAGGCGGAGTCTAGGCGCCAGAGGCAGCCGAGGAACGTCGGGAGAGGCTCCAGCGGGGGGGGCAGCTCCGACGAGAAGGGGAGGCCCAACGGCGCGCACTGCTCGAGGGGGCGCGCTGTCCGAGGAGAGCGCACGTCCCGGGGGGAGGGGGATGCCGGGGCCAGGGCGGCGACCGGCCGGCGGGCAGGCCGAGAACCAGCGCGCCACCGGACGGAGAGGAGGGAAGCGACCTCGCCGGCAGGGGGAGAGGAAGGAGGGAGCAGGCGACCGGAGCGGCCTACCACCGCCTGAAGGAGGGGACCTCCTGCGCGCGACGCCGGGAGTGCCGGAGACCGGAGATGGGAGGGGAGGTGGCGACGCAGGGGGTGGGTGCCGGGGACGGCGACGAGCGGGCGTCCGACGCCGGGGACGGAGAAGACGCGCTCACAGAGGACCGCAGCGCGAGGGCCAGAGCTGGAGGCGAAGCACGAGGGACGGAGTCACAGCTCGCAGGGGAGGAGACGAGGGAGACACTCGGCGCTGACGTCGAGGAGGACGCCAAGGCCGGAGAGGGAGGCCATCGCGCGAGGACGGCGGAGAAGAGCGCCGCGGGTCCGTCGATCGACGCCGAGGAGGACGTCGGACCGGAGGAGGACGCCTGGACGGGAGCCGAGGTGCTCGAGGAGTTGGCGGCCGTGGCAGCGGGCGGCGGCCACTGCAGGGAGGGAGCAGTGAAGGGCCACGGGAGCGGGAGGGGGACGTTCGCCACCGACGGGGGGGGCGCATCAGGGGAGGCGCGAACGGAGGGACGGCAAGCAGAAGGCCCGCTGTGGCGGACAGAGACTGGCACGGTGCCGGCCGGGGGCCAAAAACTGGTGGAGCTCCGACGGGAAAGGGAGGAGGAATAGGGTCCTGGCGCGGGGACCGACGTCGTCGGCGCCTCCGTGGAGGACGGCGACGCCGACGTGGGGGAACGGGAAAGGGAGGGACAGAGCCCAGCGGGGGAGCTCCGACACGGGGGGGAAAACACCCCACAGGAGAGGAGGGTGGGGCGGCCAGGCCAGGGACGGCCAACCGGCGAGGGGAGGGGGGTTGGGGCAACCAAGGGGGAGGGCTCCCGGTGGCGCGGCCGTGCCAAGGAGGCCGACCGGCCACGCGACCACCAGGAGGAGGGGAGGGGTGGCGAGCAGGGGGGCCACCCGGAGCCCGAGGGGGCTGCTGCCCCTTCCTCTTCCTCATTATATATATATATATATATATATATATATATATATATATATATATATATATATATATATATTTATATATATATATATATATAGGAGTTCGTGAGACATATATATATAAGGGTCGTCAATTCCTCCCCCACCAGCTGCTTGGCGAGGTCCTCCGCCAGAGCCACAGAGCCAGAAGACGTTCCCACCCCCGAGGACAGTTTTTGGGATGCCCTGTGTAACGCCCCAGTCCCAAAATACGTAGGACTAGGAACGAAGCATACCAGCTGCATATATACATGATATACTCCAATATATGGAAATTTTGAATATACACATAAGTTGTATTGTGAATAATTATAACAGACAGTCACAGGTAAAAGCTATATCTCATCCACAGTAAATATAAAGAAAATGGTAACTCACGAATCAAAGTAAATGTCAAAATATAGTTGCTGGCCGGGCGGAGACAAATCCACTACCGGCACTAGAATAAACTAAAAGAAAATAGAGTTCAACCTCTAAGATAAATAGAATAAGAAATGATGACTAAATAGGCTCCTCGATCCAATATGGGCAGCTGTGATCAGAAGGTATGACTCGCTCGAACGTAGAGGATGAGCCTAGACAAAAGCCATACTCCTGCGAAAAGTCCTGCACACCTATACCTGGAGAAATCACCAGGTCCTCAGAGGGACGTAACAAGATACAAAAGAACATGCCACATAAACTGAATAAATACTGCTCAATAAGAATAAGTAAGATCAGATCATAACATGGTCCAATACCTCACCATTTTGATTAGCGTACCATCCACTCAACCAAACAAGGACAGGAGATGGCACACTAACCCATGATGAAGTATCTTTCCAAGTCACGAATCCAATATGGTATCCGGACCCCAACAAGGTTCAATACCTTTCCATCGGAGTAGTAAGCCACACCTATAACCAAACAAGGACAAGATGTGGCGAACTAATCCGCGACAAGTTATTGTTCCAAGCCACGGTCAGATACAAGTACTCAAACCAAATATACTCATACCTAACGGATAAGGGTGCCTAACCAATCTAAGTGAATGTAGTTTTAAGAACATCCTTCAACGCATGGGCCCTAGCTAAAATAGGATCGGCATAGTCCCCCCTTGGGCACCAGAGGCCCAATCAATAAGAGCATGATGTTCTGCAGAACGCCAATGGCCGTCAGTAATCATGGGTAATCTTACCCGCATCTCCGACGGAGCTCACGGGTTACAAAAGGGAAAGTGCATAGTAGCCCATACGCTAAGGTATTGTCCTCTCCGCCCAATGCCTACTATGTTGTATCCACAACACAAAACCTCTATTAACCGCTAAGTCAAACTAAGCATGCAACCTCTATTAGCGGTTATTCCTATCGCACGACTTATACGTACCGGTGCCAGCCAATCACGCATATCCGAGTTCTATATGTGACTCACAACTTCATGGTACAAATGTGTCAAAGTCTATGAATGCAACACACAAGGGTGGTCCCTTAACTCTAAGTTTGATTTGCATAAAAATAATAAGTACAGAAAATATAACTACACAGTAAAAATATATCTAATCATGGCAGTATAGCACAGTTTATTTTGCAAAAAAATAAATAATAAACAAATGCATGAATATGAGCTAAAGTAAAATAATCAGCTAATGGCAAGGTATCTTGCTTGGAGGTAGTGTGTAGAATGGCGATGCCTGATGACTCAAACCATCAGAATAGGGAAGCAATGAAAGCCAACTTTTACGAACGTCCTCGAATGCTGAAATAAATATCATGAACAGATTTAGCATAAAAGAAATACCTAGGAAACATCTGTCCAAAAGTCCACTTATGGAACAGGGGCAAAATTGTAATTTTGGGTCAAAACGATGTCCGCCGTTGGACCCATTTTGCACCAAAATGTGTGCCAGAACCTACGGTCTCTAAAGTCGTCAACCTACATGTCTAGGTTTGAGGAGATGAACCCAACCATATGTCCAAAGTTGGATTCCGGCGGACCATGCACAAATTCGCCCGTTAGAGCGGGTCGCGGGCCTGCCAATTTGGCGTTCCGATCAACCTTCTCAGAATTGGACCAAACTTGGCATACAGGACCAGAAAATCGATACTGTCCTGATGGCGCAAGTTTTGTGTCGATCCGACGAACGTACACGAAGTTATGGTCAAGTTTGCAAAACGTCGATACGGGGGTATCTCGATGGATACGCACTGATTTTGTCGCACACGCGCAACAAAATCAAGTTCTGTCAGTTCCCACACGTCGACAATATCTATACACGCCTTTCGATACATATAACGTACGACCACGTCACCCGGTTTATCGGGGCGTGCGCCGTATCGGGAAGTTATTCCTAAAATTTACTGTTTTTAAATATTGTTTTTCACAAAATTTGGGTTTAAAGATCTTTACATACAGGGGAAGGAAAATTAAACTAAAAGAAGTGGTTTAAAGTTCTATATGTTGGCTAAAATGTTGTTTAAAATTTTTACAAAACCCTCTACGGGATTGATCAGAATTTGACACTAAACATGGGTGGTTGGGCTGTTTTCAAACTGTCACGAAAACAGTTTTGTCGAGTTTTTCGAGTCGATCTTTCGACTCGATGGGTGGATATGTCGGGGTACTACTAGATGGTTCGTCTAGAGGTGTCACGACCCGCACCCTAGAGTGAGGGCATGAGAACGTAACAACGCCCAGCCTACGCCGCAGTGTCAACGGTAGAACGCTGTCCTAGGTCTAAATGCATCTAACAGTATAAGACTAAACAGTTTATACTCCCCGAATGGGGGTGACGTAGCAGATACAGTCTCAATCACAACTAAGGTAGAGCAAGATAAAAGATAGGTAAAATATGAAATCCAAAAGAGATACAGCAGATAGAAGCCTATGTGTCTAAGATACACAAATCCAGAAATACATCTCAAAGCTCAAATACAGTAATCCATAAAATAAATACAACTCCAGACAACTGAAAATAGCTAACTAAACAACCTCTAATGTGTCTCCTCTAGGCTAGCAGGCAACCTCCAGGCTATCTGTAAAATTTATCAACAGGTCCAGTCAGGACAGGAGCGAGCACAATACATCTCAACAAGTCATAACAGGAAAGGAAATGTAATCATGCTAGAGAATAAAATACAGGATCTGAAGAAATAGCATAATGTAAAAGAGAGACTGTAAGTAAATATCTATGATATATATAAAGAGAGACAGTGCTAGTGATTCAGAGTACTGCATAAACATGTGAATGGCTAAGGACTGATTCATGATTACACTACTGGAAATTGATTCATGATTACACTACTTGAATTTATTCACATGTTCACTTATACTCCCCCATCCCCAATCAATACACAAGGATCCATTCAAGTTACGTTAAGATTCATGATTATACTACGTTGTCCATAAAGGGTGATTCATGAATTGATTCGTGAAGGCTCGGTGATCATGAGGGTACGTGAGTCACTAGCTGATTCCCGAAGATTCATGATGATAGAAGCATATGATACGTGATGTAAGTGAAACACACATGACAAAAGTATCTGATGCTCCCGAGAGAGATAACATCTCATGAAGGGATCCATATAGTACCAATCCGTGTTCCAACGTGTCGGTATCAAGTAAGATAGTCTAAAGCAGAAAATATAATCCTAAACATGATATGAAATGATCAGAGAATGTACTCGCCTGATATCTGAATGTCCAAGGTAAAGATACTGTCCGAGGAGAGGTGTCTGGCTCCTAATTAGAACAGCACAAGTCACAACATGTCCAGAAGGGTAATATAAAGCACTACAATGCATTCTACATGAATCTAGGTCAAACTAGGCCAAAGTCAACCCTTGGTCAACTCTGGTCAACTGCACTAGTCAAACTAGGTCAAACTAGGTCATGTCCTAACCCAGCAAGTCTTACTAGGCCTAACCAAGACTATCCTAGCAAGCACACATCAATACAAGGCTATACAAGCCAACATACACCCAACTCTATATAGCATGCAATTATTCAATACTCAAATAGGCAAGAATTCACATTGGATATACACTAGGTAATCTATTACTTTAAGCTATATATGTCTACACATATATACACATGCATATATTGGCATTCAACATTAGGTCTATAATCATGACATTTCAAATGGTTATATAAACTTATATATTATAACACAATATGCTAACATATATATAATATACATACATAGCTAAGTTAACTATATTCATAAATACTTATTTAAGAGGCTATGTGTGTGTATGTAAACATGGCAAAGGGGCAAGTGAGGGTTAAATGGGCATACATAGTGTATACATATCAAAGAGTGTCAAAGTGTAAGTGAACAAAGTGTCAAGTGTGATAGTGTCAACATAGTGTAAGAGGGTACATGAGGTAATATAGGATTTGTGTTAACATAGAATATTACATCTCATTAACTTGTATATTGCATACATTACATCTATTATTACATTATATTCATGCTTGCATTCATTCATCATTCATTTATTCTCTTGCACTACTATATGCACCATACATTACATACTATGGAACCTACATATTCATTACAAGCCATACTTATACATGCTTACATTAGATAGGATACTTACACCTCATACATTATTTATTTAACCATTTACGCATGCTTGCATTCTCTATTTAGTTACATAATGTATATACATTAACATGGATTAAAATCAAATAGAACATTATATTACACACAAGGGTGCACAAAATGCATATGCCGAATAGTAACTCCTACTAATAATCAATACTGTACCAACTCAGCATGAATTAAAATCTAGGATTAAAGTATGTTATAGATCTATGTGTTAGCTTTCCGAAACTTCAAACGGATCGCGTTTTTGTTTTCGAAAACTCCCGGAATCGCGAAAACACCGAGAACGCGTTTGTCTTTCGTACAGCTGACACTCAAATAATTCTCCAGAAAGTTACAGAAAGAATTAGGCCTATTAATACATGTTTTTGGAAATCTAACTTCAATACGCTTCTTTTAAAAAAATGGGAGATTAAACCGAGCTTTGAGCTAGAAGTTATGACATTTCTAAATTAGGGCTTAAATTAAAAACGTGGATAAAAATTATGACGGATTTAGATAGTTTGAGCCAAAAGAATACACAATATATATCCAAATTATCCACAACAATAATGGAAATAATAATATGAGGAACACCACTCACAAACTTGATTATATAATCATCGTGAACCATTTATTACATATATAAATATAGATACACTCTCATTACAATATATATATATATATATATATATATATATATATATATATATATATATATATATATATATATATAGAGGAGGGATATTGCACCAAGGCTTATTGCACCATTATTGCACCATTTAATCTCAACCGTACAATCCATGTGATCATGTGGTCATAAAGCATGATGACATCATGGTGATGTGACAACCACTTTTGGGACATATGTCACCATGATGTCATCATGCTTTATGACCACATGATCACATGGATTGTACGGTTGAGATTAAATGGTGCAATAATGTTGCAATAAGCCTTGGTGCAATATCCCTCCTCATATATATATATATATATATATATATATATATATATATATATATATATATATATATATATATATATATATATATATATACATATATATATATACATATATACATACATACACAAATCTATATATGTAACATGAACACATCTATAAGAGATACATGAATGAAATGTAAAGTACTCAAGAATGCATCTCTACATATTCAAATCTGAGATTTAATATGAATTAATTCATTTAATCAATATTTTAAATATAAAGTGTGTCCAAGTTTGGGGGTTTTCCCCATGAACACAAGACACAACAATAATACAATAGAAATCCCTAAAGGACACATAATGGACACAAGAGGACACAAAATAGGGACACAACAATGGGGGTCATTCCTATGGTTAAAACTTTCCTAAATGCAAAATGGAGAAATAAAAGAGAAGGAAATATTACCTAAATGAGAGAAAATCCAAGGAGAAAAGCTTCTTTCTTGGGAGAGCTTGAGAGCACTTGGGGAAGAAGACTTCTCAAAGAAAGGAAATGAGATGGGAGTCCTATTAGGGCCGGCCACAATGGTTATCCCCCCCCCCCCCCCCCTCATTGAATATTACAAGTTTGTCCCTCCCCTAGTTACAAGTGTTTAAAACAATTTTGGTTAGGATTTGGGGGTAAAAAGGGTCAAAATAAAAACTCTAAATGGTTAACCTAATAATTAGGATTATGACTAATCTTTCTAACATGACTAATTAAAATGTGGGCCATGGGTAACTAATGCATGGGTCCAACTAGAGTCTAAGTTACCCCGGGTCCCCGTTACAAGTCGGATTGAGATGAAATTCGAACCCGACTCAAATAATCCCAAAACAATATCATAAATAATAAAATAATATCAAAATAATTCAAAGAGGTCAAATGCAAAAATATCCTTAGGCCAGAAATGATATTAAAATATCATAATCACATGGTTAGGCTCTAGGTCAAACAGTCTCTAGGGTTTCACTAGTAAAACGTCAAAACCACAAGTCATTGATTTAAATAATTTTAAAATAATTTAAAATCACCAAAAATTATATCATGAATTAAATATCATTATTAAAATAATTATAAACACAAAATTTTGAAATTACCCTCATTTAGAAAACTGGGTGCTACAACTCTACCCACCTTAGAAAAATTTCGTCCTCGAAATTTAAGATCGATAGTACTCCTTCTAGAGCCTCTAACCTACCCAATATCTATGGTAACACTTCCTAACACTGGAATAATAAACGGACATCTAAATAGTGTCAATCTAGGAATACCTCCAACACTGCTCTGCTGTACGGCGGTAATAGAACTTCAATAAAATATGGACTAGAACCTATATCCAAGGGACTGGACCTATTTTAAAGTGGTCTTAACTAAGGATGAAAAGGAACCGATCATAGGCTATAGGTATGCTCAAACTATTATCTTCCTATTAACCATCTATTAATACATTCTATTACCATAGGAACGATGTATTACTAAGACATATAGGCCCCTATCTCTCATAACACATTTATACTCACCAAAAGACTAGTACATCCTATCAAGGCTGATACTATAATCTCTCATAAATCTCATAAGCTACATGTTTATAGACACACATCTCCACATCAAGGACTAACCTATATATATCTACAACTGATACTAATGGGGTGACATCCCTATTTCCCAACAATCAAGGTCTTAAAAAAATTTATCTAAATCATGCAATTTGAAGGAATAGTATACAAGGTCAGGGCATACCGTAGCAGTTGGAAGTCTCATCTTGGTGCATTATTCATTCTAGGTCAAAACAGTACTATGGTATCAACACACAAACAATCTAGGGTGTCCTAATTGGGAAGGTAAGGGAACAACAATCATCAAGGTTGTAGGGCTGTCTACCATCCTATATAAAAATTGGTCATTAACAAGCAACTAAGAAATTATTAAAAGGTTATTATTCCATAAAATGGCAAAAATTGAAAATTTAGGCACAACAAATCACAAATAGATTTTTGTCTTGACACGATCTAAGTTGATCAATTTCGGGATAAAACGAGATTTGGGCAAGAAGGAAAATCAATGAAATCAAAGTATGAGCACGAGCATCCAATGATGGAGGTTCAGGTCATGATTAAATTTATTTCGACTGAGTACGAATACGAGGTTCATAGGCGATGAAAAGATTTCAAGGAGAATTGTCAAGGCTGTCGCGAATGAGACTCTAGGGTCAAGTTTAACTATGTCTCCATTCTCGTAGATTGATACATGAAAAAATGAACCAAAGTGCAATAGGTTGATCAGACTATCATGTACCAGTTCTGATTAGACAATATATTAGTGGGTGGCCACCCAATAAAATATGTCATGACCAAGCTCGAAAATAGATAAGCTTGCAAAACTAAGGCTAATTTAGCAGCACAAGATATAAGGATGGTAATGATGAAAGGAATTACATAGTCCAAGTTTCTTAACCAACGGGTCAAGTAATCAGATAAGGTATAAGGTTAAGCATCTAAGGAAACAAATAGAACACCATCACATGTCGGGTCGAAAGAATTGAGTCAAGACTGGATTTTTAATTAAAATAAGAAGAAATTTAGTATAATGGTAGAGGTTATAGTTTAGCCAGTTGACCAGAAAATCATATCAAGAAAATAGAGTACAAGAAGATGGGTTTTAGTGGAACATGATATACCTACACGAAGGTGAGCTCGTCTAGGTCTTGCATATAAGGTTTGTTAGAGGGTAACAGCTAGTATTACATTCCGAATATCAAAGTCACGATAAGGAACGTCAAGGATCTCAATTAGAAAGTGGGAGTTCAAGAGGTGGTAATTAATGCACAAAAATAATGAAGATCGAGTTAGTCATCTGCTTCTGATACTCTTAAGTTCATCTGGACATAACTTGCCAATCATATCTTTACCTCACCAGTCTCCATATGAAAATTTAACCTTTACTTAAACCCTTACCATGACTATCGTAGGCAATTCCCAATTTCCAAACATCACTCTTGAAGTACAGCCCTCACATTTAGGAACCAACATTAACCATTTATTTAAATTTCCAAGTTCTTTCACCTTGTCTTAAATTTGACCCAAAACCTCTAAATCCCGTTTACGAATTCCTTGAACTTGTTCAAATTGTTCTCCTCGTATTATTTAATTTAAATCTCTAGGCCTTACAAAACTTATCTTCCATCATAAAATCAACTTCCGTATTTTCTTCGACATACACCCTTGAATATTATTCTCCTAAAAATATTTCACAACAATCTCTAAACTTCCATAACTTTGTGTTCTCTCTATCCCTAGTCATTTCCTCGCAACATCTTGTTTAATATTCTTATTAAACACAATTAACTTCTCTTTTCCATTACTAACCTTCTACATAGCCTCAGAGTAAAAGTTTTTCCCAGAATCAATAACCAAGATTTTCTAAGTTCTCAAAACTAGGTTGACCTCTGATATCCTCATTAGTTTTGAATACACCTATAAACTATCTCATAACCCCAAAATTTTTCTGAATGTAATTGTTTCCAGATTGGCAGTATACATCTCTTTATTCTATTCGAGACCTTTACCACATTTCTATCTCAAGTTTCCATATGGAACACTCCACATTTGATTTCCTTTAGATCATCATAAAATAACCAGTTACGTCTTCTCTGAGCTACATAATTTACGTCACTTCCTTAGCCTTCCCCATACAAAAGATACGAAGATTCAAGGGTTTCGAAGTACATCTGGTAGGGATGACAAGATATGGGTAATTAATGTGATGAGACAGAGTTTAAGATAAGAGGTAAATAAGAATACAAGGGAATAATGGCGAGAAAGAATAATGAAGATATGTTCCTTCTCATCGGTTCAAACGAGAGGAACCCATCAAGCTTAAATTCAATAGCAATGAATGAGGGTAAATCCAAACAAGAGGAAAAAGGAATTCCAATTGAAGTTCAAAATGAGTTTCTCAGGAGTCGTCCCAGAAATCTCTCAAGGAATCCTAAGTGTGATTGAGTACCTTGGATTTGAAAATATTAATCTAAATACCAAATTAAATCAACAACTACAAAATTTTATCAAAATCATCAACTAATACCAGGATTCAAAGTTCTACAATGAATCCACAAAATCAAATTCAAATCAAGGAAAAAGGTGAATCAAAATAAGGAAAAGGAGTTTAAATCGGAATACAAAATGAGATTCTCAAGGGTCATCCCAGGAATCTCTCAAGGAATACTAACAGTGATTGAGTATCCTCTCATCCTAACATCTTAATTTATATATCCTATAGCAGGCTCGTAGTAGTACAACTAAGTCGTTGCGCTACTACGAAATCGCACTAATGCGAATCTCGACCTGCATGGGCCACTACTAAAAACATGTCACGACCCGCACCCTAGAGTGAGGGTACGAGAACGTAACAACGCCCAGCCTACGCCGCAGTGTCGGCGATAGAACGTTGTCCTAGGTCTCAATGCATCTAACAGTATAAGACGAAACAGTTTATACTCCCCGAATGGGGGTGACATAGCAGATACAGTCTCAATCACAACTAAGGTAGAGCAAGATAAAAGATAGGTAAAATATGAAATCCAAAAGAGATACAGCAGATAGAAGCCTATGTGTCTAAGATACACAAATCCAGAAATACATCTCAAAGCTCAAATACAGTAATCCATAAAATAAATACAACTCCAGACAACTGAAAATAGCTAACTAAACAACCTCTAATATGTCTCCTCTAGGCTAGCAGGCAACCTCCAGGCTATCTGTAAAATTTATCAACAGGTCCAGTCAGGACAGGAGCGAGCATAATACATCTCAACAAGTCATAACAGGAAAGGAAATGTAATCATGCTAGAGAATAAAATACAGGATCTGAAGAAATAGCATAATGTAAAAGAGAGACTGTAAGTAAATATCTATGATATATATAAAGAGAGACAGTGCTAGTGATTCAGAGTACTGCATAAACATGTGAATGGCTAAGGACTGATTCATGATTACACTACTGGAAATTGATTCATGATTACACTAATTGGATTTATTCACATGTTCACTTATACTCCCCCATCCCCAATCAATACACAAGGATCCATTCAAGTTACGTTAAGATTCATGATTATACTACGTTGCCCATAAAGGGTGATTCATGAATTGATTCGTGAAGGCTCGGTGATCATGAGGGTACATGAGTCACTAGCTGATTCCCGAAGATTCATGATAATAGAAGCATATGATACGTGATGTAAGTGAAACACACATGACAAAAGTATCTGATGCTCCCGAGAGGGATAACATCTCATGAAGGGATCCATATAATACCAATCCGTGTTCCAACGTGTCAGCATCAAGTAAGATAGTCTAAAGCAGGAAATATAATCCTAAACATGATATGAAATGATCAGAGAATGTACTCGCCTGATATCTGAATGTCCAAGGTAAAGATACTGTCCGAGAAGAGGTGTTTGGCTCCTAATTAGAACAGCATAAGTCACAACATGTCCAGAAGGGTAATATAAAGCACTACAATGCATTCTACATGAATCTAGGTCAAACTAGGCCAAAGTCAACCCTTGGTCAACTCTGGTCAACTGCACTAGTCAAACTAGGTCAAACTAGGTCATGTCCTAACCCAGCAAGTCTTACTAGGCCTAACCAAGACTATCCTAGCAAGCACACATCAATACAAGGCTATACAAGCCAACATACACCCAACTCTATATAGCATGCAATTATTCAATACTCAAATAGGCAAGAATTCACATTGGATATACACTAGGTAATCTATTACTTTAAGCTATATATGTCTACACATATATACACATACATATATTGGTATTCAACATTAGGTCTATAATCATGACATTTCAAATGGTTATATAAACTTATATATTACAACACAATATACTAACATATATGTAATATACATACATAGCTAAGTTAACTATATTCATAAATACTTATTTAAGAGGCTATGTGTGTGTATGTGAACATAGCAAAGGGGCAAGTGAGGGTTAAATGGGCATACATAGTGTATACATATCAAAGAGTGTCAAAGTGTAAGTGAACAAAGTGTCAAGTGTGATAGTGTCAACATAGTGTAAGGGGGTACATGAGGTAATATAGGATTTGTGTTAACATAGAACATTACATCTCATTAACTAGTATATTGCATACATTACATCTATTATTACATTACATTCATGCTTGCATTCATTCATCATTCATTTATTCTCTTGCACTACTATATGCACCATACATTACATACTATGGAACCTAAATATTCATTACAAGCCATACTTATACATGCTTACATTAGATAGGATACTTATACCTTATACATTATTTATTTAACCATTTACTCATGCTTGTATTCTCTATTTAGTTATACATTAACATGGGTTAAAATCAAATAGAACATTATATTACACACAAGGGTACACAAAATGCATATGCCGAATAGTAACTCCTACTAATAATCAATATTGTACCAACTCAGCATGAATTAAAATCTAGGATTAAAGTACGTTATAGATCTATGTGTTAGCTTTCCGAAACTTCAAATGGATCGCATTTTCGTTTTCGGAAACTCCCGGAATCGCGAATACACCGAGAATGCGTTTGTCTTTCGTAAAGCTGACACTCAAATAATTCTCCAGAAAGTTACAGAAAGAATTAGGCCTATTAATACATGTTTTTGGAAAGCTAACTTCAATATGCTTCTTTTAAAAAAAACAGGAGATTAAACCGAGCTTTGAGCTAGAAGTTATGACATTTCTAAATTAGGGCTGAAATTAAAAACGTGGATAAAAATCATGACGGATTTAGATAGTTTGAGCCAAAAGAATACACAATATATATCCTAATTATCCACAACAATAATGGCAATAATAATATGAGGAACCCCACTCACAAACTTGATTATATAATCATCATGAACCATTTATTACATATATAAATATAGATACACTCTCACTACAATATATATATATATATATATATATATATATATATATATATATATATATATATATATATATATATATATATATACACACATACACAAATCTATATATGTAACATGAACACATCTATAAGAGATACATGAATGAAATGTAAAGTACTCAAGAACGCATCTCTACATATTCAAATCTGAGATTTAATATAAATTAATTCATTTAATCAATATTTTAAATATAAAGTATGTCCAAATTTGGGGGGTTTTCCCATGAACACAAGACACAACAATAATACAATAGAAATCCCTAAAGGACACATAATGGACACAAGAGGACACAAAATAGGGACACAACAATGGGGGTCATTCCTATGGTTAAAACTTTCCTAAATACAAAATGGAGAAATAAAAGAGAAGGAAATATTACCTAAAGGAGAGAAAATCCAAGGAGAAAAGCTTCTTTCTTGGGAGAGCTTGAGAGCACTTGAGGAAGAAGACTTCTCAAAGAAAAGAAATGAGATGGGAGTCATATTAGGGCCGGCCACAATGGTTATCCCCCCCTCATTGAATATTACAAGTTTGCCCCTCCCCTAGTTACAAGTGTTTAAAATAATTTTGGTTAGGATTTGGGGGTAAAAAGGGTCAAAATAAAAACTCTAAATGGTTAACCTAATAATTAGGATTATGACTAATCTTTCTAACATGACTAATTAAAATGTGGTCCATGGGTAACTAATGAATGGGTCCAACTAGAGTCTAAGTTACCCCGGGTCCCCGTTACAAGTCGGATTGAGATGAAATTCGAACCCGACTCAAATAATCCCAAAATAATATCATAAATAATAAAATAATATTAAAATAATTCAAAGAGGTCAAATGCAAAAATATTCTTAGGCCAGAAATGACATTAAAATATCATAATCACATGGTTAGGCTCTAGGTCAAACAGTCTTTAGGATTTCACTAGCAAAACGTCAAAACCACAAGTCATTGATTTAAATAATTTTAAAATGATTTAAAATCACCAAAAATTATATCATAAATTAAATATCATTATTAAAATAATTATAAACACGAAATTTTGAAATTATCCTCATTTGGAAAACTGGGTGCTACAAGATGGTCATGTGGGCTCTCCAACGCCAGTTGCGGGTTCAAAAAACATCAATTATGCACGAAGAATGTAGACGATGAAGGGAGTACCTTGGCGACTAATGTGAACAGAGCAGGTGCTCTATTCCTGGTTTGTACTGACGGCAGGGATGATCGGCAGCGATGGGCAGTACTTGCAAGTGGCGCAAGGATCCGACGAAGTCATGGGGAGTTCAGGGATCCTCTGGTTCTTGGGAGTTTCGATCACGCAAGTAGGTTTCGAGAAAACAATCTCAGAACCCTGCGTGTGAGTATAGATATGTAGCCCGGATATATTTTGATCCCTAAACGATTTAGATATGCCTTAGATTAACTCTTTGATTTAATCTAAAGATAATCTAATGGGGATTAGAAGGAAATAAATTCGGGTAGATTTCGTTGAATGATTTGATCAAGATTTGATTTAATCAAATCCTCCATGTGCGTGATTACGCTAAAGGGAAAGAAACGGGGGAAAGGAAGGTCGGGTTATGCTGGGTTGTTCATCTCGCAAGATGATATCATCTCGTGAGATGATGTCATCTCGCGAGATTGCCTTTCTTTCTTTTTTACACAAATACCCTTCTCATAAATTCTATTAATACCAAGAGAAATCCAAATAAAATTTTAAATAAATACCAAAAATTTATAATATTTTCTAAAACCTTACTAATATATTTTTGTACATATTTTTAATAATTATTGCCTACTATTAAAATAACAATCGATTAGGAACATCTATAATAATATTAATAATGATAATAAGGTAATAGTAATAATAATAATAATAAAATTTTGTACGAAAATAACTTAGCAATGTTATAATAATTAGGAGAGACTATATATTACTACTAATATATTATTTTATTTTATTTTTACAAACAATTATAAACTCTAAACTCCAAAATAATAATTTTATAATATTAAAAGGTCAAGATAGCTATAATACGATTTCATAATTTAAACAACTAAATATTCTAAATAAAATAAATCTATTAGCACCCACCGCTAACATGGCACTTAGCTGCAGTGGCCGTACCATATTGTCTAGTCAGTGTGTAACCAAAACTGAGTATGACTAAGATAATATTTATAGATTTATTAATAAAACAGTTAAAAACAAAATATTTATGTAATAAAATATAAACAAAAAAAACCTCTAAAATTTTTGGGGATTACACCCTGACCTAGCCAATGCTCGTCGTGGCGCGGGTTTGGCTGATGCGATGCATCCTTTTGTCGCAGTGACTTTCCTTTTTTAGCGCGTGGCGCTTTTACTTGTATAGGCTTCGGCATTTTGCGCCTGATACATCAATAAAATTTCTCTTCAATATATATATATATATATATATATATATATATATATATATATATATTGAAAAACCTCCCCTTTTATTCCATAAAGCTGAAAAGCCGAAGCTGTACAAGTATACCATAAGGCGCAAAATGCCGAAGCCTATACACGTATACTAACAAAAGAAGGGGAGTAGAGGAGCTGAAAAGCGACTAGACCCAGGAAAGAAGGGAATTCCGGAAGGCCGTCTGACCGTGTTGGCAGAGGGATTGCCTCTTACTCCACTGCCTGATAGTCTCCTTAATGAGCTGATCTGCAGTATACTGGTGGCCTTCATATCGCGCCTTGTTGTGATTCTTCCAGATAACCCACGTAGCAGCTGCTGCCACGATCTGGTGGCCGTAGGACGCGGAACCCTAACCTTTACTAGGTTGTCATAGCACCCTCCCCCATGAACTATTCTGTAATGTCGGGAGAGGATACGCCAGGCCTTGGCCGATAGTTCCCCCTGACAAAAGATGTGGTCCACCATTTTCGACTTACGATCCGTGCAGCATGTGCACGCGGATGCAAGGCTGAAGCCGGTAGTGTTTAAAGTGTCATCAGTGGGTAGGATCTTGTGCAAGGCTCTCTAAGTGATGAAGGACCACTTCTTGGGGATGCATGTCTGTCAGAAGGGAGCGATGCTAGGGAAAGGCACAGTCGAACCTTGGATCACTCTTCTGGCCAATCTGACCGAGAAGGATCCCGAAGCGTCAACCGGCCACTGGATCTCGTCTGCGTCGTTTCCAATCGTCTGCCCACAATGACAAATGCGCTCAACGGCCTCAGGACCTGCCCAGTCCTGGATTTTGATCCAACTACAGTTATTAACACTAGGGTCCCATATGTCCTTGATTTTGTGGTGCATGTGGGCTTCTGAGAGAAAAAGAAGCACGGTGTCTCCAACCCATCGTTCCTGGAATGCTGAAGAATTACCGTCGCCCACCTAGAGACGTATCACATGTTCGGCTAGAGAATGCCCGATGAGCGTGCGATGCCACGCCGCGGAGGTTCTGCTGTTAGATATGGCCATTGACGGATGGATGTACTTGAAGTATCTAGCCTTCATGAACCTGGTCCATAAGTTCTGAATCGTACGGAGCTTCTACCACAGTTTCATAGAGAAAGCTTTGATAATGTAGGAAAGTTTGGTGAATCCCAGGCCTCCCTCCTCTGTAGGACGCGCCATGGTATCCCAGCTAACCCAATAGTGCTTGTCGATGTCGTCACAGCACTCCCAGAAGAAGTTGCTAAAGATGCTCTTGATCGTATGAAGCACTTTCTTGGGGCGAACAAGCCGCAAGGGTGTAGATAGGAATCGATGTGAGGATATGATTGATAAGGATCATCTTGCCACCTGGAGATAGAGTAGCATTATGCCATCCTTCCAGATTTTTCCTGATACGGTTGATTAGGTCCTTGAAAATGCTAGCTTTTGATTTCCCGAACATGAGGGGGCAGCCAAGGTAGTAGAACGGGCGATGCTTGATGGGGAAGGAGGTGGGTTTGGAGAGTGTGGCCGCATGCTCTCTCTTGGTATTGTGGTGGGCGTAGATGACACTTTTATCCCGGTTGACCTTCTGGCCCAAACACCTGGCATATCTCTGGAGAGTATTATGGACAACCTCTATCGACCCAACTTCCCCGGAGGTGAAGATGAGGATATCATCGGCAAATGCCAGGTGGGTGATAATCGGGCACCCACTGGCGGTATAGTAGTGGTAGAAGTTGGTAGAGCGATCCATCTTATTAAGGTTCCTGCTCAAGGCATCCGCAGTAATGATAAAGATGGTGGATGACAGAGGATCTCCCTACCTGACCCTGCGACTTGATTTGAAGAAGTCGTCGGCCTGACCGTTGATCACCGTTGAAAACCACAAGTTGCTGATCGATCTCCACACGATGTTGGTCCAGGTTTCGGAGAATCCGAAGGCTCTAAAGACCCAGATCATGAATTGCCAGTCCAGCATGTCATAAGCTTTTTTCATGTCCAATTTGATAGCTATATTGCCCCCTCTTGCCGGGAACTTCATACAGGTGATTAACTCTTAAGCCAGCATGATATTATCCTGGATATTGTGACCGCTAACAAAACCGCTCTGCTCCTCGGAGATGATCTTGGAAATGAGATAAGACATGCGGGAGGCAACTATCTTGGATATAATTTTGTTGGTGAAGGTATAAAGACTGATGGGGCAAAAATCTCAAAATGTCTCCGGGTTCTCTTTCTTCGGGATGAGGATCAGGTTGGTGCTCGAGATGGCTCTGGGGTACGTGGCTCCTTGAAAGAAGGCGGAGACCGCGTCGTGGATGTCCGCCTTGATGATGTCCCAGCATATGCAAAAAAATACCCCCGAAAATCTGTTAGGACCGGGAGCATTATGTACGTCAAGGGCCCAGACGGCGTCCTTCAATTCAAGATTGGATGAAGGAAGTTCAAGCCGGATGTTTTCGATGTCGCTGATAAGCTAGAGGATCTCATCCAGGAAGGTGACGTCTCTGAAGACCGTCTCCTTGGAGAACAGTTGGGAGAAGAATTCTGTCGCCGCCGTTTGGATACTTCTTTGGTCTTTGATGATGTTCACGGATGCATCAACAATTTGGTGAAGAGAGAGTTTCTGTTTGCGGCCATTGACACAAGCGTGGAAGTAGCTTGAGTTATTGTCTCCTTCGCTGTCCCATTTAAGCCTCGCTTTCTGCTTCCAAAAATCGGTCTCAACTTTTAGTAGAAATTTGAGGATAGCTTTGGTGAGGTTAAGGGCAGTCCTAGCTGCAGGAGATATATCGGTCATGAACCTGATTTTAGCTCGATTAACGTCATACTCAGCCTCACGAATGGATTGAAAAATGTTTCTGTAGGCCTGCTTGCTCCAGACCGCTAGGGCTTTCCTCGTGGCTTTGAGTTTGATGGCCATACGAGTGAGGGGATCGGCATGGTCCGTGTTGTTCCAAGCTTCCGTGACGATCTCCAAGAACTGGGGGACTCCAGAAATCTATGAATCGAAAACTCTTCTTGAACATTTCCGAGTTGCTGGTAATTTCGACAAGTAATGGGGCGTGGTCTGATTCAGTGGCGTTAAGGTGGGTAAGCTTCGTGGTGGTCCCCATTTCGTGCCAATGGGCATTCGTTAGGGCCCTATCATGGCAAGAATATTGGCAGTGGTCGCCTTCCTGCATGTTGCACCAGGTAAAGGCGTTGCCGGTGAACGGAAGGTGGGAGAGGTAGGAGTTAAAAATAAAGTTGTTAAAATCTTGTATGGCCTATAGGGGGGAGGGAGGCCGCCCATCTTCTCATCTCTATAGGTGATAGCGTTAAAGTCCCCTATGCAAAGCCAAAGAAGGTTGTTGTGGTGGAGGTTGATGTCCAGAAGATTGTTCCAAAGGTGTTTGCGCTCCGCGATGTTAATACTGCCATGAATCGCGGATAGGATGGCGCACTTGGAGAATAGAGGGTGTTCCATCCAGCAGGAAAAGGCCCGATTGAAGTTGTAAATGACGTCAATTTTGACGTCCTTAGAGCAGAGGATCCAAATATCGTGTCTGCCGGTTATGGCCGTAGGAAAGCCTAACTGCAGCTGAATAGATTTGAGTCTCTTATAGAAGATTTTGGGTTCGATGATAATCAAAATATCAAACTTATGGGTTTTGTTGAGACTGGTGATTCTCCTCTGTGGGTTTGTTCGTCAGACCACGAACATTCTAGGAGATGATGTTAAGAATTAATGGAGGCGGAGAGAGGGTTGGTTAGCCCGCTTGGCTGTGGACCAGGTTCGGGTTGTCGGGGAATCGCCAACTCCTTTCTGTTCTGGTTTTCTGATTGTGGTGGTAGCCTGTCCCACCTCGGAGGTGGATGTGTCGGATATGAAATCGTCGGAGGGATTGGTGAGAATCTCTTCTACGGGTTCGAACAGGTCTCCTGTGTAATGCCTCGCTCCGCACGGTCCATTATGATAAGTCGTTGACTCGAAGAGTTGTGTTGACCCGATGAAGTATCGATGTGAATCGATGCAAGAGTTACATGGACCGTAGGTAAGCTTTGAGTCGATTGGAATCTATGAATCGAATCGATGCAAAGGATAAGTCCCGTTTGAGCAAGTGCTGATTTTAAGTTGATCTGGTGTGCAGGCTATGCTTTTATGCTAGACGATAAGAGGTCGGCATTTTGCCTTATTGAGTAAAGTGTCCGCGAAACTAAATCGTCGCCTTGCAACAGAGTGTGGCATGGGCACGATAGGCCAAATCAATCGAGTAGCTCAAAGGAATGGCTAAGTCCGAGAGTTAGCTATGCAACCAATTTATGGAGGTGAGTCGCTTCAACTCGGCGGAACAATAAGGCATACCGACTTAAGGTGGACGGGTTCTTGACTCTCTATAAAATATATCATTGTATGCGTAAGATATTATCGAGTTAGCGAGCGTGGCTCGGCGAGTAAAGGTCTTAGTGTGGGTCGAACATTAAGATAGAACATTGAACAATTGAAGTGACGTGCATCAAGTGTACGAGTCGCGGTAGGGTGCTGATGGTAGAACATTGAAAGGCAATATCGAGATGTGCACCACGTGTACGGCTCTGAGAACATTGAACACTAGGTCTAGAATATTGATTACGGCGTTAAGCGTGCCTCGTGCACTTAAGCTACGAAAAGACTAAGTAACTACGGAACTAGGCTACGTGAATAACTTATGAATGGATCGCGTGGAATATAAGTACGAGAAGTCTAAGCCGTTGGGCGTCGTACATCAATACGGATGTGTTGGGGCATAATGCCGTCGGAACTTGAGATTGAGATTATAGATTATGTTTATAGAACACGAGATGGGTTGGAATGTATGACTTGTATGCTATGGCACGTATTACATGGTCAATGGACTCGGATGGCCCGTGCACGGGTGCGGCTTCCCTCGGACGGTTACGACCGGGGCACCGGGACCGTTCGGCCTAGGAGGGAATTATGTATAGTATTTATGGTACACATAATTCGGGCGGTTTACGATCGGCCAGTGCTGTGATAAGCTATGATATCAGTAAGTTTGGGATCCTTCGGATATTAGGCTTGCAACCCGTATCGAAGTGATCATAGGCTTACACATAAGGATGCCAAGTCCATTACGGTACAAAACACCATGACCTTCATATAGATAGGGTCGGTGGACTAAGATTAGAGTTGGGTGCAGGTGCAGGGCCTGCTACCCTTATGTATATGGCTAAGTATGGTTGGTTGCGTGAATTGTATGATTGCTTACGTGAAGTTCTAACCATTGCAGGCTAGGCAAAAAGGGACGAAGAGGAGCACGATCACTATGTTTATATTCATATTATGTCTAACTGTATCTGCCGCAGGGACACGGTATTAGACACATTTATGATAAGGTGCTATGTTTAAGTATTGCCATGAAACTGATCCTAAGACTAAATAAAAAGATCATAAATTAAGATGCATGTTTCACTACATATACCTTGTGTTTGGTTTGGGTGCGAGTGGGTCTTGATCAGTGTGAAGCGAGGAAAAAAGCACTAATCTCCCACTAGTTATGTGCAGGTTTAGGTTATAATCAGCTCGGAACGGGGCTTGGCTTGGACGTGCCGAGGCATGGAGTCCTTCGCGTTTCAAGAGGAGCTACCGCATAGGCGTTCGGACTTGCGACATGGAGATGTTCAGCCGAAGACTACTTGTTGGCTATAAAGAGGCATAATGTATGGAACAATATAATCCCTTGTGAGCTAGAAAGATCATGAGTGTTGTAGCCAATTGGCATATTAAGTTGGGCTGTTCAGAGCCTTTGTAACCTTCAGTTCATTATTAATAAAAAAGATTCTTATGTTATACTCTGTTTCCTTTCCGCTGCTCATGTTATCAAATTGAGATAAATATTATGTGAACCTGTTATCTTACCTTGTACGAGCGCAACTCCAGGCTCATACAGCATCATGCCCCAGCGAGGACGATGATTCGGATGAAATCTAGCAAGAACGAGCGATTTTTTGGGTCGGGGCGTGACAAGTTGGTATCAGAGCGGTTCCATCCTCTGGACCGTGAACGAATCTCATTGACCCTCAGTTGCTTCGCTATCGAATTCAGTTGACTTTAAGTTGTTTCCGCAACCGCATGGCTCATGGATCTGTTCGACGCTACATTGGATGTTCTATACAATAAGTCTATATTAAGTGCGTACGTCTGCCACAAGTATGTCGAGACTATAACGCTATCTTCGTGTGCCATCAGAGAATGTTGGTTGCACAAAGTACAACAAAATTATAAAATATTGGTTGCACGAAGTGCAACGAGTTATGGAATGTTGGTCGCACGAAGTGCAACGAATATGGTGAAGTTGGTTGCATGAAGTGCAATGATATAAGTATTATTGATCGCACGAAGTGCAAGGACTTATGTGTTGTTGGCCGCACAAAGTGCGAGGAGATATGTGTTGTTGGTTGTACGAAGTACAGGGAGTCGATATATGAGGCGATACAAGTCATGTGGCTATGCGAATGATTATGTATTATTGGTTGCACGGAGTGCAGCAAGTCGTGAATCGTTCGTTGCATCAGTGCAACGAATCGATATGGTAGGATACGTATTGTATGGCTATGTGGATGGATAGCGATATGTTGGACGAGATTGAGAAATGACCTTAAGTATCGAGAGTAAATTGTTGCACGAGTTACAACGAGTGAGATTGGAAGATCGCAGATGCGATAGTAACGAGTTGAGTTGGTCGCTGAGTTGAGTGGAGTAGGCGAACATTTATGTTGGCCATATCTCACGTTGAGATTTGAATAAGCGAATATTGCAGGTGTGATCGAGATGATCGCCATGGTACGGTTAGATTGAATGTATGTTAAACTTGAGCGAATGACTATCATGTTGGCTCAGTTGTTGTGCCAACTCGAGTAAGAAGAACGCTGAGCTGGGATCAGAAAGATCGCCACGGGATAGTTAAGTTGAAATAGATGTCGGACCTATACGGAGTGCAATGTCGAGTAATGACTTGATTTCGAGTGGTATATGCAATACCAATTATGCGATCAGTGTAGCGAAGTATTGTATCAATAATAATAGGCTTGATTCCTGAGTGGTATATGCAATACCACTTAGCGATAGCTATGTTAAGCCGTTTGGTGAATTACAATAGATTGTGTCAAGACGATTGTATCAGTTATGATAGGTTTATCCGCAACGGACAGAGTAGTACGGAGACTCGAATGGGAATGACTTGATAGGAGTCGATGCAAGTATGCTTCGATGAATCGAGTTGAATGATTATGTGCGAAGTCGTACTCAGGTATGATACGTCGAACGAGGATTCGTTAAGTATAAGTCGAACGATAGGCTAAGCATAGCGAGGGAATGTTGCATTGAAGAGATAGTTGACTCGATCAAATTTTCGTCGAGTTAGTACGAAGACTTACTCGGAACGAGTTGAGTAGGTACGAAGGAATCGTGCGGACGAATTTGAGTTAGCGCAATAAGTTGGTCGCACGATTGGGAGTGCGAGTTAAGAATATGAGAATGGATATGTGAATTAGAAATTGTGTCGCGATGATCGTAGTTAGTTACGACTGAATGGATCTTGATATGTGTAAGACTTGATTCGTATTCGAGTTCGGATGATAATAGTGATCGCAACGAATTGGAGCTTATGAGAGAGGAAGATGTTCAAGTTATGCATATCGACGATGGTATTGAGGCGTATCAAAGACGATATGCAATAACTCGAGGATACTCTGATCGAATGAACAAAAATATGTTGAGCATTGTTGTTGGATGAATAAGATGCAAGTTAAGTTGATGTCAGTTTGGATGACAATGATAGGAATAGTTCGGAGAATTTGAAAGTGGATGGATAGTACTTGGATGAAAAACAAAAGTGTCTGGATTGCTTCGTGGATAACCACTATGTTGATATTCTTATCTTGTGCGAGCGCAACACCAGCCTCACATATACATCACATCAGATTTGGAGTGATCGTTTCGCCTGAGCGCGGACATGGTGATTCATGTCGCGGAAATGGTCGAACTAGAAAAATCAGGACGTAGCACTTTGTATGTTTCGACTTGTGGTTTGATATAAAGGTGAATTTAAGGATTGTGCGATAGGCCTAAAAGTGTGTCAGATATTGGCCGTGAGTGGATAGACTCATACGGAGGTGAACAAATATTGCTCGATTGCGATATTGTTGACGGTAGTGCGTAAGTGATTCAAGTAGTAACAGCGCATCAGTTGCGCGGGGGTAGATGAATTGTGGATGAGTAAATTATGTCTGATTGGATAAAGTCTTATAGGAATTGTCGAGAATTGATTTGGCTCCGTAATAGGACATAGCATGGTTCATTGTAACTGTCCTTCGTTGACGATCTTCAATTATTGAGCGTAGTTTCAGGGTAGATGACCCTAGAAGACTTGACCGCCAAATCAAGTAAATGTTGAAGTCCCATAGGATGACCCAATAAAGTCGCATAAGAAATCTCGTCGAAGATGAAGTATGAGGTAGTGCATGTTGAGGATAAGTCTAGGCGATTGAGTATCGTGTTTTGGAAAGTTAGCGAGTAGCCTTCGACTAGATCGATATGGTCAAGAAAAGTTATGATGGATCGAATAGATGTTGAGGAACGTGCTTAGCATAGTGATACGGTAAGGCGATGTGAAAATTCTGCAATGCACGAGAGCGACGGATAGTAGGATGACCCTAAGAGTTGTGTCATAGATCAGTTTGAGGAACGGTTAGACTATGTGTGTTTGGCCGCGTGATCTATGTTACGAAACGAACTAGTCGGGATTGAATCAAAGATTGAGTAAAGGATTCATACTCGGTCAAAAATAAGATATGAGCGTATCGTAAGAGACCTTGGGTCGAAAAGATTATTGTCTTTGAGCATCGTAGACTCAAGTTGACCTCTTGTGCCGGGAGAGATTAAGCACGAAATTTGGATAAGTTACCTAGCAGGGGTAGCCCCAGACGCGATGCGTAGGTAGTTCGAGAATGTGGATCGTGTTGGAATAGTTGTGTGCGAGACTTAGAGCAAATGATAGGCAAAGGAATTTGAGACATGTTGGACTTAGTCCATGTCATTGAGGCCAAATGTTATGGATGATTAGGTAAAGGACTTGAGTTATGTGAGAGATAGAAAACGGTTGGGCGAATAGGCGTTGTGAAGAATTATTGTGATCGGATGCACAACGACTTAATGCAATACGAGTGTTAGGTGGCCGGCGAGAAACTTATGGGATCGAGGTGACAATTTTGAGTTAAGATTATACGCAGAACTATTTGGGAGGATGATCACATGTTATGGGATAACGCATACGAGAAGTATTTTAGAAATATGCGCTAAGACCTGACCAAGTCGAGTACGGAATAGCTGGTGCTTGAGGATTTAATTTGAGCTTGTTAGTTGTCCCGATATCCTACAACTAAGCTTGGCTGAAATGCATATATTGGTGGGACGCCTAAAATATGTGTATGATACAAACTAATTGTATGATTCCAACGATAGTAGCATGAGATCGTGAAACGATCTAGCAAGACACTTGGGTTTAAGTGCTGGTTTTGGTACGAGGATGAACCTTGTTTTGAGTGGTATATTATGTAATACCCCGCTACGTACGATGCATTATGATGAATCGTTGACTCGAAGAGTTGTGTTAACCCGATGAAGTATCGATGCGAATTGATGCAAGAGTTACGTGGACCGCAGGTAAGCTTTGAGTCGATTGGAATCTATGAATCGAATCGATGCAACGGATAAGTCTCGTTTAAGCAAGTGCTGATTTTAAGTTGATCTGGTGTGCAGGCTATGCTTTTACGTTGGACGATAAGAGGTCGGCATTTTGCCTTATTGAGTAAAGTGTCAGCAAAACCAAATCGTCGCCTTGCAACGGAGTGTGGCATGGGCACGATAGGCCAAATCAATCGAGTAGCTCAAAGGAATGGCTAAGTCCGAGAGTTAGCTATGCAACCAAGTTATAGAAGCGAGCCGCTTCAACTCGGCGGAACAATAAGGCGTATCGGCTTAAGGTGGGCGGGTTCTTAACTCTCTCTCCCTATTCCTTCACATCTAATAAAATATATCATTGTATGCGTAAGATGTTATCGAGTTAGCAAGCGTGGCTAGGCGAGTAAAGGTCTTAGTGTGGGTTGAACATTAAGATAGAACATTGAACATTGAACAATTGAAGCGACGTGCATTAAGTGTACGGGTCGCGGTAGGGTGCTGAAGGTAGAACATTGAGAGGCAATATCGAGATGTGCACCACCTGCACGGCTCCGAGAACATTGAACACTAGGTCTAGAACATTGATTACGACGTTAAGCGTGCCTCGTGCACTTAAGCTACAAAAAGACTAAGTAACTACGGAACTAGGCTATATGAATAACTTATGAATGGATCGCGTAGAATATAAGTACGAGAAGTCTAAGCCGTTAGGCGTCGTACATCAATACGGATATGTTGGGGCATAATGCCGTCGAAACTTGAGATAAAGGTTATGGATTATGTTTATGGAACACGAGATGGGTTGGAATGTATGACTTGTATGCTATGGCTCGTATTGCATGGTCAATGGACTCGGATGGCCCGTACACGGGTGCGGCTTCCTCGGACTGTTACGACCGGGGCACCGGGACCGTTCGGCCTATAAGGGAATTATGTACGGTATTTATGGTGCACATCATTTGGGCAGTTTGTGACCGGCCAGTGCTGTGATAAGCTATGATATCAGTAAGTTTGGGATCATTCGGATATTAGGCTCGCAACCCGTATCGAAGTGATCATAGGCTTACACATAAGGATGCCAAGTCCATTACGGTACAAAACACCATGACCTTCATATAGATAGGGCCGGTGGACTGAGATTATAGTTGGATTTAGGCGCAGGGCCTACTACCCTTATGCATATGGCTAAGTATGGTTGGTTGCTGAATTGTATGATTGCTTACGTGAAGTTCTAACCATTGTAGGCTAGGCAAAAAGGGACGGAGAGGAGCACTATCACTATGTTTATATTCATATTATGTCTAACTATATCTGCCGCAAGGACACGATATTGGACACATTTATGATAAGGTGCTATGTTTAAGTATTGTTATGAAACTGATCCTAAGGCTAAATAGAAAGATCACAAATTAAGATGCATGTTTCACTAAATATACCTTGTGTTTGGTTTGGTTGCGAGCGGGTCTTGATCAGTGTGAAGCGAGGACGAAAGCACTAATCTTCCACTAGTTATGTGCAGGTTTAGGTTATGATCAGCTCAGGACGGGGCTTGGCTTGGACGCGCCGAGGCATGGAGTCCTTCGCGTTTTAAGAGGAGCTACCGTATAGGCGTTCGGACTTGCGACATGGAAATGTTCGGCCGAAGACTACTTGTTGGCTATAAAGAGGCATAATGTATGGAACAATGTAATCCTTTGTGAGCTAGAAAGATCGTGAGCGTTGTAGCCAATTGGCATATTAAGTTGGGCTGTTCAGAGCCTTTGTAACCTTCAGTTCATTATTAATAAAAAAGATTCTTATGTTATACTCTGCTTTCCTTCCGCTGCTTATGTTATCAAATTGAGATAAATACTATGTGAACCTGTTATCTTGACTTGCACGAGCACAACTCCAGGCTCGTGCGGCATCACGCCCCAGCGAGGACGATGATTCGGGTGAAATCTAGCAAGGACGAGTGATTTCCCGGGTCGGGGCGTGACATCCTGCTGAGTCTGACACGGGGTCTTCAGGGGGAATAAGAATAAAGTCGTCCGTGTTGCCAAACTGGTCTTCTTCCAATTGGAGGGAGAATCCTGTGGCGAAGACCTGTAGTCCTCTATGAGCTTGTTCTGGCCCTAGAATAGCAAGGGCTTGTATGACATCGACTTTGTAGAAAGGAAGAACCCTGTGGAGGCAGCCTATGGTATGTAGAAGCTCTTGGGAGACCTCTGCAGCTACAGGATTAGGGTCGCTGGCAGCCTCTGAGATCGGTTTGTGGCCCGCTGAGGTGTCTCCAATAGAAGCGATCTCGATGGAGGGTTCGATTGCTTCTGCGATGAGGGCATTAAACTGGTTGGAAAGGGTCAGAGTGGGAGGGTAGTGGGGCTCACTGTTCTATTCGAGAAGGTGCCTGATTTACCTTCACTGGAGGGGAATCTGGTGTGAGAGTTCGGTAGAGAAAGCAGGGGGGACCGGGTAAGCATTGACGCTTACCCTCTTTGGTGGGGTGTTCTGGTCTAGCAGGTTTCCTCTTGAGCTCGGGATGCAGGCGGTAACAATGCTTCGAGAGATGGCCACGCAGATGGCATTAGGAGCAGAAGATAATATGGTTGTCATAGACGATTTTTTGGGTCTGGGACTTGTTGCCAATTTCGATGAGGATGTGGTTGGGGGGCTCGGAAGAGAGATCGAGTTCCACACAGATCTTTGCATAGTAAGCTTTGGTCAGGAATCTAGTTTTTGCTATGGTGGACATATGAGTCCCAAAGGAGTTGGCAATACGCTTAAGGGCTGCTGAGACGAAGCAAATGAGGGAAAGGTTGGGTATGGTCACCCGGGCGGCAACCGTCACTGAGTCTTCCTTGGTGCTGAAGCTCGCAAAAAATTTTATAATCTTCATCTGGTGGGAGTCCACCCTGCTGGTGCCTTTGGACCATACGGTCCGGTAGTCAAGATCGGAGGAGAGGTGGAGCAGGATATGTCTAGGGTCAAGGGGTGCCACCATGTATTCTACAGATAGCCTCCAACTGGCTATAACCTCCTGAACCCTGGAGAGTTTGGGGCAGCCTGAGGAGAATTTGAGAACGAAGGAGTGGGGGAAGGAGGTGGCCAGGGAGGTGAGCTCCTATTTAGAGAATGGAACGGTAGTTACTGGTGATGGTGGCGGGTATTCTACTTCAGGAAGGGAGACGTCAGAGAACAGTAGACCCTTCCTGGCTGCCCTATCCGGATGGAGCTGGTCGGCGTTGGAAGGCGACTGGTGGCTCGCCGAGGGAGGGGGTCCCTGGGCAATGCGAGGAAGGGCCTACGCTGCGAAAGATAGGGTGGGAGGGGGAGCGGCCGGCTGGGCAACCTGATCCCCGCAGGGATAGAGAGCAAAGAGATCGTTGGGAAAAGAGCACCCAGCTTGCTTTAGGAGGGGGTTGGAGGGGAGGAACCACAGAAGTGGCACCAAGAAGGGCGACACGGCCGCCGAGATCGACCCCGACAGCGGAGGGAGGCCTAGCTGGGGGCATGGCGCCGATAGGGGAGCCGCCAAATGTACTCCCAGAGGAGGAGCTCCTGTATGCGCCCACACCGGCGGAGAGGCATGCGCCCGCAAGGGCGGGGTATGCGCCCGCTAGGGGGTCGCATGCGCCTACGGGGGCCCGGCCGCTCGCGCTCACAAGAGCTGCGCCGTATGCGCCCTCTGGAAGAAAGAAGGGATATGCGCCCGCAGGCGCGGTGGCACCATATGCGCCCGCTAGAGGGCGAGCATATGCGCCCGAGGTGCGGAGGCGCATAACAGTGCGCCCTCGGCCGAGCCAGGAGATGAAATAGGAGATTTAAATTCAAAATTTGAAAAGGAGACCGACGGAAGGAAACGGCATGCGCCCACCAACCCGGAGATGTACCTGATAGGAGGCTGGCTGGGTACGAATGGCTCCCCTAGGGGGGCGGAGAAGGGATGCCCCAGACCACCTGGGAGCAGACCTGAGCTCGGCGGCCCTCCGATGGGGGCGGAGGGGGGGAACGGGGAGCAAAAAGGGAGGAGAAGGCGGGGGCAACTGATGGAGACTATGGGAGGCGAGGGGAGGAGGAGGAGGGGGGAACGGGCTGACCGAGTGGGAGGTCGGGGGAGGCGGGGGTCGGAAGGCTTGGGAGAGGGGGCAAGCCCATGACGGCGAGGAGGTCGTCGGGAGGCTCGCATGGGCGCACCCGAGTGGGTGCCGCCATGCGGAGGGAGGGGGGATGTGGGGGGAAGGTGGGGGCGGCCGGCCACCGGCCAAGACGGGGCCGGAGGGGGAAGCTGGAGAGCACAGTAAAAAAGGAGCGGAAGAGCACATAATCATATTATATATATATATATATATATATATATATATATATATATATATATAAAAGAAGACGAAGGGAGAGGGAAACCTCCTCCTTCCTCGTCTCTATCAATGGAGTCCCCCTTCTTATCCTGCGCACCCGCGCACGATAGCAGCACCAGGAAGGAAAGGGATGGGGAGGGGTGACGCGCGGTCGACGTGGACGCCTTCCACGTGGAGGCGCTCGACAACCCTCGCCATCGGCTGACCGTTCTGTGGATGGAGTTGGATATTCAAAAGTTTATTCAGAACTGTGACCAACAACAGTTTGAATTCCAGTATTTACCACCTCCGTACCTCAAGTGTGCTGCACATCGCGTTCCACAACACTATGGTTTATAGACTATGGCACTCGACAACATCATAGATGGTTTCAGCAGTAGAGTTGTTGCAAGGAAAACACCTAAAAGTGGATTTCCAGCCATTTGTTTATCAGATGTCCCGACAAAATAGACTAAAAAAGAAAAGAACGATCACGTAAAGATCGTCATTCGTCCTAGGCCAAGCAAAGATTTACTTGTTGATGGGATTGAAAATGGAACAAGGAAAAGTCATGTATGAACTGTTGAAGAGAGGAAGGAGGAATATGATAAAGCTCGGGCCCACATATTCAGTGGTCCTCCCAGTCCAGAGGTAGAAGATCCTTCTTCTATAGTTGCAACCGATGCTAGAAGTGAACCTTTAAACCGATATGAACAGGAGTGTTATAGAACCCTTCCTGTAATTGAGGATCATGAAAAGATTGTTAATAAAGATAGTGCTTCAACGGTGGCCATTTTCAGGGACAGGGAAAAGGAT
Organism: Iris pallida; assembly: GCA_029216955.1. NCBI lineage: Eukaryota > Viridiplantae > Streptophyta > Magnoliopsida > Asparagales > Iridaceae > Iris > Iris pallida. Next base: position 13,047,033 of record JANAVB010013597.1, read on the forward strand.
CAGAATAATCCAGACTATGATCGAAGTTGTAGGTATGTTAGGGGATTTGTTCCCTCCCATGATTTCAGCTTGAGAGCTTCCAGTATTCAACCTTCTTTTTTGCAATACGATCCAGGCTTCCATCAGTTGGGCTAGTTCCCTAGGACTTATCAGAGTCCAGCAAGCTACATGCCACCAGACTTGGCAGTTTCCCCATTTTGTTCTGTTGGATGTAATCAAACTTCTCCAGATACTGTCTACATGCAGTAGCCTAATCCTTCCGTGGTGTATGCATATTCCTATGATCATTTCAGGCATGCAATGTACTAGGCCCCAGTCTATCCCCAACCCTTGAGCTTTGGTCACTGGCAAAATCATTAAATAGCAGGATGTGTGCCATTCAAGTTCGTTGCTTAGATCTCGTAGATAAGTTGTTTGTACTTGTTATACTGCCCTTTTCTTTCTAACTGAAAACTGTGGAAGTAGCAAAGACGAAACTAGGCATAAAAGTGACCGTCATTATTGTATTCTGGTTTGATTGGTTGGCTTTGAGATAGTGTTTGTATTAGATAATTTGATATTGCTCTTTTGTCACAAACTTATGAGTAGGCAAATTTTGTGTTATATATATATATATATATATATATATATATATATATATATATATATATATATAGGAGTTCGTGAGACCGAGACTGCAGAAGTTGGAGACTCTTGCGGCGATTCCAGGCAAGATATCGTGCCACTGTGATCTTATTTTATTTTTTTGCTATACATGAACGTGTTGTTGTGTGTTAGGATTATGTATGTTAGGAGAGCGTCCAAGTGTGACTTGGGTGCCATCGATGACATATAGTGGGTATGTGTGTGACCTAGCATGCTAGTAGACTTCTTCGTGTTGAAGCTATTTTTCAGTGACTTCTATCACTGGTCATGAATCATTACACGACATTGTGAGTGAGATACATTATGCTGGCACGAGCTTACGCATTCGGCTAGCTACCGGTGCGAGCAGTTCGTATGTCGGTTCATATAGAGGTAGTATAATTCAAGCTTGTGACTTGCATTGAGATATTTATTGTTCGAATCATGGATATGAGTGGTGCAAGACATTGGCGGGGAAGACTATTTATAGGTGTATGAGAGAGCCACATTTAGCCTTATAGTTGTTCGGTTATGGGTCCATAGTTTTTCGGTTATGAGTGTATTACTAGAGTATATATCCGGCAGCGGCCGTTGACCATGCATCAGAACACGGTCGGGATGTATGCTAGTATTACATAATCATCTAAGGGATGTTATGCTTTATTCCTTCACCTACTTATACGCCCCAAAGTCGCTTTCAAGTATATACACTTAGATAGATAGTCCACCTTGTCAGTTATATTCATGTTCATGTATATTACTTTACTGTTCATATTGTGGCCAGCTGTTGTATCTTATTACGTCCCTCTGAGGACCTTGTGACCTCTTCAGGTGTTAGCTGGATTTTCGACATAAAGTTATCACTTTTGCGTCCTTTGTACTATTTATTTTTGTCTTCCTGTCATAGCTTAGCTTTACTAGTCCTCTGTTATTTTTCGGGTCTATTCTAAACAAATATGCTGATGGGCTGCAGACCATGATATATATGTAGGACCGTTGAGCACCTCTAGAGGGGGGTGAATAGAGTGCGTGTGTGCAGCGGAATATAATCACCAATTAAAAAAATAAACTATGGCAGATATGTAAGAGATAGTAAATAGAGATAGAAAATTCAAACTCAGTGACACGGCGATATATACTGGTATCCCTCTTAAAGGACTAATCCAGTCTCGAGTACTCTTGCTCGATGTTAATCCACTATGGCACAAGCTTTAACTGAGAGCTTGCAGTCTCTTACAACACCGTGCTTGGTGACGAGCGTACGACCAGCTCCACACACACACCGTGCTTAGTGACGAGCGCACGACCAGCTCCACAACAAGAAAAGTTGTTGAAACTTGGAACGACCTCTTTACAACTCTTGAGTAACCAAAAGACTCTAAATCAACTCTGATAGTACTGGCTTTTGGCTAAGAGATGTATAGGTGAGATTTGAAACTCTTGGATCGTTTGAAAACACTTGAGTAATAGAGAAGAGAGAATAAAGAATGAATTGATGATTTGAAATGAAAAAGTTCTTCTCTATTTATAGGTGTTTTCTCCAACCGAACTCGGGCAGAACTCGGGCAGAGTTCGGATGCAAATATCTCGCAAAGAGACGTTGCTCGCATATTTGGAGGCAACAGAAATTTGAATAACTTTTGACCGAACTCGGGCAGAGTTCGGACCGAACTCGGGCCGAACTCGGTTAGGAGTTCTGTCAGGAGATATTTGAAAATCTTTTGCAAAAACAGTTTTCAAATTTGTTTTTGGTTATTTGTAAAATCATTTTGAAAGACTATTTTCGAAATATGTTTTTGAAATATTTGTAAACGAAAATACGAATGGTAAATAGGTAGGCTTTATGGAAAGTGGACAGTTCCCTAAGCCAGTAATACCACAATTGATTTTACAAAATAAATCCTAGACTCAATAAAATATAAAATACAGAATAAAATGAGAAATGAGTCTCCAGTAGATTTGATGATGTTGACGCTTTGATTGATGCGGTACATCGTCCGTTGAATATGATTTCATGAATCCTGAAATGATTAGCAGTATTTTCTATATTTTGTGTATTGACTAAAGTGTATGTTGATTATCGAAATCGGGTGTGACCATGGAATGGGCCAACAATCTCCCCCATTTTGATAATTGACAAACTTGAGTCTATACCAAAATATATTTATATCAAATAGAACAAAATACTACAAAGTACCTGAAAAAATATTTGGATTTTGTTTTTGGATTGCTTTGGTATACTCTTTTTCTCCCCCTTTGTCAAGTAGTAAAATGAATAGGCTCCCCCGTAAAACATGAAGCCAACAATAGACAAACACAAGACAAAGTGAAGCAAAAAGAAATAATCACAGCATAGACATATATGGAACAACTAATATGGAATAAACCAACTCATAATAAACTGAAATAACATAGAAGTTTCCACTAGAAATCCAAAAGTACAACTAATAATGTCTAACTAAACAGTTTAGACATGAAAAAAAATAAAAAACTACTACATCAACTGCATCAACTAGTCAAATCAATATCCACTATCCATAGCTGAATCCACGTCACATCGTGGGGTCGTCCGCACCGGGAGGATCATGTGGAAAGTAGGCGACAGTCGGGTCGAAATACTGAAAGGTAACCTCATCAGTAAATCGAGGACCCGGAAAAGCAGGGTGAGGAAGAATGGTGACCGGATGGACTGGATCCTGAGCCAGGCTATAGTGGAGGTCAGCAATACTATTTCTCAGCACCTGGGCCTGAGAAATGTGCCGGAACTCTGAGTCCTGATGACGTTGCGTAGAGACCGCAACAAAATTATCGAAGCGCTGGTAGAAAGTCTGATCGAATCCTGGGGCTGGGGTCGGAGCAGGATGAGCATCAGCTGGAGGGACCTCAGCATCAGCAACTAGAGCAGGAGCAGCTCCAGGTGGTGCAGGAAATCGACGAGAACGAGTCAGCTCAACAGGAGGAGAAGAGATGGCACACGTCTCAAGATCAATCTCGAAACGTCGAAATATGGAAGCAAGGTACATAGGATATACTAGATTCCTACCTGCATTTTTGCAGTTAAGCATCCAGGACATCATAGTTTTGGGAACAGAGAATGGGATGCCAAAGTGGATGTGATATAGAGCAGAAAGTTCCAAAAAGGTAACTTCATCGGTGGAGCCTTTCTTCGAAAGAAGAGCAAAAAATATCATACGATGAAGCTCATAAAATGTTTGGTTCAGATGTTTGGCAAAAATTCTCCGGGGAGGAGGGTTAGGATGACAAATTAATTCCCTAAAAGAAGCCAAAGTGACATCAGCAGGGAACTGAATATGGTAGATGTCAACTAATGCATCACCAAGATCAGGAATATGAAAGTATTCACTGATGTCGGTGGCGCTGAATTCTAATTCTTGCCCAGCAATACAAGAATAGAAATTGCCGTTTGGTTTTACCTACAGATTACAGTAAAATATACGGACTGCATTGTCATAAATGCTCTCTTGGACCTCGAAGAAATCGCGGTATCCAAGTTGGTCAAACATTTGAGCATATTCAAAGAAAGTAGTGAAATTAACGAAAGCTCCAGAGCAAATACGACGACTAGAGAAAGAATCAAACCATAGATCCGAGAAGTCTTTGTCGGGGAACAAAGTAGCATCGTACTCTTCGGGATCTCTCGGTCGTGCTGGACTAAAGAGACGAGTAGGGGTATAGTCAGAGGAAGAGGAAGCACCTTGAGAAGAGGTTCCTCTTTGACGTTTGGGGGCCATGAGGAAATAGAAAGAAAGAGAATACCTTTAAGGAAAAAGGAAGGAGAAGGAAGATGACCGCCCACTGGAACTCGTCGAACCCTTGCTAAGAAGGAGGAAGAGAGGCTTCTAGTAGGAGAGGAAGGCTTTCCACGTTTTGTTGTGAAGAAAAAGTGGAAGGAAAGTTGGATTATATAGGCACTAGGGCCGGCTGTTCGGTTCTGGAAGTTACCACAGCGCCGACCGAACTCGGTCCGAATTCAGTCCGAACTCGGTCAGAGTTCGGGCCGAGTTCGGCCACTTGCATTCCCGAGATAAACAGTACAGGCTGGTAAATTTAAAAGTTAAATTTAATAACATTGACTGTTTTATTAATTAATGATTGTTATTTCTGAGTTAACTGTAGGGGTTGTCCCAGCTAACGGAGGTTCACCGGGGAACTCTTAAATACCGCTTCGTTTCGACCGTAGCCGTGGTGACAGACATACCCTTTTTAAGTTTGTACCCAAAAATAATTTTCGTTAAAATAAAATATCAAGTCATAAATTCAATTTTAATTACCATATGCACTATGAGTCCGAGAATTCAAGAATGCCGAGCTCACGCCTCAAAATGTTAAAACGGTCTTCAGCCAATGGTTTAGTGAATATATCTGCCAGTTGATGATCAGTATCAATAAATTCTAAGCAGATATCCCCGTGTTGTTGATGATCACGAAGAAAATGATGTCTAATTTCTATGTATTTTGTGCGTGAATGACAAACAGGGTTCTTAGTCAGATTTATTGCACTAGTGTTGTCACAATAAATAAGAACATTTGTATAGTGTAGATTGTAGTCCTCTAGGGTTTGCTTCATCCACAAAATCTGAGCACAACAACGTCCTGCGACGATATACTCAGCCTCAGTTGTTGATAATGCTACTGAATTTTGTTTCTTGCTAAACCAAGAGACTAAGGCCTTTCCTAAGAAATGACATGTGCCACTGGTACTTTTACGGTCCACTTTGCATCCTGCAAAATCTGCATCCGAGTAACCTATAAGGTCAAAGGATTTGGTTTTGGGATACCATAAGCCAACTGTAGAAGTTCCTTTAAGGTATCGGAAGATACGCTTAACGGCACTAAGATGTGATTCCTTAGGGTTTGCCTGATAACGTGCACATATGCAAACGCTAAACATAATATCAGGGCGACTAGCAGTTAAATATAATAAACTACCAATCATACCTCGATACTTACGCTGATCAACAGGTTTGCCACTTTCATCAGCATTAAGCTTTGTAGATGTAGCCATAGGCGTCCCGATTGGCTTTACATTCTCGAAGTCGTACTTTTTCAATATGTCCTTCGTGTACTTAGCTTGGTTGATGAATGTTCCAGTCGAGTGTTGTTTGATTTGCAGTCCTAGGAAGAAGTTCAGTTCTCCTATCATACTCATCTCAAATTCACTCTGCATACACTTGGCAAAATCTTGACAAAGTTTTTCATTAGTAGAACCAAATATAATGGCATCCATATAGATTTGCACTAGAAGTATATCATCATTCATGGATTTTATAAATAAAGTAGTATCAATCTTTCCTTTCGAAAATCCATTATCAAGTAAGAAGGCACTTAGGCGTTCATACCAAGCACGAGGTGCTTGTTTGAGTCCATAAAGTGCTTTCTTAAGCTTGAAGACGTGATCAGGTTTTTGAAAATCTTCAAAACCAAGGGGTTGTTTCATAAAAACCTCTTCTTTCAAAAATCCATTTAAAAATGCGCTTTTCACGTCCATTTGAAAAAGTTTAAAATTATTAAAACATGCAAATGCGCAAAACATGCGGATGGCTTCTAGTCTAGCAACAGGAGCATAGGTCTCATCATAATCAATTCCTTCTTCTTGATTATAACCTTGTGCAACTAGACGTGCTTTGTTGCGTAGAACTTGTCCATCTTCACTGAGTTTATTTTGGAACATCCATTTGGTACCAATTATCGATTGACCAATTAGTTTAGGAACAAGTTTCCAAACTTGGTTTCTTTTAAATTGATTGAGTTCCTCTTGCATGGCAGAAATCCAAAACTCATCAGAGAAAGCTTCATCAACATTCTTAGGTTCTATTTGTGAAATAAATACTACATTTGCTGCTAATTCAGAATCTTTAAGAGATGAACGTGTACTTACACCTTTGGATACATCACCTATAATGAGAGTTTCTGGATGATCTGGCTTGAATCTCAATGATTCAAATCTTTGGGCCATACCCTTCACAAGGCTTTTCTCAGTTCCTGCATCGTCGGAACTTTTATCAGTCCTTGCCTCTTGGGTCAGATCTTTCTCAGAATTCTTCTTAGTCTTTTTAGGTGCATCTTCATCATCACTGTCACTAGATCTGTGACTATTCAACTCATCAAAAGTAATATTAATACTTTCTTTAACAATCATAGATCTTTTATTAAAAATTCTATATCCCTTACTCTTAGCAGCATATCCGAGAAATATCCCGTCATCTGCTTTGGAGTCGAACTTTCCCAAGTTATCCTTGGTGTTCAGGATAAAACAGCGACAACCAAAAACTTTAAAATAAGAAATGTTTGGAATTCTTCCAAACCAAAGCTCATATGGTGTTTTCTTCGAGATTGGTCGAATTAACACCCTGTTTAAAACATGACAGGCTGTATTAACAGCTTCTGCCCAAAAGTATTTAGGAAGATTATACTGATTCAGCATGACTCTAGCCATTTCGCTTAGAGTACGGTTCTTCCGCTCCACAACACCATTCTGTTGGGGAGTTTTAGGACAAGAAAATTTGTGGTAATATCCACTATCATCACAAAACTTTTTGAAATCAGAATTTTCGAATTCGCCACCATGATCACTTCGGATACGAGTAATCATGAAGCCTTTTTCGTTTTGTACCTTTTTACAAAATATCTGAAATTCAAAAATAGCATCACTTTTGTTTGATAAAAGTAAACCCAAGTAAATCGAGAGAAATCATCAACAATAACAAAAGCATAGAGCTTACCGCCAAGACTAGCGACTCTACTAGGACCAAATAAATCCATATGAATCAACTGCAAAGGTCTCGAAGTACTTACAGCGTTGATGGATTTAAAAGTAGACCTATGTGCTTTGTTCTTTTCACAGTCTGCACATACCAGATCTCTCTTGAATGGAATTTCAGGGAGTCCTTTTACCAACTTCTTTGTATTCAGACGTGAGATAGTATCCATGTTTGCATGTCCTAGTCTCATGTGCCATAGCTAGCTTTCATCTTGATTGGCTACTAGGCACCTTCCTGCATTATTAGTATTCTCCAAAAAGAAAACATAAATGTTGTCTTCTCTAATCCCTTTATATACGGGATCACCAGATGACATATCATATATGGTACATTTATCTTTCATAAAATTGATATCATAACCATTATCTGCCAAATGGCTTATGCTCAATAGGTTATGTTTCAATTCAGTTACTAGACAAACATCCTTTATTATTGGATAAGAAGAAATACCTACAGTACCATTACCTATTATATCACCTCTCAAGTTGTTTCCGAAGGAGACGTATCCTTCTTTCTTCATCGATAGCATAGCGAATAAGGATGCATCACCAGTCATGTGTCGCGAACATCCGCTATCAAGAATCTATTTGCTTTTAGCATGAGAGGGTTGAGGGTCCACCTACAAGATAAGTAGATGAATCCTTTGGTACCCATTTTCTGAAGGGTCCACACAGATTAGCTTTAGGTCTCCAGACTAAAGTATGGTTGTTAACAAGCTTTCTTGCAAGACAATATTGTGATATGTGTCCGTGCGTACCACAATATGTGCAAGTCAGTTTAGTGGTAGAAACTGTATTTGCAAGCTTGTTTTGTTTGGAGAACCTGTAAGTGAAAGCATGTTGGTGTTCGTGTTTCTTCTGTGCTTTCTTGTGTTTAGTCCTTCTAGGTGTATGCTTCGCATTAGGACTAATCTTAGGCTGTGTCACAGGTATTGCCTGTTTGCCTAACTTGATTTCTAACTTTTTAGAAATCGCAATAGACTCTTCGTATCTAGTAGTCATATCAAGGAGTCTTTGTTCAGTTACTAGGTGCATCTTCTTCTCTATGTCATAAAGCTTTTGTACTTTGACATAGTCCTTTTCTTTCTTTTCAATATTGAGGATAGCCTCATGATAGTCTGCTTTAAGTTTGGCTATCTCTTCCGTGTTACCGGTAGTAGATGTCTCTTTAATATCTTCAATTAGATTAGACAGTCTAGCTATCTCGGTTGTGTGTGCCTTAATCTCTTTTCGAGATTGCTTATACTTGTCGAGCACAATTTTGTGATCTTCAAGTAGTTCGCTAAAGGCGTTCTCTAGTTCATCGAAAGTAAAATCATCAAACAAAGGATTAGATGATACCTTTTCAAAAGCCATGAGACAAACATTTGCATTGCTGCAGGGTCTGTCTTCTTCTTCTGAATCACTGGCATCGCTTTCGTGCCAGATGCTTGTGTTCGCATACTTTCAACCAGATGTAGCTTTTTTGCTTGATCTTGATCTATCGTATGGACTGCTTTTCTTGGTGGTTGGACAGTCCTTCTTCATATGCCCTGATTTCTTGCATCCAAAGCATATAGTTTTATCTTTGTTGCTTTCTTGGATGTCTTTCTTCTTTTTGCTTGTGAACTTTAGATATTTCTTGAAGTTCCTCACAAGTAGGGCTCTTTCATCACCACTTGACGATTCTTCATCGAAATCGTTGTATGTTAATTTTCTTGCTTGGGCTTTGAAGGCAATAGTTTTCTCCTTTGGTGTTGCTTCTTCAAAATCTTGCAAGTCGAGTTCATGGGTCATGAGTTTGCCCATCAGTGTCTCCAGAGTCATCGTGGTGAGATCGTTTCCTTCAATGATTGTTGTGGCTTTTGGATTCCAGTTCTTTGTTAGAACCCGCAGCACTTTCCTGATCTTCTCGTGATTGCTGTAATCCTTGCCAAGAGATTGTAGAGGATTAGTTATATCAAAGAAACGAGTAAACATCTGTGTAATTGACTCACCGGGTTTCATCTTAAAGGATTCATACTCCTGTGTCAATCTACTAATTTTGGATTCCTTTACTTGGGAAGTCCCTTCATGGGTTACCTCAAGGAGTTTCCAAATTTCGTGTGACGTCTTACAGGTTGAAACTCTGTTGAACTCGGTTTTGTCAATTGCACAGAATAGTGCATTGATGGCTCGAGCATCAAGACTAGCCTTTGCTTTTTCAGCATCGGTGTACTTGTCATGAGGCTTTTCCATAAGAATGCCTTCAACCACTGTGGGTGCTGGCTTCTTATAACCATCAATGACTATTGACCATAGATCAAAGTCAAGAGACTTTAGAAAGAAAGTCATCCGTGTTTTCTAGTATGTGTAGTTTGTTCCATCAAATAGGGGAGGTCTATTTGTGGATTGCCCTTCACCGTTGAATATAGATTTCACGGCTGCCATATATACTCTCTAAGGTATGTTATATAAGAATATAACCTGCTCTGATACCAATTGTAGGACCGTTGAGCACCTCTAGAGGGAGGGTGAATAGAGTGCGTATGTGCAGCGGAATATAATCACCAATTAAAAAATTAAACTATGGCAGATATGTAAGAGACAGTAAATAGAGATAGAAAATTCAAACTCAGTGACACGGCGATATATACTGGTATCCCTCTGAAAGGACTAATCCAGTCTCGAGTACTCTTGCTCGAAGTTAATCCACTATGGCACAAGCTTTAACTGAGAGCTTGTAGTCTCTTACAACACCGTGCTTGGTGACGAGCGCACGACCAGCTCCACACACACACCGTGCTTGGTGACGAGCGCACGACCAGCTCCACAACAAGAAAAGTTGTTGAAACTTGGAACGACCTCTTTACAACTCTTAAGTAACCAAAAGACTCTAAATCAACTCTGATAGTACTGGCTTTTGGCTAAGAGATGTATAGGTGAGATTTGAAACTCTTGGATCGTTTGAAAACACTTGAGTAATAGAGAAGAGAGAATGAAGAATGAATTGATGATTTGAAATGAAAAAGTTCTTCTCTATTTATAGGTGTTTTCTCCAACCGAACTCGGGCAGAACTCGGGCAGAGTTCGGATGCAAATATCTCGCAAAGAGACGTTGCTCGCATATTTGGAGGCAACAGAAATTTGAATAACTTTTGACCGAACTCGGGCAGAGTTCGGACCGAACTCGGGCCGAACTCGGTTAGGAGTTCTGTCAGGAGATATTTGAAAATCTTTTGCAAAAACAGTTTTCAAATTTGTTTTTGGTTATTTGTAAAATCATTTTGAAATACTATTTTCGAAATATGTTTTTAAAATATTTGTAAACGAAAATACGAATGGTAAATAGGTAGGCTTTCTGGAAAGTGGACAGTTTTAACCCTAAGCCAGTAATACCACAATTGATTTTACAAAATAAATCCTAGACTCAATAAAATATAAAATACAGAATAAAATGAGAAATGAGTCTCCAGTAGATTTGATGATGTTGACGCTTTGATTGATGCGGTACATCGTCCGTTGAATATGATTTCATGAATCCTGAAATGATTAGCAGTATTTTCTATATTTTGTGTATTGACTAAAGTGTATGTTGATTATCGAAATCGGGCGTGACCATGGAATGGGCCAACAATATATTGTTTGTTTTTTATTTTGGACTGAGACAGAGTAGATTTAGTTCAGTTTACAGTATACTACGATTAGGATCAGTGCATTAAATTGGCAATACTTATTCCAACCGTACAGCTGGCATGCTCATGTCTCGGGTTCCTATATATTTTGGAACTGAGACATGACGTATTTTTATGGTGGCCCATGCAAGTTGATTTAGCCATTTCGGTTATATTACTGTACTGAGGGACATGCGATAGGATAATATAATAGGTTCTCAATCCACAACTGCCTTGAAAACTATTTTGAATTTATCCATCGTCCTTAGAACTCGAATTTGAATTTGATCAACTCTTTTGATCTCCTTATTTTGGATTCTCGTCACTCCCTCTTTCGGAAGGACATACGCTCGTGCTTGGTGAACCATCTACTCCCTCACTGGATAGTACATAGTTGATAGAATTATACTAGAAAATATTTATTAAGCGACGATTGGGTAGGTACCTCTATTAGGTAGATGGAGCAGATTGGACAGGTAATATATGATTCTCATCGACAACTTAACTCTAGCGAGGGACTTTAGGATTAATGAATTACAACCTTTTCACCTTTATCTATGCTAAAAAGAGATGTTTTGGAGGAACCGAAAGGAATATATAGTAGGACTTTAGAGATTAGTTGCAGTTTCCTACTAGAAGTGATAGTCACCCTGAGAAGACTAGTGGAAAGGGGCCAAAGGATCTCCTTATAAATCGAAAGATTCAGCGAGCATCACCTAGCATTAACTTCCACCTTTACTCAATAAAAAGGTGTATAGTGGCTAGGTGTATTCGTGAGTGCTAGATGGTAGACTAGAAAGAGCAAATTGTAATCTATTATTTTAAGGTTGATAGGCGATCTATGGAAGTATGGCTTAGGGTTTAAAAAATAGATTTAGTATTTATATCATTTGAGATTATACTTATATAGAAACTCGACGGTGAAACGAAAACCTTATATTGAGAAGACCAACGGATCATACACATTGATATAAGATATTAGAAATCCTAGAACACCTTCTAGATAGAATAGTAGGGTTGGACTAAGTTACATATAGTGGCTATGAAGGAGGGATCGTAGAAGTAGCACTATGGATAGGCAATAAAGATCAAAGAGGGTGAGGACCTAGCAGACTGCATTCTTAGGGTGTAATACCTTGTTAGTGAAGATAACATCTGAGAAGAACCTGTCATAGAAGGGAGCAAAGGGATTGGAGATAAGAAGTTCTATGGTGTTATAAGTATGATTTGACCCTAAAAGATTAGTAACCATAGTGTCGAGGATCAAATACTATCCTAGGAAGCCTTTATAGAAGGTTCAACATTCTAGTAGGAGTGGAAGCTCGATACCCTTCGTCTGACTGACCATCCGAAGCTCAGGATTATTCTAGAACCTCAGATAGGGTTCGTTCTCGATCATGCCAATACCCTTTCAATTACGAATACTTTTTACGAACTGTCGTCCCAATATTTTGTTATAATCAGTCGTCTGATTTATGTAAATGAGTATTGCCTATACCCATATCCTAAGTCGAGCAATACTAAGGATCAATCTTTGTTCCTCTGTACCTCCAGATATAACATCCATATCACGATAGGTACCAGTCATTACCTACTCAAATTTTCTTAATCAAGTTACTATGACATAATGCTCCTTACGTATAGTTATATTGACTTCTTTCGAGAATGACTTCCTTATCATTTTATGTAGTGCTACCATTTAGTTCGATAAACCCAGGGTTCCATAGTCGCGAGATTGTAGGACCTCACAAATTTTAGGGTTTTCCTAAATTTGTAAGTGATTGGGAGAATCTTCATTCCAAATAAGCTAATAAGTCAGTAGTTTATGACACCCACTTTTTAATCAGACTATTTGGTGTCCGCTACCATGACATTGATATTTGAAGCACAAGACTAGCAGTTACCTCCAAACAAATTTTATATACACGACCTAGATGAGTCCACCTTCAATTATACCTATCATGTCCTACTTAAATATGTCTCCTCATTAACTATTTTTAAGCACACATTCGGGCCTAGGGTCTCAACCTTAGCCACTCCCACAATTGACCATTCCAACCTAAATAGGAGGCTCGACCTCGACCAAACCCTTTCGACCTACTATACGATTTTAGAGGCCAGGCTGTTAAACTTGTTGTTAGTTGTAGCGCCTTAAGAAAACATGACCCCTTTATGGTAGCTCTTAGGGAGTTTGTTATGAATATAATGGCCTGATAAGCCATGTATTTAAGGTTGGACTAAGAATGTGAAGAACCATTATTTATGGAATTTTTCAGGCTATGATTCCAAGCTTCATAAGACCAGGTAAGTAGCTAAGGTGGGTTATATTTTATAGATATCCTCCTAAGGTGGAAGTTAGAATAGATTACATTATAGGATTTGTCCCTAATGAGAGACCAAAAGATTACTAGTAATCTATGCTACCCTTTGTCCAAGACACAACCTTGAATATGTTTGCGAGAACAAAAGTTTTCTGACAAAACTAGTTTATAAACTAATAAAGAAGAGTACAAAGGTACAATTTGATTTTGGGGAAGTACAACTGTAGAAATCTGATCAGAAGACGATCACTTTGTCGCTTGGATGATGCAATGTCGAAGAAGAAAGCCTTTGGAGAGTGCTGCAGCAACCTATTCAGGAGATTATGATCATTAGTAATGCTTGAGAAGTGATTTGGAACTCTATTATAGAATTTTGAGATAACTGTCAAACAGTTACCCTGATTGGCGCACATTTGCAATTGACACACCATTATCCATTTACTGAATGGTTTAGGATGCATGGCATTCTGTGAGAGAGATGCGCTTGGTCATGGGCAGTGTCACGTGCACATTCTTCAAGAATAGTGGCATATGCGCCACGTCATCTAACTACTTCTAGATGAAAATTGATCAAATGGTGACAGCTGATAAGTGGTACCTGGCACAATTTGTTGATTAGCGCCCTCTGTATTAAATCTGTAGGAATTAACTACCTTGCACCAAATGATAAATAGTACAAGGCAGCTATCAGTCAATATGATAAAATCTGACACAATCTTCTCGAGCGTTGTGCGCTCGGGATTCAAAAGGATTTTCTTTAACTGACACGTTGTCAGTCATTATGATAAGCGCCTGAGATTCTCGAGGAAGCTTGCCACGTAGCAGCCAGCGCCATTTGATGTCCAGCACTATTCGATATCCAGCGCTATTTGATTAATAACTCTTGGCACTATTTGTGAGTAGCGTTCTTTTAGTAATTTTTAGCTTCTATAAGACCCCTTCAATGTTTTCAAATTTCAAAAAAATTGAAATTTGAAATACTTTGAATAAGAGGCAAGCGCATTTCAGAAGCTCAACCGATTCCGAGTTTTACGCACAAATTACGCATCCATTATGCCTAGACTCCAGCTATAAATATCATTTGAAGAGAGAGAAAAAAGCTTTTACTTGCAAAATTTTCTCACAAGTTTCTTTTCCTTCTTTCTCTCTCCTTTCAAAATCCTCTGATCATCCTCGATAATGGCCCCAAAGAGATCGACCGCAGATAAGGAAAAAGGATTCGTCGGAGCTCCGTCGCGTACGTCGTCGTTGAGGGCGCCACAGTACATGCCACTATCGGCGAGAGCCGAGGAGGCAAATCCAGCACTCAAAGGTGATCATCGGAGAAGATGATGATCAGTAGGCTTAGCACCATCTGATGGCAGTGCCAAAAAGCTAGCATCAACCACCTCTTTCAGAGTGCTAGTTAGCACTGCACAATTTTTAAAAAAATAGCGCCACCTCTTTTAGAGTGTCGGTCAAAGCATATCGCGTACTCTTTGTCTACACAAAGTACGCTACGTGCTAAAAATCTTACACGTGCAAAAATAATAACTGTCATATGCACAAATTTTGAACTGTCATATGCGCAAATTAGGGACTGCTGCACTGCATGCACAATCTAAGAACTGTTGTTCTACATGCACAATTTTAAGGACTTGTCATGATTCATGCACAAATAACAATATGATTGTCATAGGGCACAAACTTAGGATTTTGTCATGCGCCATTCAGAGGTTGTTGTACTGTATGCGTAATTAGTAATGTATGTGCAAATTAGAGATTGTCATATTTGTGAAGATTTTGTGCAGAATTTGAAACGATCTTTCATGATTTTGAACTTTGTTTCTTCTTTTGCAGTTGATCTCAGAGAAGATCCTCATGCAGAGATAGTGGCCTCTGCTTTCCCAGAGTATTAGAAAGATTTATCTTATGTCTTCTTTCCTCAATATGACCTTCCTACTATTCGGAGAGCTCTGCTAGAGTCCCAAGATAACAGGACTTTACTATGTCTGAGGAATGGTGAACCCTTCATAAGTTTAGATCAGGTTCACCATAAGAAACCAGCTTTCTTGTTTGGCAAAGCTATTGAAAAAGACTCTCAGTCCAAGTCGAAGCAGGAAAACTGAGTTTATCATAGTGGAGATAGATTAATGTATCTTACCGATATGATGAGACATCTATCTCTATCCAGTTATGCTCATGCCATCCATACTCGAAACATGGCATGGGATCTGACTCCTTTCCAACAGGCTATAGTTGGAAGGATATGTCACAAAGTAGGGCCTCAGAGGAGGAATATTTTTTTCAGTTCATCAGAGAGATATAGCACCCACTTGAGAGGCCTAAGACCGTGTTGTGTGCCGGCTGAGGATTCGTCTCCGATGATTCCAGGTAGAATACGTTCCTTTGCGAAATATTTTCTAAAGCCAGAGGAAAGTATCCGACTCCGAATATGCAGCTGACGGGTTTGATGAATCCAGAAATCAAACGCTGGAATCGACTTTCAGTATGGGCCTTGAATAACTTTAAGGACAAGTTGCTTGAGTTGGAGCTTTATGAACCCATTTTGACTACTTCTTGTGGCATTCGTACTAACTATAATATATTTTTAGCCGTGGTAGAGAGGTACAACAATTCGACTGGTACTTTCATGACCCCTCGTGGAGAGATAGACCTCGCCCTTCATGAGATGCAATATATTTCTCATCTGCCAATGGGTGAGAATCCCTACGAAGAATATGTGCCTACTAATGATGAGCTGGATGTTTTGGCCGAGAAGAACTCACAAATGGTGGCAGTCTTTGAAGAGTGGTTATATCATTTCATGATTTGCATTCTTTTGTATAAGAGCACAGCAATGGGGACATGCTACTTGTCTAAATGGTTAGTGTATCTGTTCTTAGGCCATATCCAGAAAATTAAGGTGCAAGAACACTTAGATTATGAACTCGACTTTTTCGAACCACTTGACTGCAATACTATCGAGAAATTGATAGAAGAGTCGAGGCATATCGACAATGAGCTGTTGGAAGATTGGCATGATTTTACTGCTGGCACTTCTATCGAGACTTATATAAGACAAGGTGGTAGAAAGATGTCTCGAGAAGCTACTCTGGCATGCTTCCTCTCTCTTTAGCTGCGACGATTTGTGGTCCCCGGAGCCAACGTCGTTGACCGAATCCACTGAGGTGTACTATTCGTCGCCATGTGTTTAGTACTTGGATACAAGATGGACATTCTTTCCGCAATGACTTGTCGGCTGAATGCTGGTCTTCATTCATTCACAGATACCATGATGGAGAAGCTCGGCACTGGAGATGAGTTTTCTCGCACTGAGATGCCCTATACTTATTTATTCGGCTGGTTACTGCTGCACCACCCCACCCTAATGGATCCAGCTCTAGGTGCTGCAAGAGGAGATTTCATCAGACATTATGCCACGTCTTGATGGAAAGTGAACACCCTTACTGATTGCAGAAAGGTACTAAATATGGGTTACGAATGGAGATTCTTTAGCGTTGCTCCTCCTCCTGGATATGATAATCTTTCGCCTCTGCTGATGGACTTAGAACCGATGGCTACTCATTTATAAAACCCCTATTTTTTAATTATTTTTTATTATTTTATTAGACTTAAAAATGAATTTATACAATTTATGGTTTTATTAATTATAAAAAATGACGTTAGCCATTGTTGAGTTTTGGAGCACTAGACGACCATGACTTTTAGCACGAAAGTTGTAGCAGTGTGCCTTGACTAGTATATTAACCATGCCAGGAGAATCCTAGCCATGGTGATGTCAAAACTAGGAAAACCAGGCCAAGTTGTGAATGGACTTATTTAAATTATTTTAATTAAATATTATTTTATATATTGATTTTTAGATGACCCGGTTGGTCCAATTCAGCCCGAACTAGGCCCGGACCAAATTAAGCCCATGTAAGCATGTAGTGTGACCAAGGTGGCCATGTAGACATATTTTATGTAAGTAAAAATATTTCCTAAATTATTTTAGAATTTTATGTACAATTTTTAATTATTTAAATATGTGTACAATTATTGGTATTTTTATTATTAAATAATATTTTAAAAAATTGTACATTTTTCTGGACCCGGATAAGGGTGTGTGGTACAGTTCACCCGTTGGAACAATTTTTATTATTTTATTAAAGTTATTTTTCGAACATTTAATAAATATGTTTATAGAGATATTATTATCTTGAGTTGATTGAATTTATATATATATAGATATGTTTAAATATATTAAATATTTGGATTAGATAACATTTAAATTATTATTTGGATTTTTATATATATTTATGGTGTATATGTATGGATATATACATATACATATATAGATAAATATATATATATATATATATATATATATATATATATATATATATATATATATATATATATATATATATATATATATATATATATATATATATATATATATATATATATATATAGATATAGATATTTATATTTAAAAGTTTTAATTTGAAAAGAAAAGAAATAAATAACAATGTGTGGTCGGCCCCACCATGTGGGAACCGACCACACCACCATAAGAAAGCAGCAGCTAGCCGCACGCAAGAAACAAGCAGTAGCAGCAACATATATTGGGCCGAACTCCTCCCTCCATAACATTATATATATATATATATATATTTTATATATATATATATATATATATATATATATATATATATATATATATATATATATATATATATATATATATATATATATATATATATATATATATATTCTATATATATATATATATATATATATATATATATATATATATATATATATATATATATATATATATATATATATATAAAATATATATATATATATATATATATATATATATATATATATGTTTTAGTATAAAAAAAACCATAATTTCTTCTCCATCTTCTTCCTCCTCTCTCCTCCATCCTCTTCCCTCTCCTCGGCATGCGTGCCAGCCTTGCCGGAGCGACAGCATCTCCGCCTTCCGGTCGCCACGGCGACAACAACAAACACCCATCAAGGTATCCCACTTCCCCGATCGATATCTCTCTCATTTTAAATCCTTTTTTAGATCCGTAAATTCGTGTAGAAAGCCCACATGACTCTCTTCGAGATCTCCTGGGTGGATTTCAACATGGTCATCCAACTTGTTCGAAAAATCGAGGCAAAGTTGGAGAAAAACTACTTTTCTGAAATATTAAAAACTGTTTTAAAATGCCAACTTGTCGGCCACTTTTCTTTCTGTACAATAGGATTTTGTATAAACTAATTAAAGACAGTCAAAGACAGCATAACTGAAATACGTACCTTCTGGATTCACTTTTCATCTAGTGTGTAAAAATTTACACGTAGTTAAAGTTCTCAAAAAAATTGTAAATTCTGTTTTCGAAAATTAGAAAAATACCCCGATACGGAGTCCATCCCGACAAATCGGGCGACGTGGTCGAACACTATATGCATCGAAAGGCGCGTATGGATGTTGTCGACGTGTGGGAACTGACGAAACCTGATTTCGTTGCATGTGCACGACGAAATCAGTACGTATCCGTCGAGATACCTCCGTATCGACCCTTTGCAAATTAAGTCACAACTTCGTGTACACTCATCAAATCGTGACGAAACATGCGCCATTGGACTCGAAATATTTTTCTGGTCCTGTGAGCCAAGTTTGGTTCAGTTCTGAGAAGGTTGACTGGGACGCCATTTTGGCGGGCCCACAATCCCACTAACGGGCGATTTTATGCACGGCCTACCGGAATCCAAAATTGGATATACAGTTGGGTTCATCTCATCAAAATAAATCTGTAGACATGCAGTTTGATGACTTTAGAGACCGTAGATATTGGCACACATTTCGGTGCAAAGCGGGTCCAACAGCGGATATCGTTTTGACCCAAAATTACGATTTTGTCCATGTTCCAGAATTTAACTTTTGGACAGGCATTTTCTAGGCATATCTTTTATTCCAAACTCGTTCATGATGTTTGTTGCAGCATCCGGAGTCATCTGCGGGATTTGGCTTTTCCTGCTTTGTTTATTTGCCGGTTCGAGCTACTGGATTATTCTCTTTTGCACATAACCTCAGGCAAGATACCTTGCCACCTTACTCTGTGAATTATATATTCTTATTTTTAGTTGTTATTTTCAGCATTTCTTATTTGTTATTATAAAATTGTGCGTCCAAGTCACACTTGGGTGCAAGCGACTCTATCGGTCGTTTTCTTGCTTTTATTTATCTCTCTTGCATCGAATTAGCCTAGTGACCACCCATTATTGATGAGGTATTGGTATATCTCATACGACCTTGATACTTAATTTACCATGTATTGTGAGTCACATATAGGACACGTACTCGCGTAGTCGGCCGGCCACCGATACGTATGGGGCGTACGACGGTTAGGAGTAACTGCCAATAGAATTGCATGCTAGTGGACTTGGCAGTTACTAGATGGTCATACGAGTCATGGATGTGACTCCATTAGGCATTGGGAGGGAAGAACAGTTCCTTGATGTATGGGCCATATTTACATACTGCTATTGTACCTGAAGCTCCGTTGGAGACGCAGGTTCATCCTATTGTACTGATTCCCTCTGACGTTCAGGGAACGTTATGGATGTTTTCTTACTAATTCCCTCTGATGTTCGCCAAACGTTATGGACGGATTGTACTGATTCCCGCTGAGAGGGACGATGCCACTACTATACAGCCCGAGTGCCCATATATGGAGGATTGTTCTTTATTGCATATTCACTATAGTACGGTTAGGTACCCTATTGCATGCATCCCTTATTTTCTATTATATATCACAGTTTATATGGCATGGTGTTTTCTTGTATCTTGTTACATCCCTCTGAGGACCTGGTTATCTCTCCAGGTGTGTGCTTATGTGATATTACAGGTGTTCTAGTCGAGGTTGCGATCTTCTTTATTCATTCGGAGATGACGTGTCTTGGGTCTTTCTTTGCTACTCCCGCCAAATCATTTCAGTTTCTATGTATATTTTTCCTTACTTGTTGGTAGTGGATTTGTCTCCGCCCAACGTATTCTACAAAGACTTATTATAGTTGATTATATGATATCTTTTATTCTTCATTTATGGATGAGATTAGATTACTCTTGGTTTACTGCATTTTACAGCTTATGTATTTATACGAAGTTTTTATATATTGGAGTATACTTCATATGTATACAGCTGGCATGGATACGTACCTAGTCCTAAGTATTTTGGGACTGGGGCGTTACATCATCCACCTCCGGCAGCTTTTATGTAGTTGAAGATGATCAGACCCTCTCACTTAGTATATCGGTTTGAGGATAAATATTTTCTGGAGCCATATCTGCCTAGCCGATTTGCTCGCCAATTCGGCTATGATCCCCGCTTCAAAAGTAGTAGAAGGCATCGTGAATGTAGCCTTTGTCCCCCTCGTACTGTAGTACCTCCATCCTATAGTGCCATAGATCAAATATCCAAAAGCTTTCAGGCCTTCTACTACTTTTGAAGCGGGTCTACATGTTTACGGATTCGGTTTGAGGAGACGAACCCAATGGTATGTCCAATTTTGGATTTCGATGAGCCGTGCACAAAATCGCCCGTTGAATCGGGTCACGGGCCCGGCAATTTTTGCGTTCCGTTCAACCTTCTCAGAATCGAACCAACTTGGCATACAAGACCAAAATTTTGATTCGGACCTGTTGGCGCAAGTTTTGTCTCGATTTGACGAACGTGCACAAAATAATTGGGAAATTTAGAAAAAGGCCCATACGGCGTTCTTCGACGGATACGGGTCAAATTCGTCGCACACACGCGACCAATTTGAATTTCGTCAAAGCCCACACGTCCACGAAGTCGATATGCACCTTTCGATGCTTTCGGTTCACGATCACGTCGCCCGGTTTGGCGGGACGCACACGGTATCGGTAAAGTTTTTATAAAGTCGATTGTTTTGAAACACTATTTTTGACAATTTTTAGAAAACGAATTACTTAACCTATATAGGATGAAAACAGAAAATACAAGAAGGGGTTTGAAGAGGGTTATGTTGTCTTCCAGTCCCTTCAAACGAATTTCAAAAATTTGCAATACGCTGGTTGCAATTCAGCGATGAACAGAGGCTTCGTCACATTAAAATTTGTCTTTACGACACTGGTTTTTCCTAAACTTTCGTGATTTTTCACGAAACTTACAGGCTCAATTATATTACTCCATCTACTGGGATTGGTAGAGGGTCATCTAGGTTGTACATAGGAACTTACGGAATCAAAAACGGTATTGTGTATAGGAAGAAATCGAGTCGAAAAGGGAAGTACCTTGCTGCGGTGTCCGAACAGAGTTGCACTGTCTGGCACGATTTCGACGACTCCCCGACGATCGACGGTGGCACGACGCTTCGCAGGCGGTCGAGAAGGTCGGTCCAGAGATAGGGAAGATAGGCGAACACGCGTAGGGCTTCCCAGTCGATAGAATTATATTTGTATACCAAGAATCAAAACCCAATTCCGATATATATATATATATATATATATATATATATATATATATATATATATATATATATATATATATATATATATATATATATATATATATATATATATATATATCGGTTGTTTAAATCATAATTTCATTTAGATTTAAATTCGAATTTGAATGGGTTTAATCCAGATCGGGGGAGAATCTGATAGGGATTAGTTTAGAATTTATTTAATTAGATTTGGTGTTAAAAATCGGGTAGTTCGGATTTGAAAGGAGGTCTCCTCTTCGCGCGCAGGGCTGGCTCGGGTTCGGCCTGGGGAAGGGAATGAACAGTAAGTTCATTTAAATATTTTTTTAAAAGCTTTTGTATATATAACTTATCTCTAAATATGTATCCACTCATATATTCTAAAATCATAGAAAAATATTAAAATATTATTTTAATTAGTAATAATTTTATTATTCACATATAGAAGGATCTTACACATATACATACATGGGTATAATCTGTATATATCCATATACAAATATATATACATACATATATCCTAAATACAAATCTTAAACTAATTTAAATAAACTATTATAATACAAAAATCATTTTTAAAATAAAATAGCAAAAATTCATTTTAAGCCAAAATATTTATAAAAATCTACAAAAATTTGGAGATTTTACATCCTACCCAACTTAAAGAAAATTTCGTCCTCGAAATTAAATTAAGGTAGGGGTCAATTGCAATGCAAAAATTTTTTGGAAGGGTCAAGTCATACAAGACGTACCTTGGTCTTCGAACAATTTCGGGTAACGATTTCGGATGTCGTCCTCACGCTCCCAAGTAGACTCCCCTGGCGAGTGATGCTTCCATGCTACGCGAAGCAATAGTATAAATTGATTCCACAACACCTTCACTCGACAATTGAGGATACCTACTGGTTGCTCTTCGTACGATAAACTCGGTCCAACGGTGATCTCGGAGTGATCAAGCACATAATTGTTGTCTGCCACATACCTTCTTAGCTGAGACACGTGGAACACGTCATGTACTCCCTCTAGCGATGGTGGCAAGGCCAATCTATAAGCAACTTCTCCCACACGCTCCAAAATATCAAAAGGGCCGATGTATCTTGGACTCAACTTGCCACGTCCTCCGAATCGAATCATGCCTCTAGTGGGGGATATCTTCAAGAAAATATGGTCGCCTTCTTTGAACTCCAAAGGTCGACGACGATTATTTGCCCACTGCTTCTGTCGATCCTGCGTTGCTCGCAGGTGGTCTTGTATCTTCTTTACCTTTTCTACTGTGCTCAATACCAGCTCGAGGCCCAATATCTGTCGCTCTCCAATGTCGCTCTAATAGACAGGATATCGACACTTCCTACCATACAATACTTCAAACGGAGCCATCTGAATGCTCGCTTGATGGCTATTATTGTAAGAAAACTCCACAAGATAAAGGTGGTCGTACCATGATTCGCCAAAGTCAAGCATACACGCTCTCAACATATCCTCTAGCGTTTGAATCGTACGCTCTGACTGGCCGTCTGTCTGTGGATGGTACAATGTGCTAAACTTCAAATGCGTACCCAAACTGTCC
The DNA here is from genome assembly GCA_029216955.1 of Iris pallida. NCBI lineage: Eukaryota > Viridiplantae > Streptophyta > Magnoliopsida > Asparagales > Iridaceae > Iris > Iris pallida. The sequence goes on from JANAVB010013597.1 coordinate 13,070,472, forward strand.
TGCATATTTCTCCAAAAATGTGAGGTAAACCTCGAGTTGCAGTTCGACACGATGCTAACTGGTACATCGTGTAGCTTTACTATTTGTTTCATATACATATCTGCCAAAACTTTCGTGGACTGCCCCACTCTAAAAGGTAAGAAGTGGGCCGATTTGGTAAGTCTATCAATAATCACCCATACCGTATCTCGTCCACTAGGACTCCGAGGAAATCCTGTGACAAATTCTATCGTAATGTGCTCTCACTTTCACTCGGGAATGGGTAGCGACTGCAATAATCCGGCTGTCCTCTGGTGCTCGGCCTTTACTTGCTGGCACACCAAACACTTGGCCATGAAGCGAGCTATCTCTCGCTTCATTCCGTGCCACCAATAATACTGTCGCAAGTCTTGGTACATCTTAGTTCCTTCGGGATAAATAGAGTAAGTCGAGCTGTGTGCTTCTGCCATCAACTCATGTCGCAACTCTCCATTAGGAACATAAATACGATCACCACACCGCAATGTCCCATCGGGATGTATCCTCAATCCCGTCTGCTCTCCTGTCTCGGTCCTCTCTCGAAGTCGTCGGAATCTAGCATCCGCAGGTAATATCGCCTTGATCCGATCTACTAGTGACGATTATACTTGGAGGTTGGCTAACACGCCCTCTGCTCCAGGCAATACTACTTTAATACCAAGCTGCTGCAAGTCTCTGATCAACTCCTTCTGCGTAGTCAAGAAGTGTGCCATGGGCTTACGGCTCAATGCGTCTGCTACAATATTAGCCTTGCCCGGATGATAATGTAACTCAATCTTGTAATCCTTCACCAACTCCAACCAACGTCAATGTCGCATATTCAACTCTTTCTGCGTGAACACGTACTTGAGGCTCTTATGGTCAGTATAGATATCAACCTTCTTGCCGTACAAGTAGTGTCTCCATAGCTTTAAAGTAAGGATAACCACGGCGAGCTCTAGATCGTGGGTTGGATAATTCTTCTCGTGCACCCTCAACTGTCTCGATGCATACGCTACCACATGACCATGCTGCATCAATACGCATCCTAATCCTTTCTCGGATACATCGCTGTAAATCATAAAACCTCCTAGGCTCGATGGTAGTGTCAAGATAGGTGCAGTGGTCAAGCGCTTCTTCAACTCTCAAAAGCAGCTTGGCACTCATCTGTCCATACAAACTCCTGATCCTTACAAGTTAGTCGAGTCATAGGTCCCGCTATTCGAGAGAAATCTTCCACGAACCTTCGGTAATATCTCGCAAGTCCAAGAACATTTCTCACCTCAGAAGCTGATGTGGGAGCGGGCCATGCCTTGACTGCTGTGATCTTCTTAGATCTACCGATAAGCCATCTCCCGTAACAATGTGCCCAAGAAATGAAATCTCCTTGAGAAAGAATTCACACTTGCTAAGCTTCGCAAAAAGTTGCTCATCCCTCAAGATTCCCAAAACTGTCCGTAGATGCTGCTCATGCTCCTCTTGGCTCTTCGAATATATCAAGATATCATCTATAAAGATGACCACAAATTTGTCCAAGTACTGATGAAAGACCTTGTTCATTAAGTTCATGAAGACTGCGGGGGCGTTGGTCAACCCAAAAGGCATGACCAAGAACTCGTAGTGTCCATACCTCGAACGAAATGCGGTCTTCGGAATGTCTTCTTTCCGAACCTTCAGTTGGTGATAGCCCGATCGTAAGTCAATCTTGGAAAATACTTTTGCTCCACTCAGTTGGTCAAATAGATCGTCTATGCATGACAAGGGGTACTTATTCTTTACTGTTACTGCATTCAAGGCTCTGTAGTCGATGCACATGTGCACCCTCCCATCTTTTTTAGGCACAAAAATATCGGGTGCTCCCCATGGTGACGCACTGGCACGAATAAAGTCTTTCTCCAATAAATCGTCAATCTACGTCTTCATCTCTACCAACTCCTTAGGTGCTAGTCTATATACTCAAGACAAAATAGGCTCGGCTTCGAGAATAAGCTCAATAGAAAACTCAATATCTCGGTCAGGTGGCAGTCCTGACAATTCTTCGGGAAATACATCCTCGAACTCAGCGATAACAGGGTGTTGAATGGTCTCCTGCATCATCATGTGAGTCCCCAAGGCATGTGCATCGCTCCTCAAGGCTTCCTCTTTGGTGAACTCGAACTCCGCATCACTCGGGGGGTCTAAAGACGATACTGCCCCTATGGTAGTCAATAAGAGCGAAATGCTGGCTCAACCAGTCCATTCCGAGAACCACATTAAATGTCGGCATAGAAAATACAAGAAGTCATGCCTTCATCTCTCTACCACTTATCACTACAGAATAATCTCTACAAACACCACTAACAGGTACAACTCCTCATTCTATGAGGATTCTAATGTTTGAGATAAAGATGACATGGGTATACTGTGTCTAGTGGCAAAGCTAGTGGCTATGAACAATGGGTGGCTCCAATGTCAAATAATGTAATGGCAAGAAATGATACAACTAAAACCATACCTGCTATGACGTCCACCTCTGGTTCTGCCTCCTCGGAAGCCAGTGTAAAAGCCTTCCCAACTCTCTGATTGCCCGTCTGTGCTCTAGCCTGCTGAAATTAGGTTGCCTGAGGGGGTAAGGGTGGTCATGGTGCTCCTGGTCCTGCATTAGCTGGCCTCTGCTGCTGATTATATGGAGTGATCCTCTGAAATGAGCAATCCTTAGCCTGGTGCTGATTCGATCGGCAGATCAAACAATGACCCAGCCGTCGTCTATAATCTCTCAAAACATGACCAACTTTGCCACAGTAATGGCAAGTGGCCTTCTCCTGTATCTGGTATGGCCCTGTCCTCTGCTGATGCTGATGTGTGGGAGAACGTCTCACTGGCCCTCCTATAGTAGTCTTAGCTGATCCCATAGTCGAAGTAGCTCGTCGGTTTGCCTTCTTGCTTATGGCCTCATGAGTTCTAGCTTCTGCCAGAACAGCTGCTTGGGAGACCCTCAAATCGGAGCTGGTGTACCTCTACAACTCTATGCTCAAGCCTCTATGAAATCTTTTGGCCTTCTCCAGCTCTGTCATAACCAATCCCGGTGCAAAATGACTCAGTCGACTAAACTCGATGTCGTATTCATCGACTGTCATATTCCCTTGCTCCAAGTGTAGAAACTGGTCATACAGTGCATCTTTGGCAGTGTCGGAGAAAAACTTCTTATTGAACAGTCTTTTGAATTCCTCCCACGTCTGGTCAACTCCTAGTCGTCTCTCCTCTGCGGCCCACCAATCGTAAGCATTTCCTTCCAACTGTAACTTCACTGTCGTCATCCATAAATCTGCGGATAACTCCAAAGCCTTCAGGAGATTTTTTGTCTTAACCAGCCAATTGGTGATCCCGATGATGTCTTCAGTGCCCTTGAAGTGTGGAGAATTCATGCATGTTACGGAACCCTTCAGTCAGTATTGTCTCCAAACTCCTCCTCGTAGCCTCGCTCTGCTGCATCTGGGCCTGTACTAAGCTCTGGAGGATCTGATCTGTAATAGTCCCACCAGCCTGATGCATGAACTGCGGTGGGGGCATATATGGCATCTGGGGCATAAACTGTTGGACACCCTGAGGCCCGTACTGTGGAGGATATAAAGGATATGGAAGGGAATACTGTGGGGGGTATGAGGGAGGATACTGAGGGTGATTCTGTGGAGGGGGGTGGATATGGTGATGGACATAGTAGGGGCTGCTGGGGTGGATAAGATGGTGGATACTGTGGGGGCTGTTGCGGTGGATATAATGATGGTGGATATGGGGGTGGAATCTGTGGTAGGGACTGTAGTAGATAGGGTGGTGGAGGCGGTAGGTACTCCTCTTGAGTTACAGGGTTCCCAGGGTCTGTCTGCTCTACTTGAGGTACCGGGGCTTGTTGTTGAGTAGTGGGTGGTGTCATCACAGGCTACAATCCGGATGGTGCTGGAGTAGTAGGGGACATGGGTGGTTGTCCCACCGGTCCTTCTTGAGCAGTGGTATTTCCAGCAGTGATGGTGAGAGGGGTAGAGCGTCCACTACGAAAATTTATCCTATATTGGCACGAAGATTTGAGTTTGGTTAGAACAAGGTCAAACTGGATGTAATCAAGCAGTTAAACGAGAAATTTAGTAGAGGTCAAGGAAGATATTAATAAGTGGATAAGATTTTATATCCTATTCCTATATGCAGACTTGTTGGGCACAGTCATGTAACCCAACAATATTAAATTGACCTGCATGGGCCACCACAAAAATATATAACACCCCAGTCCCGTAATACATAGGACAAAGTACGTCAACATGCCAGTTGTACGTATACGAAGAATACACCAATACGGGGTATCCTCGTATTTGTACATAAGCTGTAAGTAACAATACATGATAAGCCACAATATAATAATTATATCTCATCCACAACTCAACACAAAGTGAATAAATAAGTCTCAATGATAATAAAAGAAGTCAAGAGATAGCCGGGTGGTCATTCCCACTCCAAATAGCTATAAAAAATAGTCTCAACTAAATAGAGTCCAACCTCCTCAAAAATAGAATAATTAAGATAAAAGATGTCCATTATATAGTCTCAGATAATAAAGAGGAACTAAGTGTCAGCGGGAGATGCCTTGTCATCGATGTAAGAAGGATCCGAAGTTGCTCCGTACTCCTGGGGATAGTCCTGCTCGTCTAATCCTGATGAGATCACCAGGTCCTCAGAGGGACGTAACAAGATACAGAAAATATGCCAAAATAACTGAATGTGAAAATATGCCACTATGATACTACAGGTTTTTCTAACCATCTATGTGATATACACTTTGAGGATAACGTTCTACGCAGGGGCTGTAAGGATTCACGCAAGTAATAAAGAGTGGTCGTCAAGTAGCGCTCATCCGAGACACTATCGGCCCATGTATGTGTGTAATAAGTAAATGTAGCCCCAACGCTAGTAGTTGTCCCCTCCCTTCGATGCTCCTGTCCAAGATGTATCCACAGCCTGTCCAGTTGGCAACTGCTACGGCTTCTAACTCAATACACTAGTAGCAATTACCTCATATCCGTCGCACGACCCATACGTAATGATGGCCAGTCGAGTACGCAGGACCGTGTCCTATATGAACTCACTCATCTCGTGATACGCATGTGTCAAGACCATAAGAGATATGAAAATATTCCACACTCATAAGGTGGTCGTCTAACTCTAGGTCAACATGCATAATAGAATATAAAAATAACGACAACGACTAAATCTAGTCTCCTGGACCCAAGTATGACTTGAACGCACAATATAAACGAAACGACAAATAAGAGAAAGAAATATGCAATAATAAAATATACTGAAAATAAATGAGCACAATCAGAATCTATGGCAAGGTATACTTGCTTGTGGTACGAGGAGGGCAAATCCAAATGCTACAAGTGTCAACACAAAACTCATAAATCACAGATGACTCCGAATGCTAAAACAAACATCAAAAATATTCTCGGTGAAAAAGATATACTTAGAAAACACCTGTCCGAAAGTCAAATTCTGGAACAGGAGCAAAATTATAATTTCGGGTCAAAACGATGTCCGCCGTTGGACCTGCTTTGCACCGAAACGTGCACCAGTATCTACGGTCTCTAAAGTCGGCAAACTACATGTCTACGGATCTGGTTTGAGGAGACGATCCCAATGGTAAGTCCAATTTTGGATTTCGATGAGTCGTACACAAAATCGCCCGTTGAATCGGGTCGCAGGCCCGCCAATTTTGGTGTTCCGTTCAACATTCTCAGAATCGGACCAAACTTGGCATACAAGACCATAATTTTGATTCGGACCTATTGGCATAAGTTTTGTCTCGATTTGACGAACGTGCACAAAATAATTGAGAAATTTAGAAAAAGGCCGATACGGCGTTCTTCGACGGATACGGGTCAAATTCGTCGCGCACACGCGACCAATTTGAATTCCGTCAAAGCCCACACGTCCGTGAAGTCGATACGCACCTTTCAATGCTTTCGGTTCACAACCATGTCGTCCGGTTTGGCGGGACGCACACGGTATCGATGAAGTTTTTATAAAGTCGATTGTTTTGAAACACTATTTTTGACAATTTTTAGAAAACGAATTACTTAACCTATATAGGATGAAAACAGAAAATACAAGAAGGGGTTTGAAGAGGGTTATGTTGTCTTACAGTCCCTTTAAACGAATTTCAAAAATTTGTAATACGCTGGTTGCAATTCAACGATGAACAGAGGCTTCGACACATCAAAATCTGTCTTTACGACACTGGTTTTTCCTAAACTTTCGTGATTTTTCATGAAGCTTACAGGCTCAATTATATTAACTACTGGGATTGGTAGAGGGTCATCTAGGCTGTACATATGTAACTCCCTACACCGATTTTTTGTGAAATTTAAGAATATTTCTTATATTGTTATTTGAGATTTCAATATTGCTTTCCACTTATTATTATTTTTACCACTTTTACTAATTTTTCTGTTAATAGAAAATCTTGATAAATATTATTGTACAAATCACTTTTTGTAATTGACTTATCATTCTATTACTTTATGTTTAATCAAAATTGTTCAAACTTTCGTTTTATTAATCAAGTCTAGTTTAATTATTAATAATTAAAGTTCTGCTTTGATGGATATACTATTAATTAAGTTTATTATTTTATTTTAATAGTTTAGTGGTACTTTACTAATCAATGTTGATTATAACATCCTGTTTTCTAATTGCTATCTAGACATTTAATGAATAACTATTATAAATAATACTACTTTTTGATTTCTAATGAGAGATAAATAATTTAATTAACTATTTTCAGAATTAATTATTGATTAATAATTAAAGAAAAACTGTTTTAATTAACATTTGATAATCATTAACTAATTTTGTAATTATTGAAATCTATTTGAAAAATCTGTTTGAATATTTGAATTTAAAAATCTGTTAGAGAATAACTAATTTCTGTTAGCAATTTGAAATCTGTTATTATTTTTTTCTAAAAACCCCAGATCTATATTTATTTACAGTAGTGCCATTGTCCTATCATGGGGAACACCCCCAGATCTTTATTTAGTTACAGTTCTGCCACTCAAATACTTCCCTATAAATAATATAATATTATTGTACGGTTCCCAATACATTCTGACACATCACATCAGTCAGTACACTCATTCTCTCTCTATACAGTCTCTCTCTCTCTCTCTTCATTTCTCTCTCCTTGCCGATCTCTGTCGCGCTCTGCCGTGATCCTCGTTGGAGGTCCGCCATTCTCACCACCACTACCAGTGCCATCACTTCGACATCTCTATCGCACCGTGAGTCACCGGAGTCGACACCGCCACAACTGAGCGCCACCACCGATCGCCATCACAAGACGCCGGAGATCTCTTCGACGACACATCCTGTGTCCAGATCTCCACCACCGGCCACCGTTCGAGAAATCAGCAAGAGATGCCACCTCACCAGAAGTCAGATCGGACAGACGCTTCGAGTACAACACCGTCCCTTCGAGCTTCGTGGAGGGTACCGCCTAGATCCTTGTGCCATTCCCTCGACTCCCGAGCTGTACACCACCGATCGAGAGCCGCCTCCGCCAGAGAATACGTTCTCGCCGGCCGAGGCCGCCTCGACTGAAGAACAACACCCTCGCGGACGGAACCCTCCTCGATTGACGAACCACGCTGCCGAGTCGCTGTCAGATCTGGAGTCGTCGATGCACCTGGACGAGGTTTTCTCGTACCTTGCCAAGCTGAAGTCGCCAACTAGAGGAGTTTCTCGCCGTTGCAGAGCCGGATCTCCGTCACCGGGCACCACTAGTCCAAGCCGAGCTCCTCTACCGCAGCATCGAACAAATCGAGGTGAGCACTGACTCTTCATCTTCTTGAATCCCTTCTTCTTCTTCCTTTTTGTTTCTAGATTTAAGGTTTCTAGCTAGTTGTGAAGAGATGGAGAGTTGGTGTATCAATTTAGGGTTTCGTTATAAAGAGAAAGTTTGGGGAAGAAGACATGGGTGGCTTGGTTATGTGCGGCTGAGGGTGTAGTAGAAGAAAGAGGAAGAAAATGAGATTTTTGTGCTGGTTTTGGGAAAAATCGGATAAGAAGAAGAGCTGAGTAATGGAAGAATGAGTATAGATGAGAGAGAAAGTTAGATTGGGTTGGGATTCTTTATGGCTGGAGTAATATTATAAATGTTGTGAGAGAGAGTACTTTTAGAGTATGCTCTCTTTTTCTGTTTGTGTTAGCTTTGACTCTTCAAGAATCGAAGAGTCACCTGTGTTCAGAAATTGAAGAACCTTTACTTGACCCTTCATTATTCGAAGAGTTAAGTTTGGGTTAATATTTAAATGGTGCAGCTTAGTGAAGGAGAAAAATGATATGGAGGAGAGAGGAGAGTTTAAGTGAGGGATTAGTTTTATTGGACCAGGTCGGGCTGAGAGAGAACCTATAGGTTGAGTGTAGGCTCCAAGCCCATGGCATAATATTTAGATAGTTCCTTTAAACTGGAATCAAAGCCCATTAAGTTGGGTTCAAATTCAGTTTTATTTACTGGTGTTGGGCTCTGTTTTGGGCTGCAGGAAATAATTAAATTAGAGTATAGGATTGGAATGATTGGGCTGAGCCCATGGTCTGGGTTAGAGTTGTGATCTTTTGGGTTAGTTTTATTATTGTCATCATTATTATTGTAGTTGTTAAATGCTAATTAAATTAACATTTAATATTTCTTGCTATAGTAAATAAATTAATAAAGATTTGCAAATATATATGTACATACCAATACTGCTTTATCTAGACAAAAGCCTTAGCTAGCAATTATCTTCTAAACACAAATATTTTTCCTAATAAGTACTTATTTAGCACTTTGTCAAATAAATGATTTTTCTATAGTTATAATATATTTTTCTAAAATAGTTATCTTGTTAGCATTAATAAATAATTAGTATTTATTCTAGTTGATAGTTAGTAAATATTTGGTTTAATTTTGTTAATATTAATTACTAAATATTTTTGCTAGAAAATGTTCTATTGTTTTCTAAAATAATTTCTTTACTAGATATAGCTTAAAGCATTATTTTGATTAGACTATAAATATATTTTCTAGAATATTATTTTTAGCTAATATATTTTTCATTAGCTAGCTTATGGTTATTGTTAGCTAATATATATATATTTTAGCTAACTTGCTTGATATCAACCTAACAAACTTGTACCAACACCAGGTGACATACATCCATGCAGTTATACTCCGTGCTTCCAAAGTGAGGCAAGTACACCGACTCGATCTTGTACTTTATATTTCTGTCTTATATTCATGTGCCATGTTCTCATATCGGACACGAGTTACACACGATTGCCTTGTACCTTGTTCATTGTATTGTGAGTCATTGTTTATTGCAGGAATTGGGGGAAATATTAACTTTTGTGTGACCACATCCAACATAGGTATTGTGGATAGCCTAATCGTACACCACACATATGATTATGCTGCACCTTATAGAATTGATTGATTGTGGATTGTGGTCCAAAGTCGGTCACACATTAGTTTAATATTTCAAAAAGGTCACACTTGCATTGATTGTCATGTTCATCGTATTGTCCATTGATTGTCGTGTTCATTGCCTTCGCATATTGATTGTCATGTCCATTGCTTGTAGTTTTACATTTCATTTCTGGTACCATAGTTTCATTTTCAGTTCTGGTATTCTGGTTTCACCTTGTATTCTGTACTACAGATTATATTGTATACTGTTCTTGTCGGAGTTGTACTTTGCTCTTTCCTGACAGAACACGTTGCAGGTGCTTGAGGCCACATGGAGCATGGTCATTGCATTGGATATTGCAGGATTTATTTATTTGTTTTTTTTGGAGATTGTATTTTTATGATTTCATCATTGTATATTTTATTTGACCGAATTTGTCTTCGGATGACTTTGTACTAAAAAATGACTTGATGGATATTGGTGATCTTTTTGGGACGTTTATAGATTCTGTGATTGTTTACATTACATTGTGACTTGGAGTTTTCCTTAGTATTGTACAGCTTACTTTGTCGTGTCCATCGATGAAGGCTGGGCGTGTCCGACTCGTGTCCGATTATTCGGGAGCGGATCGTGACATGTTTTTAGTAGTGTCCCATGTAGGTCTATCCTAATGACACTTAGGCAATAAAGTGTTATTAGGGGACCAGCGAAGCTAAGGAAATCTCATCACAGCATAGGAACCGTGGGAAAATGGTTATGGTTATGGTTATTGATATTTAAATTTGAAATTTGATTTTTACTTATTATTTTTCTATATTTAGTTTATGATTTTTTTTAGGACATAGCAATCAACGGTTTATTTTCTATTACAAGATGGTCGCCACGAAGAATGCGGGGACTAGCGAACAGCCTGCACCCAATGCGCAGGAGCAGCTTCCACCGCCTCTGCCTCCGTCTCAGCCGCTTCCCCCGCGATGACATTCGACGGTACTCAGATGATGGCCATATTCCAGCAGTTCATGGAGGCACAGAACCACCAAGCCACACAATTCTGAGCGACGATCATGGACGTGCTCCGAGTTAAGGAGCCAGCTCCGCCAGTACTGTCGGCACCACCAGTACCAGCAACACCGAGGCTAGGGACCGCCAGAGATTATCAGAACCTCTGCCCAATAGAATTTTGGGGCCATGAAGGGATAGTCTACGCAGATGAGTAGCTAGAAAACGCCGAGCGGACGTTGAAGATGGCGAGGATTCCGGATGATCTGAAGGTCGAAGTTGCGAGCATGTGACTTTTCGACATTGCTAGAGCTTGGTATAGAGAGGAGCCTCAGTTGGCCGAACCCTAAGTTCTATGGAAGGATTTCAAACTGCTATTCCAGGAGAAGTTCTTTTCGGATGTGGAGCGGGACGAGCTTCGGATGTAGTTCGAGGCATTGCAGCAATGGAGTATGCCTGTGGCTCAGTACACAGAGTTCATCCGACTCAGCAGGTTCGCGGAGAACCTAGTCAGCACACCACATGAGAGGGCTTAGAAGTTTAAGAAGGGCCTCACCAGGGAGTTACGGCACGCAGTAGCTATTAGCCAGGCTACTACCTATGCGAGCATCCTCAAAGTTGCTCAGGGAGTAGAGAAGGAGATGGACCCGAAGCTCAAGCGGGACCGAGACATTGGCGCCAGCAGTTCCCAGGGTCCACTGAAGCGGACCGACACTCAGCAGCGGCCAGCATCTCAGCATCATCCTCATGTTCGAGCTCCGACATCACCGAGACAGCAGAGACAGATCCAGACTCCGACATACTTATCTTGCATGTATTACAAGAGGCTGGGACACAGTGTCGAGGAATGCCGCAAGAAGTTAGGGCAGTGCTTGGTTTGTGGATCTGCCACTCACCAGTGAGAGATTGCCCTGCAGCTTTCACTCGTCAGGGACCAGTACCAGAGCAGCAGCAGGAGGACCCAGCCTTCGAGGATTAGTAGTCGCAGGGAGCGCAGTCAGATGGACCGTTATTTTCCTTACCTTGCTTGTAGTAGCTAGATTTCTTTGTAGTGCCTATTTTGAGGCTTGTCACTGAATTTTCTTGCATTTACAGTCTTTCATATTGTCTAGTGACTACTTGTTAGGCCTTGTTACTTTTGTTATCCAAATAAAAATATTTTTACTCAATTGCTTCTTAAAAACTTTTTACTTGATTTTGTGCACTCTTACAAAACCCTTGAAATTTCGAGGACAAATTTTTTGTAGGGGGTAGATTTGTAACTCCCTATACCGAATTTTTGTGAAATTTAAGAATATTTCTTATATTGTTATTTGAGATTTCAATATTGCTTTCCACTTATTATTATTTTTACCACTTTTACTAATTTTTCTGTTAATAGAAAATCTTGATAAATATTATTGTACTAGTCACTTTTTGTAATTGACTTATCATTCTATTACTTTATGTTTAATCAAAATTGTTCAAACTTTTGTTTTATTAATCAAGTCTAGTTTAATTATTAATAATTAAAGTTCTACTTTGATGGATATACTATTAATTAAGTTTATTATTTTATTTTAATAGTTTAGTGGTACTTTACTAATCAGTGTTGATTATAACATCCGATTTTCTAATTGCTATCTAGACATTTATTGAATAACTGTTTTAAATAATACTACTTTATGATTTCTAATGAGAGATAAATAATTTAATTAACTATTTTTGAAATTAATTATTGATTAATAATTAAAGAAAAACTGTTTTTAATTAACAGTTGATAATCATTAACTAATTTTGTAATTATTGAAATCTGTTTTAAAAATCTGTTTGAATATTTGAATTTAAAAATCTGTTAGAGAATAACTAATTTATGTTAGCAATTTGAAATCTGTTATTGATTTTTTCTAAAAACCCCAGATCTATATTTATTTACAGTAGTGCCAATCTTAGGGAACACCCCCAGATCTTCATTTAATTACAGCTCTGCCACTCAAATACTTCACTATAAATAATATAATATTATTGCACGATCCTAATACATTCTGACACATCAAATCAATCAGTACACTCATTCTCTCTCTACACAGTCTCTTTCTCTCTCTTCCTTTCTCTCTCCTGGCCGATCTCCGCCGCACTCTGCCGTGATCCTCGCTGGAGGTCCGCCGTTCTCACCACCACTACCAGTGCCATCACTTCGACATCTCTACCGCACTGTGAGTCACCGGAGTCGACACCGCCACAACTGAGCACCATCGTCGAATGCCATCACAAGATGTCAGAGATCTCTTCGATGACATACCCTTGTCCAGATCTCCACCACAGGCCACCGTTCGAGAAATCAGTAAGAGACGCCAACTCACCAGAAGTCAGATCGAACATACGCTTCAAGTACAACGCCGTCCCTTCAAGCTTCGTGGAGGGTACCGCCTAGATCCTTGTGCCATTCCCTCGACTCCCGAGCTGTACACCGCCGATCGGGAGCCGCCTCCGCTAGAGAAGACGTTCTAGCCGGCCGAGGCCGCCTTGACTAAAGAACAGCACCCTCGCGGACGGAACCCTCATCGATTGACGAACCACGCTGCCGAGCCGCTGTCAGATCCGGAGTCGTTGCTGCACCTGGATGAGGTCTTCCCGTACCTTCCCAAGCTGAAGTCGCCAACCAGAGGAGTTTTTCGCCGTTGCAGAGTCAGATCTCCGGGCACCACTAGACCAAGCCGAGCTCCTCCACTGCAGCATCGAACAAATCGAGGTGAGCACTGACTCTTCATCTTCTTGAATCCCTTCTTATTCTTCCTTTTTGTTTCTAGATTTAAGGTTTCTAGCTAGTTGTGAAGAGATGGAAAGTTGGTGTATCAATTTAGGGTTTCGTTATGAAGAGAGAGTTTGGGGAAGAAGACATGGGTGGCTTGGTTATGTGCGGCTGAGGGTGTAGTAGAAGAAAGAGGGAGAGAATAAGATTTTTGTGCTGGTTCTGGAAAAAATTGGATGAGAAAAAGAGCTGAGTAATGGAAGAATGAGAGAGAAAGTTAGATTGGGTTGGGATTCTTTATGGCTGGAGTAATATTATAAATGTTGTGAGAAAGAGTACTTTTAAAGTATGCTCTCTTTTCCTGTTTGTGTCAGCTTTGACTCTTCAAGAATCGAAGAGTCACCTGTGTTCAGAAATTGAAGAACCTTTACTTGACCCTTCATTATTCGAAGAGTTAAGTTTGGGTTAATATTTAAATGGTGCAGCTTAGTGAAGGAGAAAAATGATATGGAGGAGAGAGGAGAGTTTAAGTGAGGGATTAATTTTATTGGAACAGGTCGGGCTGAGAGAGAACCTATAGGCTGAGTGTAGGCTCCAAGCCCATGGCATAATATTTAGATAGTTCCTTTAAACTGGAATCAAAGCCCATTAAGTTGGGTTCAAATTCAGTTTTATCTATTAGTGTTGGGCTCTGTTTTGGGCTGCAGGAAATAATTAAATTAGAGTATAGGATTGGAATGATTGGGCTGAGCCCATGGTCTGGGTTAGAGTTGTGATCTTCTGGGTTAGTTTTATTATTTTCATCATTATTATTGTAGTTATGAAATGCTAATTAAATTAACATTTAATATTTCTTGCTATAGTAAATAAATTAATAAAGATTTGCAAATATATATGTACATACCAATACGGCTTTATCTAGACAAAAGCCTTAGCTAGCAATTATCTTCTAAACACAAATGTTTTCCTAATAAGTACATATTTAGCACTTTGTCAAGTAAATGATTTTTCTATAGTTATAATATATTTTTCTAAAATAGTTATCGTGTTAGCATTAATAAATAATTAGTATTTATTCTAGTTGATAGTTAGTAAATATTTGGTTTAATTTTGTTAATATTAATTACTAAATATTTTTGCTAGAAAATGTTCTATTGTTTTCTAAAATAATTTCTTTACTAGATATAGCTTAAAGCATTATTTTGATTAGACTATAAATATATTTTCTAGAATATTATTTTTAGCTAATATATTTTTCATTAGCTAGCTTATGGTTATTGTTAGCTAATATATATAATTTAGCTAATTAGCTTTTAGCTAACTTGCTTGATATCAACCTAGCAAACTTGTACCAACACCCGGTGACATACATCCATGCAGTTCTACTTTCGTGCTTCCAAAGCGAGGCAAGTACACCGACTCGATCTTGTACTTTGTATTTCTGTCTTACATTCATGTGCCATGTTCTCATATCGGACACGAGATACACACGATTGCCTTGTACCTTGTTCATTGCATTGTGAGTTATAGTTTATTGCGAGGATTGGAGAAAATATTAACTTTTGTGTGACCACGCCCAACATAGGTATTATGGATAGCCTAATCGTACACCACACGTACGATTAAGCCGCACATTGTAGAATTGATTGATTGTGGATTGATTATGGATTGTGGTCCGAAGTCAGTCACACATTAGTTTAATATTTCAAAAAGGTCATACTTGCATTGATTGTCGTGTTCATCGTATTGCCCATTGATTATCGCGTTCATTGCCTTCACATATTGATTGTCATGTCCATTGCCTGTAGTTTTACATTTTATTTTTGGTACCATAGTTTAATTTTCAGTTCTGGTATTCTGGTTTCACCTTGTATTCTGTACTACAGATTAGATTGTATATTGTTCTTGTCGGAGTTGTACTTTGCTCTTTCCTGACAGGACACGTTGCAGGTGCTTGAGGCCACATGGAGCATGGTGATTGCATTGGATATTGTAGGATTTATTTATTTTTTTTTTTCTGGAGATTGTATTTTTATGATTTCATCATTGTATATTTTATTTGACCGGATTTGTCTCCGGATGACTTTGTACTAAAAAATGACTTGATGGATATTGGTGATCTTTCTGGGACGTTTATAGATTATGTGATTGTTTACATTACATTGTGACTTGGAGTTTTTCTTAGTATTGTACAGCTTACTTTGTCGTGTCCATCGACGAAGGCTGGATGTGTCCGACTCGTGTCCGATTATTCGGGAGTGGGTCGTGACAACATAGGAACTTACGGAATCGAAAACGATATTGTGTATAGGAAGAAATCGAGTCGAAAAGGGAAGTACCTTGCTGCAGTGTCCGGACATAGTTGCTCTGTCTGGCGCGGTTTCGACGACTCCCCAGCGATCGACGGTGGCACGGCGCTTCGTAGGCGGTCGAGAAGGTCGGTCCAGAGATAAGGAAGATAGGCGAACACGCGTAGGGCTTCCCAGTCGATAGAATTATATTTGTATACCAAGAATCGAAACCCAATTCCGATATATATATATATATATATATATATATATATATATATATATATATATATATATATATATATATATATATATATATATATATATATATATATATATATATATATATATATATCCTAATTTTATTTAGATTTAAATTCGAATTTGAATGGGTTTAATCCAGATCGGGAGAGAATCTGATATGGATTAGTTTAGAATTTATTTGATTACATTTGGTGTTAAAAATCGGGTAGTTCAGATTTGTGAGGAGGTCTCCTCTTCGCGCGCAGCTCTGGCTCGGGTTCGACCCGGGGAAGGGAATGAACAGTAAGTTCATTTAAATATTTTTCTTAAAAGCTTATTTATATATATATATATATATATATATATATATATATATATATATATATATATATATATATAAAACTTATCTCTAAATATGTATACACTCATATATTCTAAAATCATAGAAAATTATTAAAATTATTATTTTAATTAGTAATAATCTTATTATTCACATATAGAAGGATCTTACACATACATACATGGGTATAATCTGTATATATCCATATACAGATATATATATATATACATACATATATCCTAAAATAAAAATCTAAAACTAATTTAAATAAACTATTATAATACAAAAATTATTTTTAAAATAAAATAGCAAAAATTCAATTTAAGCCAAAATATTTATAAAAATCCACAAAAATTTGAGGATTTTACAGGACCAAACACATCGAGATCGATAGGTTCTTCATCAAAGAGAAGTTGGTTAGTGGACTACTGGAGCTAGGTCACGTTCCAACCAAACATCAGGTAGCAGACGGACTGACCAAGGGACTTAGCTTTGTGAGCATGATTAGAGGATGTGACAAGATGGACTTGGTGAATATCTTTTGCACATCTTGAGGGGGAGTGTTAGTATATTTAATATATGAATATGTTATATTTAGTATGGAAATATGTTATGTTTAGTATGAAAATATCCTGAGGACATATTTGGGATGCCAGAATATGCCACAGGATATTCCATTGGATATTCCATGATATAAAAGCTATATAAAACCTATGAGACTATCAATGAAATCATCTCATCAATCAATTACAACAATATGTATGTGAACAAATCCAACTATTGTTATTGTGGATAGCTAAGTCATACAACTCACATATAAGTTAGTCGTATCTTTTGTTGTGGATAGCCATCGAGATGATGTGTCGTATTAGCCCAGTCATTCACATATTGAAATGTATTTCATACACATTGTCTTTTAGTCTTACTTGTACATGTTTATTGTTCAGTTGTCTTGTTTATACATATTCTTTCCAGTAGTCTTCTTGTATGTGTTTACTGTTTCTTGTTCATATACATGTTCCCTTATTGTTATATTTTACTGCATCTCTATTTATCTTGCTTTATTTTGTACTGAATTACATTTGCAAAATGGTTGTACTTTGCTCCTTTTTTTGACTAGATACGTTGCAGGTGACAATGATTTCTACCTAGCTTTTATGGCCTATAGGACAGGATGATAGGAATAGACAACATAGATGCTACACAAGGATCTGTAATAACTTAGGATAATTGATGTATAAATTTACTTTAGTGACATCGAAATTTATTTTTTTATTATTTATTTTTTTGTGATCCTATCTTCCTTTAGTTATACTATGATTGGATATAAATATATACTGGTATTTGTTGAGGATTTATTATAAGATATAGACAACGTACTACTGCCGGTGCTGCGGCGTAGGCTGGACTTGGCCATGTACAGTATCCCAAAAGTGGGAGCGGGTCATGATAGGAGGAGACCATATACATTGGGTGTTCGATTTCTTGCTCTCTATCTTGTTAAATTTTATTTACATTGCTTTATTGTGTTAGAAACTTTTTGTTATCCTATTCACCACCTCTAGGGTTCCTACACCCCATCATCTCTCGGCTGATCCCACCCCACAACCCCCCGCCCTCGTTCCCCCCACCCCGACTGCACCCCCTCTCTTTCTGGACGCACGACGACACCGCAGAAAAAGGGGGGGGGGGTGGTGCTGCAGCCGAGGGTGGGAGGAGGGGGGGAGGGGGGGGGGGTAGCGGGAGGGTTAAATAAAGATCATAACACTTTCTTTTAGGAAGTTTCAAAAGTGCTATTAGTTAGCTCCCCCTTCTTCTAGCAGGGGTGGGTGGGGGCAGCAATGAGGTGGGCAT
Source organism: Iris pallida (assembly GCA_029216955.1). Taxonomy (NCBI): domain Eukaryota; kingdom Viridiplantae; phylum Streptophyta; class Magnoliopsida; order Asparagales; family Iridaceae; genus Iris; species Iris pallida. The sequence goes on from JANAVB010013597.1 coordinate 13,088,391, forward strand.
GGAGTGTGGAGGTGGCGGGTGGTGGGTAGGCATGGGTGGCAGGAGGGGAGTGGGTATGTGGGACGGGAGTGTGGAAGGAGGAGGGATAATTTTAAGTGTAGGATATAAAATTAGTATATATCAATTTGGACCTAATTTTTTTAGTATATAAATTTGTTACAAAAAAAAAGTGAAGGATATTAATTTGAAAAAACTAGAACAGTTAAGGATATCAATTACAATTCAGCCTAAAGAAAATATTTTTTACAATATCCAAATTCAAACCCCGAAAGCCAAATTACCGAACTAAAATCTGAATATCCAAAATTTTACACTAAAATTGTTACAATATCCAAATTCAATTTCAAACACCCAAAATACAATCCAAAATCTGGTGCGGGGCCCATCAACACATCATCCCCATTCATATACATCCATATGACGTGTAAATATCACCTCGCAGTGAACGCCGAGTAGCAAAATAAAAATAAAAAATAAAAAATCAAAGCTTTTCCGAAGAAGAAGAAGAAGAATAAGAGCAAGCAAGCAAGCAAACCCTAGATCCCCAAAATGCCTCCTCCAAATCCCCAATTCGACTCTCCCCACCTCAACTTAGGATTCACAAGCTCCTCGTTTTGAACCCCCACGCTCAATTACCCCCTCTTTTTTGTTTCTTTATTTTGTTTTTTTGGGGGGGATCTTAGTGTTTTTGGAGCAGAGATCGGATGAATCCGAGGGGGAGGTTCCCTCCGGGCTATGGGAATCGAGGGGGGAACGGGCCTCAAAACCCTAACCCTAACCCGAACCCTAATTTCTACGGGCGGAACCCTAACCAATACGCTCCGAGGGGGAACCCGATGCAGAGCCAGCAGCAGAGCCAGCAGTACCAGCAGCAGTGGGCGAGGAGGAGCCAGATGGGCGGCGGAGATCCCGGGACCAGCGACGTGGCGAAGACGCTCCAGTCCGAAACCGTCGGTCCTAGGTAAAGAGAATCGCCACTTAAAGAAAGATTTGATTTTTTTTTTATGTGTTTGTTATGGTGATTACTCTTTTGTGATCTATATAGTTCGATCCTAAGTTGTTAAATAGTTCGCGAATAATCTTTTTTATGTTGTCCATTTTTTATTTTACTATAATTTGTACTTAGGGCATCCACAGTGGGAGAGATTTCAAGTGCTACATTTTAACTTTAGTTAAATTTTGTAGCACTTGAATGCTGCAGTGGGCACTTGTTCATACTTGCAAATTGCTAGAAAGATAAGAGACTCCAAATTTGGAGTGTGTTCTAGCTCCGCTACATTAATTCATAGGCCAACAAATTAACCTTTCTTACCAAACATGGAAGAAAAATAAAGAGGAAAAAAAGGAATAAAAAATCTTACCAAACATTAAAGGAAAAGAAAAAGAAAAAATAGGAAGGATGTTAATTTGGAGTGTACCATTGTGTGACAATGTCAAGGAGACACTTCAAAAATAATAATTTACACAAATTTTAATAATTTGGAGTATGTGTTTGAAGCGTTACCACTGTGGATGCTCTTAGCGCATACTTTTTGTTTCTACTAAACAATGTACGTTGCCATGGCCGGCTCTAGCAAAAATGGGACCCTCGGTGATCCTGAAAATGAGGGCTCCTATGCGAATTTTTTTGGGTCTTTGTAAAATTTAGGGGCCCTTTGTAAATTTTTGGGAGTTCTGTAAAAATTAGGGGCCTTTGTAAATTTTGGGGCCCTAGGCCCATGCCTAGGTCGCCAAGGCTTGAAGCCAGCTCTGTACGTTGCTATAATTGGTGTGATGTTGGTAATGTTTGTCTATATCTATTTATGGTTGTTACACAATATTTTCGTTATGGAAGTTTCATAATTCATGGTGCTTGAAAAGAAGCCATGCATTGAAGATTATTGTTACTTTGTTTGTAGTTTCTATTGGTGCACAAAACATTTCTAGAAATGTGTGGGTGCTTGAGTATTACTAAGAATTATGCTTTATTGTGCTGTTCTATTCACCTGTTTTTAGATTCTCCGTTGCTGATTGGCATGTCGTCAGCTAAAGGGGAAGGTATGCACACGTGCTATATTACTGTTTTTGTTGTATTTCTTTTATATAAAATTGGAAGACCTTACCAGAATGTATATATGCGCGCTACCGTATCCTCTATTTTGCAGTTTGACCAACACTTAATCTTGGAATTATGAGGCCTTATGTTTGTCCATGTCAATACTTGCATTCTTTGTGAATCTTAAAATATTCGTAAGATGAAGAATATTATATCCCTAATTAGCAGCTATGCTAATTCAGTATACTTGTTTCTTTTCTTTTGAAGTTATTAAGTTCATCATATCCAATCAAAAATTCAACCACATAAATATTCATGTGAAAGATATGCATATTTTGAAGATACACATATATAGTTGTTTCCTCGTGTCTAGATTTTTGCGAGTCGCCGTTTCAGACTATGTCTCCATGTCAAGATGGCACACTTTTGCCCATATCCACCAATCCATAAGAGCTTTTGCTGTATGTATTAGTATTAACTTATACTTAGAAATTATGTCTGGTGTTACTTGCCATAATATCATGGTTAGTTTCCATCTACATAACCTGTAGGTAGTAATTTTTGGCTTCCCATCCTGTTAAAATTTGTTTCTGAAAAGCATAATTCATCGAGTGAAGGGGTCAAGGACATGTGCTAGTGACCCGCAGATTAATTGGTAATGTTTAATGATTTGATAGGGATTACTATATGTAAATTGTTTTGAGTTTCATATAAGAATTATTTTTAGTAATGTAGGTTTGAGTTATATTATATTGCCAATTGGTGTGTTGTTCTGTTTATCAAGGGACTTTGAAGAACTCCTAAAGGAAAAAAGATTGCAGAATAAACTTTTCCTGGTTATGCAGGTCAAAGTATCTAGTCCGCTTGGTGGTGTGGGTCAATGAATATCCAGTACATAGCTTTACCTGATATGAACCTAATCTAACATGTTTGCTGAACTAAAAATATTGCTACTTCAGTTTTTCATCTCGTATCAATTGCAAGTTTGAAGAAGCACAATAAATCCCTGTTGAACTATGATGCAGAAGTCATTCTATTCATGTTGCAGCATTTGACACTTGACCAATGTGTGGTCGCATTTTATGGTGGTGCTCATTGACATGTGAGTGTGACAAGTGTGGTTCCATCTTACCGTGGCACACATTTGACTCACAATGAATGAAATAAAGGAATAATAATGACTTGATGTTTTAATTATTACTTAACTTTGCCCCAACCTGAAAATAGTGAACCTTCAAATTTTTCGGGGAAGTCGGGTACTAAACTCACAGGATGATGAGTCGGGAGTCGGGTACTAAACTCACAGGCTGAGATTTTGAACATCTAATTTTATGTCAATACTGTCTAGGTAGAGGGCTTTAGTTGTTTTACTAACATGAATTCCAAGAGAAAAAAATGAAAAGCTTAAAAGTAATTCTGGGTTGTACAAAGATTAAATTATACCTTTTTGCTAGGCTTTGAGATTCATCACAGTTGAGGTAAATCTTATCTAGATATTGACTATATTCTGAATATTGAATATTATAATTTATTATCATGCAAGTTCCATTGTTTCTTTTCTTTTTTGTCTAATCCTAACTTTTTTGGTAATATTTACTTCCGTCCTCCTATTGTCAAATGCTGGATAAAGGGGTACTTGCTACAGTCGCAGTATTTACGAGTTATTTGAATATTCAACAAATCTTTCTAATGCTCAAGGAAATGAATAGATCTGGGAACCAAAGCTTTTTTTTTTTTTTTTTTTTTTTTTTTTTTTTTTTTTTTGATTTTGTTGGATTACCTTTTAGATTTTAGCATTTCTGTTTCTTTTGTAAAAAGACAACTTGAGATCAAATATATTGTCTCATTTATAGCATACTATGTAGCTATACATTTGTTATTATGCTCAGACAATGCTTTTTTTTTTAAAATCATGGCCTGTGAATGATCCACTTTTGTCTTTATTTCTTTAATTTACGTACGTGGTCTCTTGAAATTCATATATTTTGATTTCTGTAACACGTATTGACGACTTATGTCTACCACTGGACATAATGTGACACTATATGAGAACGAGAGTTTGGTAATACTGACCATTTAATAACATTTGCATTAAGCATTCTTAGCCACTTGGTTTCTTGCGAGCAATGTTACAAAAAGTAACCCATTCAGGAAATGAGCAGATCCATAAATAACTTGGGAACCGAAGAAATATTATGCATCTAAATTCTAAATACAAGATATTAAAAAAATATGCTCAAGTATATTTTTTCTTCTGATTGACTGCTAAGGGACTTAAAAATTATATCCTTACAGAATTATTTCGGATCATGTAACTTGTGACTATGTTTGAAGCATACATGATTGTATAGGAAGTCTTATGCACGCTGTCTGGACATTTTAAAATTCATAGGTAAGACCCTGGTACCTCTATAAAAATTATGATCCTTATGGATTTATATGATGTCCACTGGGTGAGCTTTTTATTTTGGATTATTTTTTATAAGGATACCAGGCTTGGGCCTAATTAGACTTTAGATACTGGGTTTGTACGTTTTAGATTTTGAGCACTTGAACTTTTTTAGTGACACATTTTAATGACACATTTTAGTGACGAAATTGGCCTTTTAGTGACGAAATAAGTCTTTTAATGCCGAATGTTCGGCACTAAAACATGTCACTAAAAAGGTTCGAGTACCCAAAGTCTAAAACGGACAAACCCAATACCCAAAGTCTAATTAGGTCATAAACCTGGTACCCTTATACAAAATAATCCTTTTATTTTAGTGTCAATTGGTAACTGAGTGTCCCTAGCTACCCCATTGTCTTTTCCTTCAACCTTAGGCTTCTGTCTGTGATTTTGGAGTGAACACTGCTTTTGATTATTGACCCTTCCTATATCAGGTGGACTTGGTTGAACAAAGTTGCTTCCACACCCATCGTGATCCAAAAGGCTATATAAATTGCATCGATTCTCTACAATTTGTCCGAACTTACAGTAGTATGGGATATTAAATATGCCAAATTGTTTGAGTTGATATTTTTGTTGTAGTTTGGTGCTAGATGGTTTTGTTGGCTAGTTTTTAAGATCTTTATTGGCAGATAACAATGTCTGTATAGTTTAGGCTGAAATCTTATTTTGCATTGTTGGCTTGACATTTACAATGTTAGAAGTCTTAGGCTCTTAGATTCCATCACTTTGAGGATGATGGCCCATATGGACAAATTCCACCACTTTGAGTATGACTACCAATAGGTTGCACAAGTAAGTTTATTACTACAAGATGCTACTACTACACTAACCATGTGATGTGGCAAATGGATTATGAAATCACAAACATGTATTGAATTAGTTAATAGCGCCAATGCTTGATGATATGGAGTAATGAAGAGCATAATTATAATCTCAAATTTTAAGCTTTAGCAAATTTGGCAGTGCTTAATTTCTTCCTAATACCAATCTTTTGATAAAACGAATAAATTGTTCTTCTAGCGATCTGTCTTACTAGTTAACTGAGATATGTTAATTGTATTTAAGTTTTAAATCTCTAAGTTCCTGTTAGTGTAGGGGTCGATGTGATTTTGGGTGTTTCAGAGTCGAGACATGTTTCCAGGCAAACATGTCCAAGCATTTTCTAGTGTGGGATACAATATCATTTTAAGCTTTTTCCTTTTCTTTTGGTCTGTCAATTATTTCATTGCATATCACTTTCTTGTTTAGTGAACTTTATGGAATATTGCATAAATCTAGAAGCGATGAGTAAATGGATGTGGGTATTTATTGTCTAATGCTTGTTACTTTGGGAACAAAGATGTATAATGTAAACCTGAAACTGCTGAAGCTGTTAAGTATGCCAATTTGTATCATCATTCGAGTTCTATTAGCCTACTTTTTCATGAGATATTGTTTTCTTAAAATGAAAATTGTAATATTCATGATAATTTCTTCAGTCTACGTTACCTTGTTTGACTATATTGCTTTTCTTACTTTTATATGGTTTTAGCTCCCCAGACTGGAAGGCACAACTGAAGATACCTCCGCGTGACACAAGATACAAGACTGAGGTATAGTTCATTTTAATAATCATGTATTTCTACTGAGAAAGTGTTGATTAAAGAATACTATGAGCGTTTTCCTCTGGTGATGATGAGATTGTTATATGGAAAAAAAAGGACCAGCCATGATGTAGTGAGATACATTGGCAGGCCTTCATTTTGTTATTTTTTTGTAGCTGCTCTTATTTTCTAAAGTTATTTATTCTAGCCTTGTGACTTACCTGATGTGAATCGACCTATTCGATTCACAAAAGATTTGTAGAAAAGAGAAACAGAGAAAGATAATGATCTTTTTGTGAGAAAATAACAAACTCCCAACTTTGGTGGACGGACAAAGTCTAAATCCTTCTTATTGATACTTGAGAGTTTCTTCTCAATACAAGCATGGAAAATAAAAGATGGCTAACCCTAGTTTATATAGGAAAAAACAAAGGCTTAATTAAGGAAGGGTTATTATTGGTGAAAGACCAAAATAATCCTTCCTGACTAAAATAGGAAAATGACTTATTAAGGAAGGGTTATTATTGGTGAAAGACCAAAATAATCCTTCCTTACTAAAATAGGAAAATGACTATTTAATGATAGGTGGGCCCACATCAATACCGCCCCCTAAAAGAGCCACCTTGTCCTCAAGGTGGAAATCTGGAAACTGCGTCTGTTGCTATAGCGGCCTCTTCCTCCGTCGGATCCTCCTCCTCGTCGGGCAAGATTACGATCTGCAGCAATTTGCTCGCACATCGATGACCGGGAGTGAACCTCTCGTCGCATCTGAAGCACAAGCCAGCTGCTCTTCTCGCCTTCATGTCAGCATCCGACAGGCGCCTTCCCGGTACTATGGAGCCCCCTGTCCCGCCTGCGGGTCTAGGTGGTATTGGTGCCTGAGCCTCCGCTGCTGGTCGTGGAATTACTAGGCCCGTCTGACTGTGCTGTCCCGATGCTCCCCAAGCGTCTTTAAGGCGCTTTTCTTCCGCCAATTTCTCCTCTGCCTTGTGGGCCAGGCGGAGGAGATCTTCTAAGCACCGCGGACTCTGCAGCCCGAGCTCCGCTCGTATGGAGGGCTTTAAATCCTTCATAAACATACCTATCTGTAACTCGTCCGACACCCCTCGAACGCGTCCAGATAGTAATTCGAACTTCGCGACGAAATCTCGAACCGTCCCCTCCTGTCGTAGCGACGACCACTGCTCGTAGAAATCACCCGAAGCCGTCTCCTGGAAGCGGTCTAAAATGTATCCCGTCAGCTCCGCCCAGCTGCTGAACGGGGTCCTCGCCGATCTCCACCGATACCACGCCAGGGCCTGGCCTTCGAAATAGATTCCGATGCATCTGAGGACCTCTGCCTCGGTCAGCTCCATGATCTCAAAATAGCGCTCCGCCCGAAAAATTCACTCGTCCGGGTTCTCACCCTCGAACGTGGGTAGCTTCAGTTTCTTCAGCCGGCGATCCGCGCTAAGGTCACCGTGCTGCATATCATCCCTGCCTCGTCCTCCTTCCCAGCGGTGTGTATCTCTCCGCTGGGTCTCGTACGGGCCTCTGTCAACCTCCTCATACCGCTCGTCAGCCCAGACCTGCTCACCCCACTCCTCCACCGGACCCCTGTAGTCACCGACTGCCCTCGCCCGTGGTGGTCGTCGTGGGGGCAGGTCCCCTCTCTGGAAGTTGGCGGGATCCGCCGTTCCCCCGAAGAAATTGCTGCCTCCGGCGTGCCTCGCTCCTCCTGGCGGTTCCGCTCCTTCCGTCCAAGCCGGAACTCCCGCCAAGCCCCTTCCCGGACCCGCGAACCGACCTCCGTAGTTCGCTGTCATCGTCCGACCCCCGTAGGGGGCCCCAAGCCCTAGGGCTTCTCCCGAATGTGGAACCGGTCCGCCGGGACCGTACGGATCGACGGCGTCCGGCCACGGCCGCTCGCCGGCGGCTCCTCTGGCGCCGACCGGCCAAGGGTGGCGGTCGTGGGCCGGCCAGCGACCGCCCCCAACAGCAGCGGCCCCGCCCGGGCTCGCGCGGTTGGCGGCGACGCTCCCGCGGCCTTCGGCCGCTGTCCGGCGAGGGTCGTCGGCCGCCAGGGCCCCGCCCGGCGGCGCGGCGGCGACGGCGGGTGCGGGCCAGCTCCCGTCGGCCGGTCCTCCGTGGTCGTCGGTCGCTTCCCCCTCCGTATGAACAAATCCTAGTTGGTCGCCTAGGGTTTGGGTTGTTGCCGCCCCCGTTTGGCTTGTCGACCCGGCACCGGTCACCTTCTTTGAGATGTCTTGCAACAACTTCATCATTGCAGGAATCGACGTCATCTCCTCCCGCATGCTTCGTACCTCGGTCTGGAGATCCTCCTGTGTGGACGCTTGATCTTTGATTGCGGCCTTCAAACTTTCGATCTCGATGTTGAAATCCTCCCGAAGCCCCTGGATCTTCTCCTCGATCGTGTTCCTTGTGCCGGACGCCATGGATCGTAGAGAGCTCTGATACCAATTGATGTGAATCGACCTATTCGATTCACAAAAGATTTGTAGAAAAGAGAAACAGAGAAAGATAATGATCTTTTTGTGAGAAAAGAACAAACTCCCAACTTTGGTGGACGGACAAAGTCTAAATCCTTCTTATTGATACTTGAGAGTTTCTTCTCAATACAAGCATGGAAAATAAAAGATGGCTAACCCTAGTTTATATAGGGAAAAACAAAGGCTTAATTAAGGAAGGGTTATTATTGGTGAAAGACCAAAATAATCCTTCCTGACTAAAATAGGAAAATGACTTATTAAGGAAGGGTTATTATTGGTGAAAGACCAAAATAATCCTTCCTTACTAAAATAGGAAAATGACTATTTAATGATAGGTGGGCCCACATCATTACCCTTGCCCTCATCAGAATATCATGCATTGTTCTTTATTTGATTTTTTGGTACCGTCGGAAGCCATTTGCTTGACCATTTTGCTTGCTTATTTCGATTTTGTTCCAAATCACATATTGGTAAGTGATTCCATTGCCATATCCTGAATAAACTAAGTTGATTGAACAGGAAGCACATATCACCATATGAATGCTATTTATTTGTAATCCTTGGCGTTCTTAGTATTCTTGTTGATCTCTGCTTCCACGAAGTTATTTATATAATAAAATGCATATAATTTTTGATTTTGGTGGGGTAACTTAGTGTGTTGAACAATTTGTCATTCATATATAATCCATGGACTTTGTGCAGAATATTATGTTTTTGTATAATTAAGAAGTTGTAGGTGGCAAAAAAGTTAAACCCAAAAAAAATGTTTACGGGTGTTATTATGTTTATTCAGGTCATACTGTTGGATGTTAAGTACTTCTGGTTTACCCTCTTTTGCAATCAGCTTCTCTGTCCCCAGTAGTTGAGGGGCTAAGAGCAATTTATCCAAACTTAAGTAGGCAAATTATGTGTTCATATTTCCCGTGTTCTAAAAATCGCTACATGGAGACGGTGTGCCAAGGGCGCCCCTAGCGCCTAGGGCGCCTAGGCGCCGAACTGAATTTTTTATTTTATTTATATATATGGATCTATATGGATATCACATATATATAGTATATGTCATAAGCAAACACAACTCAAAGTTGGCAAGTTGGTTAGCAGGTTTTGTTTTAAGTATGTTGGTTGGGGAGGTCCACAGTTCGAGTGATTGGTTAATCAAAATTTTTTTCCCCTTTCCCTTTTACTTTCCTTTCCTTTCCCCTTTTCCTTTCCTTTCCTTTTCGGTATGGTCCCTTCCTCTCCCTCTCCTTCCTCCCTCTCTCCTCTCCTCTCCTCTCCCGGCTACACCACCTCCACCTCCACCTCCACCTCCACCTCCACCTCCACCTCCACCACCACATCACCCCCGCCTCCACCACCACCACATCACCACCACCGCCTCTACCACCACTGTCAGCAACACCACCAGAGCCACCGCCACAACCACCGGTCCACCACCACCACCACAGATAAGTTTTTTTTTTTTTTTTTTGAATTTTAAAAGGCCGCCTAGGGGCGCCTAGGTCCGCCTAGCGCCTAGGCCGGCCGACTGGGGTCTTTTCGGTGCGGCTGGCGGCCGCCTAGCGCCTAGGCGGCCGTCTAGGCCGATTTTTAGAACACTGCATATTTCTACTCTAGTATGAGAGTTAATATTTTTCCTTTTGGATTTGCTCGCAGGAGTTCATGAATTATTTGGTCTTGAAATGGACTGTAACTTGCATCACTGCTCAATTAGTCTAATGATTCAAATATAAATTCCTAGCAATTCCATTATTTCATGGGAACTTGAGTTTAAGCTGCACTGTGTAAGTCTAATTTGTCTTATCATGTCTAATAGTAAAACACGTTGTAATTGATATTAGATTATGTGTTTGGAAGCAGTGTTGTCAAGGCACCAAGACATACTTAAAGGCGCTAAGGTCTCCTAGCACCTTAGGCACTACGCACTCGCCTGGGTCATGTTACGGCAAGTTAAAAAAACTAAAGTCATACTAAACAATTCAAGCTAATCGTAACTTAATTATAAACATAGAGAAACCAATACTTTAACAAAAACACAAATTGCACATCACTAAGTTCTAAGATAATCATGATATAGCTAATAGGTGTAGTACCACATCATGTCCCATACCGATAGTCAAAATGCAAACAAAAGAAAGCTAAAATAAGATATCATGCTAAAATTTCTAGAATGCAAAATCATGTGATCCATTATTTTATTGATATGATATGAAATTCTTCAATGTCATCAGATGCATCATCCATCTCATCAACATCTTATAGACATCAAAAAGTAGCCCAAATTCTGGGAAAAATGACCGACAGTGGAGGGAGAGGAAAGACACGTCATGTACCTTTAGATGCAAATAAGGATAGTCTTCTAATCATGGTATGTTTTACTATTGTCTTCATTCCCGAAGTACCGATGGAGATTGCTTAGACCCCAGGTTTCCGGATTCCACCGCATATGATGACGAAAGCGGATCGGTTAGAGAGCTTGGGGTAAGAGAGCATCACAGAGTCAATTCAAGCTTGAGTTCCACCAGTGCCAGTGCCAGTTCCAGCAGAAAGTAAAGAATGATAGGAGAGCGGTTGATCAGTGGAATCAGATCAGATAGGAGAACTGAGCGGTCGGTTTTAGGGTTTCGAGATGAGAGCGGTGGATAACTGGATTGAGATCCGCTCTGAAGGGTTTTGCTTTGATTTTGATATTGTAATTCTGCAATGTCATCAGATGCATCATCCAGATCATCACTATCTATGTTATCACCATATCAATCACTAGATTAGTAGCTCTCCATTTCTTTTTATATCCTTGACAGATAAGACACGTGCCTTGTAACAAGTTTTAGTAATTTCCGTCCACATTCAATATTATAAGTAACACATGCCCTGCAACAAGTTATAAATAAGTTGCTGGTAGATGCAAGTGTATAAGAGGTGAGCGCCTCAGGCACCTTGTGTCCCAGCTAAGACGCATGCCAGGCACCGTCTTGATGACAACTTTGAAACTTACAGTCACAAAAGGGCCGCCTTGCCTTGGTGTATAGGCAAGTGTCTATGGTACCTTTAATACCACTGCTGGAAACAATAAAAAATTGCATTAATTGCTTATGCATTAAAAGTAGTTTGTTGATGATATTCTAATTACTATATTAACTGATAACTTAGATTGTATCTGAGTTGGAAGTTAGCTACCCTTTCACTCCCGTCCCCTGCATGGGTGATATGATTATTCATGGTTTTGTAATAAATTCATAATATCAAACACCATAATTTCAGCTATAGTGCTGATTACTCTATCAAAACAAAAAGAAAATGCCTGATATTATAGGAATATTTGGTCGCATTACCGAGTGTTGTTAAAGCGCTGCCCATGCGTGCCAAGGCGCCCAAAAGGCGTGAGACGATGTTTCACTGCCAAATCTAAAGGCAGATCTTCTCTAGGCGACGGCTAGGCCAGAAATGAGCCAAAGACGAGATTAGGCGAAAGGGAAATTATGCGAGCCTATGCGCACGCCTAGGTATGTAGGGTGTTTTATGCAACTTTTTTTTAGGCTTTATAAATTTTATGGGCTTATTTAGGAAGAAGAGGCGATATTGATAATGTTCAGGATGATCTCTTAGACTTAGATGATGAAGGTGAATGATGGATGAATGAGTAGCAAGAAGGATTTGTTAAGTCATTTCGGAATGTGGGACATTGACTCGTTGATTATCTTATGTTTATTTTTCATTTGAACAATTTGTTTCTATCATAATGACTTAAGTGTGATGTTATTGTTTTTAAACTTAATGTTGTGTTTGTGATATTGTTAAGTTACTTTGTTATTTTCTATTGGTAAATTTTGGTATTATTTTTGACTCTTTTCTTTACTTTATTGTCTAAAATTTCAAGTTTGATGAGTTTTTAGGGATATAAGACAGATTTGGATAACCTTACATGAGCTACGAAAGTGACAAATGGTGTTATGAAAAGGGAATTTGAGAAGCTGGCCAGCTGAAGTTTTACTTCTCTAGGTGAGACTAGACACGAGCCAATGAGGCGAGCGAGGTAGCTCGCTTAGGAATGCCTAGAGCTTTATAAAACACTGGTTCAGAAAAATAGCAGTTGGTGTGGGTTAAGAGAGGTAATAGTTCTTTAATTCTTTGAGTTCAGTTTTTTAATTCTCTCTCCTCTTGGTGATGGTTTTGGGGGGGGGGGGGCGCCACAATGGGAAAAGATTTAAATGTGGATGGGATTGATAAGAAGGTATGGCAGGTCAGGTGTCAGGGTAAATAGATAGGGTAGACAAGGAAATCTATGGATGGTGGAAAGGGCAATTGAAAATGCAGCTAAGCGAATTTACAAGAGTGGGCGCTGCGTTTGGTTCCCCTGTTGGTTGGACTTCTGTTAAGCTGCATTCATGAAAGAGTATATGCAGTGCGGGTCCACGTCAGAGCCAAAGGAGGCAGGGGGGGGGGGGGGGGGCGGGCGTTGGCTAGGGCGAAGACCTTGTTCTGCTTTTATGTACAGCATACATAGGTTTGTTTATGAAGGGCTTCAAATTATAATTTACATAACTAGCATATATGTAAATGCCTTGCACGCATTTTAACCTCCTTTTAATTAACTTGGTTTTTGTGCTTGGGAAGAGCAAAAGACATGATAAACAATTTTTCTTAAATTTTTTTCTATACGTAATTACCTAGCTGCCCTCATTAAATTTAATGAACAATTTTAATTAGTAAAGTTAGGTAACATATTTGGAAGAAAAAATTCACAGTGAAGCCGACTTTCCTTATTATATAGTAGTATGTAAGTAGACTATTTTATTTTGGTTTATGAAGGGCTTTAAATTATAATTTACATATATTAAAGTATATTCTGTGAACGTTAGATTAAAGTTATGGAGTAATATATTAGTATTTCTTATCCAACAGTCTTGATAGTTTTTTTTCCTCAATTTGGACAGAGCTCCATGCTCACAGTAGCACGTAGCAATGTCTTATAATTGGTAATGATAAATGAAAATCCTTGGTAATGTTTCTTTTTGGCTGTAACTAGTAGTGGATGTAACAAGTAGGTTGCAAAGGATTGCAAACGAAAGTGGTAATTTGTTATTGTATTACTAATTCAAGCATTAAGCTTCAACATTGTTGGGAAGTTTGATTTTGTTTTGTGGGTTTCCCTGAATACCGGTGCACTGTGCACATAATCCACCAAGACCAAGCTGGCCTTTTGGAAATGGTCTCTTATTATTCTGTGCTGATCTTGTGTGACCCATCATTTTTTCGAGTAGTCTTTTATCTTTTGAGCAACATTATCTTGTATCAAGCTTTCTCATAATTGGTTTGATTAAGCACAAGCGAATCTTTTTGTAAATGGATGTATATCCTGTGACCTCTTTCTCTATGACTGAATTAATGTTAGTGTTGTATTTACCATGGTTTAAAGTATCGGCCGATACCGATCCGATACGGCCGATACCGATACAGTTTGGCATGTCCCGATCCGATACCGACCGATACCCGATACTTACCGATACCAACATTGAGGGTCTTTTTTCCGGTCAATTCGGCAAAGAAAATTAAACGAAAAAGACATCTTCAAGGGTTTAAAGCATAATAAGATTGTAAAAACATGTAAAAGAAGAAAATCTATCTATTATATGTAAACCAATCGCTAAGGGTGATTACAATGTTATTTAATTTCAAAAGTAATACGAAATAACACTGAAAATACTTAAATTATGCCTAAATGTATAAAATATATATGTTTTTAAATGTAAATAATTTATTAATAGTTATTTTTTTCCGATACCAAAAAATCCGATACTCCGATCCGAAACTGCCGATACTACCGATATAGCCGATACCAATACTCGTAGGAATAGTCCGATACCGATTCCGATACCGATACTGTGAACCTTGGTATTTACTTGGATGTTGCTGATAACTTACGTGCACCCTACTGCACTTTGATTTTAATGCAAATTGAGACAAGTGAATCTCGATTTATCTTTGAGGTGTGGCTTGGGCGTTAATATGCCATCTTATGTTGAGGTGGCCAACCTTTTAAATATACGGGGAAGGAAACTGTATGAATTATTGAATGAGGAGATATTTTTTGAAGTGCCTCCAGTGTTTGTAGGATTTTCTCCTACATGAATCTCTTTTAGGTTGTAACTTGTAAGTTGGTGGTGAAGCCTTAAGAAGAAAACTTGTAAATCCTTCCCATATAAGTCAGACGAGAAATTTAGGAAAGTGCTTTTATTGTCCGAGAGTTTCCTCGTCCATGAATTTCCTTTGTCGTAACTTGGGGCGTGAAGTCCTAGAAGGAAAGGTGTGAAGCCCTAGAAGGAAAGTCAAACGAGAAATTTATCAAAGTGCTTTTTATTGTCTGAGAGTTTTCTCGTCCATGAATTTCCTTTGTCGTAACTTGGGGCGTGAAGTCCTAGAAGGAAAGGTGTGAAGCCCTAGAAGGAAAGGCATAAGACCTTCTACCTTACAACTCCTATCCATATTCTAGATTGCCTTCTATTGTCCAACTGCCAAATCCTCACCACAAGCTCTGTACCTCTTTTACCTTACATACTATAATCCTTCCTCCTCTAATCCCCTCCACCACTTCCAGTACCCCGTAAACCCTCAAATTTTCCATTTGTTACACGTGATTGTACCTTTTATTACAGCAGCACAAAACCTTTTCAACGCTGCTTCAAAACTTTACAAGTAACCAGATCTACTTTCCCGATGTTTATAATCCCAATCTTAATTCCCGTCATGATCTGAATCCTACTTGCTAAAATTGCTATTTCGTCGTCATTTCCTAAAGCAGGGTTTTTCTATATTCACCCCATATCACATCCATCTTTAATTTCCAGTTCCAATTACTCGAGTCCTTTGATTTCTTAGATTTCAAACCTTAGATTCCCAATTACTAAACCCTACCTTAGTATTCCTAATTTCCTTGCCAAAATTGGGATCAGCTCGGAGGTCAATTTGGTTGCGTGGTTATCCTGCATCAAGAACTTGTTATCATGATGAGATACAACCTTTTCTTTGCGGTACCGTATGAAGCTATCAACATTAGCATTCTTTTCCCTGATATTTAACTTGAACATGATGTCTGTTGATGATCAATTTTCAGTCGTTTTAAATTATTCGAAGTTGAATATGATATATATTATTTCCAGGATGTAACTGCAACTAAAGGAAATGAATTTGAAGATTATTTTCTGAAGCGTGAGCTGCTAATGGGGATATATGAGAAGGGATTTGAACAACCTTCACCAATTCAAGAAGAAAGTATTCCAATTGCTCTAACTGGAAGTGATATACTTGCTAGAGCTAAAAATGGGACAGGGAAGACAGCTGCATTTTGCATTCCTGCATTGGAAAAGATTGATCAAGATAACAATGTTATTCAAGGTTCCTAATACTCACTGCTATTTCCAATGTAGATATACCTTAATTTTTGAAAACTATTGTGGTTACGTGATTTCAGTTATGCTGTTATTTTCACACAGATCTGTTGTATGTGGAAAAATTTCCATATATGGCTGACCTCTTTGCTTACTGTTTTGTTTTGATCAAGATGATTGATTTGTTTACGTTTTTACTATGGTTGAAAATGGATACAATATATCATGACTGGCAACATTTTTTTTTTGCTCACATATCAATATTACACACACATTTAGTACTGTAGCACTTTTTGCCAGATCAAATATAGTAACCCCTTCTGTTGGCATTTTGTATTAAAATGCAATGTGAAGCGATACTATAGTTCATATTCTGTACATGTTAGTAAAATAAATAAAATATTATCCGATTGCAAACTGTAGTGTATACCCAGTTCATTCTAAAACATATATATATATATATATATATATATATATATATATATATATACAGCCCCAAACTTTGGTATAAAAGCTTTGTTATTGTTGTACCCAATTGTTTTGAATGTCTAGTAATACCTGTTGTATTCTTCGAGTGGTTTCTGAACCCCTATTTCTATGCTGAATACAAAAGTGATTGGTTTTAGATATATTGATATTTCATCCATTTTCAAACATGGGTTTTGTTAATGTTAATACATCAATAAATGTGTAATTTGTATAGGTACTCCCTCCATCATATTTTTCGATGCATTTTTCACTTAAAAGTTAAAATGTGTATTGATAAATGTAAAATGTACATTGATAAATGTGATGGTGGGAGTACCCATACAAATTACACATTTATCGATGTATTAACATGTGCCCTTAACAAAACCCTTCAAACATAACTGAAGACGGTGTGATCTGCAGTTGCTATATCAACCTGTACATCTGAATCAGCTGCACATATACTTACCTTTCATATGTTATGATCTGCAGTTGTTATATTAGTCCCTACTAGAGAATTGGCTCTTCAGACATCACAAGTTTGTAAGGAACTTGGGAAGCACTTGAAGGTTCAGGTTATGGTCAGTACTGGTGGAACGAGCTTGAAAGATGATATCATGCGTTTGTATCAACCTGTACATTTGCTTGTTGGAACACCTGGTCGTATACTTGATCTTGCGAAGAAGGGGGTCTGTGTCTTGAAGGACTGTTCAATGCTCATAATGGATGAGGTATAACATGCACCTAAGTGATTTGTTTTGAGTTCTTGTGTTACTAGTCTCTTAAGTCTCTGCAACTTATTGACCTGTTAATCCTTTATCTTCACATTTTGATGTATTTCTAACCCTTCAGTAATTTAGGCAGAAGTTGATCACTTAATATATTTTTTAATTTTCTTTATAAAATCATATTTTGATTTATTACTCGAGCAAATGTTTTCAGTGGTAATGAGATTCCAAATGTTTTCACTTAAGGGGAAATAGAGAATCTGCCATCTATTTGTGATTTAAGCTCTAAGGAGTTTATCATATGTTCTATATTGTTCATTCAAATTAGTGTTGACTGTTTGACTTTTCATTCTAATATATATTTTTAATATCCATTTTCCTTTTTAAGTTGTGACCTTCCCAAAATTTTCCTGAATTTCGACTAAAACTGTTCTGGTATTACACTGTTATGTATTTATTTTTCTCTGTTCTCCCTTTTTTTACTATCATTATCATCATTAATTATTTACTTTTTTTTTTATCATAAGGTCCAATTTTTCCCTACCAAAGACCATTGGGTTGCCCTACCTTTTTTTTTTGGAGAACAAGGACCAGTTCTATTGTCCCTCTTGGTTCCAAATCCAGGACCTTCCCTCCCCACTCCCAAAGGCCGGAACCATGAATCGATGACCCATTGCAGGCATGGACTCCCTGGTTTTCTGCACGGTTGTCCAACTGCTGCGGTTTTTTTTGAACTGAACTGTACTGTTTTTGAGTGTTGAAACACGGTTCTGTGGACTCCCAGGTTTTCTGCTTGTCATTTGCTTCAAGTATTTTTTAGGATTCTTGGTGAAGTATATAAATTGGTTCAGTAGTTGACTAACATACAGGTTACATGTGTATTTCCAAATCTAAATACATTGTGCATATGTCAGAGAGAGTTACATTGAACAGAAACGTTATATGTTCAACTTTGCCTAATGCTTCCATTGTATTTCTCTGCAGGCAGATAAACTTTTATCTCCCGAGTTTCAACCTACAATAGAGCAGCTGATCTATTTTCTTCCTGCAAACCGACAGATTTTGTTGTTTTCAGCTACATTTCCTGTTACTGTCAAGGATTTTAAAGACAGATATCTTCCTAAACCATATGTAATCAATCTTATGGACGAACTTACCCTCAAGGGAATAACCCAATACTATGCATTTGTAGAAGAAAGGCAGAAGGTTCACTGCCTAAACACCCTTTTCTCAAAGGTTTGCTTTAACAATCACTTAGTATATATTCTCCATTATTTTATTAACTGTTAATTGATGGGGATGGGGCTTCTTTTTTGTAGCTTCAAATAAACCAGTCAATTATATTCTGCAATTCTGTCAACCGCGTTGAATTATTGGCAAGAAAGATCACTGAACTTGGTTTCTCTTGCTTTTACATCCATGCTAAGATGTTGCAAGATCATCGCAATAGAGTTTTCCATGACTTCCGTAATGGTGCATGTAGAAATCTTGTTTGCACAGGTAAAATGGTGGTCCTAGGGAGCTTCTGCTTTTTTTGTCTTTCATTGCAAAACATGAGTGAAATATGAATATATATCGCATGAGTCCATGTTAATCAGTGATCGCCGTGTTTATAATATTATTAAATGAACATGTGTGGTCCATGATCGCCTATATGAAGATGCTTCCAAGATTGCTTTGGTAATGATAATTTACTTTTCAGATTTGTTTACAAGGGGAATTGACATCCAGGCAGTCAATGTTGTTATCAACTTCGATTTTCCCAAGAATGCTGAGACTTATCTTCACAGGGTATGGAGTTTGATTATGCATATCAGTATAGGATTTATTCATAAAAGCTTTATTGTGATAATATATAAAGCTGTTATTTGGTTGCATTGAAAGTTATAAGGGTATGTGAATGAGTCCGCCCCGTAGGAGCTAGAGGTCTCCATCCTGACAGAACATAGGGCCAAGGTGGTGGGTTTAGCTGCCTTGATCTAAATGGTTTAAGAAGACGAACAAGAAGGAAATTTGAAGAGGGGAAACATAGGGGATTTCAAAAAGTACAAACGTTCTGGTCTGAATCCAATTGTAGTCGTTTTCTTGAAATATGTGAATATAATTGAAGATAGTACTGCTAAAGTGGGCGGTATCTATATATGGGTCCCACAACATTCAATAATGACACGAACATCCATGTCTAGTACATATAAGTAGTCATTGTGTAGATCACTTCACATTGATCTCAACCCTCGTCAAGTATATGATGTAAGAATTCTTTGTATGATACGTTAATTTGGACTATTTTTCACCACCTAAATTTAAGTAGATGCAATAAATATATTGTTCATATTTGTCTTGATATTCATTAATATCTGATTGAAGCCATGTATAACGTCCACTAGTTGGGAGTATCAAAATCAGTATACGAACAGTATCTGCTTTTGCATTGAATTTGCTTAGAGAAAACATATACAAATGTGATAAGACATATCCGCTATGTTTACACCCTTAGGGTACCTGTAGTGCATTGTCAGCTTGTCACCCTCACAAGGGTTATTAGTTAGTGCCCTTAACTTGATCTGGTATCTAATATCTGACCCTATCTATTTAATGTAGTAGCCAATGCAGTGTAAAATCTGAATGTCCAAATTAACGCCCGAGTAAAATTCCGTTTTAACATGCGAAAGTATATACCATTTAGGTACTAAAAAGGAAATCCATAATTGGTAAGTAAATATGAGACTTAAATCAGAGATTGAATGATACATAGACAGATACAAACCAAATATTAGCATTTCCTTAACTTTAGGTAGAGAAAATGAATCCAGCTTTAAGTTTAGTGAAAAAAAGGATTTTTATGTACTATAGTTTGACATGGAGATTGACATTTGTGTGAAGTAACCTAAAGAAATGTGCAAATGATTATTTATGTGCTAGACTTGTATATTTGTCCTTATTGTCTGGGTCCTATAGTTCTTAGTTCCAGAGAAATAGATACTTATGTTGAAGACCTCCACTGTTTTTACACTCTTAGGAAAACATCAATTTGATATGCAGTTGGTTATCACCCCTGTATGATTGATTTTGGACACGACCTTTTGTTTTGCCTTATCAGCAGTATAAACATAATTGTATGAATTGGAAAACAAAGCCAGATTAGTCATGGTTGTATCCCCGTTCATGTGAATCTAATAGACTGGACCCATACATATATAGAAGCTTCGAGACATTTGCTAGGTTCTAGTGATATTTATATTTAGTATCAAATTTACTGAAAAAGTTTGCATTTCTTATTTTATAGAGTAGAGAGTTCCTTTTTTATTGCTTTCTTTATCATTATATTTGTTTCTTGATTCTAGTGGAATACACAGACATGACACAGCTCCAATTTGAGGCAGCCCCAACGAAATGGATCTGATGGCTTATAGGGAGGGATTGGGTGTGGAGTTCTTTTGCACATGACCCTGCAGAATGTTAAATTCTAAATGTGCAAAGATTGTTGGGGCCATCACTCAGATCCTTGGCAACTGCAGGTCTAGTGGTGCCCATATCCAACTTCTTGGCTCGAGAATAGCTACTTACAGCCAGGATTCCATTCTGTTGGATGGGTGAGAGAGGAGAGAGAACCAAAAGGACCTAAAGCAAGGAACTATAAATTTAGGACTAGCATAACTGAGACTGCTTGCTGAATTACTCTCATTTCCTTGTCGATTGTATAGCATGTCACCCTACTGCTTGCCGAATTACTCTCAAATCCTTGTGGATTGTGTACATGTCACCCAACTGCATTTGGTAATAAATGGTGATGGCGGCAGGTGAGACTAATTGTGCAGGCAGCGACATATACAATCAGGAATTCTTTATCTTTTCTTGAGCTTCTCTTCTTTTACGTCCTCTTATATCTCTTTTTTTTGGTATCTCAATTCTTTATCCCGTCTTCTTCCTTTCCCTTTTATTTTTTCTTATATATCCTTGGTTGTTAAGCACTAGGAACTTGTGCCTGGCTAAGAAGCCCATTTGTTTTTTGAAAACGATGAGAAGAGTGGAAGCAAAGCAAGGTCCACATGCTTCATTTCCTTTGTTTTAATAATATTCAAGTTAAAACCATTTCAATGATCTGCAGTGGAAAATATTTATGTATTATTTTATTTTCTTTATTTAACTAAGAAATATAAACCAATATTATGTTACTTCTTTGCCTTATAACAAAATACAGTTTCCCCCTCCAAGTTGTGGAGGAGAAGATACGAGATATTGATCTATGAATGAATATAATAACATTAAAAGACTATACTATGCTTGCCTACATAACTCGGTAATTCGTATCTCCTAGATACAACCTTCTATACTTTTGTTCTGCCTGCTTGCAAGCATCTTTTCAGTAGGGATTTATTTTTCGTGATTAAGTCAACTGCATTTTTTGTGTGGACTTATGGTAGACACCTATTTGTTTGTCCTTTTCTCTAGGTTGGTCGGTCAGGAAGGTTTGGCCACCTTGGTTTAGCAGTCAATTTGATCACATATGAGGACCGTTTTAACTTGTAAGGGATTGACTTTCAATATTTTTGTCCTTGCAGGTTCTATATTTACTCTCACATTTATAGTTGCATCTAAGGGTCTACTTGTTTATTGACAGGTATAGGATTGAGCAAGAACTTGGGACTGAAATCAAGCAGATTCCTCCACAGATTGACCAGGCTATATACTGCCGGTGATCTGTGATGGTGATAGTTTGGTTCTCAAACTTGGTATAAAATTAGAAGATGCCTGTAAATACCAGCCTATCAAGTATGTCTCTCTCTCTCTCTCACTCTCTCTCATTAACATGTCTTTGTAAATTATTGATAATTGGTTGATTTTATCGGACCATAAAACTCATTGGTATCATATATTTGAATAAAAAAATTCTGGAAAAGCCTTCAAAAAGTGTATCCGTACAATCCCCATTGGATGTCTATCTGCAGAGGAAAGGGGTGTTTAGTAATCTATATCAGGGCCTATCTCATTGCAGGGCTGCAATTCCTGACTCTCAATTCAAAGAATTGGCCAAAATTGTCATTTGGTTGCCAGGAAAGTGGGAATTCAATACCTGTTTTTTCTATGCATTACACTGGGTTGGAATCTTCCCGCAAAATGTTTGAAAACAGCTTTCTGCAATATTTTGCCATTTTATAAAAATGTTTGTGGTGGCATGCCATATCTTAGTTGACCATGTCAGCAATTCTATCCAACTAAACAATGAAATTTTAATTCATGGAATTCTAATTTCCAACCCAAGCAACAAAAAATGGAATCACAAGTTCAAGAATTTCTGTTTCAATCTTTTCTCCCTGAATCCCAACCAACCAAGCCATTAGAGGATATAATTAGTGTCTGACTTCAAGTGACATCACTAGCAATCAAAGGATGTTATTCAACATAATTGTTGGACTTAAGGGCCGGAAACCAAGCTGAATTTGGTACTTCCCATGTTCATATCTACTTTGGCAAAGTAATCAACCGTAGTTACAGATATTTTCCTAAACTCACTATTGATACCTTAAGGATATATATATATATATATATATATATATATATATATATATATATATAGGGAGAGAGAGACAGAGATAAATAATATATATATATATATATATATATATATATATATATATATATATATATATATATATAGAGAGAGAGAGAGAGAGAGAGAGAGAGAGAGCATAGTTTGCAGTATTGGCCGATACGGTTTGGTTTGCATGTCCCATTTCGATACCGACGTTGGGGGGTCTCTTTTCCAGTCAATTCTGCAGAGAAAATTGAACGAAAATGATGAATCAAAAAGGGTGCAAAAGCATAATAAGGTAGTAAAAGAATATAAATGAAAAAAAAATATTTGTCACAAGTAAACCAATCAACAAGGGTAACTATTATTTCGTTCAATTTCAAAACTACTAAGAAACAACACAAAATATTTACAATTATGTAGAAATATTTAAATTTTGCCTAAACAATGTTCTAAAAATTGGATTTGGGCGGTGCCTAGGTGCTAGGCGTCCATGGCCCGCCAAGGTTTTCACCGAAATCGGTCTCTGGGCGTCTCCAACAAAAATGTGGGTTCAGGCGCCTGCCTAGGCGGTGAGGGGCACTCGGCATAGAGGCGACCGCCTAGGCATTTTGGTAATTTTTTTCATGGCAGGCAATACCCGACCCGAAATCCGACAACCCGCAACTTGTAAAACAAAACCTAAATGTGAGCAGCAGCCTACCCGTGAGCAGCAGTACCGTGAGGTCAGTCTTCTCTTCTTCAGATTTTCTTCTTCTTCTTCTGCTGCCGAGTCTTCTTCTTCTTCTCATATCTTCTTTTTGTTCATCTCAGTCTTTTTCTTCTTCATTCTTTTCTTCTGCTGTTTATATTTATTTACCGCAGAAAAAATGTTTATATTAAAGCATAAAAAAGGAAAGAACAAGAATTTTATTAGAGCATGAACAGAACTTTTAATATACAAATATAAATTTTATTATGTTTTATGTAATGTGTTTTTCTTCTGCTGCTGTTACCTTTTTTTTTTCACCGCCCGCCTAAAATTAGGCGGCCGTCTAGGCGACGGGTAGCTAGCCGCCCGCCTAGCACCTGTTACAACCTTGTGCCTACGTGTGTAAAAATAATAATATATTTTTCTAAATTTTTATAAATTTATTAATAATCATTTGCTTTCCAATACTAGAAAAATCTGATACTCCGATCTACAACCGATGCTACTGCCGATATCGCCGATCCCGATACTCATAGGGTCTGATACTAATTTCGATACCGGTCCCGACCTTGATATATAGGCAAATTAAGCTTCCCTGAAACATGGAAACAAATTATTTCTTTTGATGTCTGCAATCGTAGAAAGAGTAAAGCGAAGAGGGGTTTTTGTATATATATTTTCTTGGCTAAATTTCAACTTGATACCCTCAACTATCCATGTTTGACAACTTAATACCTTAAACTTTCAAAATAGGCAACTTGCTATCTTGAATTTTTTTTTTCCTAAAATACCCTCTCCCCGTACCCTCATTCCCAGCACCTACCCCCACCCCACTCACCCCCCCCCCCCCTCCTCCTCCGGCCGTTCAAACCCCCCCTCCCTCCGCAGCCGCGCACGCCTACGGCTGCCACACGCCCATGCCGTCTGCCAACGCTCGTGCCACCAGCCTGTGCCCACGCACCGCCCCCGCCCGCCCGCCCCCGCTCGCCCGCCCCCGCTGGCTGCTGCGCGCCGTCGCCGCCTGCCCCCGCCAGCTGCTGCGCGCCGTCGCCGCCTGCCCCCGCCAGCTGCTGCGCGCCGCCCCTGCCCACCCACGCCCGCTCTCATGTGCTGCTGGCCCCGCCCGTTGCTGCGCGTCGCCGGAGGGCGGGGGGGTTTCGCCGGAGAGAGAGAGAGGAGGGAGAGAATGGAGGGGCAGGGGTAATTTTGGAAATTTTTTTTAGGGTATGTAGTTGAAAATATTAAATAGTTGATGGTAGGAAGTTGCCTATTTTGAAAGTTTAAGGTATTAAGTTGCCAAACATGGATAGTTGAGGGTATCAAGTTGAAATTTAGCCTATTTGTAAAAGAACGAGATAGGAGGATAATAGATCTTTCCTCTTTGGCAAATTAATGTGTTGATCCTAATCTGATCGACTTGCGCGCTCTTGTGGTAGAACAAACAGCTCAACCATTTGTTTTCCAATACTAGAAAAATCTGATACTCCGATCTGAAACAGACGATACTGCCGATATCGCCGATCCTGGTACTCGTAGGGTCTGATACCGGTTCCGATCCCGTTCCCGACCTTGATATATAGGCAAAGCTTCCCTGAAACATGGAAACAGATTATTTCTTTTGATGTCTGCAATCGTAGAAAGAGTAAAGCAAAGAGGGGTCTTTGTATATATTTTCTTTGTAGAAGAATGAGTTATAGGAGGATAATAGATCTTTCCTCTTTGGCAAATGAACGTGTTGATCCTAATCTGATTGACTTGCACTCTTGTGGTAGAACAAACAGCTCAATCACTTGCCATGTAGACTATGCACGACCTGCAGCCGGGTTAGATATATATGTAGCAGTGTGGTCACTGCACTCACAGAAATGGATTAGTCACGGTTGTTGCTCTCATCCTTGTTTGGCTTGCTAATTTGGAATACTTCGTTTGTACATGTAAAGGAACTAGTGTCATGTTGCTAAGGAATTCTAACAGCAGTAGTGTGCATGCCTGGTTTCATCCTTGACTGGCAGTCTATCGATTCATATAGGCTGATGAACAGTGATTTGGAGACCCAAATACTAACATTGGACAATTTAGAAACCCAAACCCTAATATCAACTTATATGTGAGACCTTATTACTAAATATCCCTAAAGCATACCAAAGAACACAAGTATGACAATTTAAAAATTCTACTATATCATAAATTAAGGCTGTTTTATTGTAGTGTTGCAAACAAGTATGTGTAGTTTGTGCCCATATGCTTAGAGTTTTGTGCATTTGAATTTGCAAATACTGTTCTGTTGATGCTTTTTCTTTTTTTCTTTTTTGAAACCAGGGTCAATTGATCAGAATCTTGAGTTGGCATCAGAGGGGCCCTGAAATAGTTGGTGTAGGAATCGGCTCATCTGGAGGGACGCCTGAAGGAGTGGGTGTAGGAAATAGCACTTTGTTCAACCCAGTATGCTGATTACTAGAGCATTGGACTTTTATATCATTTCAGGCGGTGACTTTATGTTTCAAGTACATTTTTCTGCTTTTAAAACTGAAAAGTGAGCTGGCTTGTGAAAGTTTTAGGTTTCATCTTTATTTCCAGTTGGCTCCTTAAATTTCCATACTTGTGCCTGTTAGACATGGTTCAGTGAAGCTGTTGCACCCATCGAAATTTAGGATTTGAGGTTTGAGTGTTAAGGCGAAGATATCAAATTTATCGTTTCTAAACTACTTGGAAATTTAACATCATATCTAATCCCTTGCAAACTTCTTTCCACTGTGTCCGTGATGCGGTTGTTGCGGAATGTTTGTTGTGCAGCTCAATTGAGAGAATTTGAAAGCCTTCCAGGTTTGCTCGCTGGGGTGGAGAGAATGGATTGGTATTTACGGCATAGTGTTATTATGTTGAAATACTGTGGCAAGGATTGTAAGTTTTGCAGACCAAAATCTGCCGGTTAGTCGACGAAAGTGCCAATTAGTGGCCAATTTCGTTGATGGTTTAGACTTTTGTTAAGATGTATTTGGTGTGTTAGATTAACCACTCTAGCCGTGTTATTTACCATTATCGTATAGAGTCCTCTTTTGAATGAACTCTTTGACATAGCCACTCGGCCGTTGCCAGCCTTCTACTGCGGCACTGACCGACCTAGTTGAATCGATCACCAGACATGACATTGCCGTAGTACTTTTCTAGCAGGCAAAGGGATCCTTCATTTGTAGCTGAATATGGGGTTGAGGTTGCTGCTTTCTTATACCAGTTTGAGTCGTCATTTTTTTTCCCGATTGTGCCTGCTTTTTTGGACCTGACACGCCAGGGCATTACCGTCCAAAGCCGAGTTAGGATCAAATTTTAGATCAATTCGGGAACAACATTGATGTCATAAGACTATTTAATTTGTGCGGAGAGGGTACCGACTGTAAATCCAATTATTTTGACTATATATTATTAGACGGATTTGCCATGCGGTAATGGTGAATGTTAAATTCGTCTAATAATATAATAATACGTAATAATATCTTAATATTTTTTTGACTGTTAAATTTTGATAATTTTTGTGGTTGTCGGAGAGACTAGGGTGGTGGAAGATTAGTGGATTCAGTCACAAAAGTTAGTCAGACTTCTCAATTTTTTTTTTTTTTAATTTTTACAATCATATCTTAATAATATTTAATAATTATTTGATTTTTTTCCCCTAATATTAAAATATTATTGAACAGTAATTCACCGTTCTCACGTGGTGAGACGTCTCACACTGAAAAATTTCTCCTGTAGAAGCGTAGACCAACACAAACAAATAACCCGAGTCCCATTTGCCCACACTCACACGCAACCCCTCAATTTGTTCAGAAGCCATCAGCCAAATATAGCACCAAAACCCTAACCCTAAAAAAGAACAAGAAATATTTCATACACTCCATCAATGGCGAAGAAGCCACGTATTTAAGTGAGGGAGAGAGAGAGAAAAAATCGCATTAACTCCTGCAGCAGCTGAACATTTACTCCTTCCTCTTACGTGAGTCTCTCTCAAATCAAAAATGTCTTTTCAAGACTTGGAGTTGAGCTCACTTTTTTTTCTCTTCTTTGTATGCATAGCCTCATTTGTCATTGCTCTTCCTTACTTTCTTTTGTCGTTGAGATCCTCTCATTAAGTCAACCGGGATTCTCTTGTCCTCTTCTTCTTCTTCTTCTTCTTCTTCTTCTTCCCTCACATCACTTACTCCTCCTCTCTTTCTTTCTATATAGTGATCATGGGGAGAGCTCCTTGCTGCGAGAAGCAAGGGCTCAAGAAGGGCCCATGGACTCCTGATGAAGACAAGATCCTCGTGGAGTACATCCAAGCCAACGGCTACGGCAGCTGGAGGTCACTGCCCAAACTCGCTGGTAATTAAGTTCTCACCCTCACTTCCAACTCTCACCACAACTCTAGACGCACACGCGACGAAGTGTTATTATTATTATTATCATCATCTTTTATAAATGCAGTTTTCTGACCAAAATTGCGACAACTCTAGACTATTGATGGAGTGTTTTTTTTTTCTTTTTTCCTCCCTTCAAACTTCAATTGTTCTATTAGGTCTGTTGAGGTGTGGGAAGAGCTGCAGGCTGCGGTGGACGAACTACCTCCGGCCGGACATCAAGAAGGGGCCCTTGAGTGCGGCGGAGCAGAAGTCGATAGCCCAGCTCCACGGGATCGTCGGCAATAAGTACGTACTGTTTCCTTTCTTTCCTTCCTTCCATCATCATCATGCATCATTAGAGAGCTAACAACATTTATTGTTTCTATGTTTCTTCTGACTTTTGTTCGTGGAGTCCATTTCCGTGGAGCTATAAATATGTACTCTGCCTCCCCTCCCTGTTGGCTCTTGTTTGTTTCCCCGGACCCTCGCTGGGGGTCTAACCTCCACTCAATGGACTCTTGTCTAGGCTGGTCCCATGGAGTTAAATGAAGGAGCATTTCGCATTTATGTGCTTCTTGTATCATCATGTGTTACTGCAACGTGTCATGTTGGTCACTCTTAACACGATTCAGAAGTTTTCATGTGCATGCATGTATTGTCTAAGTCTCTACCGAAATTATTCAGTGTGTAGGACTCATCGCACATCTCGATTCTCCTCCAGTCGATGGCATAGAGACAAGTGCATGTAGTGGCAGCCTAGAGCAGTCCTTCTCATTTCTATACCCTCAAGTGGAGGAAAATCAAGGTGTACGAAAAGTCATGCTCACTGAATAATTTTTTTCGTGTGTAGTGAGTAGTCAAAGCCATTTTGTGGCAGTGGTTGATACTAGTCCAACCCCCACATTGATGATACATATGTGCTAGTATCATTTTGTAGCCAATATTTATAGTTTGCAGTGGCAGACTGGACTCATCTTCATGTTATCAAGTGAAGAAGAATCCAATGATTTTTGTGTGTGTAGAAGAAATTATTTTGTAGCCAATATTTATACTATGCAATGACAGTCTGGACTCATCTTTGTACTATCAAGTGGAGAAGAATCAAAATTTACGATAAGACTGACTCACTAAATATTTTTTCGTGTGCAGTGAGTAGTCTAAGCCATTTTGTGGGCCCGTGGCAATGTTTGATACTAGTCCAACCCCCACATTGGTGATTATACATATGTGCTAGTACCATTTTGTAGCCAATATTTTGAGTGTATGCCTATCCTTCGCATGCAAAAGTCATGTAAACATGACATGACTTGTGCTCCTATTAATGATGCATTGACATAGTTCGACTTGCTTGACACAGGTGGTCAACTATAGCAGCTCAACTTCCTGGAAGAACTGACAACGAGATCAAGAACTATTGGAACACCCACTTGAAGAAGCGCCTCCTTCGCATGGGCATCGACCCTGACACCTACGCCCCTTCCTCAGCTGCCGCCAAACCTAATCCTTCCTCCTTCGCCACCGTCTCCGTCACTCGACACATGGCCCAGTGGGAGAGTGCGCGTCTCGAAGCCGAGGCCCGCCTCTCCCGCGAATGCCTCCTCTTCTCCTCTTCCGCCACGAACTCTTCCTCCACCGCCACCGCCACTCCCGCTTCCGATCTCCCTACCGCGGACCCGTCCCCAGAGCCGGCCGACTTCTTCCTCCGCATGTGGAACTCACCCATTGGGGACGCCTTCCGCAAGCCCGTCATTAATGCTAGCTCCAATGTGGCGGTAACGCAGACGTCGCCGGTGCAGAGCTCTAACGTGACCAGCTCGAACGAGGCGGAGGAGACGTCGGAGGATACACCGGAGGAGGAGGAGGAGTATCGGCTCTACCTGAACTTTGCAGCCGGGGACGATCTCGGGTTCTTCCAGGGGCAGCTTGGGGGATGCTACTCTCCGCTGTTCTCTGCCGACTTGAGTGAGGCTTCTCTCGATACTCCTTTCAAGTGAACCATGCAGGTATGCATGCACGCGAGGAAGCTTTTGCTTCTTGTTCTAGCTTATTAGTGTTTGGTGGCTTGCTTTGGTATGTTACCATGCATGTAAGGTGCTGCTGCATGGGAGTTTTGGTTTATGAGGGGTTTAATGTCATTATCAATGTGGATGATAAGTGTAACAAGAGAGCTATTTACATACTTTGCCTTTTTCTCTTGGGTTATTTAGCCGTAGGGTCTCATATAATATTCGAAATTTATCTCGGTCTGACAATTTATTTGGATGGAGAACTAAACATAAGTTTCGGATATCATACAAGACCCGGCCGAAAACTAAATATAAATTTCGAATATCATATAGACAAAAACGAGATCTAATGGTACGTCTAAGTCCACCATCAGAACGAAATCCAGACCCTTTTTGGATGAGAGATGCTACATGGAATGTGGTTTGAAATTACCGTGATCCTGGCCCTCACGTCAGATGTCTGATCGTCATTGGCCAGATTTTTGAGGGGTGGACCCCAAGATAGAGGGGGGTGCGAATGGGAGAGGGACACGTCGGCGTCGGCACAGCCGCGGTTTCCCTCGGTCCATTTAGAGTTTTTCTTTCTGGATAATATGGACCTACTTAAAATTCTAATATGATACGAGATCTAAAAACAAAATAAGTCCTTTTTTTTCCGTCTATGTATGTATCTACACTTGGTTATGTTCATTAGTAGGGGTTTAAACTTAATTTGAACCTACTCATTTCTAAATATATATGTTGTTGAAGTATTTTTGTGTTTAGTTATCACTTATGTAAGACTTCTCATGTGTGCACTCTTGATAATTGTTAGAATTTGGGCACTAAATTTTCCTGTAATGTTTGTCTATATGAAGATTTAAGACTTATCACACCAAAGTAGATTGACATTTTACTGTCCACTATACAGTTACGAGTTTTCTCTGACGAGTGTAGTTAATGGACTTTTTAGTGAAAAGTCGCTATTAAATTGTTGCCACATAAGATGTGTTGTCAATTATTTACAGGGAGTGGTACTGGTGGTTAGGGCCGCCTTTTTTCTTTGTTTTTTTGAAAAGAAAAAGTTTTTAATATAGGAACAATAACATCATGGTCTTTTGCTTCAAAACAAAACATTATGGTCTTTTAGTGTTTGTAGTACTTTGGGGTTGTTTGGTTCGCGAAAGTAGAACAAAGTAAAATTTTTTGAAGTAGAGAGTTTAAGTGTATTGCATATGTGTGTCATATGTATGCATATTTTATAAGTTCTTTCGTTTGGATGGTTGTTGAAATTGAGTTAAAAAGTTAGGATCCGTTTGGATAGACTTTCTGAAAACAGTTTTCTAAAAATAAGTTATAAAGTTGTTTTCTGAGTAGAAATATTCTGAGTTTGCATTTGGTTACTTTCATTTGGAAAGCGATTTAAAATTTTATTTTTTGAGATTCTGTTTGGTAAAATATTTTTTGAGAGTGGTTTTCTTAACTGTGTCCACACTATTATGTGTCCATCTATGTCCAATGAACAATTTTTTGTATCCGACACACGTGTCCACCACAGATATCGAGGCTCGACGAGGACTCGACACCGCCGCCGGCTCGCAGTCTAGCGGAGGACATTTTTCCGCCGCCGGCTCGCAGTGGAGCGGAGGAGGACTCGACTCCGCCGCCGGGTCGCACTTGAGCGGAGGAGGACTCGACTCTGCCACAGGGTCTGCCGGGTCGCAGTCGTGCGGAGCTGGATTCGTCGTCCCAAAACCCTAACCCTAAGGCTCGTCGGAGGAAGGAGCTGGGGGAGTTCGAAGAGGGAGGAGGGAGGAGGCGGCCGAGTTCGAGGAGTTCGAAGAGGGAGGAGGCGGCCGAGCTCGGGGAGTTCGAAGAGGGAGGAGGGAGGAGCTCGAGAAGTTTCAGGAGGAGGAGGAGGGAAGAACGTGGGGGAGACCGGGGGGGGGGGGGGGGGGGGGGGGGGGGGGGGAGACCCTTCGAGAGCTATTTTTTTTTTTCCTGAGAGATGGTAAGAGAGAGAGAGAGAGAGAGAGAGAGAGAGAGAGAGATAATGACAGGAGAAAGAAACGAGGGAGTGGGGGGGTGTTGGGATGGGTTTTTGGGGCCACCTTAGTTTTTTCTTTGAAACGCTTGTTGGGAAAAGTGGTAAAACCACTTTTCTGAATGCACTCTCCCAAAAAAAAATTCCCAAATGTCTTCCTGAGTTGAGTTGTCCAAACACAACTTCGTCTCCTTTTTTTCTTTTAAACTCAGAAACAACTTTTAAAATAGCATCCAAACAGACCCTAACTTTTTGTAGTTTTTTCGTTTGGATGGTTGTTGGAAGTTGTAGTTGAGAAGTGACATATTTTTTATTTTTACTTTGTATGGATTAAATTATTATTATTATTATTATTATTATTATTATTATTATTATTTCGGAGTTCCAATGAGTTCTGGACACTTTCGCCAATTTTTTCCGGAAGTTAAAAGTATGAACAGTGCACTTTTGGAACTACTATTCATAGGAGCTTCGATTTTTATGAGATAACTAACCAAACAACGGAAGTTGAGATTTTCCTCGAAACTAGCAATGAATAGTGCAAAATAGGAGTTCCGGAAGGCCGACTTCCGCGAACCAAACACACCCTTAGAGCTAGCGGTGTGCATTTGGGTTGCGTTTGGTTCATTGTAATGTAATCGTAATCGTAATGGAATTGGATTTGTAATGTAATTGAGTTTGTAATGTAATAGAATTACAATTACATTACTATGTTTGGTTGAAACATGTAATCAAACCATATAATGTAATGTCAATTGCGTTCATATGTTTGGTTTACCATGTAATATAATTAAGTTTCTAATTTTATATTTTTTTAAATACAACATAAAATTAAAAAAAGTGGATCACTAAATTTTTTTAAAAATTTAAAAAGAAAAAAAATTAAAAATAAATAATAAATAAATAAGGAGAAAATGATTTGTTTTCTGCTAAAAAAGACAAAAAACGACAAAAAATAAAAAAATGACAAACGAACAAACGGAAGGAAAAAAAACAAAAAATGAAAAAGCGATAAAAAAGAAAAACGACAAAAAAAAATGTGATCACCATAAAAAGTGACCAATAATGATTTAAAAAATGACTAAAAACAAAAAAATTGACAAAAAAAAAATGAAAGGAAAAAAGATGAAAAACGACAAAAAACAAAAAAAAGGGAAAAAAACGAACAAAAAGACCAAAAACGACAAAAAAAGAAAAAAAAAAGACAAAAAACGATAAAGAGCAAAAAGAATAAAAACGATAAAAAGGAACAGAAATGACAAAAAAAACGAAAAATACGAAAAAGACCAAAAACAAGAGGGAATTAAAACGAGAAAAAAAACAAT
The DNA here is from genome assembly GCA_029216955.1 of Iris pallida. Taxonomy (NCBI): domain Eukaryota; kingdom Viridiplantae; phylum Streptophyta; class Magnoliopsida; order Asparagales; family Iridaceae; genus Iris; species Iris pallida. Next base: position 13,121,482 of record JANAVB010013597.1, read on the forward strand.
AAAAAGATTAAAAAACTTGCAAAAAAATCAAAAAAGACAAAAAAGGGAACAAAAACGACAAAAACAACAAACAAAAAGAAAAAACGAGCATAAACGACAAAAAAAAGACCAAAAAAAGCAAAAAAGGATAAAAAAAGCGACAAAAAACGTGCAAAATGACCGAAAACGATAAAGACGATAAAAACGTGAAAAATGGTCAAAAACATACAAGATCGACAAAAATCGATAAATAACATGCAGAAATGGCAAAAATGTGCAAAATCGACAAAAAAATAAAAAATTGACCAAAAACGATAAAAAAAAACGTGTAAAAAGGCAAAAGACGTGCAAATAAAGCAAAACCAATAAAAAAGTGCAAAACCGACAAAAAATGTACAAATTCGACAAAAAAAATTTAAAAGTGCAAAAGCGACAAAAAATGGCCGATAATGTGCAAAAACGACCAAAAATCGAAAAAGGGCCCAAAACGAGCAAAAACGACAAAAAATAAACAAAAACGAACAAAACTGACAAAAACAAAAACAAAATCGACAAAAAAGATTTAAAAAGTGCAAAAGCGACAAAAAATGGCCAAGAATGTGCAAAAACGACCAAAAATAGAAAAAAGGCTCAAACGAGAAAAAACGACAAAAAATAAACAAAAAACGAACAAAAATGACAAAAAACAAACAAAACGACAAAAACCAAAAACTAAAAAAGAGAGGCAAAAAACGAACAAAAACGACAAAAAACGACAAAAAAACAAAAAAGGCAAAAACGACAAAAAATAAACAAAAACGAACAAAAATGACAAAAAACAAAAAAAAACGACAAAAAACGACAAAAAACGAACAAAAACGACAAAAAATGACAAAAAAAAAACAAAAACCAAAACAAAAACGACCAAAAAGACCAAATTATAGCATACCAACCTTCCGCTTAAGTTGTAATGTAATTGCAATTACATAGGTTTTATGATATAATTAAGTTTAGAAGAAACTGATGTAATGTAATCAAATTTGTAATCGTGATTACATTACATCTAATTTTTTTGTCCAACTAAACATCCGAGTTAGATTGACAACGTAATGCCAATTACATTACGTTGTTATATCCTGCAAACCAAACGGGCCCTTGGTTGGTTCAGTTCAAATCAAATCGACTTTTAGAAAATTAAACCATAACCAAACTAATTTCAAAACCGACCGAACCGATTTTTCACACTAACCAACCGTATAAATTTTCGGTTTGATTCGGTTATATTGTTTGGGCTAGGTTCTCATGATGGATTGGGATTTTATGAGAGAGCCATCGCCTCTTCCTCTCTCCCATCCTCTAAATGCACATCATACTCTCCTCCTTCCTCTACTACACTAACAACAAGACAAGGGCGGCCCGGGGGAGGGCAAACGGGGCCTAGGCCCGGGGCCTCAAGGGATAAGGGGCCCAAAAAAAAATATTTTCTTGTATTGATTGTAACTCTATATTTTTTTTTTCTTTCTACCAAAGTCCAAGCACCCAAAGGCCAAAGAAGAAAAACTAGAAAAGAAAAACAAAGTCCAAAAAAGGAAAAACAAATGGTCGGCCCCAAATATAGCCCAAAGAAGAAAAAACAGAAAAGAAAAACAAATATGGCATGAAACATAAAAAAGAAAAAATTAGAGAATTGGAACGGCAACCGTAATCTCTTCTGATTCCAAGGAAAAAAAAGTTCTTCTCGTCACTTCCAATTCCAGATGGCCAACAGTATGTTTTTCTGAAATTATTCATTTTAATTTTTTCTTCCTTATTTTTTTTTGTTTATAATTGAACCACAAATCCCTAATTTTATTCAATTTCTTCTCCTAGACTCCTTCACAGGGACTCGACGATGCCAGACTGCGTGAAGCGGAACTCTCTTGGCCTCTACTTGAGACTTAATTCGAAGAGGGCGAAATGGTGAGAAATAGGTATTTTGAATTCTAATCCTCTCTATGTTTACACGTAAATTTTTTATCCTCTACAATTTTATTTGAAGTTTGTTTATAAATATGTTAAAAATATGGCAAGCGCGAGGAAACTGAGTTTTTTAGAAGACCTTTGGTTTGTGCCAAGTTGACAATCTGATTCTGTTGTTGTTGTTTAAGCTTTCATGCCATATTAATTCCAGACGAGATTTTTTTTCTTCTAGTTGGACTTATTAATGAAAACTGAAATTATGGTTATTGTGATCTCTGATAATATATATATATACTTTGCAGTTTGCATGTCTAGTGGAGTAATAATATATATACTTTGCATGTCTCTGATAATAATATATATACTTTGCAGTTTGCATGTCTAGTGGAGTAGCTATATCTTTCATGAGTAATAAATTAGATTAAATGTAGATGTAATTGCTACTATATTATCTTAGAACTCCAAGAGATTTTTTTTACCAAAATACAAACTTCTGCTAAATCCTTGATCGGAGTCAATTCTATAGTTCGACACTCAATTTTTTCAGTTTTGTGCAACAAATTCCAATGCATATACTTCCTTTGGTAAATAATAATCTCATTTTCAGTATAAGCAAACTCAAGATGCCGACATCTTTTATATCAATCTTCGCAACTAAAAAATTGTTAAATATTAGTAATCATAGTCGTTTAGGCTTAAATAAAATCATATAGTCATGCAATCATCTGATAGTTTCTTTGTGTGTATTCTTAAACATATTTTCATGTAATATTTTTTAATGTATCTTTTGAACAAAGGGCATCATTTCTGATTTTGCCCTGGGCATTAAAATGCTCCGGCCGGCCCTGTTTGCTCGTTTGGTGGACTTCTCATTTCTTGGATACCTGAGATTCTAGGTTCGAACCCAAATTGTGTGATAAATGGAGATTTATTTTCCTTTTTGTTTCCTCCTCTTAACTTTTCCTACTACAAGTTTAACAAAAGGCTGCCCACACCCATAATAACATTTGAACCCATATTCCAACACCAGGGGGCATTAGCCAACTTTGTTGTGTAGGTGGGCGTGTATAAGAGAGGTTTTGCGTTCAAGTCTACGTTTGGGTATTTTGTGAGAATTTTTATAGGATTTTCCTTGGTTGCTTTTGCCCTCAATTAATTACTGTGTCATCAACTTAGAATTTTTTTTTTTTTTGGGTTGCTATCAACCCTAATAACTAGCCAACCTTAATGACTAGGGCCTACTACTTCATGGTAGGGTATAGTCATAGAAATGTTTTCCTCTCTAAAAACTTTTAAGTATTGTTATAAGTAATCCTAGTGGCGGTAATTAATTAGTTCCTATATTATTCTATAGGCTCCTTGGATTACTTGGACCTGATCCCCGTGACGGACTTTCACACTCAGCTTCCGGTTACATGCAAGTATACCTTGCCACTATGTCATTTCTTTTGTTACATTTCATGTCTTGCTACTTTATTGTTGTTTTACAATTGCGCGTCCGAGTATAACTCTGGGTACAACCAACGAGATACGCTGGTCATCACTTGCTAGCCTAGTTCATTATAGACTACCCACTGCATAGCGGATACACTAGTATCTTGCTGGACCTTGACACATGCTTGGACACGGTGATGTGATATAGAGATACAGGACACGTACCACCGCATTCGACTGATCATCAGTGTAGTCAGGACGTGCGACGGTATAGTTCATGCTAGATGTTTTTATTATGACATATTAGGCCCCGCGCTGGGGATTGTGCGTGTCGTGGAGTCGACTCGCTCTAGATTCATTAGGTGGGTAGGACAGTTACTAGATTGAGGGGCTGCTATTGGTATTTGTTGTTGACTGGGAGGCGGTTCGGACGAAACCCACTGCTAGATGATCTCTGGTTCGGAGAGCTCCATTCGTCGAAAGTTGTTCTTAGTGCATTTACACATAGTTAATACAGCACCCCTGATTCTTTATGCTTCTTCATTATTCATAGTGATATATATATTATGTATCTTGTTACGTCCTATTGAGGACTTGGTTTTCTTCCAGATTAGCTGAGTAGGTTTATAGAGTTCTTGTCGGATATTTGCTGAGCACCCATTTCATTGCAGGTATTACACTTCTGTTGTATGTATATCTCATTTCTATATTTCATACCTGCTTGATTACGTAGTATTTATACTCTTTTCTCTCGAGTCTACTTGGACGAGTATGATTATTGGGATGCAGACTAGTATTCATATTTTCTACTTTTTATGCTTCTGTATTTGGATTGAGATATAGAGTTGATATAATGATGGCTACACCATTTTAAACAGCTTATATGTATTCGAGTCAGACTAGAGTCTGGTTGAATACGTAGTTGGCCTATGCCACGTGGCTTGGTCCCGCGTATTTTGTGACTGGGACGTGACACCATGTGGAGGTTCATATTGTTTTTGTGGAAGGAAAAAGGGATTAGGGAGGTAAAATGGAATATTTATTCCTTGTTGACATTTTCTTATTTTTTAGCACTATATTTGATCCTTGTTGACATTTTCTTCTTTTTCATCACCATCATATTTCTCCTTGTCCGTTTTTTAGGGTGACCAAATGAACTCCCATTTGCATTCTTGTTTCATTATATGTGCTTATATTTTATCATTCATCTCATTATGTTATCATAGTAATCTCCTTTTTATAACTAGGACTTATCTCATTATCCATCTTTAATCGTTGACGTCTTTGTGTTATCAAAAATTAAACCTGTAGATACTATTTGATCAAACATGTATTTTCAAGGACAGTGCTTTAATCGTTGACGTCTCTGTGTTGACATCTTTATATTTTCAAGGACAACGCTTTCTTTTGGGTAGAAATTTATTTATGAATATGTTTTATTTATCAGCCATTTTATTTATATTTTCAATGATAGTGCTTTCCAGGTAAACTAACATTGTTTCTTGGATATTTTTAATTGCAGTATCATAGCTTGTTCAGGGACCAATATATTTGTTGAAGGATCGACTAGCGTCTAAATACATCCTAGCTGTGATACATCTGAAAAGAGCATTCCTGTGTTCCTGAGTTTTCTGAAGGGATTTTAGATATTGTGAAAAAATGTATATGAATTTATGCATGAATTGAATGGCATTTGAATCTTTTTAAAGGTTTTGGAGAGTTTTTGTTAGTTTGTATCTTTTTGGAAAAGTGTAAGATGGTGGGTAATATATGTATTTTTGGGACAAATGATATATATAATTCCAAATTTATGTTTCAAATGTTTGTTGAATTTGATATTTATGTTGTTTGCTTCAAAATGAATGTCTCGGTCAGTATTGACCATTGTTTTTTATAACGTTTTCACAGCTGATATATATATATATATATACAGCCGTCCATTTAATGTTAATACCAATGTTAATATTAATGTTAATGTTAATATTAATATTAATTTTTATTTTTATTTTTATATTAATGTTAATGTTCATGTTAATATTAATTTTAATGTTAAGTTTAATGTTAATTTTAGTATTTAACATTAATATTAATATTAACATTAAATAGACGGCTGAGAGTGAGGGGTTTTTTAGGGGGTTTTCTAAGAGGGCTTTTGATCCGCTTCCTATATATATATATATATATATATATATATATATATATATATATATATATATATATATATATATATGTGTGTGTGTGTGTGTGTGTGTGTGTGTGTGTGTGTGTGTGTTTTGATTACCTCTATAACAGTTAAAAAAACATTACAAATAGATTTTATTTTTATAATGCTTTGAAAAATAAGGGTTATTTAACTTATTTATAATGATTTGTGAATTAAGTGTTATATATGTTCTACTTATATATACGTTTTAGGAGGGGAAAAAGTGTTATATACGAGGAGAGTATTTATAACGTTTTTAGAAAATATTTATGACACCTGTTTTTATAACGGCTTCTGCCTTGAAAATAAGCATTATAAAATTTCATTTATAACATTTTTTAGCCTTCATAAAAAGATATTTTTGTTGTAGTACCGCCTGCGCCACTCGCGCCGAACGGGAAGATGGCCGACAGGACTGACAGCGCTGAAAGCAGCCACCCGCGACCTAGGCGCATAGCCCCTGAGCATATAGCCTTGACACATAGCGCTTGGACTCATAACCCCTAGACTCATAGCTCCTAGGCTCAAAGCGACCTATGCAACCGTGCATGTAACTCGCACATAAAATAAGCGCACGAGCGTCATGCGATGATGCCGACGTGCAAGTGCGCCATCAAAGCGCTACTTTGCGTCCTAAGTCCGAGTCCGATTTGCTAACCCCACAGTCGCTACGGAGCTTAGCTCCTGAGGATTCCAAAAAAAAGTGACAAAAACAATGGATTGTTTCTTGTGTTTATACTTAGGCCTCGTTTGGTTCGCGGAATCTCCCGGTTGGGAAAGGAAAGTGATTACTTTCCTATGTTTGGATGCCCAAGGAATTGAGGAGGAAAGGAAAGTGATTCCCAATGGAAGAGAAATTAGGGGAGAAAGTGATTCCATCCATCCAAGGAAGGAATCACTTTCCCACATTGAAGTATTCACTTTCCTTTCCAAATTCCTTGGCATTGCCAAACATCGAAAAAGAAAATCAATAGGAATTAAAGTTTCCCAAAGGAAAGGAAATGACAAAGAATTAATTTCCTTTCCCTTCCATTCCGCGAACCAAACGAGGCCTTAGCCCTCTAGAAAAATTAACCCACATGGACCAACGCACCCCATGTGCATAGTCTAACACAAGCACAACTATTATATTGTGATACACTCAAAGGTGGTTTTCCAACGTGGAACTAAAAGTTCCTAAAGCAAGTACCTTCAATGCAAGAAAACAAATAAGAAACTGGAAAATTACAAAATATCCCAAAACATGTAATACGAAGTTCTTCAACTACAAAGAACTTGTTCAATCCATACTGATAATACAACAATAAGTAATCAAATGCACTACATGTCAAAACATGACATCCCCTTTTACTGGTTTATTTGGTTTTTTTGACTATTTGATCTTATAAGATCTTATTCCAGAGAGGGATTAGCTACATGACCTAAGAACAACACCGCACCGCTCACTTCCTCTCTAATGGCAAACATGAAAGGATGGTCTGCTTTGAAATCCACCGGTCGAACGGAAGAACACGACAGAGGCATAGCAAGAATTGCAGTTGCAGCCGCTGCAACGGTTCCTTCCTCTTCGACTTCTATAGTGGCCTTGTGGAACACACTCGAGACGTGTAGCCTTTCAGTCGTGTCCACCACCATCTCCGAGAAATCTGCCCGCGCTTGGTCGAAAGGAATGTCCAGCCCCAACCCTCTCAAAACCTCCCTTGCCTCGAACTTTGACGAGATTTTGAACTTTGGAATCATGAACACGTCGACTTTAATTAGTCGGTCCGGAAAAATGGCGGTTCATGAAGTTTGGTTCGGACATGGCCTTCTGTATCAGACTAGTTAAACCATCTCTAGTTGTAGGAAGAAAGATGAGCATGGAGAAGCTCCTCTGTTGGATGGATTGATAGGGAAGTCTGAGGACTTTAAAGCCATCAAATGTGGAGATATATTGTTTGCTTCTGCTCGTCATGAAGGGTACGCTGGTCTTGCTTCCGTCGAGGAGATGAAATTCTTCGCTCCTGGTTTCTGATTGATTGAACTTATCTGCCCACCTACCTCTGAAGTAGAGTGCATTAGCAAGAATAATGCGAGTTTGGGCACTCACAGACTGGCGGGAGATGAGTTGTTTTATTAGCCCATTAGTCGCCTCCTCGACGAAACCGTTAATCTCCTCCGCCACTGCCGGAGCCTTCCAATAAGCACAAAAAATTGGAACATTTAACAAACATAATTTATCACTCTCTTGAAAATGAAGAGCTAGGAAGACATCAAACTAGAGTATAAAGAAGAAGAAAGACCATAGTTTGAGTTACATGTCTTAACATATATATACTGCAATGAATCAAATGTTCATTTATATACATATAGCCCAATGAGAAAGAAAGATTTAGGATGCTCTATCCAGTAGCTTGATCCTCCAAATTGTTTTTGTTAGACTTTGAATTTCTTTTATTTTTTCCTTACTACTAAAATAACATTTGGTCCGTCCTTGGGTGTGCCCACCCAATAACTGCGCCTACGTGGCAGCGGCCCATTGGCTCCCTGCTAGTACCGGAGTCCACCCTCATAAAACCAGGACCATAGGACCAATGAAAGGCGGCCATGTGCAGTCCAAATAGTACCTTCCTTTTGATAATTCTTTGAACGATCTCATTTTTAAGTTAAAAAATGTTATTTGGCTCCCAAATTTTTTGGGTGATACCATCTCCCATTATGTGACAGACGACATGGTTACTGACATAGCAGCTAACATGGCAAAATTTAACAAAAAAATTAATATTAAATTAAGATTAATAGTAAATTAATATTAAATTAATAAGATAATTAACATTAAAATTAATCTTAACATTAAAATTAAAATTAACATTAACATTAATATTAATATTAATATATTAACATTAACATTAAAAAAAATTGAATAATTAATTTTTTGGGTTAAAATTTGTCATGTCAGCTGTTATGTCATCTGCCATGTCGGATGCCACATAATAGGAGATGGTATCATCTAAATCACTACTAAAATCTGCTCAATTGGCGACGTATATTTAGCGACGTTAAATTAACGTCGCTAAATTGTGTAAATTAGCGACGTTTTATATAAACGTCCCTCATAGTCGCTACTAGCGACGACCTAAGCGACGTAACAACAACGTACATTAAGCACATGACCCAGTCGTCACAAAACGTCGCTGGGACGTCGCTAGTAGCGACGCATTTAGCGACGGTAGTTTAAGCGTCGCTAAATTCTAATTATATCCCCGCCCCAACGCTTCATTTTCCCCCATTTTCCTCTCTCTCACTCTCTCTCCTCCCCGGCGCTCTCAATCTCTCCGGCGGCGACTCTCACTCTCTCCGGCGGCGACACTCACTCTCTCCGACGACTCTCCTTCCTCTCTGGTACGTGACTCTCCCCCTCATTTTCTCTCTCGCTCTCCGTCTGTTTTGGTTGTTGGTGGTTTGGGGGGATGCGGGTGGCTCGGAGGGAGGTGCAGGGGGGATGCGGGTGGTTGGGGGTGAGTGGGGGTGGCTGGGGGGGGTGGGGCACGGGGGACGAGGGCGGCTGGGGGAGGGGAGATAGGGTTAGGGTTCGGGTTAGTCATTTCCCATTCGGCGCTCTCACTCTCTCCGGCGCTGTCACTCTCTCTGGCGACTCTCCTCCCCCCTCCGGCACTCTCACTCTCTCTCCTCCCCCCTTCGGCGCTCTCACTCTCTCCGGCGCTGTCACTCTGTCCGGCGACTCTCCTCCCTCTCCGGTACGTGGTACTCTTCCCCTCCCTCTCTCTCACTCTCTCCGGCGCTCTCACTCTCTCCGGCGCAGGGGGGACGAGGGCGGCTGGGGGAGGGGAGCTAGGAGTAGGGTTCGAGCTAGGGGTGGTGTAGGGGGTGGCTTGGTCAGGGGCACAGATAGTGCCAAAAAATCTGATAATTTAGTAATAATTATTTATTTTCTGACACCAAAAAATGTGATACTACGATTCGAACGCACCGATAGTGCCGATATTTGTAACAAGTAGTTTTGTTGGTTAGTTAATTGGTAACATGGTGATCGGGACATATAGTCCCTGCAGCCATTCGACTGGCGAGGCAGAAACTATGGTACGATATGGAGGGACATATAGTCCCTAGTTCTTTTTATTGTTGAAGTATATGAACCAATTAGTCAACATCTATTTGTTGAAGTATGGTACTCCATTTTTCGTAAGTTCTAGCTATATATGTCTCAAGATCCAATACTCAAAAATCCTAAGAAGAAGAAGAAGAAAAGAATAAAATGACATCGCTCAACACCCTATGACAACTCCATGAATAAAGTAGACGATCCTCCATACAAGTCTTCCTTCATCTATTGTCTTAAAGTGTGAGTTCTACAGTATGGTTCTCTTTGTAGAATTGTGTCTTATTTTAGACAACAAGGGTTTTCTATTTTTACAGGTAACATGGCAACATGTGTAAGGGAACATATAGGTGTGTGTTTGTGTTTGAAAGGGAGTGTCACAAGAGTAAGGCATGAGCATGTGTTAGTATTTTGAGCTGTGAAAGTGTTTGTTCTATTGAGGTTAGTACCAACTGTATTTTGGCTCCTGCTCCAGCTCCATTTGTATTAATCTACGGTACGACATGGTGATCAGGACATAGTCCCTGCAGCCATTCGACTGGCGAGACAGAAACTATGTAGCCGTAGATAAAGTTGACTGTCATTCGACCCTCATCCCTCGGCAATGATGATACGACAACCTATCACTATATCTTATATAATAGTAGATGATGTCTTAGTATTACATTATGTGAGTTCATCTTGATTCTGTTACATTCTTCAGATACTATATACGATAAGGACATATAATACACCATATGTACAGAACATAGATGATTCATACTAATGTATGCTAGAATGAATCTTGGGTTGTGTTCTGAGCCATCCGTTCTCACACTTGGCAAAAAATTGAATTTTTTTATACTTTATCTGCTTTCGAAAATGTACTCAAATTACATGATGGTTCCTTTAGTTAGCTTGCTTATGTTACAATTATATTATTTGTGACTATCGATCTTACCAGATGGCACCCATGACCCGAGGAGCGGCACGTCGTTTGAGGGAAACAGTGAATGCTGAGGTGGCTCCTCCTACAGTTAAGGAGGAAGTGGCACCGGTTGCTAGTGAGACCGAGAGTTTTATTCCTCCAGCACCGATAGCTAGTGAGACCGGGAGTTCTATTCGTACAACACTTGCAAGGGACGACATCTCTCCTCACGCCAAAGATCTCGCTTTTTCGAGGTGGTTGCGTGATCGTATCACTGAGCATTTGCGTGAGCTGCGTGGTTCTCATTAGCTATTAGTACTTATTTGTATTGGACTATTTGTATTGGGTTGTTTTTATATTAGACTATTTGTATTGGACTACATATATGAATTAGTATTGTGTCAATCTCTGGATTGTATTGGACTACGACATGGTGATCAGGACATAGTCCCTGCAGCCATTCGACTGGCGAGGCAGAAACTATGTAGCCGTAGATAAAGTTGACTGTCCTGCGACCCTCATTCCTCGGCAATGATGATACGACAACCTATCACTATATCTTATATAGTAGTAGATGACGTTTTAGTATTACATTATGTGAGTTCATCTTGATTCTATTACATTTTTCAGATAGTACATACTAGATTCGATAAGAACGTATACTACACCATATGTACAGAACATAGATGATTCACACTAATGTATACTAGAATGAATTTTGGGTTGCGTTCTGAGCCATCCGTTCATACAACAGGAAGGATCAGTACTTTTTATTTCTCTTCCATCCATCCATTCCTCCGTTCTGATCAAGCCTCTTCCTTCTCCTCTTCCATCCATCCATTCCTCCGTTCTGAGCCATCCGTTCTCACGCATAAAATACATGAATTAGGACAACCAATCGGAGAGGATACTCTGAGAGATCCATCTGAGTAGGACGTATACTCTGAGAGATCACCTTTACAAGAATGATATTAGTAGTGGGATTGAGTGTTGGAGGAGATATTATCAGAGTGTACGTCCTACTCAGATGGGTCTCTCACCGTTACTATTTTTTCTGATAGCATGGTAGATGTGCTCCGTCAACAGATTCTTGCTCTGAGCCAAAATTTTGTCCCGGAGCTCAATTGGACATCCTTCGTGTAGAGCTCGAGTGAAAGGTTCCTGACAGCATGGTGGTCTCCTTCGTCAAAGGATTCGTGAGCACGAATCCTTTGACGAAGGAGACCACCATGCTGTCAGGAACCTTTCACTCGAGCTCTACACGAAGGATGTCCAATTGAGCTCCGGGACAAAGTTTTGGCTCAGAACAAGAATCTGTTGACGGAGCACATCTACCATGCTGTCAGAAAAAATAGTAACGGTGAGAGACCCATCTGAGTAGGACGTACACTCTGATAATATCTCCTCCAACACTCAATCCCACTACTGATATCATTCTTGTAAAGGTGATCTCTCAGAGTATACGTTCTACTCAAGGATGTCCACTCGAGATCTGGGGCAAAGGATTGACTCAGAGCGGATTTTTGGACAGAGATGACGAAGAAAATGGCTGCCAAAGCTTATGTAAGTTTTCTAATTCTTTATACGTATTATATTTTTGTCATTTTGTATTACTGATACTCTGAGTAATACGGAATGGTCCGATATATACCGATACTCTGAGTATCATACCATTCCTATGTGTATCGGTATTGCAATCACAATATCGATACTCGAGTATCGCATTGATACTTAAGTATCACATCTGATAGTTCTCTCATTTATTTGTCAATTACGGTATTTCAGTTCTAGTTAGTTTTATATGATTCTCTGATAGTTCTCTCAATCATTTTCAACCGCTCTCCCTTGTGAATATTGATTTTACCAGATGGCACCCATGACCCGAGGAGCGGCACGTCGTTTGAGGGAAACAGTGAATGCTGAGGTGGCTCCTCCTACTGTTAAGAAGAAAGTGGCACCGGTAGCTAGTGAGACCGGGAGTTCTATTCATCCAGCACTGGTAGCTAGTGAGACCGGGAGTTCTATTGATGCAGCACTTGCAAGGGACTATGTCAAAGCACACGGCTTAGTAAATTATGACATGTTGGTCTTCCGACACCGCGATAACGTGATATTCACATTAAGGATTTTTGACAAGGTGATATGTTGTGAAAAGATATATCCTTATAGTTCTCCTACGGATGTTGAAGAAAACCTATGTACTTCTTTCAGGTCATCCCGCCGGCTATGCTGCTTCCCCGGCCTCCTATTCCTGCCCACTTTTTCTCCCCCGCCTCTACACTTGAGCTGGATATCATATATGGCTGAGAGAGTCAAATAAGAAGAAGGAAAGTAGGGAGGAGCAGATGGGTCCAGAGCCATGGTGGATTAGAGGAGAAAGGAAGAGGCTTGATCAGAACGGAGGAATAGATGGAAGAGAACTAGAAAGCACTGATCCTTCCTTCAGTTTTTTCGTTGAGGATACTGAGTTTGTACGTATTTGCGGATATTGATTTGGTTTGTTGAGGATATTATATATTGACAATGTTTGTTGCGGATAGAATTTTTTCTCTATATTTTTTGTATATTCTGGAATGTATTGTGCGTGTTGGTGTTGAGTGTTCCACCGAAGGGGTCGGCGAAACCAGGAATTGTATTTTGTATTTTGTATTCTGTATTTTGGCTCATGCTCCAGCTCCATTTGCATTAATTTACGGTACGACATGGTGATCAGGACATAGTCCCTGCAGCCATTCGACTGGCGAGGCAGAAACTATGTAGCCGTAAATATATAAAGTTGACTGTCCTCCGACCCTCATCCCTCGGCAATGATGATACGACAACCTATCACTATATCTTATATAGTAGTAGATGATGTCTTAGTATTACATTATGTGAGTTCATCTTGATTCTGTTACATTCTTCAGATACTAGATACTAGATTCGATAAGAACGTATACTACACCATATGTACAGAACATAGTGATTCACACTAATGTATGCTAGAATGAATTTTGGGTTGTGTTCTGAGCCATCCGTTCTCACACTTTAAACACATATAAATTAGAACTGTGTGTCAATCTTTGTTTTTGTATTTTCGGCGAACCCAGGGATTAGATTCTGTATTTTGTATTTTTACTTTGTACGTATTTGGGGATATTCAGTTTTTTCGTTGAGGATACTGAGTTTGTACGTATTTGCGGATATTGATTTGGTTGTGTTGAGGATATTATATATTGACATTGTTCGTTGCGGATAGTATTTTTTTTTTTATATTTTTTGTATATTCTGGAATGTATTGTGCGTGCCGGTGTTGAGTGTTCCACCGAGGGGTTCAGCGAACCCAGGGTTTGGATTCTGTATTCTGTATTTTGTATTCTGTATTTTGTATTCTGTATTTTGGCTCAGGCTCCAGCTCCAACATCATTTGCTTTCTGGAACCTTTTTTTTATATTTTTTTTAATTTAGCGACGTTTTTAGCGACGTTAGTATTCGTCGCTACATATTAGCGACGCCAGTAAATGTCGCTAAAAGCGTCGCTAAATTCTGACGTGGCAACACGTGGCACCAAATCTGATGTCAGCTCGTTGTCGCCAAAACGTCGCAAATCTGTCGCTAAACGGCGACCGCGCTATAACGTCGCCTTTTACGTCGCTGATTAGCGTCAAATAACAAACATCGCAAATAACGCCGCTAATTAGCGACGTCATTGACGTCACGAAATAGCGTCGCCCTAGCGACGTTTTGCGACGTTTTCTCGTTTAGCGATACGTTTTTTCCGTCGTTCCTGAAACGTCGCTTTCGCTGAGATTAGCGACGTATTTAGACGTCGCTAATCTGACAAATTTTTGTAGTGAATATTTTGGGAGCCAAATAGCATAATTATTTTAAGTTTCATACCTTACCACTTGATTCTGATTATTTCGGAGTTCACTTTTGGACTACTATAATAGAATCCTAATCTAAGAGTGGTAACTGTTATATATATATTGCTAGGGTTAAAGCTTCTTAGTTTCCCGTTCTCTAACTGTCGTAACATGCAAACGTAACAGTAAAGGAAACGAAAAGGATGAGTAGAAAATTTGAAGCTTACATGGTTAAGGAAGTCAACCGGCTTGACTACAGCACCGTACAGAGAGGTGGCAATCCCCTGAAACGACGGCTTGAGGGCCATCAGTTGTTCAACCCACACCCCGTTGACGAAAGATAGCCGCCGGCCGCACACACTAGAACTGGTTGGAGCTGGTGCTGGAGCCAAATCGGTTAGAGATCCCAACAGTGCGGTTACGGACGAGTTGAGATCCTCTGCAGTTGGTGAACCAAGGAAGGACAGCATCTGCTGCAATGTTTCGCCCCCCGATCCAGCCGCCGCCAGGCTGAGCGCTGCTCTTATCGAGACCGGCGAGAACACGAAGTTTGCGCCCTCGGCAGCACGTAGGAGGCCTACGCGCTCCGCAAACTGCAGGCACGAGTCGATGATTGGCACTGCAGGTGTGCGGAAGGGCTCCGCAAACTGCAGCAAGTCGTTGGCCATTGGTGCGTGATAGAGATGTTGAGGGTGTGCAGCATGCCTGGGCCTCTGTTTCATTTATGGACGTACGATTCTTCGACGAGAAGCATCCCAACACTAAAATATATACAAGTGGACATTTGTGATGTGCAGGTGCGCGCAGAACTTGCAAAAGTCAAATTGTTGGGCTAATTCAGAGTCTCAATTGTTATGTAGACTTTGGATTCTTATATACGAAGCAAGCAACATAAAATATATACTATAATTGGAGGCAAGGATGACATTTGAATTCTACGGGTTAATTACACACCATGTTCATCTTATACCTCTGATGAGCAAATTATCATATCTAATTGCTAATGTCAAGTCTACCACGTCCTTAATACCTTTGGTAACATCCGAGGTGGAGCTAGGATTCTGAATTGGGTTGGCTAGACTAGGTTAGAGTGGGCTGGATATAGATAAACTCATATATAAAAAATTAACACAAAAAAAATACAAAAAAGAAAATAATTTTTTTTTAGGGGAGGCTGTAGGCTGTAGCCCACCCCAACCTATAGGTGGCGCCGTTCTCTGGGTAAATTTTACATAATGGGACACCATTCTTCACCTTTCTCGACTCTCCCCGCAGAGTAAAGTGGAGTATCTTTTTCATACGAAAAGTGAATTCAAAATAAAGGCAAAGTTTTCTCCAAACTTCATGCACTTGGGAAAGGTAATTCCTAAAATAAAAAATTCTATTCATAATTCAAAATGCGTCTACAAAATGTTATATTCAAAGAGAAAAGATACACTAGTAGTGACATTGTGCAATTCCTCAATCTTATGAGTCAAAAGGGTAAGGTCAGTCTCTTGTTTAGCTTGGGCCCTATCCATTGCCTCCTCCTTAAGGGTTTCATCATTATACTTAGCCAAGGGCACGTAAAACTTCAGCCCCTTTGGCCTCTTCTTCTACATGGGTTTGTTAGGGGTGTTTGGATGAAGGTTTTGTATTACTAAGAATCAACTTTCCATTCCTTTTTCATGGAAAAGAAATTCAAAATTCATGTATCCATCTTTGGTTAGGTTGGAAATATGTAGTCTGAAAATTTTAATTTTTCCATTCTCATATTTGATTTAGACAAGAATAAAAATCTTAAAGCTTGCTCAAAAACTTTTTTTTGTTGTTTTCATGCTTGCCTTTTTAACTAGTCTTGTTGCATGGCATCATTTCTTATATTGTCATATCTTTCTAATAAGATTATTACATGGATAGGGAATTCTAGTAAATGAATCATTTATCCAAAAGTCCTTTTGGTCCATAGAATTTAGATGGAATATTAATCCAATGTATTTTGCCACTAATTCTTCAAGCATACAGGTATCACATAAAATCATTTTATGTAACAAATTTTTATAATTTTTACCTTCAAAAAAATTCTTCGCTAGTGAAATCTGCAATCAAAACTTGTATGATTGTGCTGAGAGCATCTTGTTTTGTAGATCTACTTCGAAAATGTTCACATAAGGTGGGATTTGTCCTTTGTAAACCGTGTAGCAGGCAAGGGCATCACCTTCCTAAAAAGTTGTTGCAAAATGTATAAATTTGGTTATATTGATTGTGGCAAATCATATAATGTGTCACCCAATAGTTGGCTCCAACTGGTGACATTTTTTTTAATGGGAAAATTTATGAAATGCCCAAAAACTAAAAAAGTTTCATGAAAAAACCACCGCTAAAAAAACTTTCATCGCGTGTCTAGAATTAGAGAAACTTATCCAAAGCGGATTCCAAATGACCCTTTTACCCTTCTAATTTATTCAAAGCACCCGCGAAACATATTCTTCAAAAAAAAAAGATTTCAATTCTTCATCTTCTTCGTTACGCTGCTCACTTTTTATTCTTCCTCTTCTTCGATACGCCGCTGCTCACTTTCGAATCTAGGTTTTCTTCTCCAAAATCTTTCCATGTCAAAACGGAGGTCAAAACATCATTTTTTTGCGATTCTAAAATTTTGAAAGTCCGTCTAACGAAGGATCGGTTACTTTCAGGCTCCTCGGAAATACGCTCGTTTTGCGACAAACCGGACCTCGTTTCGATCTCCCAGTCAAAAGTTATGACTTTCCAAACTTTCAACTCGCCATTCTCCGTGGTAAAATTACGGAGAATGGTCATTTCTAGTGTTAAAATGCAGGAGAATAGTCATTCTCCGTACTAAAAGACGGAGAATAGCCATTCTCCGTACTAAATGATGGAGAATGGTCATTATCCGTGTCAAAACCACGGAGAATTGCCATTCTCCGTGGTAAAATCACGGAGAATGGTCATTCTCCGTGATATTAACACGGATAATAATCATTATCCGTGATCTTTACACGAAGAATGAACATTCTCCGCCATTTTTTACAACGGAGAATGGTCATTTTCGTCTTTTTCGACACGGAGAATGATCATTCTCCGTGATATTAACACGGAGAATGACCAATCTCGTGTTAACATGGAGGAGAATGGTCATTCTCCGTATTGAAAAAGACGAAGAATGACCATTCTCTGTGTTAAAACCACTCTATTCTCCGTACTAAAATGACGGAGAATGGCCATTCTCCGTCACTTTACCATGGAGAATGGTCATTCTCCGTGATATTAACACGGATAATAATCATTCTCCGTGATCTTTACACGGAGAATGGACATTCTCCGTCATTTTTTACAACGGAGAATGGTCATTCTCCGTCTTTTTCGACACGGAGAATGGTCATTCTCCGTGATATTAACACGGAGAATGACTAATCTCGTGTTAAAATGGAGGAGAATGGTCATTCTCCGTATTAAAAAAGACGGAGAATGACCATTTCCCGTGTTAAAACCACGGAGAATAGCTATTCTCCGTAATAAAATGACGGAGAATGGCCATTCTCCGTCACTTTACCACGGGGAATAGCATTCTCCGTGTTAAAACCCATAGAAAATTGTCATTCTACGTGGTTTTTAAAACGGAGAATGACTCTCCGTCATTTTAGTACGGAGAATGGTCATTCTCCGTGGTTTTAACACGGAGAATATTTTTTTTTTAGAAAAATTTTGTCAGAACAAAGAGTTTCGTTCTTCTTTCAAAACGATGATAATTCTTATGGAAAAGAAGAAGAAAGATTTTCTCTCCACAATTGACCTAATTGTCGGAAAACTTCAAATGTCTCCACGATGAAGATGATGATGATGATCACGAGCGATGATCTGAGTTCGACTGAAGAAAAGCACACCGAACTACGAACGATCTTTGCGATCTCTGCTGAAGATGAGAGCAATAGAATTCAGATTTTTCGTGATGAAGAAGAAGACGAAAATCGCAATCCAGATCTGAGTTTTTTTAATTCAAATACATATAGATAACTAATTCGCGCGGAGGGGTAGTTTCGGTATTATAGAAATAGCAGTTTCCAGCGGGTGGCATCTAAAAGGGAATCTTGGAATATTTAACGTGAAAATACTTAATTCTGGGTATTTCATAAAATTCATCCAGCGGGTGGACATTTCATAAAGGTCTATCCCGAAATTGGGTTTCTCAGCAATTTCCAGTTTTTTAATTTGTTTGTGTGGAACTTTGTTAATATTAAATATAAACCATATGACTTATATTCCTGAGGATAAGATTTATGTTTTTTTTGGAGGAACTATAGTTCACTTCACCCAATCAGATCTATTTTCAGGAATAGAAGTGTTTCTATTGGTTTTTTTTTTTTTTTTTTTAAAGTTTGATCTCTCATCGCAAACTGTGATCCAGCTGGATGTGGATAAGTTAAAAAAAAGGTAAGTACTACTACTGGCCTCTCCATTTGTATTAATATTATATGTTTCATTTTTCACTTCTAACGAGTTACCATAATATTCTAAGTATTTATATTTGTAGAAATCGATAGAAGCAGAGAATAAACATTTGTGCTATCAATATCACTGTATATTTCTTTTTGTTGTATTTTTATGAAATTTTTGTAATGAATTTCATCCATTTTTTATATCAATTTTGTTTTATTCTTTTGATAAACATTTCACCATATTTATAATGTTTATCCAATGGAGTTTTGGATTAACATAGTTGAAACTTGAATTAAAATCGTTTGTATGGGTCTTTTTTATTCAGATTCTTTTTAAAATCTTTAACTTCTGAATGTATCTCTTGTAAGAGATCCACCATATAGTAGATATGTTAGTTTTTTATTTTTCTACGTGGGAAGATGAGCTATATGTTCATATTGATCACTAAGACTCTAAGGATATTGGTGTGCTTCGACAAAGATAGCTATTTTCTCCATTAAGAGATCGAAGTTGTTCTTGAACATGTTCGTTCATCGCAGTAGGAATCCTTCTTTATGTGGCCAGTTTTCTTGTATTTTGTAGCACACGGGTTCTTCTTCCTTGAAGTCTTTCTTCTTTCGGTTTAATTTCTCAAACTTCAAGAATCGTTTGAAGTACTGAAAATAAGGGTCTGCACATCAATCATCGTCCTAAGTTTCATCTCCAAAGATCTTTTTGTATGCACCCAGTGACGTAGCCAGCATTTGGATACAGCGGGGTCAAAATCGACTAGAAAATTTTAATTCAAAAAAATAATAATAATTTAGAGGAAAAATATTGCATAAATTAGTCATAAATCTAATTTTCTATACCTAACATTATTCGTCCAATATAGTTTTCCTATTGTGGTTGCTCATTTTTTCTATTCATTTTTAATATACCATTGGTATTAAAGTGTACATTAATTCTAACCCAATATATCAGAACCTTAAACTTTCATGTCACTCCAGTCAGGTCATACAAGACATTTATTATCAATTTTGACCATTTGATCGAGAAGATTTGGTATACCTTAAAATTCATACTTGGATCCTACTATTTTAGTCATGAACCTTGTCATCCTAGGATCTTATAAAAATTAAATATTAATTTCTCCATCAAAGAAAAACAAGATTATATATATATATATATATATATATATATATATATATATATATATATATATATATATATATTACAAAAATTTGAGTGGGGTCACATGACCCCACTGGGCCTATGCTGGCTCCGCCAATGTATGCACCTTGAAAGCTAAATTGTCGCATTGTTGATTCTTCAAAATCTTTGAGATCCAACTCATGTGTCATTAACTTACCAATGAGTGTGTCAAGAGTAATGACAGTGAGGTCATTTCCTTTTATGATCGTTGTTGCTTTAGGGTCCAGTTCTTGGTGAGTCCATGAATTACTTTGCGAATCTTTTCATTATTTCTATATTCTGTTCCAAGAGATGAAAGAGGATTAATAATATCAAGAAAACGCGTAAATATTTGTGTAATGGCCTCATTAGGCTTCATTTTAAAGACCTCATATTCTTGTGCCAGCCTGCTAATTTTAGATTCCTTTAATTTTGAAGTTCTTTCATGAATAACCTCAAAAAGTTTCCAAATAACATGAGAAGAAGTGCATGTAGACTGTTAAATCTATTTCTATCTGCTACACAGAATAATGGAGTGACAACTTTAGCATCAAGGCTAGATTATTTTTTTTCTTTTTAATATTTGTCTATTTTGTCATGTGGCAATTTTTACAAGACTGCCTTCTACAATAATTATTTCAGGCTTTTTGTAGCCATCAACAAAAACAGATCATAATCAAAATATGGTGGCCTAAGATAAGTGCTCATACATGTTTTCCAATAAGTGTACTTGGTACCATCAAATAGGGGTCACCTATTTGTGGATTGGCCTTCACCATTGTTGGTGTGGATATTTGTCATACATCTACTCAAGGATGTTAATCTTATTCAAGAGCCCTTACTCTTATACCAATTGTAGGCAGCCCTAGAGGGGGTAAATAGGGTGAAGACAATAAAATTAAATAAAATCATGAAATTAACCAACTAAAAATTAGTGAACAAGTAATAATAAATGCAAGGGTTCAGGAGATCAAACACGACGATATATACTGGTATCCTTCGTGGATGATAATCCAGTTCTGTAGACTCTTGTCCACCTTTAATCCACATTTGTAAAACAGTAAATATACTACGAGCTTGAACTGAAAGGCTCGTAGACTTCTTACAACACCACAAGATTTGATCTGAAGGGCTCGTCGACTTCAACAATGAAATAGAAAATCAACTTAGAAATCCAAGCTTTACAACTCAAGCAGACTTTTAATCGAATCGCAACTGGCACTATAGAAGGTGTCACGTCCCGATTCCGCAGAGTCATTCGTCCTCACATAAATATCTAGGAACCGATAGTTCTCGCTTATGCATGATGTTGTACAAGTCCAAATTTCACTTGTACAAGGCAAAGATGGAGCAAAATTGATAGTCTTCAAATAGAAATACATCACAGCAGCACAAGTAAACAAATTAAAAATAATAAGGATACATATCTTTATTGGAAGAACTCTTTATTGACAAGCAGATAACTTGAAGTCACACTGAGATATGTAGAAATATGTTCTCTTTATTAATAATAGAAATGAAGTACAAGGCTTGTAGCGGAATACAAAGTTTACAATACATCTCACATTAAACTTGATAACCAACTGAACCACATGGCACATAGGCTTACATTTGATACATGATACATGGACTTACAACTGGATATGCCGACGTGGCTTACAACTCACTAGTACAACAGATATATAGTGTTCCATATATTATGTCCATTATAGAGAGAAGCATCCTTCACAAGGAGAGCCTCTACATGCCCAACAATTTTTTAATGCCTCGGAACTGAACTTCCCAAGAACGAGCACCTGAAAAAAGTGTGTCCACAACGTGGGTCAGTACATTGTCGTGTACTGGAGAGGAAAACTAGCTCACTCGCCTAAACCAACACTAAGTAGTCATGTGAGCAAACATTTATTAAGAGTAATATTTCTATTTGGGCCTAGCATCAGCTTATAATTTATGAGCAATATCATAGTGAAGCATGTTTTAGCATTGTTTATGTAAAGGCACCATTGTAGCATACTGGTGTTAACATGTTAAGCAGTAAAGTTGAATTCAACGTGTATGATAACATATTACATTTGAGTAATTTTTTACCGATAGCTGACTCCCTCGTACATGTATAAAATATAGGTTATATGATGCACTTACTCTGCCTGCACAAAACATTCATTTGCTTGCATCCTTATAACATGATCACTGGTATTATTCCACCATTTAGGAAGTTACCATACAGGATTTCGAGGGTATATGGTGCGCCATTCAGAGTAGGTAGCTAGCCATTCGGATCGACCCCGGTACCCTAGGCATACCGTCCGAGGAAGTCATCCCCTTTGTGTACAAGTTGTCCATGACCATGCAAATAAGTGTCCGACTCGATTGTGAACATAATCTCTTGGTAAAATATTAAAGTAAGTAAAGGCAACATTGTATCTTATCATCGCATCCAACCCGTATTTTTAACAACTTATCATCTACATCATTCACATCATTTCCACACTTGGTGATCTCATCGATCCCAAGCCTAATTATTTCACATCGCATCAGTTCATTATATTGTAACATATCACATCTTCTATTCTCAAATGGACATGCAACATTTTATTCATTTTATTGGGGTATTTATTATTCATTTTATTGTGTTAGTAACATAGCTAGTTCATTCTCATGTATCATTCACATAGCTTTGCATTATTCAGTGTATCATTCATTTCAACAACATTCGACATGGGTAACAATATCAATTAATTTCTAGTGTGTGATTCACAGTGGCAGTTCGTATTCAATGTTCATGTATTATTCATCTCAACATTAGCAACATAAGAATCTCTATTATTCAGTAACTAAATTATGGGATATTTAGGGACATAACATATCAACATAGTACTCCATTTTATTAATCACGAAGGAGTAGGAGAAAAGGGACAGTTCCACTCACATGCACAAACGGTCTTCATGTTTCGATCACATATATGCTCAACGGGTCCTCCAAAGATTGTTCGACACAAAGCATAATATTTTCCACTTGACATACCACACCAGCGTGCTATGTTTCATACCTCATCCCATCCGGCCAACTTAGAGAGACTTCATTATTCTCAATTTTTTTGATTTCCAACACAAGTTACAGTCCAACATTCTGATCTAATCCAACAAGCCAACCAAATGACTCACACGGAGCGGGACATTACATAATATACCACTCAGAAAAAGATTCGTCCTAAAAACTTAAGAGAACAACTTATTCTACTAATTCACCCAATCACAACAAGTTAATCATTCAGCTTCTTTTCAATATTCTAATTCGACACTTCCAACAATTTAAAATTTCATAATTCAACCACACAGATTTATGTATCAATGATTCAATCCGCATTTTCTTTTCGAAAATACTTGTAACTTCTTGTTGATTCACCAACATTCTCCCTGCAGTGTTATGTTAGTCGCAGCCTATCACTTTGTTTGGATTCATTCACATATTTTAGACGTCCCCAAAATATATGCATTTCAACCAACATCCATATTAGTACGATTCGATAAGCCACATGTGTAACTTCCTTTTCCAAATTCGACTTGCACACATTAGATACCAATTTTCAATATATGCATTCTCAAAGTCTATAAACATACTTTAATTTACTTATTGCTATGCTCATTTGCCACCATCGTTATCTTGCAAGCAACGAACACTTAACATTAGGGACTACTCAGATAAGTAACTAGTCTA
Organism: Iris pallida; assembly: GCA_029216955.1. Classification (NCBI taxonomy): domain Eukaryota; kingdom Viridiplantae; phylum Streptophyta; class Magnoliopsida; order Asparagales; family Iridaceae; genus Iris; species Iris pallida. The sequence continues at coordinate 13,145,215 of JANAVB010013597.1, forward strand.
AGTACAATATCTATAATATTCGAGCCATGGGTCTACTTGAAACCAACCATACTAAAAGTTCACAAAAATCAAATACAATTTTATTCCTTCCATCTCAATACAAATCTTTCCATCTCATTTAAGTATTACAACATTTCATTAAAATGTTTCATTCCATTCATTTGTTATTCAATCACTTATGAATGAAACCAGCTGTTACTTGATTTCGTTTCATCCACTGAGACAATTCATTATTTCTAAAAGATACAAATCAGAAGTCACTTATTATCAATTATCCGAGCCAAGAACACAATTTTATACAACATTCCTTCCAATATATTATCCATCTCGCAATATCTTATTTCAATTTTTCTTGGCGACTATTAAATCAATAATTAAACTTCTGAGCAATGATTCATCTTTTCAACTTGATACGTAGTATTCAATGTTAATCTAGCTAACCGACTTTCGATACCAATCCAACATTTCCATCAAGGTACTCAATTCCATCTTATGGAACAATTCACTTCTCGATACATACAACTCAAGTCTGTTTCTGCTTAAGGCCGACACATTACTTCCCAATTGTTGAACATCTCTAAGTCTCATGTTGCAGCATATATTTCCTTAGGTCATACTCATCATCATCTCTCGTTCAATACCAAAATGTCATCCTATGGATTGCCAATGATCACCCTATTATTCGGTCAAGTCTCTAAGGCTAGCTATACCGACAACTAAACCTAATCATCTAGGTAACTCCCTCGAGTGGACAACTACTAGGGAACATAGTAATTTCTTATACTTAGGGCCAACAACCAACAGATGGTTCTAAGAAACTCTACCCAAACCTGTGGATATAAACTCAATATGAACAACTAATCGTCATTGTTGACTATGTCGATAATTGGTTATGCAGCCACGATATCTATCTAAGGTCAAGTCTATCTATCCATAGTCATCCTTAAGGAACTAACTCCCACAGAGACTCATTCTAGACTTACCCAACAATCAAATAAGATTGATCCAACAATATTATGGTCTAAATCCAAACCCGACATACAATTTCCAGCAATCCAATTTTAATTCCAATTAATTCCTTCATATCCACGTGGATCCATATGCCAATGCTAACTATTTAATGGTCATCAATTCCATCATTATATCTTTCCTTCAATAATCTCGATCGATTATTTACTTTTGTTGTATCCATATCCATTCCGATAGATTCTCAACCAAAACCATCGAATGACATTAACCGTCAACTTATTTGCATCGCATCATCATTGTCTAATAAAGCATTTCATACTTAATATCTTAAATTTAGCAACATGTACCATCTAATGATCAAGTAACCATATTACTGCTCTGCCAAGATCAACAATCATATTATTTTGGTCTGTATGACCAAATCATATCACTAAGTCATTACCCAACAATTTGTATTCCAACCGACAGTCATCCATACCGTCACATTTTCTACCAGCATATTTCAACACATTTTGTGATTCACAATCCCATTCGTTTCCCATCCACTAAAATCTCATACGAACATTCATAAGATTTTATATCGGGTCAAGTATTCCATTCCAATTCAATCCAACAATTTCATATTTTAATTAACCATTCTCTACACATCACAAGTATTCAAAGTCATTACTTATTACTTTTATGATATAATTCAAATCCATAAGCATATATTCACATATACAACGAGTATCATCTTATCAAGCGCAAACTCATACTTTAATGAATCTATCCTTTGGTGGTCAAGATGGATTAGCATCTATCACACCTTAGGGTCAAGCATAAATTTTCCACCCTCATTCGAGTCACTGACAATATTTTCCAAAAAGTTTATATTAGCAACCAAATTGTAATAGTCACACATAATTTGCATCCAACCAATCACAATTATCATTCAATGTTCTAAGCCATAACATTCTCTTACCAAATCAATTTATCCATAGTATAATTATCATCCGACTAGTCTGAGTCATCATCTGACTAAACAATTCCCAACCAAGGTACCCTTTACAATTTTTGACAATTCTTACTATCTAGCATAATATCACCATAAGGGGACACTCGAGTCACCTAGCAATAATGTATGACTCCCAGCTAAGTCTCAGTACTACCCAATACTCATGGATAGACTCATCGCTATCCTATGGAAAGGGTCACGATATATCTCATTTTGAAGTGGTAGAGGCATATACCACTCAGAAATGAAGACATTCATTAAACAATACAGAACCCAAGTCTATACCGTACAATCATGATTGAGAATAATCACAATAAAGCCAATATTCTTAGGGTCTCAAAACCATAAAGCCACAACATGTGAGTCAACTTATCAATTCTATTAAACTCAAACATCAATTGTCCTATTCATAATTCCTATCCAACATAACATGCAATTCTCAAACATGTTACAACACACATAGCAACTTTTCTCTATACCCATATTTCAAACATCATCACAACATAACATACTATAGCATCGAATCATTGTTGGGTCATTAGGGTCCAAACCAACAACAATTATATATTCATGGGCATCATAATATATTTAGACTTATTATATAAAATATCCAGTGAGTAACCAAGATGATCAAAGAAAACTTTTCACTCATGAGATAACTTGGAAAGAGCATAGAAACAACATTAGGATAATCGTAAAAGCAATTTTTGATTTAATCACAGAAGCAACGTTAAACAATTGCGGAAGCAACTTTGGTTAATCACGGATGCAACTTTGATTTGAAGCGAATCAAATAAGAGTCCAAGAACGTAAAGCCATGCTCTGATACCAATTTGTCACGTCCCGATTCGGTAGAGTCATTCGTCCTCGCATAAATCTCTAGAAATCGATCGTCCTTACTTCGGCGTGATGTCATACAAGTCCAAATTGCACTTGTACAAGACAAAACCGATGCATAATTGATAATCTTCAAAAGAGGCATAAGTAGACAAATTGAAGATGATAAGGTTACATCTCTTTATTGAAAGAACTCTTTATTAATAAGCAGATAACTTGAAGTCACAGCAGATAACTTAAAGTCACACTGAGATGTGTAGAAATATATTCTCTTTATTGATAATAGAAATGAAGTACAAGGCTTGTAGCAGAATACAAATATTATAATACATCTCACATTACACTTGATAGCCAACTGAAACACATGCCATATAGGCTTACATTTGATACTTGATACATGGACATACAATTGATATGCCAACTTGGCTTATCACTCATGGTACGACAGATATACAATGTTCCATATATTACGTCCTTTATAGACGTAAGACATCATCTTTCGCAATGAGAGCTTCTACATGCCCAAAAATTTTTGATTCCTCAAGATTGATCAAGTCAATCATAGTGTACTGAACTTTTCAAGCATGAGAACCTAAAAAGAGTGCCCACAATGTGGGTTAGTGCATTGTCGTGTACTGGCGAGCAGAACTAGCCTATCGCCTAAACCAATACTAGGTAGTCATGTGAGCAAACATTTACTAAGAGTGATCTTTCTAATTGGGCCTAGCATCAGTTTATAGTTCATGAGCAATATCATAGTAAAGCATGTTATAGCATTGTTTATATAAAGACATCATTGTAGCATATTGGTTTTAACATGTTAAGCAGTAAAGTTGAATTCAACATGTATGATAAACATACCACGTTTAAATATATTTTTACCGATAGCCGACTCCTTCGTACCTACATAAAATATAGGTTATATGATGCACTTGCATTGCTTGTAAAAATATTTATTTGCTTGCATCCTTACAACATGATCACTGGTATTATTCTACCATTTAGGACATAGCCATATAGGACTTCGAGGGTATGCATTACGCCATTCAGAGTAGCTAGCTAGCCTAAATGGATGTCCCATATCACGTGCCATCAAAGCACGTTTACCATCCGAGGAAACAGTCATGCCCTTGTGCACAAGTTGCCCATGACCATGCAAATACGTGTCCGACTCGATTGTGAATATAATCGTATGGCAAAATATTAAAGCAAGTAAAGGCAACATTTCATTTTAACATTGCATTCAAGCCGTGTTCAACGACTTATCACTTCCATCATTCACATCATTTCCACACTTGGTGATCTCATCGATCCTAAGCCTAATCATTTCTCATTGCACCAGTTCATCACATACATCATTCTTTCTTAAAGGGACGTGCAACATTTTATTCATTTATAGGGGCTTTTATTATTTATTTCACTGTGTCGGTAGCCTAGCCAGTTCATTTCTCATGTATCATTTACAAAGCATTGCTTTATTCAGTGTCCCATTCATTTTAGTAGCATTAGACATGGGCAACAATATCAATTCATTTCTAGTGTATAATTCACAGTGGTAGTTCATATTCAATGTTCATGTATTATTTATCTCAATATTAGCCAACATAAGCATCTCTATTAATTCAGTAACTAAAGCACGGGACATTTAGGGACATAACATAGCAAGAAGTGCTCTATTTTATTAAGCATGAAAGAGTAGGAAAGAAGGGACAGTTTTACTCACATGTACAAACGGTCTTCCTATTTTAATCACATATATACCCACAGATCCTCTAGAGATTGTTCGACAGAAAGCACGATGTTTCCTACTTGACATAGCCATACCAGTGAGCTATGTTTCATAACTCATCCCATCCGGCCAACTTAGAAAGACTATATCATTCTCAATTCTTTTGATTTCCAACACAAGTTACCATCTAACATTCTGATCGAATCTAACAAGCCAACAAAATACCTCGTATAGAGTGAGGCATTACAGAAGACTTGGTAGTTGTTCTTGGAGATTTGAAGGTTTTTGCACAGAGTATCTCAGAATATGTAAGTGCAAATTGGTGAAAATGAATGTGGAATTCATCACCATTTATAGCTTTTATACTGGCTTAATACTGATAAACTCGGGCAAAGTTTGGTATCCATAACATTCGAAAATTCGAACATTAAAGACCACTTCTTCAGGAGAAAAAGAGTCAAAAATATAAACTTGGTCAAGGAGACCGAATTTTCGGTATGGAACTAAGTTCTGGCCGAGTTCATTTATTATTGCAAATAAACTTTTTGGCCTTTGTAAACGAGTTTGGGCTGAGTTTGAGTTTTGTAAAACATAGTGTTTTGGTTGTACAAATATGGGTTTAGTCCGAACTCAACTTGGTGAACCATGACTTCGACTTTTGAAAACTATGGAATAGGTCAAATATGGGTTTAGTCAACATAGTGTTTTGGTTGTACAAATATAGGTTTAGTCAGAACTCAACTTGGTATGTAGCAGTGCATATAGGCCTTTGTAAATGAGTTCGGGCTGAGTTTGAGTTTGAGTTTTGTAAAGCAAAACGTTTTGGCTGTACAAATTTGGATTTAGTCAGAACTCAACTTGGTGAACCAAACCATCGACTTTTCAAAAGTATGAAATGGGTTTAGACTTTCTTGTACCGGTGTGTATTCGACTCACATTGTATCCTATAAATAATGTAAAATTATAGAAAAAGTAAGAATCAAGAATATTTTGTCGTCTTCAATATTGCCATTTGACGTCTTAAAGCACGTTGTATGTATCGTATTGAGTCATGGTTCTTAAATATCAAAATCAAGTTGATCATTAGTGTCACGCCCCAGAACCAGAATACTGGCAAGTAGGGACAGACCAGACCAGCTACGTATTTCAAAGTACTCCAGTATCCCAAAATAACGTATAAGCTGTATAGACATGGGGGTTACTACTATAATCCAACAGTCTATCCTAGCTCAAACAATCCTAGGTATCTCAATCACAAGCAAATATGCAAAGTACAAGAAGTATGATCATCAGACGTAAAATAGTAAAGCGTCCTAAACTATATATACATGGATGATCATGAAGCTAGTAATATAAAGTGAAAACTAGCAAGATTAATAGTCATACATGATAAGCTCTAGCTATAGTCTAGAATACGCAAATCATGTTTAGGCCCGTAGGCTAAATGTCAAGATCCAAAATACGAGCTAAACACGTGCTCGGAGGCCAAACGCCACAAAAGAATAATATACATAACTAGTGGAAGAATGAAATAGAAAAACTTACTAAGGTACTCTGGTGCTCCGGGTAGTCACCGTCGAGTAGATGGTACGGAAGATCCTCCGGGCTCTTCTACCAGATCTGGCCAAACAAAACAGTGGGGTCAGATCCCCAATAGCAAGTACCACGAAGGAAGCCAAACTATAAACTAAAACCAGCAATAACTAACATAGCAATGATAAAGATAGAAATAAGTAAATATGGATCGAGACTCGTGTACTACTAATGTACTTATTCCGAGAATAAAAAAGACAATCAGCAAACAACATAGAGCAAAAAGTAAATAATAGGTAACCTAAAGTAAAATATGGACATGTGAATTAAATGAAAGCATGTGAACATGTGAAATAAACTGAATAATGTAAGAGAAATGGTACATGTGAGCATATGAGATAACTGTGATATGTGAGTAGGTTAGATATCTAGGACATGTGAGCATGTCAGATAATTGGAACATGTGAGCATGTTAGATAACTGGAACATGTGAGCATGTTAGATAACTAGGACATGTGTGCATGTAAGAACTATATAGAACGACAAATGATAAGATAACTTAGAAACTATTCCGGAACCCAAATTACAACCCATAAACCAAACAAGGACTGGGGCTGTAACCCTTCTCCTGAATAGAACTTAGTCTCTAATCATTTATCGACAAAGTAAAGCATAATCAATGATGTACTGAAATAAACAAATTCAGATACTGCCTAGACAAAACTAGACTAGATTGGACCCCATACAACAATCATGGCCAAGTAATGAGTACGACTTTATACATTAGCTAACTAGGGTTATCACAATCCTAATTACTAACATATGCACTTTTGAGAAATCCAATCTAGTTATCTATCCTGCAGACTACCTGACTCATCCAGGCAAAAAAAGTATAGCAGACACACCGCAGTAAGATACGCATGTCCTAAAGAGGTGTCCCACTCGACAGCGTGCTAGAAGTGTAATCATCATGACAAATAGCTCCAAATCCCATGTATATATATATAGACCGGAATATGAAGGGCTGCAGGTAACTGAAAAATTCTTCCCTCCCAATGATCTAGATAATCAAGCTAGTTATTAGTCCTTAACAATTTTTGTTGGATTCTGGGTGTGGCATTATGCAAATCCATCCTAGACATGATATGCAAGACCGGACAATACAAGAAAGTGCACTATAACAAGCCACAACAAGAAAATACAATAAGATGGAAGCTAGGAGTACGCTATGACGAGCCACTATAGAGAAAATATGGAGTGCGCTATAATAGGCCACTATCATGTAAGCAAGGAAAGACATGTACAAGAATGCACCACGACGGACCATTATCTAGTAAGCAAGGAAGACATGTAACATGGGTGCGCCACGACAGGCCACTATTTAGTAAGCAAAGAAGACGTATAATATTAGTGCGCCACAGTGGGCTACTATCTAGATTATCAAGATGAGATCATGTTGTCATGTTCAAGTTAAGTTCAATATTAACAAGTTATCAAGTCGGGTCGTCACAAGTTAGGCCAAATACAGAAAACAAACAAAGAAGATCAAAGACATTCATGGGTGATTTGAAACTATCAATTACACATGAACTCTAATTAAGGTGAAATAAAAAAATTCTTGAAGCCAAGACAAAGATCTACAACTTTTATATTATGAGTTTTTCAATATTCTAGCTACAAAATAGCTCAAACGGGCAAAAATAATTTAAAAAATAGCCATTAGCGCACAGGTGCGCTGCGCGCACGGGCAAAATTGCCCATGGTGAACGGTGCATGCATGCACGATGCACTGTGTGTAAAACACACTGCACGCACAGACAAAAATGCCTACGGCATATGGTGTACGCATACACGGCGCACGACAAGCGAATCGCGCAAGCGTGCGATCGCAAAATATGCAGCGCGCAGATGCACGACGCACAGAGCGATAGAGCACGATGCGCAGGTACACAACACTCAAATTGTGCAGGCATGTGGCAAACAAATCGTGCAGCACGCAGCTGCATGGCACGCGGAGCACGAGAGCACGGCGCGCAGGCGCGTGGCAAGCAAATCGTGCAGGCGCATGGATGCACGACACAAGGAGCCTGAGATCGTGACATGCAGGCACACGACCAACGAATCGTGTAGGCGCATGGTGCACAAAAAATACAGTGCGCGGATGCACGACACGCGGAGCACGAGAGCACGACGCGCGGCCAAGGAATCGCACAAGCGCGTGGCTGCAAAATGTACAACGCACGGATGCACGACGTACGAGAGAATGACGAGCAGACACCTAGCCAATGGATCGTGCGCGTGGCACTGTTCATCGTCCCATCAACACCGAAGATGTGCGGGAACCCATGAACACAAAAAATGCCAAAACTAACTCAAAATAAATCGAAATCAAGTGGTTTAAAAGCCAAAATTGGGTAGAATGAAAATTCCCACAACTTAGAACCCTTGGATTTTGGAAATAACAAAGTTTAAGAGGTCAAAACTAAGAAAACTGAGAAAGCTACAAACTTAGACCTACAAAAAATATAAATATCAAAACCAAAAATTCCAAGTTCTAAAGAGGCTTAGAATTACTACCAAAATAAGTCATATTGGCGACGACATTAGCAACTCCGACAATATATCGCTATTTTTTGTGTATTTCGTGACGTATCAAAGTGACGTCGCTGAACGTCGTATTCAGCAACGTTTAGCGACTGATTGCGACTAGCATTATAGTTTGGAAAGAACAAGCTGCGGTTTAGTCGTAGAACGTCATTGATTGATTTTATTAAGCGAAGTTTTGTAACTCTTACTCAAGTACGTTGCAAGTTTATTAGTCAACAGCGATGTTCAGCGACGTGTTTGTAAGACGTCGCTAAAATCTTTCATATACGGTGCTGGGAACCGATCAAATTCATTTTCTTTCCCCCAAAATTTTTGATCTCCTGTGCGCCTCCAGCCCCAAATCTCTCTTCCCCTCCCCCTCTTGTCTCAGGCGACCTTCTCCCCCCTCTCGTCTGCGGCGACCCCACCCTGCGGCGACCCCCTCACCTCGGTGACTCCCCTCCATCGACGACCCCCGTCCCTCCGTCGCACCTCCACCGTCGAGTCCCATCGTCGACGTCGACCCACCCGTCCCCTCTATCACTGCTCCATCTCCGGCGACCCTGACCCAACTTCGACCAAGGCAGGTAAACGCTAACCCTAGCTCCCTCCTCCTGATGTATTGACGCAGACACGACACACATACACGCTGACACGATATGTATATACGCTAACACGATGCGCACACATTGATATGACACGCTAACATGACACGCTGACACGACACTGACACGATACACACACGCTGACAACTATTTAGTGTGTCACACTCACATGCTTGTGAGTATGTGACAGTTTGGATAGGAGGGGACTGTCAAAAAGTAGTTTTACGTGGCAACCCTATTATGAGAACACATGAGTGGCTATGGGCTAATGTGCATCCTAGTGAGTGAGTGTTAGAGTGAGGTATCCTATGAGTGAACTTGAGTGTCTAGGAGGTGTGTATCCAGTGACAGGTTAGAACATGAGGTATCCTAAGAAGTATATACTATATAGAGTATCCTAGTACCTAGAGTATATATAGAGTATCCTAGTACCTAGAGTGTATAGAGTATCCTAGTACCTATAAATTATCCTCTAGAGTGTATAGAGTATCCTAAGATATTAGGAATTACCTACTCTGAGAACCTTGCTAAAAAGTATCCTAGTACCTACAATGTATAGAGTATCCTAGAAGTGTAGGTATGATTGGTACAGTATTTTGAGCCCTTCTATAGAAATTAAATTTACTTATGCCAAGCCTTTTGGGCCTATCAAAGTTATAGAATTTTTCAAAAATCTAGTATAACGCTGATTGCCTCAAAATGCTTGCATAAGTAAGAGTGTATAGAGTGAGTATACTAGTAGTATATCATAGTATCCTAGAGTATATAGAGTGAGCTTTCCTACTTCCTTTCTTCTCATTCGGATCATTGAGCCGACTATTCCGTATCATAGGATATCTACCTGAACCTCACCCTGGAGAAGTGTGAAAATATTAATATTAACCAAGGTTCACAGTATCGATTTCGGTATCGATATCGTTATCGGTATCATTTACGGTTGATATCATGAATCTCACAGCTTCCGCTAGCAGAGTACAATGTAGAGCCAAACGTGAAGCAGAGCTTCATATTCAAAATATTAAAAGTAAAAAGTTTCGATTGGTGGTGGGACGAGAAAGGATTCTAACTCATCTCTTATGTCCGTATTTCATGGACTGCACGAAGGCTTTCCGTTTAAAACACAGAGGAAAACCGAGCTTCTTCAATTGTCATCGACAGTTCTTGCTGAAGGACCATCCGTTCCGGAGGAACAAGAATGCATTTCGTGCCGGCGTTGTGGAGAAGGCCAATCCACGGCCAAGGTGGACTGGAGGTACGATATGGGAAGAGGTCAAGGATTTTATAAGGGCTATCGAAGAGCCTACAAAGGGATACAAGTATGATGAATTTGGCCGCACTCATAATTGGACGAAAAGAAGTATATTCTGGGACCTGCCTTATTGGAGCACCAATCTGATCAGACATAACCTTGATGTCATACATATCGAGAAGAATATGTTTGACAAAATAATCAATACCGTGATGGATGTAAAGGAAAAAAGAAATACAATCCCAAGGCCAGGTTGGATTTGGAAGATATATACAGACGTCCTGCGTTGAATTTGATAAAGGAAGGCAATAGGAAGTATAAGCAGCCTAAGGCAATTTTCTCACTAGACAGGGAGGATAAAGTGAGACTTCGTAGGTGGATTCAGGGCCTAAAATTTTCTGACGAATACGTATCAAATTTAAAAAGATGCGTCAACCCGAAGGAGAACAAACTGACGGGTATAAAGCGCCACGACTGTCATGTATTTATAGAGAAGTTAAATCTGATCGTATTTCGGGAATTATTATCGTCGGTCGTTTGGGATCCGTTGACAGAGTTGAGCATATTCTTTAAAGATCTTTGTTCTACTAAGTTGCTTGTCGATCGTCTAGAAAGCAGGAGAAGGACATTACAGTAACGTTGTGCAAGCTTGAGACGGTGTTCCCTTCTGGGTTCTTCGACTCCATGGAGCATTTGCCAATTCATCTATCCTACGAGGCACGTGTTGGTGAGCCCATCGGTTATCGGTGGATGTACATGATTGAGCGGTATTTGAACCACCTAAAGAGAAAGGTGAAAAACAAGGCTCGGGTTGAGGGATCTATTTGTGAAGCCTATGTTCTCGAGAAGATTACAAACTTCTGCTCGATGTATTTCAAGCCACATGTTGCTATTAATAGAACAAGAGCTCCCAGAAACAATGATGGATATCTTGAATCTAATGATGCAATACTGAAAGTCTCAATACTTTCGGAAAGCCTTACGGAAAAATAAAGAAAAGATATCTGAATGATGAGGAACTAAGGGCTACTCAGTTATATATATTGCTCAACTGCGACGAGGATGAAGTGGAGAAGCTCGAGGGATAAGTAACTAATACGTCCATATTTATGTCATTTATGCATTAATAGTATCCAATATTATTATTACACTAATTGGTATATGTGTTGTTATTTTTAGCACATTTAATGATGAGGTGAGGTCGAGTAGACAGTACATAAGTGATGAAGAACTGAAACATAAAATAAAATATTATTTTCTTTCATGGTTGAGTGCATATGTAAGATGATGCAGTAATACTTCTCGTATATGCACTTTGCATAGTAATTAACGGAGCGCTGAATTTAATTTATTATCTTATGGTATTTAGGTCGATCGTCCGGACGCAATACTAGAGAATAAGTCTATTAGAACTCTGGCCAAGGGGCCCATTTATTCCGTCAAAATATGGCTAAGCTATTGTGTGAATGGGTTTAGGTTCAAGTCAACAAATGCTCCGATCTGAGAGAACTTTTCGGATCATGATTCGACCAAAAATAGTTGTTTGTGTATTCGATCTATAAACTATAAAGATGTCGATCCGGGCAATGATTTCTATGGCATCTTATGGGAGATTATGGAGTTGACATATAACTACGGCATAGAGCCGGCTAGGATCCTATTGTTCAGGTGTGATTGGTTCGATCTGATCCAAGATCAAGGTTAAAAAATTGACAAACATGGTCTTGTGGATATTAACTACCAGCATCGATATCAAGGATACGAACCATTTGTCCTAGCAAGTCAGGCTCAACTAGTTTATTTTACTACTTATCCTAGACGGGAAACAACTAGTTGGACTGGTGGACAGTATGCAAGAGTAAAGCTAGAAATACCTACGACGTTGATGAAATAGCTTATCAGGAGGACTAACTATCTTTTGTAACAAATACAGTTGATGTGGACACAACGAAAGTTCCATATTACACATCTAATCGTGTAGAAGAGGTAGAAGTATCCGAAGAGAAAAATGAAGTAGATGAAAGCAAAGATGAGGAGGAAGAGGAAGATGAGGACGTGGAGGATGAATAAGATGAATTTTTAGAAGATGATTAAAAATAAATAAAATGTAAAATGTATTTAACCACTAATTAATCTCCATGCAACAATAAATCTTCCACATTACACGTCTAGTACTATTATTTTATTTAATCCTTAATTAATCTCTATGTTTCCATCAATCTATCCGGATGGCACCTATGACCTGAGCACGTCGCTTAAGAGACGCACAGATGGCTACTGAAGAGGTAGTGGTACCTCCTGCTGCTGAGGAGATAGTGCTTCCTCTTGCTGCTGAGGAGGTAGTGGTACCTAAAGCAGAGATGAAGGTCAAGGAAGAACTTCCTCCTACTATTAAGGAGGAAGTGATTCCTAAAGCCGAGATAACTGTGAAGGAGGAGGTGGCACCTGAAGGCAGTTGCACCGGGAGTTCCAGTTATCCAGCTCCTATGGATATCAATTTTGCTGGCGTGAATCCTACTTATGCACAGTGGCTGAGGAGGGAGATCTCTCTGCGCCTGCATAGAGGGTAGAGCAGTATGATATGACTTTTGACCAGATTTATTTCCGGTAGACTTATTTTTAGGTTAGACTTGGATGTTTTTACAACTCTTGATGTTTCTTATTTTCTATACATGGTTATTATCTAGAAATTCAATGGAGAGTTGCTCCGGGTCTATCTTTATAAACTGTGATATGTAAAATGCATGTTTATTATCTAGAAATTCAACAAAGAGTTGCTCCAGGTCTATCTTTATAAACTGTGATATATTAAATGCATGGTTATTATCTTGTAGATATCTATTTCTATCAGGTATAGCAGGACGCAGAGGATCGTACCCCCGTGGCGGTAGAGGAGTATCCCGTGGAGGTAGAGGTTCCACCGGTGGAAGGAGTGGTACTCCGTTAGTGGATGACAGTGTCGGTCCTTCGTCTTATAGTACTCCAGTGTACCAGCCACTCGGATCTCCATCTGTGTCGACAGTATGTGGCAGTACTCCTGGGATGGACAGTTCCAGGCCTGATCCTAGCCCGTCCAGCAGCATTCCTCCTGATGACGGTACAATGGAGACGGAGGAGCGGGTGGAGGAGGTCCCACCTACACCGTCTACATATAATCTGAGCGATATCCAATGCGCCCCTCCGGACGTGACGAGGATGGAGATTTGGTCCGACGGGCCTACAAAGTAAGCTAATTAGTTAACATTTATTTATACTTATATCTATATATTAATGAATTTATTTATCGTTGTGTAGATATCGTCCCCCATCAGTTCAGATGGCATTGGGGCTATTTCTGAGGTCCAACTATGGTGGGCCTTGGATCAACTACTCGGATGCCTCGGACGAGAAGAATGCATTCTGGTTTGCCCACTTCAAGGTAACTAAAGTATATTGCTTTTATTATAAATCATATTTTATGCATATTGTATAGCTAACTAATTTAATTCTTGTAGAAAACATATTTTTATCCACTACACCGGACTGAGACGATTGAGAAGCAATTTTCTGTCGTTGCCGCCAAGTTGATCCGGAATGCGATCGACGACCAGAAGGCTCGAGACCATTCCGAAAAAGGGATCCAAGGTTGGATCACTCCCGAGCAGTGGACTGCCATGAAGGCAAGCTTAGACGCTCCTAGGTACAAGGAACGGTCGGAGAAGGCGAAGGTGGCTAGGACGAAGGCAGGGAAGTGGTGTAGTTGCTCGATTCCCATGACGGAACATTTCCATCGCCTGGTACGTGTTTTATTGTAATATATTATTTTAGTGTAAGTAGTAATAAAATGTTTAATTTTAATAACAAATATTTTATTATAACATGTAAAGAAGGGTACGAACCCCAACATGGTGACGGTCTTCCTAGCTACCCATCGGAAGGACGGAAAGCTCATCGATGATCGGGCCACGCAGAGCTATATAAGTATTACATTACGTGTCACTAACTTTATTATAACTTAAGAAATATGCAAATATATCCATTAACGTGGAACAACTAGGCTGCTAGTAAATATTATGCTTATCAAGATACATACTTTTCTGGGATGAGTATCTTAGGCTAGAGCGTGAGCTTACTAGTACATTTGTGGAGGGAGGGGCTGGTAATTCCTCGCAGCCCCCTCCGGCTCGGACGATGGACGAGCTCTGGATGACCGTCGTTGGTGGTCTTCAGAGGGGTACATACTACGGTACAGGATCCTACGACACCTTTGTAGCGACGCAGTCATCCAGAGCCTCCTCTGTCAGTATGTATTTTCCACAGCCCTCAGAGGAGTCGGTCCGAGTGGGGGAACTCTGTCGCCAGCTTACTGAGCTGCATGACGAGCTGTTACGGAGGATGGAGGAGCAGCCCCATTCTCAGCCGTAGACGGACGACATGGCCCTCACCACTTGATTTGATATGCTTGAGCGCACAATTAGGGAGATTGGCGAGAGTATGGATCGTGTCGTTCAGGCGGTGCAGGAGAGGACGGATCTTGTCGTTCATGGCGTTGCACGGGACGCAGCCAGCCATGGGCGAGCAGGTTTCGAGGCTGGCGGCTGTTATAGATTCTACCAACTCCAAACTGCTGGCCATGGAGTGGACACTTCCTGGTCGTACTTCGGCATCCACACCGACTGCAGCGGCTCCACTGCCTTCTCTTCTTCCTACTAATGGGTCGTCACCGGTGATGCTGAACCCAGAGCATTATAGGTTCCTGGTATCCCAGGTGCAGGAACTGCCTACTCCTTTTCATCCTCCTCCTCCTGACCAAGCGTAGTCCTTTATTGGACTTGTTTTTATTTGTTGTGTTGGTGACCCATTATTGGGTCTCTATGTATTTGTTGGTGACCCATTGTATCCACCTGGCTATTTCTTGTTTTTTTGGTCATTCTATTCTATTTATTTGATTATTGGTAGTGCATTATTATTATTTGTCTCTATATTGGTTTACCAGTGTTGAGTTTTCCACCGAAGGGGTCGGTAAACCCAGAAAATTCTACGGAGGTTTGCTCCGAGCCTACAATTTGTAAATTAAAACTCTAAATGTAGGTACAATATTTTTAATATAACGGTTATTTATGTGAAATGTATACTGCATTCTATTTTTTAACATACGTCGCTAGAACGTCGCAAAACTGAGAATCAAAACGTCGCTAATCATCGCCGAACGTCGCAGATACGTTGACGTGGCAAACTGTACAGGTCAACAAATCTAGTATCCAAACGTCGATATTCAAGTATCGTAACGTCGCATAACGTCACAAAAATAATGACATGGCAACCAAAAAATTGCCAGATATAAAGTCGGAAAATGTCGCTAATCTCTAACTGTAATGTCGCTAAAACCTGAATGGACAGTGACAATCAGCAACGAAATGTTACATCGCTAATTAGCAACGTTTTTGTCAGTAAATGTTGCTAAAACTAGCGACGTCGAGCGTCGTCGAATGATGTCACTATAGCGACGAATAGCGACATTTTACAAGTTAGCGACCATGAATAACGCGACCTGCCCGAAACGTCGCTAAAAACGTCGCTGTCAAAAGTTAGCGACGTTTTCTTGTTATTTAGCGACGTTGTTAGGCATCACGAATATGAGATATTTTGGTAGTAAATCATGCAAGAAAGATAATAAAATCAAACAAAATGGCAAAACAATATTGTTCAAGATTTAGCAAGACGTACTTGCCTATGTTGGTGGAGGAGTAAATGAAGAAGAAGATGAAAAAATAAATGAGAAGTAATACAGAGAGAGAGAGAGGGTGTGAAATTGGTTATATACCAACCCTCTCATCTCAACCCAACCAAATCAAACCAAGCCAAGCTAAGTCAAGTTGAACCAAGGTGGACCAAACCAAACTAAACGAAGTCAAGATTAAACCAAGACAAGGTTAAGTAAGGCAAGTCAAAACATGGATCACCTGACAAATGTCAGAATTCGTACATGTATACTAAAAATACGTACAATAAAAAAGGAAGAGTGACAGGTATGCCGTCATTATACACTGGTATACTGGTGGTATGCTGGTCAAGGAAAAAATCTACAAGTTGGAAAAAAATTTAAAGCGTTCCGAAAACCAAGAAAATATGAAATACAGTAAAAAAAATACGTATCTGCATATAAATACCGATATTGTGAGACGAGTCTCACAATTAGCTTTTTGGGCCAGCACTCCTTGGCACCGATCTGCGATTCTAATGAGCCTTGGCCCAATGATTTTTGTAATTCGACCAAACTGGATTTATGGCTAGTTTTTTTTTTGTATCATTTGGGACTCATAGTGATATCTATTTCAGCATCCAGAGTCATCTATTCTTTTTGGATATTTATGATATTCCATATCCGATATGTGCAAGTCGGTACATCGACTCTTCGTCAAACGTGAATCATGAAAGTATCTTACCAATTGTATTTGAGTTTATATTATTTTATGCTTGGCATTGTATACTAGTGTTACTAGTGTCACGTCCCACTCCCATAGGAGCGATCGTCCTCGCTAAGGCGTGATGCCGCGTGAGCCTATATTGCGCTCACGCAAGATGGGTTCCATAGCGGCCGATTATAGGCTAAGCGACGGGGTCATCGCACAGAAGTTCCAAGCGAAAACATTGATACAGCAGCAAAAATTTGAAGCAAAACATAAGTCATGCAAAATACTTTTTATTGATATTGAAACAAAGATTACATAGGTAACACGAGACCAAAAATTACAATCACTCAAACTCACTCTTTTCACATTACAAGTCACTAGACCCTCTCTCATCTCTCAATATAATTTGAGCAGGCCAGCGGAAGCTTTAGATAGGCGATGTCCATACATTATGTCTCATATAAGTCCAGACTCCATGTGGCCATGCGCCTCGAAACGCCAAAGAACTCCATGCTTCGACGCATCCAAACGAGCTCCGTGCCAACGAGCTTCTACCTGTTTCTGCACATAAAAACTATATGGGTGTCAATACTCAACTGTACTGGTGGTGTGAGCTCCTCGCCCACTCATACAAAACTAACACGTTCATTACTTTGTGCAATATAACCCTTTTTTATTATCTTTCTACTCTTGCCTTAGGTTTAGTTTTAGGACATAGACTCTCGGTCTATTTGTGTCTCTAGACGATCTTTATGCCTTGCACTAGCAACTTGCTTATACCTTCCTCTAAAGAGTTGTCACGACCCGTACCCACTGTTTGGATACGAGAACGTAACAACGCCAACCTACGCCGCAGTATCGGCGGTAGAACGCTGTCCTAGGACACATCATCTAACAATATAATGCTAAGCAGTTTATACTCCCCGAATGGGGGTGACATAGCAGATACAGTCTCAATCACATCTAAGGTAGAGCATGATAAAGATAGATAAAACATGAAATCTAAAAGAGATACAGGAGATAGAAGTCTAAGTATCTAAGATACATAAACCCAGAAATACATCTCAAAACTCAAATACAGTAATCCACAAAGTAAATACAACTCTAGATAAAATGAAATAACTATCTAAACAACCTCTACTGTGTCTCCTCTAGGCTAGCAGGCAATCCCAGGCCATCTGTAAAATTTATCAACAGGTCCAGTCAGGACAGGAGCGAGCACAATATATCTCAACAGTTCATAGCAGGTAAGAAAATATAATCATGCAGTAAAGTAAGATACAAGTACTGAAAGAAATACAATATGTAAACAGAGAGAGAAAACTGTAATAGAAACATCTACTATAAATAGAGAACTAACATGTGGCTAGTGAGTCAGAGTATAACATGGACATGTAAATGGCATGGGATGATTCTGATAAGACACTACGAAATGATTCTGATAAGATACTATTGGTGTATTATTCACATGTCCACTTCTACTCCCCCGTACCCCCAATCAATACACAAGGATCCAACCAGGTTATGTTAGGATTCCATGTACAGCCCCCGATGGGTGGTAAGCCCCCGAAGGGTGATAAGCCCCCGAAGGGTGGTACATAGTAGACCCATAAATGGGATAAGGATTCCATGAAGACTCTGTGATCATAAGAGTATATGTCACAAGTGATCGAAGAACCAATGAAGCATAGTGATACGCCATGTAAGTGAAATGCACAGAACATGTAGTACCCGATGCTCCCTAAGGATAACATCTCAAGAAGGAATCCATATAGTACCAATCTGTGTGACCAACGTGACAGTACAAGTAAAGTAATCTAATGCAGGAAATAATTCTAAGCAGGATATGAAATGATCAGAGAATGTACTCGCCTGATAACCTGAACAGCTGATAAGTATAGGGGGTCCAACTGAAGCCACAGAGTCCTATTTAAAGCAACACAGGTTACAAGGTGTTGAAGTTATATTAAATGAATCCACAAACAATCTATTTTATCCTAGGTTCTTCTAAGTTAATTTAACTCTAGGCCAACTCTGGTCAATAATTTAGTCAAACTAGGTCAAGTGTTGACTTACAGTTGATTTTTGGTCAACTGGTCAACTCTGGTCAAGCAGGGAGAAATCTAGTCTAATTATTAAAGATATAAAGTGTACTTCGTTATTCGTACGTCGAAACTTACGACACGCAATTCGAGATAAGAATATCAATGGTAAGGTTGATAATCTTATGATAGTGATCCACGTGTCCATCTTGTCAATTTCAGCGATATGAGATCACTGGAATTGACTGAGCTCAGTTTCGTTATACTAATCCCGAAATACGAACATTATAAGAATTAATTATTAATTATTTATAAAAAGGTTAAACTCAGAGAAACTATCAACAAACATTGTCGGACGATGAAATAAACATCACCAACGTGTCCAGAATGGTCAAATTAGCTAGGATAGCCTACCCATCGGTCCAATTTGGACACAAGGGCAAAAAAGTAATTTCGGGCCAAAACGGTGTCCGTGTCGGAGCCGTTCTGTACCGAAAAATGTGCAAGAAAACAAGTCTATAAAATATAACAAATTATATGTCCACGAAACCAGAATGACGATACGAACCCAACGGTATCTCCAAAATTGGATTCCGTTGACCCGATCTCAATTTGGCCCGTTGACCAGAACTTGAAATTTCGGTTTGCACGAAAATGCGTGCCGGAGCCAAAGTTCTCAAAACTCAGCAAACTACCTGTCAACGAGGCCAGAATGATGATACGAACTCAACGGTATCTCCAGAATTGGATTTTGATGAGCCGATCTCAAAATGACCTGTTGACCCGGATATTGGTATCCGACTTGTACCAAAATGCGTGTCCGATCCAATGTCCACCAAAACCTAGCAAATTATATGTCAACGAGTCCAGAATGACGATACGAACTCAACGGTATATCCGGAATTGGATTCCGATGAGCCGTTGTCAAAAAGTCCCGTTGACCCAGAATGTGGGACCCACTTTGCACCGAAAAATGTGCCAGGGCCCACGTTCTCCAAATCTAACAAATTTTATATGAAAATATGCCAGAACGACGCCACAAGTCTAATTGTGGTGTCAGAAATGAAATCTGGAGTCCCGTGTTCAAAAATAAGTCGAATTCAACCAATCAAACAAGCTCAAAATGAAACGAAACTGGAGGGGTAGCAAGAGGGTTATACCAGCTTCGCACCGGAACTGGTAGCATGCCAAACGGAGCTGCGGTGGAGGAGATACAAGCTAATGAAGTTGGCCCCATAAAACTGTCCAAATTTAATACAATTTAAACGGTCAACTTAGTGGCCGGTTTTGATGTATCAAACGATAAAATTAACGGACGAAAATTGACAGGGATGAAGGTGGATATACCGAGATTGTGACGGAGCAAAGAAATCGCCGATCTAACAGTCGAATTCCCGAGAAAACACGCACGAAGTTGCTGCGACGGAACGCAATTTCAGTCTCGTTCTCGAGCTCGTCACGACGGGACGTCGTACAAAACGCACGAATCGCCTCGACGGCGCGTCCCGAAGGACGGTGGCCGTCAGAGGGCTGTTGGCCTGAGTTTGTCGGAGGGGGGTACCCACGGCGGCCGTGCGGCGACGCGGCGGCACACGACGGCGGCCTGTGCGCGCACGCACGTGCGCGCCTACATGCATGCGGCTGTGTGCGCTGCTGCTGGTGGCGCGGCTGTGCTGCCTAGCCCGGCCGGCGACGGCGGCGGGGAAGGCCAGCCTGGCCACGGCGACGTGGGGGGCGGCCACGTTACGGCGGAGATGGTCACGGTGGTGATGGTGGTCGGGTGGTAAGGTGATTGGTTGATGGTGGTTTGGTTTTGAAGAAGGAGAAGGAGGAGGAGAAGGAGATCGGCTGTAGGTGGCCGACGGCCTGGCCACGGCCAGTGGAAGGGGTCGGGCCATGTGGAAGTGGTGGTGGTCGGGACATGGTGTGGTTTGTAGCTGCTGTTGTTGTTTTTGTTGTGTAGGAAAAATAGTTAGAAAGAGAGAGAGAGAGAGAGAGAGAGAGAGAGAGAGAGAGAGAGAGAGAGATAATAAATGAGAGAGAGAGTGGGGAAAAAGTTGTCCCATGAATTTTAGGGCCGGCACACTTTGCTGTGAGTGAAAGTGAGGGAATAGAGGGTTAGGATTAATTGAGGAAATCAAATGATTAGGATCAAATAGCTAGAAATGGGGTCCTTCCAATAGATTTAATATCAATAGAAATTCCAATAATTATTAGAAAAATAGGTAGAAGAGTACTTGATATTTTTGGGCAAAAAAATATGAGGGTGTTACGATGGAGAGTAACATGGAGCTTGGACTGGGTTCGGTCAAACCGGGTTGGATGAAAATCGGACATTGTGCAAAAATCGAATAAAAATAGGTGTTGATGATCATGAGTAAATAAGTAGCACATGGGGATTCCGATAAATGGGACACAAGTGTCGGACGGGTAGTAGGCTCAATGTGGGCCATGTCCATAATTGGGGCTGACAGGTTTTGGTCGACAGGGGACCCACAAATCAAGTTGGAAAATAAATGTGACACCGTAGGGTAAAATAAAATCGGGTCACGTGTCAGGAAAGTTGTACGAAGCAAATATAGCACAAAATGGCGTGTCTGAGTGGGACACGAAGGTCAAAGGTGAAGAGCGTCTCGAGTAGATCATGCATGATGAGTTGGTTTCAAGAAACTGACTGGTCTTGCGCTCCCAAATTAAAAGTCACGGTAACGTGCTAATAATGATCAAGAAAAAGAGTGGGAAAATTAATTAATAATCAAATGGTCTAAATCGACCCGAAGTTCAGCGAAGCAAAAAGAGCACAAGGGAACAAGTTTGAGTGGGACACTATATACCATTATGAAGGTAATCCTGTCCCCCCAAAACTCGTGAAGAAGGTTTCCAGAATTGAACATCCCTGACACTCCAAATATCAAAGGCACGGAAAAGTACACTTAGGAAAAATAACAAAATAAATTATTTATCAAAACCAATCAATCAGGAAATAAAATAAAATGAAAAAAAATCAACCCGAAATTCAGGGTGCTCACATCCTACCCACCTTATAAAAATTTTGTCCTCGAAATTAAAATGTTCGTAATCCTTCTAGGTCAAACCCCCACAATCAAGTCCCAGATTAAAACAAATCATGTGATCAAAAGGACGACATACCAGGTCATGGCATACGGTGACAGTGAAGTCTCATCTAGGTATACTAGTCATGCTAATCAAAACGGTTATAGGGTATCAAAACACACAAGCAATCCAGGGTGCTAAACGAGAAAAGATGCAGAAATAACAAATCATCAAAACTGTAAGACAGTCTACCATCCTATGTGAAAACTGGTACTCATAAAAAAAAATAAAGAAAGGTAACCACCAATCATCTAAAAGGGGTACTATCCCAAGAAAATCAAAATCACAAGTTTAATTAACGAAAGTCGATTACATTGAAATCCAATCACAATATATAATATAGAGAGCATTAGAGAGAAAAAAGCTAACATTATGTGTATGGGGACATGTTCATATGGTTAGATAGTAGGCGTGTGTGTACGTGAATACATATGAAATTGTATATGAGAAATTGGGTTCCAAAACAACAGCTATCAAGTTACACTAATCATGGCATTTTGGTTAAACAATCTACAATACGCAACTTATTTACTCATAACATGCATGGCTAACCATATATATATATATATAAAGAGGTAGAGATTTAGTTATGTACCTATATATATTATAACATGTATGCCTAAGCTCTATATATATATCTATATAGATATATGAACATAACATAGAGGGAAAATGTTAGGTTTACATGACAGTGTATACTAAGTTAGGGTGTGTGTGTCCTTGTACATGGTTATAGCTTAGTATTGAAAGGTTAAACCCAGTTTTAGTTCAGCATTTACATGCAAAGTCTGAAATAAGCTAACATTTAAAGCAGTAAAATATTAACATAATGCAGTCTCAGATTTTAGGGTTTTGAAACATCACAACTAACTCAATGCTTCCAATACATCCTAACATGATAGAAATAAAACCCTAACATATTATCCATTCATTTATCTACGCATACTGTTCAATATTGCATATTGAATCTGAAATTGAACTAAACATGGAAATCAATGTAAAAATGTTAACATGTATTCAGTTTTCAGGATTTTGGAAAAATTTGAACATCAAAACCAACTCAATGTTTATCACAACCTAACATGTAAGAATATAAAACCTAACATTATATCCCTACAACAACAATGTACACAGCTCTAAATATTATATTTAAAACAATAATTTGAACTAATATTTAAAATCCCGTATTAAGGGTTAATATGCACACAGTCTTAGATTTGACAAATTCAAACACAAAACTCAACCAAACACTTTTTTTTAATTGAAATCCTATGTATAACATACATGTGCAGTGATGTAAACGAAACTATTATCATGAAATTTATATTTGAATTACGAATTTAAACTGGAAAAGCAGAAAACCAGAAATAGTGGGATTTTGAAAATTAAACATTAACGACATATTAATATGTATTCAGATAGGTGGAAATCAAGTGTAGCATGCATAAGTGTCAGAAAAGTGTCCACTATATATATTTCTTTGTATATTCTCACGTCCCAGTATAAAAATTTAATTCTACGTTAAGTCCAACAATTAGATTCCTACCAGGGTTACAAAGCAGGTGATTAACGTAATCAAGACAGTTTTATTATTATCTAATACAAGAATAATAGCAAGAAAGAAATAACGATAAAATCTGTTTTGCTTATCTGTTTAATGAAGAACCATTTTGAAACCCAGAGCTAATTTATTAAATCCAAGATAAAGTCTAGCAAAATTATCGATTCATTGTATTAAGAAGAAACTCATAGTAAGAAGTTACACAAAGGTTTATAAAAACAGGCAAACCTACTCCTAAGTTAAATAATGAGAAGCAAAATAAAACAAAACAAATAATAATTCTTTTCTTTTTGAAGGACTGCAACAAAAGTAGAGAAAACATGTTTGAATATATGTGTCTATCCAAAATTATGGTACTCTAAATTCTCGTCATACTAGTAAGCAAGGCTACGATAATCACAGAGTCCTTGACTTATGCACATACCTCTAGAATCATGGTATTTAACATTTTTGCGGTGCTGCTAGCTTGGCTGCGAAAACCTTAAATTCCCACACCCGAGAAATATATCCAAAGTCAGACTATATGTCCTCACCATGCTGGCTAATGTGACTATAGAAGACTAGATTCCAAAACTCAGATGACCTAGCCCATATAATTTCATCTTGTCAAAAATTAAATTAAATCAACAATGAATACCCAAAAAAGTAAATCAATTTATCAACAAACATCAAAATTCAAAAATGAATAAAATCCATCAAAATACAAACTCGGATGCAACATCTATCATCAAGATTCAAAATTCAACAATCTTTATCAAAATCAATAAATACAAACTCAAATTCAATAATAATACATCAGAATCAAATTCAACAACAGAAAGTAAAGATAAATCAAATTAAGGAAAAAGAGTTTTCAAATCGGAGTTAAACAAGATTCTCAAGGATCGTCCCAGGAATCTCTTAAGGGTTCCTAACTGTGATTGAGTATCTTCAAAAATATATCCTAATCCTACTGCAGGCTGTAGTGGTACTCTAGTTCGAATAACACTACACAAACTCGACCTGTATGGGCCACCACTAAAAACGTATCACGACCCGCACCCACTGTTTGGATACGAGAACGTAACAACGCCTAGCCTACGCCGCAGTGTCGGCGGTAGAACGCTATCCTAGGTCACATCATCTAACAATATAATGCTAAGCAGTTTATACTCCCCGAATGGAGGTGACATAGCAGATACAGTCTCAATCACATATAAGGTAGAGCATGATAAAGATAGATAAAACATGAAATCCAAAAGAGATACAGGAGATAGAAGTCTAAGTGTCTAAGATACATAAACCCAGAAATACATCTCAAAACTCAAATACAGTAATCCACAAAGTAAATACAACTTCAGATAAAATGAAATAACTATCTAAACAACCTCTACTGTGTCTCCTCTAGGCTAGCAGGCAATCCCAGGCCATTTGTAAATTTATCAACAGGTCCAGTCAGGACAGGAGCGAGCACAATACATCTCAACAGTTCATAGCATGTTAGAAAATATAATCATGCAGTAAAGTAAGATATAAGTACTGAAAGAAGTGCAGTATGTAAACAGAGAGAGAAAACAGTAATAGAAATATCTACTATAAATAGAGAACTAACATGTGGCTAGTGAGTCAGAGTACAACATGGACATGTAAATGGCATGGGATGATCCTGATAAGATACTACGGAATGATAATGATAAGATACTACTGGTGTATTATTCACATGTCCACTTCTACTTCCCCGTACCCCCAATCAATACACAAGGATCCAACCAGGTTATGTTATGATTCCATGTACAGCCCCCGAAGGGTGGTAAGCCCCCGAAGGGTGATAAGCCCCCGAAGGGTGGTACATAGTAGACCCATAAATGGGATAAGGATTCCAGGAAGACTCTGTGAACATAAGAGTATATGTCACAAGTGATCGAAGAACCAATGAAGCATAGTGATACGCCATGTAAGTAAAACGCACAGAACATGTAGTATCCGATGCTCCCTAAGGATAACATCTCAAGAAGGGATCCATATAGTACCAATCCGTGTGACCAACGTGACAGTACAAGTAAAGTAATCTAATGCAGAAAATAATTCTAAGCAGGATATAAAATGATCAGAGAATGTACTCGCCTGATAACCTGAACAGCTGATAAGTATAGGGGGTCCAACTGAAGCCGCAGAGTCCTATTTAAAGCAACACAGGTTACAAGGTGTTCAAGTTATATTAAATGAATCCATAAATAATCTATTTTATCCTAGGTTCTTCTAAGTCAATTTAACTCTAGGTTAACTCCGGTCAATAATTTAGTCAAACTAGGTCAAGTGTTGACTTACAGTTGATTTTTGGTCAACTGGTCAAGCAGGATCAAATCTAGTCTAATTATTAAAGATATAAAGTGTACTTCGTTATTCGTACGTTGAAACTTACGACACACAATTCGAGATAAGAATATCAATGGTAAGGTTGATAATCTTATTATAGTGATCCACGTGTCCATCTTATCAATTTCAGCGATGTGAGATCACTGGAATTGACTGAACTCAGTTTCGTTGTACTAATCCCGAAATACGAACATTATAAGAATTAATTATTAATTATTTATAAAAAGGTTAAACTCAGAGAAACTATCAACAAATATTGTCGGACGATGAAATAAACATCGCCAACGTGTCCAGAATGGTCAAATTAGCTAGGATAGCCTACCCATCGGTCCAATTTGGACACAAGGGCAAAAAAGTAATTTCGGACCAAAACGGTGTTCGTATCGGAGCCGTTCTGCACCGAAAAACGTGCAAGAAAACAAGTCTATAAAATATAATAAATTATATGTCTATGAAATTAGAATGATGATACAAACTCAACGGTATCTCCAGAATTGGATTCCGTTGACCCGATCTCAATTTGGCCCGTTGACCAGAACTTGAAATTCTGGTTTGCACGAAAATGCGTGCCGGAGCCAAAGTTCTCAAAACTCAGCAAACTACCTGTCAACGAGTCCAGAATGATGATACGAACTCAACAGTATCTTCGGAATTGGATTTCGATGAGCCGATCTCAAAATGACATGTTGACCCGGATGTTGGTATCCGACTTGCACCGAAATGCGTGTCCGATCCAATGTCCACCAAAACCTAGCAAATTATATGTCAACGAGTCCAGAATGACGATACGAACTCAACGGTATATCCGGAATTGGATTCCAATGAGCCGGCGTCAAAAAGTCCCGTTGACCCAGAATGTGGGACCCACTTTGCACCGAAAAACGTGCCAGGGCCCACGTTCTCCAAATCTAATAAATTTTATATGAAAACATGCCAGAATGATGCCACAAGTCTAAGTGTCAGAAATGAAATCTGGAGTCCCGTGTTCAAAAATGAAATTTTACAAGTTGGAAATTACGAATTCGGACGGCCAACTTTGGCATCAAATTCAACCAATCAAAGAAGCTCACAATGAAACGAAACTGGAGAGGTAGCAAGAGGGTTATACCAGCTTCACACTAGAACTGGTAGCACGCCAAACGGAGCTGCGGTGGAGGAGATACAAGCTGACGAAGTTGGTCCCGCGAAACTGTCCAAATTTAATACAATTTAAACGGTGGCCGATTTTGATGTATCAAACGATAAAATTAACGGACGAAAATGGACAGGAATGAAGGTGGATATATGAAGATTGCGACGGAGCAAAGAAATCGCCGATCCAACGGTCGGATTCTCGAGAAAACGCGTGCGAAGTTGCTACGACGGAACACAATTTCAGTCTCGTTTCCGAGCTCGTCACGACGGGACGTCGTACAAAATGCACGAATCGCCTCGACAGCACGTCCCAGAGGACGATGGCCGTCAGGGGGCTGTTGGCCTGAGTTCGCCAGAGGGGGTGCCCACGGCGGCCGTGCGGCGGCACGGCGGCGCACGACGACGGCCCGCGCGCACACGTGCGCGCCTACATGCATGCGGCTGTGTGCGCTGCTGCTGGTGGCACGGCTGTGCTGCCTAGCCCGATCGATGGCGATGGCGGGGAAGGCCAGCCTGGCTACGGCGACGTGGGGGGCGGCCACGTGGCGGCGGAGATGGTCACGATGGTGGTGGTGTTCGGGTGGTAAGGTGATTGGTTGATGGTGGTTCGGTTTTGAAGAAGGAGGAGGAGGAGAAGAAGGAGATCGGCTGTGGGTGGCCGACGGCCAGGCCACGGCCAGTGGAGGGGGTCGGGCCATGTGGGAGTGGTGGTGGTCGGGACATGGTTTGGTTTGTAACTGATGTTGTTGTTTTTGTTGTGTGGGAAAAATAGTTAGGAAGAGAGAGAGATAATAATGAGAGAGAGTGGGGAAAAAGTTGTCCCATGAATTTTAGGGCCGACACACTTTGCTGTGAGTGAAAGTGAGGGAATAGAGGGTTAGGATTAATTGAGGAAATCAAATGGTTAGGATCAAATAGCTAGAAATGGGGTCATTCCAATAGATTTAATATCAATAGAAATTCTAATGATTATTAGAAAAATAGGTAGAAGAGTACTTGATGTTTTTTGGCAAGAAAATATGAGAGTGTTATGATGGAGAGTAACATGGAGCTTGGACTGGGTTCGGTCAAACCGGGTTGGATGAAAATCGGACATTGTACAAAAATCGAATAAAAATAGGTATTGATGATCATGAGTAAATAAGTAGCACATGGGGATTCCGATAAATGGGACACAAGTGTCGGACGGATAGTAGGCTCAATGTGGGCCATGTCCATAATTAGAGCTGACAGGTTTTGGTCGACAGGGGACCCACAAATCAAGTTGGAAAATAAATGTGACACCGTGGGGTAAAATAAAATCGGGTCACGTGTCAGGAAAGTTGTGCGAAGCAAATGGAGCACAAAGGCGTGTCTGAGTGGGACACGAAGGTCAAAGGTGAAGGACGTCTCGAGTAGATCATGCATGATGAGTTGGTTTCAAGAAACTGACTAGTCTTGCGCTCCCAAATTAAAAGTCACGGTAACGTGCTAATAATGATCAAGGAAAAGAGTGGAAAAATTAATTAATAATCAAATGGTCTAAATCGACCCGAAGTTCAGCGAAGCAAAAAGAGCACAAGGGAACAAGTTTGAGTGGGACACTATATACCATCATGAAGGTAATCCTGTCCACCCTAAAACTCGTGAAGAAGGTTTCCAGAGTTGAACATCCCTGACACTCCAAATATCAAAGGCACGAAAAAGTACACTTAGGAAAAATAACAGAATAAATTATTTATCAAAACCAATCAATCAGGAAATAAAATAAAATGAAAAAAATCAACCCAAAATTCAGGGTGCTCACAAGAGTCCATCTTTCACAAATCCTTTCCTCATTATTCCAGTTCTTGTACCATTGTTTCATATTATAGTTTAGTCCATATTATTACTTGTGTATTTCAGATTACTTTGTAGATTGTTTCTTGTCGGAATTGAATTTTGCTCCTTTCATGACTAGATCTTTTGCAGGTATACTTAAGGACTTTGTACCACCTTTATATAAGAGATTGAGGCCATAGTTGAGCATGATGACACCAGGATTCAGGACTTAGAAGCTACAGAGATTTAGTTTTTGTTTCATTGCATTTATTTAGTAATTTTATTCTGGATATTTGTATGTCAAGATGTCGTAGTTGTCACTTTTACCAGATTTGTCTCCGGATGATTTTGTATAATTATATTAGATAACTTAGGGGATTTTGGTGATTTATTCTGGGACGTTATAGGAGATAAGATGTTTTATTTTATCGTATCTCTTGGAGTTTTTCCTTAGACTTATACAGCTTACTTCGTTGTGTCTATCAACGAAGGCTGGGCGTGTCTGACTCGTATTCTATTATTCAGGAGCGGATCGTGACATATTTTTAGTGGTGGCCCATGCAGGTCCGTCCTAATAGTACTTAGGCTATAGAGTGCTATTAGGGAACCTACGAAACTAAGAAAAACTCATCACATCATAGGATCGAGAGAAATGATTATGGTTATAGTTTTACTAAGTTTGCTTATTATCCTATAGTTTAGGCCATATTTAACCTGTTTTCTATTTTTCAGGATGGTACAGACACATAATATCAAGATTATCAATTCTCCTGCACTTGAGGCTTCTGGGCTTATTATCTATATATTTTGCTAATAGAAATATTTAATCTTTCCTTAGATTTTCCCTTAGCACCTAGAATTTTTTCTCTCTCCTAAAACTTCCTTGTTTGCTATTCGAGACTTCATTTCCTATTCGAGATTTATTTCTGTAGTCTCATTGTCTTATAAAACTCCTTGTTTTCTAAAGAACATATAACTTCACTTTCTATCATGATTAGGACTTGTAGTACTCATTTGAATTTTTAAAAACTCCATTTGAACTCTTAAGGATAAAGTTGAGAAAATATTCAACGACCTACTATGGCGTGGCAGATGCACACTGCAGTCATTATCTAGACTATAGAGACCACGAGTTCACTGCAACAAGCTGCGTACTGGCGAGGCATGGGCTCTAAATCAAAGTAATTTAAGGTATTCATAGGTTCTCGGATATTATTGAGGCTATGTTCTAAAATAAAAAATAAAAAAAATCTCTTGAGTTGTTCCGACAATAAGGGATAAAGTTGATAGAACTATTCGTTAATTTATCATTATTTGAGTCATTGAGCCAAAGGTTCACTACAGCCAGATATATGCTACATTGGCGGGGCATGAACTTTAGGCAAAGTGATTTCAGATATTTATGGTTTTCGGATACTATTGAGACTATATCCGTGTTATATACCATGTTTGATCTCTTATCACCATTGACAACCTTATTAGAAATTATCTTGATATTGACCCTATTTGAAATCTTAGCGAAAATTATTTATAGAATTTCCCTTGATTTATCTTAGGAATTTATTAGGACCTTTCTTTCAAACACCTATTAGTCCAATCTCTTTCATGATTTGAATTTAGTGTATTGCATGTATTTTAATGGATCCAAATTTTGATAGCTAAATTTTCAAATTTTCTTATTTTATTCTTAGTCATATCATTTCTATAGTTATCGTATTTTAGCACTTATCAAGCCTAAATAATTTTGATCACTTTTTTACTAATCGTGTTTAAATGATTTGAATTTTAGTCATGGTCGCAATAATTATGCTTAAACGATTTTTATTAGACTTAAGTAATATTTTAATTTTAGAATTTAATTATGACAATATCATTTTGGTACTATATTTTTGTCTAAATCACTTTTAGATCATTTTGATTATATTACTCGTACTTAAATTCGAATTATATGTTTAACCAATTTTAATCATTTTCAAAATTTTCGTATTTGATTATTCTTATTTGTACATATCATGCCATCTGAAATTTTGATGACGAAACTTTTCTAGGGGGTAGATTTGTAACTCCCTAAATCTATTTCTGTATATTTTTGAATCATTTCCTGAATTTTCTTTTTTCAGAAAAGTATTATAGGCCTAATTTTTGAATAAAGTATGTTTATTACTAAAACTGAATACTAGTCCTGGTTGGTATTACTAGTAAGCAATTCTATTTTAATTATTATATACAAGAGTTCACTATTGTTAATAACATTTATGATTATTATTTTTATTAGGTAATATTGTTTTATTTTGTTTTATTAGTATAGGTACTTTAACTACTAGTTAATTTTTAAGTAACTATTAACTAAATCACTTGATATGTTACTTATGGATTTTATTTACAAATTATCATCTATTTTTATTTACTAGTGGATTCAGCCTATGTTTACTAAGAGAAAGATTAATGCAGTTATTTATTTCTATAGTTTTCCTAATTAGCTGTTAAAAGAACTAATTTGTTAGTTAGTTATAGTTAGTTACAAATTTGTTACTGTTTTATTCTAAGATGTCCCCAGATCTGTTTCTAATTACTGAGAGTGCCACTGTACTTGACTTGGAAAACACCCTAAATTTTTTATTATAAATACAAGTTTATTACTTTACTAATTTTGACTCTGTTTTCAATAAGGCTTTTTCTATGGGCACCACAACAATTACTGGGGGCGTCATTTTACTAGGGGACAGCCCAGGTTTGAGAAACTTTTACTGGGGACGTCCCGAAAATTACTTGGGGGCAGCCCAATGTTAGGTTTTTTTTCTCTCTCCTCTCTCCTCCTCCTCCTCCTCCTTGCTCCTCCTCCTCCTCCTCCTCTCTCCTCCTCCTTGCTTCTCCTCCTCCTCCCTCCTCCTCCTTGCTCCAGCGGAGGGGTAACGGGAGTGGATGACGTGCATGAAGTCGAGTTCGGCGACGGTGGAGGAGCGGAGGGACGGAGGACGGGACCGGAGGAGGAGGAGGAGCAAGGAGGAGGCGACGGCGGTGGAGAAACGGAGGGGGCGGAGGACGGGGTCGAAGGAGGAGGAGGAGCAAGGAGGAGGAGGAGGAGGAGAGAGAAGGAGACATGGATGGATGGATGTAGGTGCGGTTGTTTCTTCTTCTTCTTCTCCTCCGAGGACTGCCAACTCGTTGGCAGTCCTAACATTATGTTAGGACTGCCAACATGCTGGCAGTCCTAGGACTGCCAGCAAGTTGGCAGTCCTAACATTATGCCAGGACTGCCAGCATGTTGGCAGTTCTAACATAATGTTAGGACTGCCAGCATGTTGGCAGTCCTACTAACTGAAAAAAATTGGGCTAGCCCCAAGTAAAAAAAAATAATGGCAAACTTGTAATATTTTTGAACATTTTTGGGATAGCCCCTAGTAATTTGTGTGGTGCCCATAGAAAAAGCCTTTCAATAATTCTGACACCATCACTATCCACTGACAACCATCACTGTCCTTCATTGGCGAGTCACCGTCGATTGCCAATGTGGCTCCGCCGTGAGTAGTCGGAGCCTGCCGGTGCCTCACCGTTGATTCCAAAAATTAGATCTGGAGACTTCATCGCCAGATCAACCTCGCTTCGCTACAGAAGCCGACCAGCTCGTTTGTTGGAGGCCGTACCACCTCGAGCTCGCCACCCGAGTTGTTCCACGATCACTGCGAGCGACCCCTCGAGACTCGAGCGTCTCTTCGAAGCTCGAAGATGCCTCCTCGTGGACCACGCTAGCTTGAAGTCTGAGCGCGTCTCTTAGTAGCAGAGCCATCGAAGAATCTTCACCGCCGACATTTTTTCTTCTCACGCTTCGACGAGTCACCGTCGGATCTCGCCGACAAAGCAAAATGCCGGTCATTCGAGCCTCGTACCTGCACCAGATCTTGAAAATAACACAGAGTCTCGTAATCCGCTGGAGGTTGACGTCCCCGCCTTGTCCTACCGCGGACGTCGCCGAGGTGAGTTCCGACTCTATTTACTCGACCCCTCCCTTTTTTCTTGTCTCTAGGGTTCCCTTTTATTGCTGTGCATGAGAAGAAACATCTAGGGTTAAAGTTTCCTAAATAGTGGTGAAAGGAAGTTGGGAAGAAGAAGGGCTTTAAGGTTAGGGTTTCGGGTTGGGTTGTGAGTATCAGAAGGAAGAAGATGAAGAAATATTAGGGTTTGGATGTGCGGTTGAGCTGGAAGAAAAATGGAGATGGTGAAATGAGAATTAGGATTAGGGTTATTGCTTCTTTACGGCTGAGGGAGAGACTGAGAGAAGAAATTAGGTTTAGATGTGTGGACCGACTATGCAAAGGAAAAGGAAATATTTAGGGCTAGAATTTCGTTGCTTTAGGGAAGAAGAAGAACAATTGGTTCTTTGCGGCTGACTGGATTGAAATGATGTGGAGAAAGAGAGATGGAGAGAGAGAGAGAGTTAGGTTATGATCTGTAGAGATGGGTCAGGCCAGTCAGGCTAAACAGGGTGCTGAATATTAGGCAGAATAATAAGAAAACATAAGCAGTAATGTGGCCTGTGGGCTGGGCTATTACTGGGTCAGCAGTAGAGAATAGGAGAAGAACATAAATAAAGATGCAGAAGCAACAGTGTGGGATAGGTTAAGGTTGGGCTCAATTTATGTGGGTTGTTAGGAAATAATGAGAGAAAATGAAATAAGGTGGGGTGCTACGCTGAGCTCTATTTGTTACTAAATTTGTAACATATTTCCTGCTCTTAGTTATTTTGTTACCTAATTAATTATTTACAGTTTTTATAGTAAATATTTCTAATATATTATATATATAATTAATGTTAATTTGTTTAGTTCTAAATGTTCGTTTAAGATAATATTATGACTATTATTATTAATACTACTATCTCAAAATAAAACTAGTAAGCTTTGTTATATTTATGTTACTCTTGTAAATAAATAGAATTCTAAATTGTCAATTATTTCTAAATAAATAGGTTAAGATACTTTAAATATCTATTATATATATCTATTACATATATATATATATATATATATATATATATATATATATATATATATATATATATATATATATATATATATATATATATATATATATATGTATATAATTAGTTAGAAATTACATGCATAATTAGCATGGTACTAGTAATAGATAATTAGTTAGTTGGCAAGATGTAGCTAGTTTAGCCAAAAGTAGTTAATGTCTATTTAGACTCTAAACCAAATTGTTCCTCAATCTTGGTGGACATAGAGATTTATGCTTTTGTATTCTCGGTCTTCCAAGAGCAAGGCAAGTAACCGACTTGAACTCTTTACTCTGTATTCGGTCATATTTCCTGTTCTCACGAGATTCACATGATGGTATTGTGTCTTGTTCATCACATTGCGTCTCATTTTTTCGGTAATTGGGAAGTATTGTCTAGTGTGTGACCACACTCTTAGCTAGGTTATTGTGAATAGCCTAATCGTACATCTCACGTACCATTAAGCCGCACCTTATTGTGAAATTGTGCTTTCTAGCCAGTCACACATTAGTTTAATATTTTAAATTAACTTTCGCATTGATTGTCTTTTTCATTATTCCAGTTCTTGTACCATTGTTTCATATTGTAGTTTAGTCCATATTATTACTTGTTTATTTTAGATTATTTTTTAGATTATTTCTTGTCGGAATTGTACTTTGCTCGTTTCCTGACTGGATCTGTTGCAGGTATACTTAAGGACTTTGTACCACCTTTATAGTCAGAGCTTGAGGCCATAAATGAGCATGATGACACCATAATTTAGGACTTAGAAGCTACAGAGATTTAGTTTCAGTCTCATTGCCCAGACTTATTTAGTGATTTTATTCTGGATATTTGTATTGTCAGGATTTCATAGTTGTCACTTTTACCGGATTTGTCTCCGGATGATTTTGTATAATTATATTAAATGACTTAATGGATTATATTGGTGATTTGTTCTGGGTCGTTATAGAAGCTATGATGTTTTATTTTATCGTATCTCTTGGAGTTTGACTTATACACCTTACTTCGTTGTGTCTATCAACGAAGGCTGGACATGTCTGACTCATATCTGATTATTCAGGAGCTGTTCGTGACAAAGACTATGTGGCGGAGTTCACCCGCCTGATGCTTGCCATTTCGAATATGGACAAAATTTTTTTGCCTATTCTTTATCTTAGAGGGTCTACAATCGTGGTCGACACAATAGTTATATAGGCAAAGCGTCTCAGATTTGGACACGACCGTTGTAGTGCCCGAGAAGCTGATAGAGTATCAGAGGAGCGATACTCCCAAAACCAAGGTCAAGACAACCACTAAGTTCAATGGTAGGAAAGAAAAGAAGAAAAACAAAAAGGGAGCCTTGCCGAAGGACAAGCAGCCTGCGAAGCCTCCGACGAAGCAAAAGATCGAGTGCTTGGAATGCGGAGGGAACAATTTCGCATGAGACTGCACAAACAAGGGCAAGAGGGTGAATGCAGTCCGAGGCGAGGAGGCCGAGAATGTGGAGCCTATGATGGGGCTCACATGGGCGCCTTGTGCATACTCAATGCTTTAAAAAGCAAGGAGGTCGTTGCCAGAGCCCCAAGTCAGGAACTGATGTATGTGGATGTGAAGTTCAACGGCCACAACACGAGGGCCATGGTCGACACAGAGGCAACCCACAACTTTATCTCGGATGTGGAGGTCCAACACTTAAGTCCGATGTTTGAAAAAGACTCGAACAAGATGAAGGCGGTCAACTCAGAGGATCGCCCCGTCCAGGGGACGGCTAAAGGGGTAAAAATCCAACTGGGAGACTGGACTGGTATCACCGTCTCACGGTCGCACCACTTGATGACTTTAACATGATCCTTGGTATGGACTTCCTCACATCGAAAAAGGTTGTTCCAATGCCTCATGTGGGAGTCGTCAGGATCATGAAGGAGAGCTTCTCGTGCATGGTGACTGTTGCATGAGGCGAGCTTGCAAAGGGGAAGGCTCTCTCCGTCATACAACTCAAGAAGGGGATACAACACAGAGAGATGTCTTATATAGCGGTGCTCAAGATAAAGGATACACCCATGAAGGAGGATCTTCCGTTTGAGATTCATAACATCTTTGTAGAGTTCGGGGACGTCATGCCAAAGGAGTTGCCAAAGAGGCTACCTTTGCGGAGGGTGGTAGACCATGGCATCAAGTTGGAATCGGGCACGGCACTGCCTGCGATGGCTCCAAACCACATGGTCCCGTCCGAGCTCGACGAGTTAAAGAAGCAACTGAAAGAGCTGCTCGATGCGGGTTTCATCAGACCGTTGAAGGCCCTGTACAACGCACCGGTGCTATTCTAGAAAAAAGAAGGATAGAAACCTTCATTTGTGCATCGACTATCATGCACTAAAATGGTGACCATCAGGAACAAATATTCCATCCTGTTGGTGGATAACTTATTCGATCGACTAAAAGGCGCACAATACTTTCCCAAACTTGATTTGCGCTCGGGATACTATTAAGTTTGGATTACGGAAGGGGACGAGGAAAAGACGTTATGTGTCACAAGGTATGGCGCATATGAATTTTTAGTTGTCTTTTGATTTAACAAATGCTTCTACGACTTTTTTGTACTTTGATGAACAAGCTCTTTCATCCCTACCTGTATCGGTTCGTCGTAGTCTATCTCGACGATCTCGTCGTATACTCAAACATGATGGAGGAGCATATCGAGCATTTGCAGGCAATTTTTCCAGGTGTTGAGGGAAAACCATCTCTTTATCAAACGGGAGAAGTGTTCATTTGCACAGAAAGAGGTGGCATTCTTGGGGCACTGGATTGGGCATGGCAAGATGTAGATGGATGGCACGAAGGTCCAGTCCATTCAGGAGTTAGAGGCTCCTACCAGGCCAATGGAGCTGTGTTCATTCCTAGGGCTGGCGAACAACTATCGACGGTTCATCCTAGGATATTTTACTGTTGTAGTACTACTGAATGATCTATTATGGAAGGATCGGACATGAAGTTGGACGTCCAAATGCGAGGAGGCATTCGAGACACTCAAGAGGGTTGTGACTGAGAAGTCGATCTTGTCCATGTCGGACTACTCCAAGGCGTTCGAGGTGAACATGGACGCGTCCAACTTCATTATTGGTAGGGTATTGATGCAGGATGGGAACCCCATAGCATTCGAGAGCCACAAATTGAATGATACTGAGCGACGCTACATGGCACAAGAGAAGGAGATGACTGTGGTCGTGTACTGCTTAAGGATATCGTAACATTAATTTCTCGGCACCAAGTTCGTGGTCATCGCGAATAATGTTGCCATGAACTACTTCCAGTCCCAGAAAAAACCAAAGCAGGCAAGATGGTAGGACTTCTTCGTCGAGTTCAATATGGAGGTTTGGTATAAGCCCGGTAAGAAGAATCAGGTAGTCGATGCACTCAGCAGGAATGTCGAGCTTGCAGCGGTGTGCTTGCTCAAGGGGATATTATGGATCGTGTTCGTGTGGGTATCGTTGAGGACCCGTTGACACAACCTATAGTGAAGCTCATTTAGTAGGGAAAAACGAGAATGTTCTGGCTAAAGGATGGGCTTTCTAAACCAAGGACGACATGGTGGTTGTGCCTAAATTGAGTGGCTTGAAGAAGCAGCTACTCAAGAAGTGCCACAATACCAAGTGGGCTGGACACCCTGGACAGAAGCGGACCTTGGCGTTGCTGGACTCCGCCTACTACTGGCCTCGCATGCACGAGGATGTGAAAGATTATGTGCGCACCTGTCTTGTGTGCCAACAAGACAAGATGGACCACCAGAGACCAGCAAGCCTGCTGGAGCCTCTCTCCTTGCCGATTCGATAGTGGATGATCAATGTACTTTATATCCGCCCTACAAAAAGTAGGGGCACTTGGGTCTATTTTTGTGGTGGTAGATCGATTCTCTAAGTATACGACCTTCATTAATGCTTCAAGGACTGCACAATAGAGGAGGCCGTGCGACTGTTCATCAGTCACATGGTAAAGTTTTGGGGCATTTCGGAGAATATATATAGTCTGCGACCGAAATCCATGCTTAACAGGGAAGTTCTGGACGAAAGTGTTCAAAATTCTCAGGACGGACTTGCACTTCTCGACCAGCTTCCACCCGCAGACGGACCGATAGACGGATCGGGTCAATTCTCTGTTTGAGGAATACTTGCGGCACTTTATGAGTGGAAACCAACGGAATTGGGTGCACCACCTGAACATCGGTTAGTTCTGCTATAATGTTCAATGGAGTAAGTCGTCATATAGCAGCCCATTCGAGTTGGTGATGGGTTGACAGTCGCTTGCCCTGCACACGCTGAGTGTTGGGTCCTCGAGTAGAAGCCCCGCAGCCAACCAGTTTAGATCAGATTTCAAGGAAAATACGGACATTGCCAAAGCATTTCTGGAGAAGGCCACAAAAAAGATGAAGAAATAGGCCAACGCAAAGTGAAGGCCGATTCAGTACAAGGAGGGGGATATAGTTATGGTTAAGCTGTCACCGCAACAATTTAAAGTGTTCCGAAAAGTTCATAAATGACTGATTTGAAAGTACAAAGGCCCCTTCCTTATGCTCAAAAAAGTAGGCAAGGTGGCCTACAAGCTCGAGCTTCCCGCCAAGCTGAAGATTTATTCAGTCTTCCATGCAAGTTTCCTGAAGACGTACTATGAAGACTTGGAGGATCCCTAGTGATGAGTTCAGAAAAGACGCATGGCGACCATGACTACGTCATTCGACAAGGAAGTGGAAGCCGTGCTCGACAAGAGGACCATCCGTTAGTGAGGCGTGTCCCCGTATGTGGAGTACCTCATACAATGGAAGGGCATACGGTACGGCGAGTCTAGCAGGGAACATGCTATTACGTTGCATCAGTTCGAGGCCGTGGTCCAGGCATTTATCAACGAGCATGGTTGACGAAGACGTCAACGCCTTAGATGGAGGAGAATATAACTCCCAAAATGTTGTGCCCCACCCAAGGCGCCTTCCACTGACCAAGGTTATGCGGGAAGCTTCCAGAATGTTCTAGAAGATGGTATAACCTTCCAGAAGGCCCTAGAATCTTCCAGAGGATTCGAGAATCTTTCAGAAGACTCAAAACCTTTCTATATGTCTCATGATCTTTCTTGATATACTAGAAGCTTCCTTGTACTTATTTAGTCCCTAGAATATTCCTAGAATAATTCCTGTAATATGTCTGTTCCATATGGTTTCTGAGTTTTCATGTAAGCCCTATGAGCACTATAAATAAGTGGGATGCCTCATTTGTTCCTCACCACCAAAACTTGTAAGCATTCTCCAAGTTAATAGAAGAATATTTTACGAGTCTCATTTGCTCCACTCTTCTCTTAATTACTTAGCATTCTAGCTAGGCGGGTTTGGAAAGGCTTGCGCGAGTCTTCGAGAAGAAAGATAGTGCGCCGCACGCGATAAATTGTAGCCTAAAACACTAAGTCCATGATAAACGAGTCTTCGAGAAGGAAGATAATGCATCGTACGTGATGAAATGTAGCCTAAAATACTAAGTCCGTGATAAGTTGCTGCAAGTGCAATTATAGTTCAAGCAATCGGTTATATTCCACCGGTGGACTTTAAAGCAGATCATGCTTTCATGGCTGCTAGCAGAAAGGAAGTGAGTGGTTCCCTTTGTTGCTGCCGATTAAATTCAATTATGCTATTTGTCTTCCAAAATATTTGGGTGATGTTATTTTCTAATATGTGACATCTGATATGCATCTGACATAACAACTAACATGACAAATATTAACCTAAAAAATAATTTCTAGAAAATAATTTTGATGTTAATGATCACATTAATTTAATATTAATTTTAATGTTAAATTTTTTATGCCAGCTGCCATGTCAGTAGCCATGTCTTATGTCACATAATGGGAGATGACATCACCCAAATATTTGAGAGACAGATAACATTTTTGGATTAAATTTAGGATGATGTTAAATGCACCCGTATTTTGATTCAATCTTTTGTTGACTATGTTAAGATTATTTTGGCAAATTATAAGAGCACATCATTCTCTACTCAAGGGTAGCCCAATTTTTTTTTTTACAACTTTGTTACTAGAAAAATTACTCAGGTCTAGTCCAAATGTTGGTACATAAGTCAATTTTTTTTTCTTTTTTCTTCTTCTTCACTTCTCCCTCCCAAAACCCTAAATTTTTTCTCTTCCAAATCTCAACACCGAAATTCTAAATATTGTTCTCAATCCATGTTCATGCCTAAATTTCATCTTCTAGTTAACTAAAATTTGATTTAGTACTCATTCTAGACAGGTTTTCGAAGTTTTGAACCCATTTTAGGGTTACGAACTTCAAAAATTCGTCCACAGTCATGACATGGACAATGATGGATTGTCAAAAATATTGACAGTCCTACCAATTGGCAGATTATGAAAAAGTTTGACAATCCTACATAAAAAACTGAATATCATATTTTCTTTAGGACTGTCAAAAATTTTGACAAACCTTCTGATTGGTAGTACTGTCAATTGGCAGTCCTACATAAAACATTAAGCAATATTTTTTTAGGACTGTCAAAAGTTTTGATAGTCCTTCCAATTGGTAGGACTGTCAAAAAATTTGATAGTCCTAACTGTTGCCAAGTCTATCAAAAATTTTGGCAGTCCTAAAAAGCTTTGTTTTTAATAATCGTGCGTAGAAGCAAAAGTAGAATGCTAATAGTGCAAAACTTCTTAAATATTTTTCACGTAATTAGAAGGATTTTATATTTTTATATATTCATTAAGTTACCTATATAAATATTTTTAGATCTATTTTAGAGATAAATAAAATATCTACTATGTTTAAAAATAAATAAATTATCTACTCGGTTAAAAAAACTAAAAAATTTAAATCTATTTTTGAGATAAATCTCTCAATTTTGTTCATTTCAAAATAAACCATCATCTATATGCGGTCTATAAATATATTTTAGAGATAAGTCTCTCATTTTTTATTTAAAATAAACCTTCATATATACGGTCTATAATCTATTTTAGAGATAAGTCTCTTAATTTTAAATCTATAAAATAATCATTTTTGTAAAAAATAAATCTTTAACGGAAACAGTTGAATTGTGCTAATGAACACCATGTGTTTATTTAGGACTGTCAAAAAATTTGACAGTCCTACCGATTGGAAGGACTATCAAAAAATTTGATAGTCCTAAAATTACCATTTTTTTTGAAGTATTCAGGACTATCGAAATTTTTTTTAGTCTTGATAACATACATGACTGTAGTGGTTTTCTACAGTCCCGAGTCTTCCCAGTTGTGACTGTGTTAGAATTCCTTACTTCAAAATTCTAAAATGGTTTCAAAACTTGAAAATTCGTCAAATTTTTTTAAATCATTTTCGACCCATTTCTCAAACCCTATTCCAATCATGTCCATGATGTCAAAATTCGACAGCAACCATTTTAATTTTAATTTATTTTTTTGTGTTGTCAGTGCTGAGAAATGGTGTATGAAAGTTTCGGCTGCAGGTCGAGCTCGTCGGTAGTAGCAAGAGGAGGAGGAGGAGTCAGTAGGAGGAAGAGGATGAATAGGAATGATAGACGTTTAGGTTTGAAGATAAAGAAACAGTGAAAATGAGAAATGATTATGTTTTGGAGGGTTGGGGGGATTGGGGTGGGGTGGGCAGCCCCTAGTAAAAAATGGGTTGTCATGAGTAATTTTTTTTCTAAAGTAGGCTAGCCCCAATCTTGGTATGGCTCTTAGTAAAGACTGATGTGCCCGTATAATTTGCTTTTGTTTTGTAGGAGGAAAGAAGGAAACTTATGTTGGCACATTTATTTTGATAACATTAATAGCACTTCATGGTTTAGTTTTCTCTATATTTCAGCAAACAGATATTCACTAAATCCTTCCAAAGTCTGCTAAGAGATCCTTTTATTCAAGCTGCTCTTCAAATGGAAGTCTGATGAAGTCTCATAAAAATCAAGACTAAAGAAAAGACCAACGTACACTCAAAGACTGCTCTCAAATGTTCCGAGATTTTGAGTCTGTACAAGGTCTAGGATCTTCCATATAACACCTAAGGTGGATGACAAAACGTAAGCCTCCCTTCTGTCCTTTCATTCAAAAATCAATGTCTACAGAAACGGCATACCGACGGTATACCGCAGTGTACCGACGGTATACCGCAGTGTACCGACGGTATACCGTTACTGAGCAAGAAATATATTTTGTGACAAAATTTGGCACACCGACGGTATACCTCAGTGTACCGATGGTATACTGTTTCTAAGCAAAAAATATGTTCTGTGACGAAATTCGGCATGTCGACGGTATACCGAAGTGTACCGACAGTATACCTTTTCTAAGCAAGAAATATGTTCTGTAACGAAACTCGACATACCGACGGCAGACTACAGTATACCGGCGGTATACCTTTTTGTGAGCCAGAAATATGTTCTGTGACGAAAGTCGACGTAACGACGGTATACCGCATCATACCGCCGGTATTCCGATATCGGCATTGAGAGTTTTTGAATGGATAAGATGCTACCATTA
Source organism: Iris pallida (assembly GCA_029216955.1). Taxonomy (NCBI): domain Eukaryota; kingdom Viridiplantae; phylum Streptophyta; class Magnoliopsida; order Asparagales; family Iridaceae; genus Iris; species Iris pallida. Next base: position 13,187,637 of record JANAVB010013597.1, read on the forward strand.
AATGATCCCAATGGCTAGATTTATTACCGTTACTGTTCAGAACGGCATGCCGACGGAATGTCGGTCCATACCGACAGTATTCCGTCAACACTAAGTTTTGGAGCATTAAATGCTTTGTTCTCTATAAAAAGTGATTGTCTTCTCCTTAAAGACTAACCACTTGAGCCATAAATTTTCTCAACAACCAAGAGCCCTTACCATTACTACTCTACCCAAAGCTTTCATTTGTCATCCAACCCAAAAGTGCTAGAGTATTAAAGAGTTGTATTTTCGATCTTCAAGTGTTGTAGAAGATCAAAAGCCTCCTTTCTCTTTGTGTTGAAGTTGACGAGCCTTCGTAAGAAAACTCGTGTGTAGAAGTTGGCGAGTTCTTCGGATTAAAGCTCGTGTTGAAGTTGGCGAGTTCTTCGGATCCAAACTCGTATAGAAATTGACGAGTCTTCAGATCCAAACTCGTGTGTAACTATTTACTCAAATATTGGATTTTAGTCGGAGAGAGTTCCGGCACTAGATTGTCTGTAGGGAGGAGACCATGATACATCGAGTGTTTAAATTTCTCTCTCTTTTACTCTAAGTAAAATAGCTTTAAATTGTCAGTAATTATTTCATTATCCTATTCACCCCCCTCTAGGGTTCTACAATTGGTATCAGAGCTTTGTTCTTTTGATTTGGACTCACATCCTGAGAGTGATCCACGACCACTAACCCTAGTTTCAACTCATTTCACAATGAGGGACACTCCACAAATAGGCCTCCTCTATTTGATGGAACCAACTATAACTATTAAAAAATTAGGATGAGCATTTATCTGAAGTCCATAGATTTTGATTTATGGGATTGTGTGATAAATGGTCTCCCTACTTCTTCCGGAGTTATTGAGGAAATTGCTTCTGACACCCTTAGGGATAAACTCACTGAGAATGTTAAGAAACTTGCTAGTCGAGATGCTAAGGCTATGAACGCTCTCTACTGTGCTCTCGATAGCAATGAATTCAATAGAATCTCCACTTCTAAGACTTCAAATGATATTTGGAAATTGCTAGAAGTCACTCAGGAGCATTTTAAGTAAAGGAATCAAAGATTAGCAGACTCACACAAGAATATGAATTATTTAAAATGAAACAAGATGAGTCTATTACTTATATGTTCACTCGTTTTAGTGATATCATTAACCCTCTTTCTTCTCTTGGTAAGGAATACCCTACTCATTAAAAGATCAGAAAGATCCTCAGAGAACTAACCAAAGGATGGAATCCTAAAGCTACCGCTATCATTGAGGGGAACGATTTGACTACTATGAACCTTGAAACCCTCATGGGGAAGCTTATGACCCATGAACTTGACATGAAGGATCAAGAGGAATCTTCCATGAAAGAAAAAGAGATGAAGAAGGCGAAAGAAAATAAGAAGTCCCTGGCCCTCAAGGTTACAAAGTCCTACTCAAAGGATAGCTCCAACGATGATGAATCAGATGATGATGAAGAAATAGCTCTCACTGCCAAGCACTTTCGAAAGTTCTTCAAGTTCAACAAAGCCAACCGATTTAGACGGGATAATGATGAAGAGCCTGCTTGCTACCAATGCAGAAGAACCGAACACATCAAGAGAGATTGTCTCATGACAAGAAAGGACTCCAGCAAATACGAGAAGTCCAACAAAGGAGGCTCATCCTCCAGAAAATATGCCAACACCAGTATTTGGTGTGAAAGTGACGCTAACGATTCAGACAACGACAAAGAATGCAAACACAATGCAAATGTTTGCCTCATGGCAACCGATGAGGTACTCTATGACCTCTCTTTGAACACTCTCTCTTATGATGATTTGGAAAATGCCATTCTTGAATTACACGAGGAACACAAAGGTGTTAGAAATAAGTACAAGAAATCTCTAAAAGAGGTTGAGGCATACAAACAAGAAATAGAAAGACTCTCTAACATCATTATGGATGTAAAAGGAAAAAACTCCAGTCTCTGACACTGATGATGTAGAGTCCTTGAGACTTAAGCTAGTAGAATCTGAAGACGTCATTAAGAAAAAGGACGCTGAGATTCAATCCCTTATGAATTTGCTATGAACAAGACTCTTGCTGCTAATCAAAAAGAGAATGCCACTACTATTAAGTATAATGATCTTCTTGAGCATGGTAAGAAACAAGTAAATAAGAACACGGTTCGCACAAGACACACCTACACACCTCATAACACAAATCACAATGATCATCCATACGAGAACACTGCATATAGGTCCTTTTCTAACACCATACACACAAGAAAAGAATCCTTTGTAAAGAAGAACACATTGTATCATGCTTTTTATTATCATCACCATAAAACTCATGTTAGAGCTCCTCACACTAGAGCGCCTCATGTTCATAATACTCACTCTCTTGTTAGAACTCCTCACACTAGAATACTGTATGTTCATGATACTCACTCTTTCTCCTCTAAATCTATAACACCTATGATGTGAAACTATTGTGGTCTTCTTGGACACACCTCTCATTATTGTCAAATGAAAAAATATGTTGATATAAAAAATTTCAAATGGGTTCCTAAGACTAACAATCAAGGACCCAAATGCTCTTGGGTAGCAAAGTCTTCATCTTCAACTTTTGTTGTAGGTGAACCCTCCCTAACCTGCTAGAAGCAAGTGGATCCTCGATAGCGGTTGCTCACGGCACATGACCGGTGATGCTTCACTTTTTGCAACGCTATCAATGAAGAAAGAATGTCACATTTCCTTCGGTAACAATCTCAAAAGCTACATCATAGAAAATGGTAATATCGGCTCACCTCTTTATCCTTATATTAAAAATGTTTGTCTTGTTACTAATCTCAAGCACAACCTTCTTAGTATTAGTCATCTTACGGATAATGGTTATGATATTAAGTTTGTTAAGCACAAATGCTTCATCAGCGATAACACTAGTGGATCTATGGTGTATGAAGGCATTAGAAAAAATAATATTTATGTCCTTTATCTTGTTGAAGGTACTAGCAATGACAGGTGCCTAGTTGCAAAGAACGATGAAAGTTGGCTATGGCACATGAGACTTGGACATGCCAACATGGATACCATCTCCTGACTTGCCACTAGGAAGCTTGTAAGAGAGCTTCCAAGTATTTCCTTCAAAAAAGACATGGTATGTGAAGAATGTGAGAAGAGTAAGTTGACCAAATCTTCCTTCAAATCTATCAACTCATTAAGCACTACTAGACCTCTCCAACTCATTCATATGAATTTATTTAGTCCTAGTAGAGTAGCTAGTCTTGGAGGTAAACTTTATGCTTTCGTTTTGGTTGATAATTTTTTAAGATTTACTTGAATTATTTTTCTTGCAAATAAAAGTGATACTTTTCGTGAATTTGTTGTTTTTTGTAAACGTGTTCAAAATGAGAAAGGCATTACTATAAACAAAATTAGAAGTAATCATGGAGGAGAATTTGACAATGTCGATTTTAAAAGATTTTACGAAAAGAATGGTTTTGGTCATGATTTTGCTTGCCCTCGAACTCCACAACAAAATGGTATTATGGAAAGAAAGAATAGAACACTTGGTGATATGGCCTGGGTTATGTTAAACCAATATAAGCTCCTCCAATATTTTTGGACGGAAGCCGTTAACACGGCATGTCATGTTATAAATAGGGTCTTAATTAGACCTATTTCTAAAAAGACTCCAGATGAGCTTTGGTTTGGCCAAATTCGCTCTATTGAGTATTTTAAAGTTTTTAGATGTAAATGTTTTATTTTGAATACCAAAGATAACCTAGGCAAATTTGAAGAAAAAGTCTATGATGGTATTTTTCTTGGTTACTCAATACATAGTAAAGGATTTCGTATTTTTAACAAAAGAAGTCTTGTTGTCGAAGAGTCAATTAATGTCTCTTTTGATGAACTTAACTCTTCTATATCCTCCTCATCCAACGATGTTGATGACATCTCTTGTGGTTTGGAAAACTCTTCTATTGGAGACTCTTGTCCCTCTTCATCAAACAATGGAGTAGTGACCCCTCTAATCGAAGATTCTCCACCATTAGAGATTCCTCAAGAGGACCTCCCAAAAGAATTGAGATTTGTCCCACATTATCCCAAAGAGCTTATCATTGGTGATCCTTCTTCACGTGTTAGCACTAGATCCTCCACTCGTAATCTATGTACAAATATGGCTTTTATTTCTCAAATAGAGCCTAAAAATATTAATGATGCTTTTAATGATGAATTTTGGATAATAGCAATGCAAGAAGAGCTAAATCAATTTGAGTGAAACAAGGTTTAGGAACTTGTCCCTAAACCTCACAACTACCCCATTATTGGAACAAAGTAGGTGTTTCACAATAAACTTAATGAAGATGGGTTCGTAACTCGTAATAAAGCTCGATTGGTTGCTCAAGGCTATAACCAAGAGGAAGGCATTGACTACGATGAAACCTATGCTCCGGTTGCTCGTTTTGAGTCCATTCGCATGCTATGTGCCTTTGCTTGCTTTAATGATTTCAAACTCTTTCAAATGGACGTTAAAAGTACTTTCTTGAACGGTATTATTAAAGAGGAGGTTTATGTTAAGCAACCTCCTGGCTTTAAAGATTTCTAATTTCCTCATCATGTTCTCAAATTACACAAAGCCATTTTTGGCCTCAAACAAGCTCCTCGTGCTTGGTATGAGCGCCTTAGTTCCTTTCTTCTTTCTCACAACTTTTCTAAGGGTAAAGTTGACACTACACTTTTTATTAAATCTCTTAATGGCACACTTCTGTTAGTCCAAATTTATGTTAATGATATTATCTTTGGTTCCACTAACAATGAACTATGCGTAGAATTTGCTAAAGTTATGCAGGACGAATTTAAAATGAGCATGATGGGAGAACTATCCTTCTTCTTGGGTCTACAAATCAAGCAAGAACCTTCATCAATCAAGCTAAATATACAAAGGATCTTCTCAAACGTTTCGAACTTGATTCTTCCAAATCAATGAGAACTCCTACGGCAACAACAACAAAACTTGATAATGATGAAGATGGCATCTCGGTCGACATTCGTAAGTATCAAGGTATGATCGGTAGCTTACTCTATTTAACTGCTAGTCGTCCCGATATTATGTTAGTGTATGTCTTTGTGCATGATACCAAGCTAATCCAAAATAATTCCACTTATATGCCGTTAAGCGCATTTTTTGGTACCACTTCCCTCCATCTACCATGCCTAATCCCACAATAGTCCAGGCATGAATTACATTTTGCATATTGTGCAATATTTCAACCACTGTCTTCTCTACAGCATCTCTGTTTGTTTTCTTCCATGACCTCCAAATGGAAGGCACAAGTACTGCTCCTTGGTCAGTAACCTGATCATTTGGCTCAAGCAACAAATGCCAAGAATAATGATATTTGTCCCTCCAAACCGTTTCTCCTTATGTGACAGCTGACGTAGCATGTTAATTTGACAGCTGACGTGGCAAAATTTAAAATTAAAGTTAAAATTAACATTAACATAAAATTAACATTAAAATTAATGTTAACATTAACATTAAAATTAATATTAACGTTGACATTAACAATAATATTAATATTAACATTAATATTAACATTAATTAATATTAATGTTAACATTAAATTAACATTAATTAATATCAACAAATTAAAATTAAAATTAAAATTAATATTAAATTAACATTAATATTAACATTAAATTAACAAGGACAAAATTGGTAATTAACGTTTTGGGTAAAAATTTGTCATGTCATCGGCCATGTCAGATGACACATAATATTATTTAACATGCCACGTCAGCTGCCACATAAGGAGAGATGTATTTGAGAGACAATTTGAAGGTACGAATAGCATTACTCAAATGCCAATATCTCAGTACCAGCGAAACAAAGCTGGACCAGCGGAACAAAGCTTCAGCTAAAATTCCCAATCAAATCCAGAGCATTTTCACGTACACAAGCAATGTTAACTTAGTGCACATGGACTCAGTGCCGGACTTTAGATTGAGCCATGAGACGAACTCTAAAAGTGATATTCTAAAAGCTCAATGTTCATATAATTTTTTTTACATCGACAATGATACAATAGTATTGTCAACACAAATTTCAAGAAAGAAAACAATAAAAAAAATTTACGCAGACTAAAACGACTAAAAGGATTAGAGTGAGTCTGCTGTTTTTTTTTTCTTTCCAAAATTAGACTTACATACATTAAATAATATTAAAATAATTGATGCCCTCTAATGTTGAAGGGTTAATTTGAAGGGTATCTGGGCCTGCATGGGTAAATGTTTTCTTCCCAAAATTAGAAGGTTAATTTAAAATCCCAAAATTTTCAATTATATTTCACAATTAATTGACAGAGACATGAGATTGTATATCTTTATCGCACAATAAGGTAAATTAGTTCGAGGCAGATACCCTTCAAATTAACCAGATATAGAATAACCTAAGATATTATGTTAGTGATGATTGAGACTCTAATGTTGATGAAGTCATTTTCGGTTTGGTAAATGTTTGTTCTATAGTAGTTGATGGGTCACTAGCTATTGTCATCACTACATGTTTTCTTAATGCACCTGAAATGTTCAAACAAAGGAAACTATTTCTGAAAGAAAAAAAAAAGAAGACATACGAGCTTAATTTAATATCGTATCTCATGAACCAATTTCGATTGAATCACACCACGTTTCTAACAGAGGGGACGTCTTTGTTGATATTGAGATGCGGTGGTCACTGTGGCTTGCTTGTAGTTGAACTCTTTCTCATGTTCTTATGCTGAATGTTTTTGATAAAATGTCCAAGAACATTTAGAAAGTTCCTTCTTATGAATTGGGATTTGTGAATATGATGATTTGTCAATTTGCTTCATTTCTCTGTACCTCTGTTCTCTTCCATTGAAAATGATATACGCAACACGTGTGTCCCGACACATAATGTATTTATGGTCTTGACCTGTTCTGTCTTTTTATATCTTTATTCTTGATTTACTAAGTTTTCTAATATTTGACTTCTCGAGTTGCTACAAATAGTTACTATAAATGAAAAGAACTCTCATGTGGATATTATATTGGTAATACTCCAAATTCTGAAATTGTAACTGGTATGTACAAATATAAAAAAAAGAATTTTTTTTAACTACTCTAAAAAAATAAGATTTTTTTTTTTTTTTTTACTTTCTAACAATATGTTTGGAAATTTTGGGAGTAAGGGGAAGAAAAATTTGAGAGGAACGGAGATGAAGGGGAAAGAAAATTAATTTCACCTCTTCGTCTTTGGATGACCAAAAAGTATGAAATGAAAAAAGTAAAAAATTAACTTTTAATTTTAACAAAATTCCTTCATTAAAAACATAAGAAAAAAATAAAGGATTAATTGAGGGATAATTGGATAAATTTTATAACAATTCTCTTATGTGTGTTCATTTTTCTTCAATTTCTTAGAAATTTTTTTTTTCCAGAAGGGGTCTACATAATTTTTTTTCTCAACTTTCTTTTCCCCTTTCCCAAACATCATAACTTTTAATTTTTCTCCAACTTTTCCTTCAATTTTTTCTTTCCCTCCTATTTTTCCTTCTCCTCGAACATAGTGTAAGGATGATATTATTGCAGTTTCTAAAAAATAGGAAGACCGAAATCTAATAGTAGAATTTTCTTATTAATAAATTATACGAATGTTAATTTTTGGGACATACTGATTTTTTGTGTGCTGTGCAACCGCACATCTTGCACATGCTAAAAAATGGCCTTGATTCCAAATGTCACCGAATTAGGGTTTAACAAGTACCACTTCCCTCCATCTACCATGCCTAATCCCACAATAGTCCAGGCATGAATTACATTTTGCATATTGTGCAATATTTCAACCACTTTCTTCTCTACAGCATCTCTGTTTGTTTTCTTCCATGACCTCCAAATGGAAGACACAAGTACTGCTACTTGGTCAGTAACCTGATCATTTGGCTCAAGCCAACAAATGCCAAGAATAATGATATTTGCCCTCCAAATTGTACCTCCAAATCGTTCATCTTTATGTGACAGCTGACATAACATGTTGATTTGGCAGCTGACGTGACAAAATTTAAAATTGAAATTAAAATTAACATTAACATAAATTTAACATTAAAATTAATGTTAACATTAACATTAAAATTAATATTAACGTTAACATTAACAATAATATTAATATTAACATTAACATTAAAATCAACATTAACATTAATACTAATTAGTATTAATATTAATGTTAACATTAAATTAACATTAATTAATATTAACAAATTAAAATTAAAATTAATATTAACATTAATATTAACATTAAATTAACAAGGACAAAATTGGTAATTAACTTTTTGGCTTAAATTTGTCATGACATCGGCCATGTCAGATGACACATAATATTATTTAACATGCCACGTCAGCTGCCACATAAGGAGGGATATATTTGAGGGACAATTTGAAGGTACGAATAGCATTACTCAAATGCCAATATCTCAGTACCAGCGAAACAAAGCTGGACCAGCGGAACAAAGCTTCAGCTAAAATTTCCAATCAAATCCAGAGTATTTTCACGTACACAAGCAATGTTAACTTAGTGCACATGGATTCAGTGTCGGACTTTAGATTGAGACATGAGACGTACTCTAAAAGTGATATTCTAAAAGGTCAATGTTCATATATTTTTTTTTACATCGACAATGATACAATAGTATTGTCAACACAAATTTCAAGAAAGAAAACAATAAAAAGAATTTACGCAGACTAAAACGACTAAAAGGATTAGAGTGAGTCTGCTGTTTTTTTTTCTTCCCAGAATTAGACTTACATACATTAAATAATATTAAAATAATTGATGCCCTCTAAAATAGGTCTGAGGCAGCCACCTCATGGCTCTTATATCAAGTCTGGGCCTGCATGGATTTTTAAGGATTTTAACTCTATTATATTTCACAATTAATTGACAGAGACATGAGATTGTATATCTTTATCGCACAATAAGGTAAATTAGTTCGAGGCAGACGGGCGGATCTAGGAATTATAACTGGAGTGGGCTACAAAAAATTTGGGTGGGCTGGAAGTAGATAAATTCATATAAAAAAATTAAAAAAAAATTATATGGAAAAAAAAAAGTATAAATTTTTTTGGGGTGGGCTCCAGCCCACCCCAAGCTACCCTTGGATCCGCCCCTGGAGGCAGATACCCTTCAAATTAACCAGATATAGAATAACCTAAGATATTATGTTAGTTGATGATTGAGACTCTAATGTTGATGAAGTCATTTTCGGTTTGGTAAATGTTTGTTCTATAGTAGTTGATGGGTCACTAGCTATTGTCATCACTACATGTTTTCTTAATGCACCTGAAATGTTCAAACAAAGGAAACTATTTCTGAAAGAAAAAAGAAGATATTGCATTTGATTAAGAAGCAGAGCATTTGTTCAATATGTCAAGAGTTTGATATTTAGGCATAGATAAAGAGGGTGGCAGAGCATTTGTTCAATATGTCCAGAATTCAAGATGTAAGACTAACAATTACACACGACATAGTTTTTAGTTCTAATTACAAAGGATCGATTAACTATGAAGAGTAAGAGCCTTTTTAATGCTCCATTTCATAGGTAGTTGGTGCAGCTACCTCTATTTCTTATCTTGTTTTTTAGGATCGCCCTTCTTATCATCCTTCTTCTCCTCTTTCTTCTCTTCCTTGGCTGGTCCAACCGATATTATGTCGATCTTTCCAATCTTCTTCAGCTTCTTGGCAATCGCCACCGTGTCCATCTCGCCTATGATGGTCATCTTTTGCTCGTTCGAGTCGGCCGCTATGGAGTCGATGCCTATCCAAGGTCAACATCAAACGTAAAGAAAGTCTAAATTTAATAGAAATATGAGATTTGTACATCTCTATCGAGCACAACTCTAATTTTACAAGTAGCAATATAACAAGTTCATAGGTGTAAATTTAAAATAAACCGTCTACTTTGTTCTTCTAATTACTTCTTATATTTAATTAGGTTCAAATTTAATAGAAACGTAATATATGTACATATCTATGGACTATCGAGTATAAAGCACAATACTAGTTTTACAAGTAGCAAAATAGCAAGTTCATATATTCCATTCGACACAAAGATGGCTAGAAAAAAAAAATAACATAAAAAGTAAAAACTCAGACCATGTTTAACAACAATTATATTGAAAAAAATAGAATATTGAAACTTAACTTTTTTCTTTAATATGAATTTGTTAGATAGAAGAGCAAGCCGTCAACAGAGAGCGAAGAAGCACATCATAAGCAATTACTAACTCTTGTTTAATTTAGCAAAAATTAGAAGTGTTGTTACTTGAGTAAATCAATCATCATCAAAGGAGGGTAGAGTTAAGTAAAGAAATATATTCAGGTTGAAATGTATCAAGAGTTTAACCTTTTTTTAACACAGAAATATATCCAGTTTAAATTTGAAATGTTACTTCCTCGGAGTAAAATTATAGGATTGGCCGGGAGGTAAGTAACTCCAAAAAAAAAAAAAAAAAAGTTCATTTTGATTACAAAGGAGGATTTCTAACTTCTTTGTTTTTGCTCTCTGTTGAAGAGAAGAAAGGAGGATTGATTTATTGGCAGCTAATTGAAAATTGCCATATAGGAAATTGCTCACTAGCTAATAGTACTGTGCTTTGCTAATTGCTATATAGGAAATTGAAGAGGCACTTTAGAGCTGCTTTACTCTATGTATATTGTGCTCTGTTGAAGACTTTCATTGAAAAGACCCGGATAGGCTGTGTACTGAGTACTGTGGTCTGTTGAAGACTCTTCATTGAAGTCTTGAACAGACCCGGATAGGACGTAGCATGCAATTATGGGCGGTGTGTGCAGTGTAACAAAATGTGCTCTGCACTGACCCCCACTGAGTTGGCGTGTGTAGAATGTGCTCTGCTCTGTAAAAAAAAATTAAAAATTCTGTGGGGTCAGATGACCCCAAATGTCATGGTGTTATTCGGTCCGGGCCGGGCCGGCCCGCGGCCCAGAAAATTCGGGCTCGCCGGGCTTGGGTCGGACCCAGCCCAGACCGGACGTGAAGACGGGCCGGGCCTGGCCCGGCCCGGTTGGAATTTTGCAAACCCAGCCCGGCCCAGTGGCCCGGGCGCTGGACGGGTCGGGCCTAAGCGGGCTCGGGCCGGACCTGAGCGGGCCGGGTTTTAGCTGTTTTTTTTTTTTTTTTTTTTTTTCCATTTTTATCATCTTAATCTAATATATAAGCTAATGTAGTTTTTGAACACCCAACTAATAAGAGAAATTGGTTATAGCAGTGGGTTTAAAGTTCCAGTTTGGCAGGTCCTGGGTTCGAATCTTGCTACATACAAAAAATTTTTCTAAAAAAAAAAAAAAAAAATTCTTTACGGGCCGGGCCGGGCCGGGCTCGGGGGGGGGGGGGGGGGGGGGGGGGGGGGTGGAGGCCCGACCCGACCCGTTGGGGGGTGGGGGGCCGGGCCGGTTCGGGCCTCGGACGGGCCGGGCCGGGCTTTAAGGGGGGCGGGCCGGTCCGGGCCTGGGTCGGGCTAGACCGGCCCATTATACACCATGACCCAAATGCCATCCTGTGCGTCCGCCCCTGTCGGTTGCGCCGCCACCCCTCCCCTACCCTCCCCCGCTACTCCCTCCCTCCCAGCTTCCCCACCCAAGCCACCTCACCCCACTACTGCTCCTTTTGTCGCTGCTATCGCCGCTAGAAGGGGGGGGGGGGGGAGTCGGAGCAGTGGTAAAGGTGGAGAGGGATGTTGGGTGGGGAAGTAGTAGTTTCGTCATTTTTTTTTTTTGGTATTAAGTTGAAAATAATTCAAAAGTTTATGGTATGTTGTACAAAGAAAAATTTAAGATATTAAGTTAAAAACTAAAATAGTTTCGAGTATAAACTTGAAATTAAGCCCAAATTTTTTATGGCCAGAAGGCATTGTTCTTTCCGTATGTCTATATATATTCATAGAGATGTAGAGAAGAAGAGATGATGACAAAACAGAGTACGTCTAGTAGGATTAAGAAAGATTGTTTAGGCAAAAACTTATAGGAGACCCTATCTTGAATTCTACTTCCTATCTGAAATTCTGAGGCTTGTCTGAAATTATTCATCATATTATTTTTGCTGCTATCACTCGATTTCTTACAAAAATAGAAGTGAACACAATTCTTTCTTTACAATACAATATAGTTAGTTTACAGTATCGACCGATACCGATCTAATACGATCGATACCGATACTGTTTGGCATGTCCCGATCTGATACCGACCAATACCCGATACAGACCGATACCTACATTGGGGGTCTTTCTTCAGGACAATTCGGCAAAGAAAATGGAACACAAAAGACAAATGAACAAGGGTTTAAAGCATAATAAGGTTGTAAATGCATATAAAAGAAGAAAATTTATCTATTGCATGTAAACCAATCGGTAAGGGTGACTACTATTTCATTTAATTTCAAACCTACTAAGAAATAACACTGGAATACTTAAAATTATACCAAAATGTATAAAATATAATTTTAAAATGTTAATAATTTATTAATAATTATTTGTTTTCCGATAAAAAAAAATCTGATACTCCGATCCGAAACCGTCGATACTACCGATGTCGTCGATACCTATACTTATAGGAATGGTCCGATACCGATACTGCGAACCTTATACTACCTCTGCTCCATATTTATGAAGAAGAAAAAAAAAACCGTGCCTTAGAAAGTATTTGTTCTTCCATTCATTTGTCATGTCCTTGCCTTGTATCTGCCTTTTTTGTAGGCCTATTATCTAGTACTAGAAATGGGATACAAGCATTTGGTTTCAAGAAAGGAAAGGTAAGGAAATTAAATCAATTCTTTGCTCTTTTCTTTGGAAAATTGCAATTCTCATCATTTCTTTTCCGACATTTGGAAAGAACATGAATATTGTCATAATACATCTTTGAACGTAGATAGTTTCCTCCTAAATTTTTGTAATAAATGCAAAAAAATTGGAGGAAAATGATCCTTGGGGTGGACAGAGGGACCATTTTCTCCCCTATTTTTTTCGTTTGAAAACTATTTTCCTTTCGATCTTTCCTTTGGTATCCAAACATAAAAATGAACGACTTCTTTCCCGATGACCCCTATTCGGCTATTCCCCAAACCAAACGTGGGCGTAAGGAATTTCAGACATCCCATAAAAACAGTATAAACAAACCAAGTAGATTCATATCGATCATACATAAGATAATTGTTTCTATCACATATTTCAGCACCTTTTTACTAACATGATGTTTCAAAAACAAGCAGGAATGTATGCCCATACTAAAAGGGAGGGGGTTCCTCCAGTAATTCTTAACATAAAGTTCCCCCTTCCTAAATCATGGGCTAATCACAAGTTTCTGACAAATAAAAGCAAGAGAGTAGAGAGTACCAAAGATTTCAGCAACAGCTTCTATTGCTTTCTGCTTGGTCTTCTCATCATTCATAGCCAAAAGCTTCAGAACTACCTTTTGCTACACATTGAACGAAGCAAGCAGAATGGCTAAAGACGACAGTAGTTATATACTAATAGATTGCAGTGTTAGAGCTACATACTTGCACCATTTTGTACAGGGAGGGGGAGAAGAGTGATAGACCTTCCAAATTCCAAATTGTTGAGAAAAAATGAAGTGGGTGGAGCTGGGAGAGGAAGGGTCTCTCTCGTTCACTATATTTAGTTTATGTTGTGTTGTGTTGTGTTGTGTTGTGATGTGATGTTCCAGAGGATGATTGTTAGTATGTATTGCAAGGAGACAAAGTAGAGTGTGACAAGCCAGGTTCATGCATGATAGGTTGTAATTTAGCCAAGAATCTCTTCAATTTCTCTTCTCCAACAAGAATATACAAACAACTGACTTGGAAAAAAGAAAAAAAAAAGTTTGTGGGATCCAGTGGATAGATATGCTTTAGTCCCAGCATCAAGGTCTGATCCAAATTGAACAAGGGCGGTCACTTTTCGATATTGTGTCAATTTCAGTTTTAAATTACCTCAGATTTGTTTTATTTGTTTTATAGCTCTTAACTGAACCATAAATTCTACTCGACTGATAGATAAGCCGACATGAATAGCTGGTCAAATTTCGCAATAAAAGAGTTCTGTTATAAAAAATCTTTCTGGCCATCAGTGGTGGGGAAACAAGATTTGTCGAGCACATCCAAGTACCAAGAAGGTTCTTACTTCACATCTGTAAATGGTGATAGCGAGAAACTTTCATTTGGTTGTTTCATCTTTATGGCGAGAATTACCGTGTGGTATGGTGTCTGTTGGGAAGGACGCGAAACCGTTTTCTCAAACCAAACAAACTGTATCAAAATCCAAAATAGACAAAAAATTAACCTGTTAGAAATTTATTTGTACCATGTCGATTCATGAGATGAAGAACATAAATTAAATTGCGGAAGCGTACCTGAATCCATTGCTAGGCTTGATGAATCTTGAAGCGGTTGTCCTTTTATGGGGTTCGATCTTCCAACTTGCTACGACCCTTAATGATAAAGAGAACCCGAATCCTTTGTCCATCTCTTCCTGTTGATGAGGATGCAGAAGAGAAAAAGAGAACCTCTCTTTTGGTGGCCGTATAAGTTGGGGGACCATAACTCTAATGAATATATATATATATATATATATATATATATATATATAAATATATATATATATATATATATATATGTGTGTGTGTGTGTTTTAATATTTCTAATTTGGCCCCTCATCAAATTAGAATTATCTCCGGTATCTACACATTAATTCCATGACAATTATATCCTTAAGCCAATTTTCAAATAGACCACTTTAATTTGGTTTAATTATTTAGATAGCCCAACACAATTAGTTTTACATGTGTGGTCCCATATTATTGAATAATCCAACAATCTCCCACTGGGCCACATATGTAACCTTATAATTGTGTTAACCTTAGTGAGCTCATAAATTGCTATCTTAATCCTTAGGATATATCCGGACAATCTCGTCCATTAACCATATCAACATAGGATCAAAGCGGCATTCGTCACATATAGCGTAACTAAACCATCAATGGTCACATATACCAATGTATCTAAACGACATAGATCAATCATGGATGCGTAGCAAAGAAATTACACGCAATGTGATCAATACATGTCTATTTCCAACTGGTCCTCCTTAATTTTAATGAGATCAATACTTTAACATAATGAAAACAGAATGAACTGAATTTCCATATATCTGATCAGATAAATATCCAAAATACTTTAATACATAAATGTGGCCAAAACCAAATAGCACCCAAATACATAAAATACAAACTCCCACTGTATTGTCATATTCTTAATTAAGATAACACCCATATGAGCAGTATGCTCATGAAAGATCCTGGGTGATAATACTTTTGTGAGCGGATCCGCTAATCATGGAGTTTGTCCTAATGTGCTATATGGACACTCAAACTATTCTGAATTTTTTTCTTTACAACTAGAAACTTTATGTCAATATCCTTTGACTTATACAAGTTTCTGTTGTTATTGGAATACAATATTGCTGATTCATTGTCACACCGTAATTTGAGTGGTCTTTCAACACCCTTTCCTGTAGGCGTAGCTTATGACAAGATTTCGCAACTATATTCCATGAATAAATGCCTCACAATATGCTATAAACCTTGCTGTTATGGTAGAAAAAATTATGAGTGCATGTTTGACACTCATCCAAAATATATCTCCAGTAGTCAGCATAACCTGGTGTGGATCTCATGCTGTGTTGGCATCCAACAAAATCAGAGTCGAAATACCTTATGATCTCCAGAATTATTCCATCTCCTACAAAGAGCATATAATTCTTTGTTCTCTATTAATTACTTAAGTAGTTTGGCTGCTACCCAAAGATCCAACCATATTTGCTTAAATATCTGCCTAACATTCTAATATGTACGCAATATCCTGAAGCGTACATACTTAAGCATACATCAGACTCCCTACAACTGATTATGAAGAAAAAATCTATTGTATTTTCTTAATTTTAAGGCTAACCTTAGGACATTTGATTGAGACCGAATTTGTCTCCTTTAACGAGAGGTGTCACCTGCTTTGCATTGAATACTTTAATCAATATACAAAACCAGAAAATTATTCCTACTCCCACTGAACTTGTGATACACACAATCTTCAACAGTGTTTATCTCAATACCAAACAAGATAATCACTTGATAAAACTTAAAGTATCTTTGACGAGAAGCCTGCTTGAGTCCAGAAATAGATTCTGTCAGTTTGTGAACCATATTCTTTGGGTCTTCTGACACAAGTTTTTTGGTTGCACCATATAAATTATTTCGTCAATGTTTGTCACGTCCCAGAACCAGAATACTGGAGAGCGGGGGACAGACACAGCCAGCTACATATATTAAAGTGAATCTCACCCCGATATACGGTCACGGCTGTCTAGATACATGAGGGTTTAACTACAAGCCAATAGTCTCTTAAGGTCAAGAACAAGCCTAGTGTCTCAATCTCAAGCAAGCAAGTAAATGTAACAAGATGGTAGATCATCAGACATACAAAGTAAGGCATCCCATACATTACATATTCAGATGATCATGAAGCTAGTCATACAAAATGCAAAGACTAGCAAGAGTTTAAGTCATACATGATCAACCCTAGGATTTGTCAACCATGATACAGTCCTTAGGCAGACAGGAATGTAAATTTAACACGAGCTAACACTTGCTCGGCGGCTAAACGTCTCAAAAAAATAATTTACAATAGAGTGGGAGAGCAAAATAAAACCCCCTCGTTGCCAGGGTTGCGCCTAGTGTTCACCATCTGGCTGGAAGGCTAGGAGATCCTCGGGTGCTACTCCAAAATCTGGCTATAAAAAACCAGCTGGGTCAGACCCCAGAAAGAGCAAGTGCCACAAGGGAGACTTCACTTAAGAACTAAAACCCGCATATTAGCATATGAACAAAAATAATAATAGGAAAACATGAAATGTAAATAAGGAAATAAATGACGAGAGGACGAGGAACCATTCCGGAAGCCAAGTTACAATCCTTAAACCAAACAAGGACCGGAGTTGTAACCCTTCGCCTGAATAGAACCGGGTCTCTAGCCATTTATTGCTAAGATTAAAGCATAAGCAAACATGTCCTGAGATAGCCATATACTGGATCTAGACAAGACTAGACAGGATTGGACTCCAACAAACATTTACGGCCAAGCAAAGAATATGGCTTGATACTTTAACTAACTAGGGTTATCACCAGCTTAGTTACTAGCAAGATGCATCGAGATGTTCCAACAGCCACAAGCCCTGCAGTCTTAATCCAGGTTATCTGGTCACAAGTTGAGAGAGTTGGATTAGGTGGCTTGGGGGTGCAACACATGACAGTGTGCTGGAAATGTGCCCTACTCGACGGCAGACTACAATTCCAATTAGAGCGCCCAGATAACGGGACTGCCTGTAGCTGGGAATCTCTTTATGGACTACTTGATTAATCTAGTCATTATCCTAGTCAGATTCAGTTTGAATCTCTGACCGTGGTAACCAGGAATTCATGTCCTAGACATGATGCAAGACGAGACACATAGCTTATACAAGCACAACCATCCACGGTGTCAAGACAAGAGTTACTTAGCAAGTCAAGATAGCCGTCACAACAACATATCAAGGTTATCATGTTAGGTTGCTTATCAAGATTTCTTATCAAGGCAAGGGTACATCACAACGGACCACCATCAAGAATTATCATGTCAAGTTACTTGTCAAGAGTGCACCACGGTGGGTCACTATCAAGAATTATCATTCTATTAACATGTCATGCTCACATCGTGTTCATGTCGAGTTCATATCGAAAAGGCGTAAGAATATAAAATGGGTGCAAAAATCATAAAAAGGGAACCTAGGGACATCATGCGCCCAGGGCTATGCACCTAAGATATGCGCCTACATATATGAGTGAGGCATGAGGGTATCATAGAGAGACAATGGATTGGGAAGGCATGCACTTGGAGCTATGCGCCCAGGGCTATGCACCCACATATATGCGCCCAAAGAGTGGAGCCAGGATGACTTGGAGAAAGTCAAGAGACTCACTCTATGACAAGTGTGCTGGCAGGGTCTATGCGCCCAAGAAAAGAGACGATGCACTTGTGCGCATGCAAAGTTATGCGCCCAAGCCAGGGAATAAGCAACATACGCCCATAGTGGCATGCGCCTAAGAGGAGGAGAGTCTGTAACACATGCGCCCAAGGGGAGGCATGCATCCAGGGGATTATGCGCCCAGCGCCCATGCGCCCACACAACTCGTGGGCGCATAGTTATGCGCCAGCACTGTTTTTCTTCTCCGAAATTCTGAGAAGAAGAAGGCCATGGAACCCATGACTTTAAACTCCCATAACTTGGTCAAAACACAATGAAATCTAACTTTTCAAAAGTCTAAGTTGTGTAAAATTAAATTCTCTACCATATGGAACTCTTAGTTTTCGAAAACAAGATGGTTTGATAGATCAAAATCCAAGAAAACTCCAAAAAGGTGCATAGTTAGATCTATAATAATATATACATGAAAATACAAAATGACGAGAACTAAAGTAGCTTAGAATGTTGCATAGAAGAGATTAGAACAATAAAATGGAGGTTCTTTCATGAAGCAAGTTGCACTTGCCTATAGAGGGGAAGAGGTTTTTAATGGGGAAGAAGAAGAAGTTATGAGAAATAATGAAGAGAGAGAAAAGTATGTGGATTTATAAAGGAAAATGGAGAGGGGGTTTAACATGATAAACCAAGGTAATAAACCAAACCAAACCAAAATGAACCAAGTCAAACCATGATATGCCATGATAAACCTAAGCAAGATTAAACCAAATTAGCTAGCAAGGCAGGAGAAGTAAAAATACGTGTCAGGATTCCGTATACGTATACTGGAAATACGTATAACGAAAAACGGGGATGACAACTCTACCCACCTTAAAAGAATTTCGTCCTCAAAATTTAATCAAGAGACTAGAGATGTCGGGGCAAGCTATACTAATCACAAGCAACTACGACTAGCAGTCAATCAAGCAATCATTCATGCAAGCAAGGATTTGAAAACATAAGGCATAAGAAAGATATTATACCTTACAAGTCAAACGGATGTGGATACCGCGATCGGATATCATCCTCACGCTCCCACGTTGACTCATCCAAAGAGTGATGACCGCAAGTAATACGGACTAAACTAATAGTCTTGTTCTTGAGTATCTTCTCTCTCTGGTCCAATACGGATACGGGTCTTTCCTCATACGAAAGGTTGGTACCAACAACCAATTCCGAATGATCAAGGACATGACTCGGATCCGGGATATACCGTCGTAATTGGGATACATGGAAGACTCACATAGCGACGACGGAAGAGCGAGATGATAGGACACATCACCTACTCGCTCAAGAATATCAAACGGCCCTATATACCAAGGACTAAGATTTCTCCATCACTACTAAAATACCCCACTTTACCGACGGAAGTTTAGCGACGGACGGATTCCGTCGCTAATAGCGACCAGTTTCCGACATCTTAGCGACGGATTAGCGACAGACAACATAACATAATTTTTTCCAATTTTAAATGTAAAAATTTGTCGGGTTGCCGTCGCTAAGTCGACGAACGTTAGCGACGGATTCTTTTTCGTCGCTTATTCGTCGCAAATGTTGGCGGCAAAATCTTTAAAACATTGGCGGGAACTTTAGCGACTAAATGGCGACGGATATATCCGTCGAAAAACACCTTTTAATTGGCGACGGTTTAGCGACTAATTTATTCCGTCGCTATTCCGTCGCTAGGTTCTGTGCCCTAACTTAAATTGAACCGACGGGGGGGAATTTTTCATTCCCCCCAAAACTCGCTCTCTCTCTCGCGGCTCTCTCTCTCTCGCGCGCGGCTCTCTCTCTCTCTCTCTCGCGGCTCTCTCTCTCTCTCTCTCTACCAGGTATCTCTCTCTCTCTCTCTCTCTCTCTCTCTCTCTAATTTTAGGTTTTGGGGCCGGGGGGGGGGGGAGTTGGGGGGGGTCGGCTTCGCGGGGGGTGGAGAGGGCGGGGGGGGTGGTGAATGGGGTCAGGGGGTCGGGGGGGTATGGGGAATGGGGGCAGGGGGTGGGGAGGGTGGGGAATGAGGGTCGGGGGGTCGGGGGGGTGGGGAATGGGGGCAGGGGAGTCGGGGGGTGGGGGGTGGAGAGGGCAGGGGGGTCGGGGGGCGGGGGGGTGGGGGGTGGAGAGGGCAGGGGGGTCGGGGGGGTGGGGAATGGGGGCAGGGGGGTCGGGAGGGGGTGGGTAATGGAGAGGGCAGGGGGGTCGGGGGGGTGGGGAATGGGTTGCATTCCCCGATACGGATACGGTTTGGCATGTCCCGATCCTAAGAAATAATACTATTTCATTTAATTTAATTTCATTTAATTTCAAAACTACTAAGAAATATACTTAAAACACTTAAAATTATGCCTAAATGTATAAATTATATGTTTTTAAATGTAAATAATTTATTAATAATTATTTGTTTTCCAATACCAAAAAAATCCGATACTTCGATCCGATACCGCCGATACTACCGATATCGCCGATACCAATACTAGATTGCTTAGACTTATATTACGAGGTAACTAGATACAAGTTATGATACAATGTAAATGCAAGTATACATGTTAGCTAGATAGCTTAGACTTATATTGCAATCTCCTATTCACACGAGTATTGATATCGCCGATGCCAATACTCGTAGGAATATATAGTCCGATACCGATACCGATTCCGATACCGATACTTTGAACCTTGATTTAAATACATGTTAGTATAGTATCTTCACATATATGTTAAGAGTATATACATGATTAGCAAGGTAACTAGATACAAGTTATGATACAATGTAAATGCAAGTATACATGTTAGCTAGATAGCTTAGACTTATATTGCAATCTCCTATTCACACGAGTATTGATATCGCCGATGCCAATACTCGTAGGAATATATAGTCCGATACCGATTCCGATACCGATACTTTGAACCTTGATTTAAATACATGTTAGTATAGTGTCTTCACATATATGTTAAGAGTATATACATGATTAGCAAGGTAACTAGATACAAGTTATGATACAATGTAAATGCAAGTATACATGTTAGCTAGATAGCTTAGACTTATATTGCAATCTCCTATTCACACGAGTATTGATATCGCCGATGCCAATACTCGTAGGAATATATAGTCCGATACCGATTCCGATACCGATACTTTGAACCTTGATTTAAATACATGTTAGTATAGTGTCTTCACATATATGTTAAGAGTATATACATGATTAGCAAGGTAACTAGATACAAGTTATGATATAATGTAAATGCAATTATACATGTTAGCTAGATAGCTTAGACTTATATTGCAATCTCCTATTCACACGAGTATTGATATCGCCGATACCAATACTCGTAGGAATAGTCCGATACCGATATACATTGTAGAGCTCTGTTTTGCTATTCTGGACATGTTGTGACCTGTGCTGTTCTAAATAGGAGCCAGACACACTCCTGAGATGGGGGAGTATGTATAGTGATGTGGATTCTTACTAACTTATCATGTGAACCCATTTATGGGCCCTTCATTGAACCTTCTCATGTGCAACTTTCAGTCCATTCACAGTTCCCTATATTGTACTCTACATCACCTAGTTCACTTATATCTAATATCCTAACCCTAATCCAAATTTATGAGTATCGGTATCGGGCTATTCTTATGTTTAGTTTGTCTTACGATACAGATTTTCACAGTCGGATACCATGGACGTGGAAGATGTCGATATACCTCATGCTGAGGAAAATAGAGGGGAGGAAGAGGTTGATATACAAGACTTAGCTGTCAACCAGGGGAGAAAGAGGCGTCTTGTCCCAAGTATTGAGCCTGAAGAAGAAGTAGAAGAAGAAGAAGAAGAAGAAGAAGAAGAAGAAGAAGAAGAGGATGAGGATGAGGATGAGGATGATGATACAGATGAAGTCGACGATGAGGATGATGATATAGATGAAGTCGACGATGAGAATGAGGATGAGAACGATGACGATGACGATGAGGACGAGGACGATAACGATGATTAGATTAAATATCGGTATATATTAGAAGCACTTACAACTAACTTAGTGAATTTAGTTTAGACGGACACATTCTTATTTCAGTTTATGTTTTTGTCGTTCGATCATCTACTTATTGTATGATTTTCTTTTTACAGATGGCACTCTTAGTTCTCATTGTCTTGACGGCACTCGCCGCCCTGCTGCTGGTATATATATTTTAGTTCAGTTTTATATTCATTTATACTTCTATATTGTTAATTATATTTATGTGTTCTATTTACAGGTCATGGTCACTACCACTCGTGCTGCTGGTAGCGGCAGTGGCCGTGGCCGTAGTGGTGCTGGTGGTGGCGGTACTGGCCGTGGTGGGCGTGGTGGTAGCGGCACTGGCCGTGGACGTGATGGTAGCGGTCGTGGTGGTAGCGGCACTGGCCGTAGACGTGATGGTAGCGGTCGTGGTGGTAGCGGTCGTGGTCGCCTTCCACTTTCCCCGGATATAGAGTCCTCCGATCCCGACCTGGAGAGCCCGGCTACAGACTCTTCCCGCCGTCGATCTATCTCTGCGCTACCTTCATCTTCATCGAGGCCTGAGACTCCATCCGCTAGCGGATCCGTTCCGCCCCCGAATGCACCAGCGGGTACACCATCAGTTACTGCAGGATGGGCTCCGGAGTACCCCCGGATTCAGCTTCATCCTGCTACCGGTGAGTACATCCGCGGACCCGCGGATCCTTCGACGCCTCCAGAGAGGCCGATAGGCGAGAACCGACGAGAGCTATGGCCCGCGGGTGATACGTAAGTAAATTTAAGTTAATTTATTAAATTTGTTTCATTTATTCAAGTTAATAATCCAGTCTTTGCTTCTTTGTAGGTTTTTCCCGTATGATGCTGCCCGGATACTCGGACAAATTATCCGGGAAAACTACCATGGCCCCTACTTCAATTTTTCTGAGGTGCCTCAGAACATGCAGTACGTCTGGCTCGAGGAGATGAAGGTATATATATATCTTTTGGTTAATTATTAATTATTCTTTAATCCACTAATTTTTTAATTACGTGATAATTTAATTTGTATGTCAGACGACATTCTGGTGGCCCCCCCATCGCGAGGAGTTGATTCGCAAGGCCTACAAAGCCGCCGCCGGGAAGAAGATACGGGATGCGGTGTACGACGTTCGTACGGCGCATTCGAGGAAGAAGTGGCTCCGGGAGGAGTACTACGAGCAGATGTTGGATAAGATGAATACTGCTCAGTACAGGGAGAAATCAGAGAAAGCGAAGGCGAGCAGACAGGCCGCTGGTCTGCATACGGGAGGTTCAAGGCCCCACGCAGCGACGCGTGCAGATTTGGTGAGATACCGCAAATTCATTTCACTATTAAATTCGGTACTATTAATATACGTAGTTAATTAAATTCGACGTATATTTTGTATGCAGGCACAACGGGCGGTAAAGGAGGGGAGAGAGCCGGAGTCGGTCACCGCCTACGATGTATTCCTGCATACACACAAGAGGCGGGCAGACGGGAGCTTCGTCGACGCGAGGGCCCAGGCGACTGATGTAAGTAATTACGTTTATGAGATTTATATTAGAAATATAATTATTGTTAACTTAATTAGTTGAACGTAGGATTCAAATTATAACTTAGGGAAACATAGGATTTAGATTATAACTTAGGAAAACTTATAGTATAAACACATTCATTGGATAGGCTGCATATCGTGAGGCCCTTAGTCAGATTGAGCCCCCACTACTAAAATACCCCACTTTACCGACGGACTTTTAGCGACGGAAGGATTCCGTCGCTAATAGCGACCAATTTCCGACATCTTAGCGACGGATTAGCGACAGACAACACAACATAATTTTTTTCAATTTTAAATGTAAAAATTTGTCGGGTTTCCGTCGCTAAGTCGACGAACATTAGCGACGGATTATTTTTCGTCGCTTATTCGTCGCAAATGTTGGCGGCAAAATCTTTATAACATTGGCGGGAACTTTGGCGACTACCTAGCGACGGATATAGCCGTCGGAAAACACCTTTTAATTGGCGACGGTTTAGCGACTAATTTATTCCGTCGCTAGATTCTGTGCCCTAACTTAAATTGAACCGACGGGGAGGAATTTTTCATTCCCCCCAAAACTCTCT
Source organism: Iris pallida (assembly GCA_029216955.1). Classification (NCBI taxonomy): domain Eukaryota; kingdom Viridiplantae; phylum Streptophyta; class Magnoliopsida; order Asparagales; family Iridaceae; genus Iris; species Iris pallida. The sequence continues at coordinate 13,211,869 of JANAVB010013597.1, forward strand.
CTCTCTCTCGCGTCTCTCCCTCTCTCGCGCGCGGCTCTCTCTCTCTCTCTCGCGGCTCTCTCTCTCTCTACCAGGTCTCTCTCTCTCTCTCTCTAATTTTCTCTAATTTTGTGTTTTGGGGCCGGAGGGGGGGGGAGTGGGGGGGGGGGTCGGCTTCGCGGGGGGTAGAGAGGGCGGGGGGGGTGGTGAATGGGGTCAGGGGGTCGGGGGGTGTGGGGAATGGGGGCAGGGGGTGGGGGGGTGGAGAATGAGGGTCGGGGGGTCGGGGGGGGTGGGGAATGGGGGCAGGGGGGTCGGGGGGTGGGGGGTGGAGAGGGCAGGGGGGTCGGGGGGGGTGTTGAATGGGGCAGGGGGGTCGGGGGGTGGGGGGGTGGATGAGGGCAGGGGGGTCGGGGGGGGGGGGGTGTTGAATGGGGGCAGGGGGGTCGGGGGGGGGGGGGGTCGGGAATGGGGGCAGGGTTCTCACTCCATTTTCAATTGTAATTAGTCTATAATGTTGCTAATATACTGTTATATATGTGTGGGCTGTGCCATGTGAATTGGAGAGGGTTTGATGGGTTATTTGGCCAAGGGGGAGGCTCGGGTTATGATTTATTCTTTGTGTTCACTGTTCTGTGGTGTGAAGTCTGTCGTTTTGGTTATACCATGTTTGTTTAACACTCTAAACACCCTAGATGCATATCCTAGCATCTGTGCACCACCCATATTGCTAGGAACACAAATTTTATACTGCACTTGTCATGAAATTGCCATCATCAAGATGTCCTGTACATATTTAGTTTGTGCATTGCTGCTTGAGCATCACATTACCTTTTACTGCTACTTTGTATTGCTTTCACAATGTCACGTACCCTGCACTAAACATCCGATACTTCGATCCGATACCGCCGATACTACCGATATCGCCGATACCAATACTACCGATATCGCCGATACTACCGATACCGCCGATACTACCGATACCGCCGATACTACCGATATCGTGCGCCGATACTACCGATACTACCGATATCGCCGATACTACCGATACCGTCGATACTACCGATTCCGATACCGATACTTTGAACCTTGATTTAAATACATGTTAGTATAGTGTCTTCACATATATGTTAAGAGTATATACATGATTAGCAAGGTAACTAGATACAAGTTATGATACAATATAAATGCAAGTATACATGTTAGCTAGATAGCTTAGACTTATATTGCAATCTCCTATTCACACGAGTATTGATATCGCCGATACCAATACTCGTAGGAATAGTCCGATACCGATATACATTGTAGAGCTCTGTTTTGCTATTCTGGACATGTTGTGACCTGTGCTGTTCTAAATAGGAGCCAGACACACTCCTGAGACGGGGGAGTATGTATAGTGATGTGGATTCTTACTAACTTATCATGTGAACCCATTTATGGGCCCTTCATTGAACCTTCTCATGTGCAACTTTCAGTCCATTCACAGTTCCCTATATTGTACTCTACATCACCTAGTTCACTTATATCTAACATCCTAACCCTAATCCAAATTTATGAGTATCGGTATCGGGCTATTCTTATGTTTAGTTTGTCTTACGATACAGATTTTCACATCCAAATTGAGGATGAGTCGTTATTTTGTTGATCGTACATGGATGTACAAACGGCAACACGAGAGTAGAATTGGTGTGAGTGACGATTTTCAGGCAGGCGTGGAAGTATTTCTTAATTATGCAATGAGCAAAGCTCAGTACATGGACGGTAACAAAATTAAGTGTCCATGTGTTAAATGTCATAATAGACGTTACGAAGAAGTGGTGACTGTGAGAGATCATTTGACCCGTAAGGGTTTCGTACGTAATTACGGCCTGTGGTCATCGCAAGGTGAACTATATTCGGAAAGACAGGCTGCGGAAGCTGCTACTTATGCTTTTGATGATAATGCTGCAACGGATGTCATCGAAGACCACGGATGCTCTGTTGATTATGGAGATCTGCAGAACCTTGCACGAGATATGGTGTATGATGCGGCAGGGCCTAATTTTGATCCGGAGGATCCTAATCCCGAGGCGAAGGAGTTCTATGACATGTTTCAGGACGCAGATACTTCTCTATATCCTGGTTGTGAGACTCATTCCGCACTGTCAGTGACGATGCGGTTGTTGAACATAAAGTCTGATTTTAACTTGCCACAAGCTTGCTATAATCGAATCACAGAAGTAATCAAGGAGGTGTTACCGAAGGAATCAAAAGAGCTACCAAAAAACTTCTACAAGTCAAAGATGATGGTCCGACAACTGGGACTGGGGTACGAGAAGATAGATTGTTGTCGCAACGGATGCATGTTGAACTACAAAGAGAATTGCGTATCAGAAAGTTGCAGCTTCTGTAATGCGGATCGTTACAAGCCAGTACAGGGAAAAGGAAAGTCGACTAGAAAACGATGTCCTTACAAGTATATGCATTACTTGTCGATCACGAAGTGCTTGCAGAGGATGTATATGTCTCTAAATACAGCAGAACACATGACGTGGCACAGCGAAGAACGCATAAAGGACGAAGGAGAATTGTCACATCCTTCGGATGGAGAGGCGTGGAAACATTTTGATTTGTGTCATCCAGATTTTGCTGCAGAGCCTAGAAATGTACGCCTGGCACTATGTGCTGATGGCTTCGCCCCTTTCGGACAGTCGGGATCTCAGTACTCATGCTGGCCGGTCATTCTTACCCCTTACAATCTGCCACCATGGATGTGTATGAAGACTCCTTATATGTTTCTGACAGCTATCATACCCGGTCCTAAAAATTCGACGAATAACATCGATATATATTTACAGCCGTTGGTGGATGAGCTGAAACAGCTGTGGGAGATCGGCGTCACGACCTATGATATTTCCAGGAAACAGAACTTTCAGATGAGAGCTTCACTCATGTGGACAATCAATGATTTTCCAGCATACGGTATGCTGTCGGGATGGAGTACGCACGGCAACATGTCTTGTCCGATATGCATGGAAAATAGTAAGGCGTTCCGCCTTAGGCATGGAGGAAAAACTTCTTTCTTTGACTGTCACCGTCAATTTCTGCCCGCGACCCATCCTTGGAGAAAGAATAAGGACGCGTTCAGATATGAAAAACAAGAATTTTCTCAACCTTCTGCCAGATTTTCGGGATACGATATTTGGGAAGCTGTAAAGGAATTGCCCACCGCAATGGAAGATCCATCGAACCATCGTGTCGAGGGGTTCGGACAAAGCCATAACTGGACCAAATGGAGTATCTTCTGGGACTTGCCTTATTGGAAAGATAATCTTATAAGGCATAATCTTGATGTCATGCATATCGAAAAGAACGTGTTCGATAATGTCTTCAATACCGTAATGGATATTAAAGGAAAGACGAAGGACAATCCAAAAGCAAGACAAGACATAGCCGAGATATGCAAGCGTCCTCATCTGAACTTGATACAAAGGGGTGCTGGTGGACAATTAAGTAAGCCTATAGCGCCATACACATTGAGCAAGGAAGATAGATTAATAATCTGCAAGTGGATATCTAATTTAAGATTTCCCGACGGCTATGTTTCGAATTTGTCTAGATGCGTTGATCTCAATGAACGCAAGCTAACGGGAATGAAGAGTCACGACTGCCACGTGTTTATGGAAAGATTACTGCCCATTGCTTTGAGAGAGTTGTTGCCTTCTGCTGTATGGGTTCCGTTGGCCGAGCTGTCTACATTCTTCAGGGATATCTGTTCAACTAAGCTGACGGTACAACATATGGTACAACTTGAGGAGAAGATTGTCTTAACAATCTGCAAGTTAGAGAAAATATTTCCACCGGGCTTTTTCGACAGCATGGAGCATCTACCGATTCATCTAGCATACGAAGCCCGTGTCGGTGCATCTGTTCATTATCGATGGATGTACCCCTTTGAAAGGTAAATAAAAATCGATATAATTTAAGTGAAATTTAAGTGCATTTTACAATTCATTGTTAATTCTCAAGATAATTTGTCTCTTTAGGTACCTACACCATCTAAAGAAGAAAGTTGGCAACAAGGCTCATATAGAGGCTTCGATATGCGAATCATATCTTATCGAGGAGGTGTCAAATTTCTGCTCCATTTATTTCGATACTCATGTCGAGACAAATCGAAATAGACCTCAAAGGAATGAAGAAGACGTTGAGGATGGAGGTATATTCAATTTAAGGGGCAAGCCTATTGGGGCTAGTAAAAAACGGTGGTTGACCGACGATGAGTATGATACCGCTCACCGATATGTCTTGTTAAATTGTGACATACAAGAAGTGAGAGATTTGGAGAAGTAAGTGACTACGCCTCGTTATAATCTCTAATTTGGTGAATTAAGTGACTACACTTATTTTTATTCTCTCTAACAGTGTATTTAGAGGTGAAGTCAAAATGAGGACACCATATATTACAGATGAGGGACTTCAAAGAGAGGTTGATTGTACGTTTCCGTCCTGGTTTCGTAAATACGTAAGTAATTGAGATAATATGTTATGCGGCTACCATTAAAATATATGCAGCTAAAATATTTAAATTATCAATACATGTTTACAGGTTTTATTGCCTGAAACAACACTCATAAATGAGAGCATTCGTTATTTGGCATTGGGACCGAAGAAGCATGCAAAGACTTTGTCAGGCTATGTCGTTAATGGCTTCAAGTTTAAGTCAACTCAGCATGCTATAAATGCCGAATTTCTCAATGACGGCTTCGATACCAAGAATTCTGGTATTTGCATAAGAGGCACCATCTATGACGACGAGCCGGACTTTGACTATTATGGAGTGCTTCGGGAGATTGTAGATTTACAATATAGTGCCCCATATGATATGCATATTGTGATGTTCAAATGTGAGTGGTTCGATACGAGACCAAATATCGGTTGGAGAATCGATAAACAATTTGGATTCGTCGATATAAATCATCGCAGGAGGTATAGAGGGTCCGACACGTTTGCGATAGCAAGTCAGGCTGTTCAAGTCTACTATACAAGCTACCCAAGGCGTCGTAGAGATCGATTTGACTGGTGGGCAGTATGCAAGATTAAATCTAGAAATACATTCAACGTTGGAGACCCAGCATACCAAGAGGACCAAATCGAGAAGCCCCAATACATGGGACAACAGTCGGATACCATGGACGTGGAAGATGTCGATATACCTCATGCTGAGGAAAATAGAGGGGAGGAAGAGGTTGATATACAAGACTTAGCTGTCAACCAGGGGAGAAAGAGGCGTCTTGTCCCAAGTATTGAGCCTGAAGAAGAAGTAGAAGAAGAAGAAGAAGAAAGAAGAAGAAGAAGAGGATGAGGATGAGGATGAGGATGATGATACAGATGAAGTCGACGATGAGGATGATGATATAGATGAAGTCGACGATGAGAATGAGGATGAGAACGATGACGATGACGATGAGGACGAGGACGATAACGATGATTAGATTAAATATCGGTATATATTAGAAGCACTTACAACTAACTTAATGAATTCAGTTTAGACGGACACATTCTTATTTCAGTTTATGTTTTTGTCGTTCGATCATCTACTTATTGTATGATTTTCTTTTTACAGATGGCACTCTTAGTTCTCATTATCTTGACGGCACTCGCCGCCCTGCTGCTGGTATATATATTTTAGTTCAGTTTTATATTCATTTATACTTCTATATTATTAATTATATTTATGTGTTCTATTTACAGGTCATGGTCACTACCACTCGTGCTGGTGGTGGCGGTACTGGTCGTGGTGGTGCTGGTGGTGGCGGTACTGGCCGTGGTGGGCGTGGTGGTAGCGGCACTGGCCGTGGTGGACGTGGTGGTAGCGGTCGTGGTGGTAGCGGTCGTGGTCGCCTTCCACATTCCCCGGATATAGAGTCCTCCGATCCCGACCTGGAGAGCCCGGCCACAGACTCTTCCCGCCGTCGATCTACCTCTGCGCTACATTCATCTTCATCGAGGCCTGAGACTCCATCCGCTAGCGGATCCGTTCTGCCCCCGGATGCACCAGCGGGTACACCATCAGTTACTGCAGGGTGGGCTCCGGAGTACCCCCGGATTCAGCTTCATCCTGCTACCGGTGAGTACATCCGCGGACCCGCGGATCCTCCGACGCCTCCAGAGAGGCCGATAGGCGAGAACCGACGAGAGCTATGGCCCGCGGGTGATACGTAAGTAAATTTAAGTAAATTTATTAAATTTGTTTCATTTATTCAAGTTAATAATCCAGACTTTGCTTCTTTGTAGGTTTTTCCCGTTTGATGCTGCCCGGATACTCGGGCAAATTATCCGGGAAAACTACCATGGCCCCTACCTCAATTTTTCTGAGGTGCCTCAGAACATGCAGTACGTCTGGCTCGAGGAGATGAAGGTATATATATCTTTTGGTTAATTATTAATTATTCTTTAATCCACTAATTTTTTAATTACGTGATAATTTAATTTGTATGTCAGACGACGTTCTGGTGGCCCCCCCATCGCGAGAAGTTGATTCGCAAGGCCTACAAAGCCGCCGCCGGGAAGAAGATACGGGATGCGGTGTACGACGTTCGTACGGCGCATTCGAGGAAGAAGTGGCTCCGGGAGGAGTACTACGAGCAGATGTTGGATAAGATGAATACTGCTTAGTACAGGGAGAAATCAGAGAAAGCGAAGGCGAGCAGACAGGTCGCTGCTCTGCATACGGGAGGTTCAAAGCCCCACGCAGCGACGCGTGCAGATTTGGTGAGATACCGCAAATTTATTTCACTATTAAATTCGGTACTATTAATATACGTAGTTAATTAAATTCGACGTATATTTCGTATGCAGGCACGACAGGCGGTAAAGGAGGGGAGAGAGCCGGAGTCGGTCACCGCCTACGATGTATTCCTGCATACACACAAGAGGCGGGCAGACGGGAGCTTCGTCGACGCGAGGGCCCAGGCGACTGATGTAAGTAATTACGTTTATGAGATTTATATTAGTAATATAATTATTGTTAACTTAATTAGGTGAACGTAGGATTCAAATTATAACTTAGGGAAACATAGGATTTAGATTATAACTTAGGAAAACTTATAGTATAAACACATTCATTGGATAGGCTGCATATCGTGAGGCCCTTAGTCAGATTGAGCCCCCTGCCGAGGTTGTCGGCGAAACGACGCCCACCCAGACGCCCTCTTCTATGGCCGCTCGCTACGACGACGTGTTCGTAGAGTCTGTCGGCGGCTTTAATAAAGGGCGCGTCTACGGCGTAGGTTCCATGGCGGCGTCGTTGCAGGGCGCGACTCCGAGATATCCACCGCCCCCGCCTCCTCCCGCGCCCCCGTCGGACGATATGAGGACGCAGCTTGCGACTCTCACCTCCGATATGTCGGAAATGCGGAGTCTAATGTCGGATGTGCTGGAGCGCCTTCCGCGTCCTTCTGCTCCCGGTCCAGATCCGTCTGCTCCCGGTACGTCTACTGCGGTTGCCGGTCCTTCCGACCCTGGACGTTATTCATTTGACCGTAATGCCGAGGTCCGCCTGGTACCGGATACTGCGCTCATTGGGCTCATGGACATGATGTCGGCAGAGCAGCTCCGCACGCTTCCAGAGCATTTGTTGTCCCAGGTGCCGGCATACATGGTGGAAGAGTACATCCGCAGAGCCGAGGCGGCGCCGAGACGACCACGCGATCCATCTCCGGGAAAATGATATTTGTACTGTTTTTTGATATTATGAATTTGGATATTTGGATATTATGAATTTGGATATTTGGATATTTGTTATTGGATATTTGATATTGGATATCATGAATTTGGATATTTGGATATTTGTTGATCGTACATGGATGTTTGGATGGATATTTGGATATTTGTTGATCGTACATGGATGTTTGGATATTGGATATTATGAATGTGTAATATTTACGAAAAGGAAATAGAATGTTTCTGTAATTTTTTTTAATTGATGTTACATTTAGCGACGGACTAGCGACTAACTAGCGACGGATTATATAAATATTTGCAGATACCGACGGAAGAGCGACGGAATATCCGTCGCTAACTGGGTGATATAAAATATTTTGCAGTTACCGACGGAAGAGCGACGGAATATCCGTCGCTAACTGGGTGATATAAAATATTTTGCAGTTACCGACGGAAGAGCGACTACCTAGCGACGGCGAATCCGTCGACATGGTTCTGGAAATATGGTAGGTTTTCAGAGACTTAGCGACGGATAGTTGGTCGCTAATCCGTCGCTAATCTGTCGAGGATGACGACGGACTAGCGACGGATGAGCGACCAATTATCCGTCGACATGGTTCTGGAAATATGGAAGCTTTCCAGAACCAGGCCGACGACCTACCCGTCGCTAATACGTCGCTATAACATCGAGGTTCACGACGGAATGGCGACGGAATAGCGACTGATTTTGCGTATCAGGAACCTCTCTGATACGCTTTTACCGACCTATTGACGACGGATTAGCGACGGATATTTTAATATTATATGGCATGTAAACCGACGGAAACATGTCGCTAATCCGTCGCTAAGTAGGTGAAAGACAACCGTCGCTAACCAGTCGCTAGTCCGTCGGATAATTATTTGTCCGACGGAGTAGCGACGGACATTTTTTAGCGACGACGTTTTTCCCGACGGCCATTTTCATCAAATATCCGTCGCCATTACGTCGGTAATTTATGTTACCGACGGATAAGCGACGGATCTGGCCGTCGCTAAAGTTGGTTTTTTTGGTAGTGCCCCTGCCGAGGTTGTCGGCGAAACGACGCCCACCCAGACGCCCTCTTCTATGGCCGCTCGCTACGACGACGTGTTCGTAGAGTCTGTCGGCGGCTTTAATAAAGGGCGCGTCTACGGCGTAGGTTCCCTGGCGGCGTCGTTGCAGGGCGCGACTCCGAGATATCCACCGCCCCCGCCTCCTTCCGCGCCCCCGTCGGACGATATGAGGACGCAGCTTGCGACTCTCACCTCCGATATGTCGGAAATGCGGAGTCTAATGTCGGATGTGCTGGAGCGCCTTCCGCGTCCTTCTTCTGCTCCCGGTCCAGATCCGTCTGCTCCCGGTCCGTCTAGTGCGGTTGCCGGTCCTTCCGACCCTGGACGTTACTCATTTGACCGTTCTGCCGAGGTCCGCCGGGTACCGGATACTGCGCTCATTGGGCTCATGGACTTGATGTCGCCAGAGCAGCTCCGCACGCTTCCAGAGCATGTGTTGTCCCAGGTGCCGGCGTACATGGTGGAAGAGTACATCCGCAGAGCCGAACGATGACGCGATCCATCTCAATGATATTTGTACTGTTTTTGGATATTTGTACTGTTTTTGGATTTTGAATTCTGGATATTTTGGAAGCGTACATGAATGTTTGGATATTATGAATTTATGTATTTGTGTTTGGATATTTGTACATAGATGTTTGGATATTTCTGTTTGATATTGGATATTATGAATTTGGATATTTGGATATTTGGATATTTGTTGATCGTACATGGATGTTTGGATATTGGATATTATGAATATGTGTAATATTTACGAAAAGGAAATAGAATGTTTCTGTAATTTTTTTAATTAATGTTGCATTTAGCGACGGACTAGCGACTAATTAGCGACGGATATATCTTTTTAGCGACCGATGAGCGATTAACTAGCGACGGAAAATCCGTCGCTAACTGGGTTATATAAATATTTGCAGTTACCGACGGACGAGCGATGGACAATCCGTCGCTAACTGGTTGAAATAAATTTGCCGGTAGCGACGATCTAGCGACCAACTAGCGAAGAAACTTCCGTCGCTAACTGGGTACGATTAATATTAGCGACGGAATATCGACTACCTCGCGACGGCAAATCCGTCGACATGGTTCTGGAAATATGGTAGGTTTCCAGAGACTTAGCGACGGATAATGGGTCGCTAATCCGTCGCTATTACGTCGAGGTTAACGACGGAATGGCGACGGAATAGCGACTGATTTTGCGTATCAGGAACCTCTCTGATACGCTTTTACCGACCTATTTACGACGGCTTAGCGACGGATATTTTAATATTATATGGCATGTAAACCGACGGGAACAAGTCGCTAATCCGTCGCTAATCCGTTGAAAGGCAACCGTCGGTAATCAGTCGCTAGTCCGTCGGTTAATCATTTGTCCGACGGCTTAGCGACGGACAAATTTTAGCGACGACGTATTTCCCGACGGCCATTTTCATCAAATATCCGTCGCTATGCCGTCGGTAATTTATGTTACCGACGGATTCGCGACGGATGTGGCCGTCGCTAAAGTTGGTTATTTTGGTAGTGCATACGCCAAAATGAATGACGCCACGGGTAGGCGAGATCCTAAGGAATACATGGTCGCCGACAGAAAATTCAAGGGGACGCCGATGAGAATCGGCCCAATGACGTTGGCGATATTATGCAATTCGAAGATGATCTCTAACTTGTCTGACTACCTCAATAGTCCGCGTAATCATCTCTAGACCAAGCATTTGCCTCTCGCCTATATCATCCTATGCCAAAGGAGATCTGCACTTCCTGCCGTACAAGGCTTCAAAGGGTGTCATCTGGATACTGGCCTGGAAACTTTTGTTATAGGAGAACTCTACGAGATGTAGGTGATCTTCCCACGAACCACCGAAGTCAAGCATACAAGACCGCAACATATCTTCAAGAGTCTAGATCGTGCGTTCTGACTGACCATATGTCTGCGGATGATAAGCTGAACTGAACTTGAGACGAGTCGCCAAACTTTTCTGAAGACTCCGCCAAAAGTACAATGTGAATCTCGAATCTCTGTCAGACACAATACTGATTGGTACTCCGTGCAATCTGACTATCTGTCTGAGGTACATCTCTGCAAGCTGATCCGTCGAATGACCGATTCTGAAAAGAAAAAAAATGAGCTACCTTGGTGAGTCTATCAACTATAACCTAGATAGCATCTCTCCCAGCTGGGAATTTAGATAATTCAGTTACAAAATCTATGGTAATGTGCTCCCATTCCCATTCTAGGATCGGTGAAGGTTGAAGAAGTCCAGCTGGTCTCTGATGTTCGGTTTTAACTTGTTGGCAAACTAAACAAGGAGAGACATACCGGACTATCTCCCTCTTCATGCCATTCTACCAAAAATGCTGTCGGATATCACGATACATCTTTGTACCGCCGGGATGAACTGAATACTGCAAACTGTGAGCCTCTGCCATGATCTTCTGTCTAATTTCTCTACTGGGTACACAAAGACGCCTCCCATGTCGAAGTGTACCATCTTCATGAATACATAACTCTGGTCTTCGCCCTGTTACACACTCTACCCTAAGCCGTTGAAGCTTAGAATCCGCTGACTGAGCTAACTTAATCCTCTCAACTATACTGGACTGAACTTGTATGCTGGCCATTAATGCCACATTGGTAGGAAGAACAACTTTAATACCTATCTTCTGAAGATCTGCTAACAACTCTGGCTGTGCTGTTAGAAGATAAACTCCGGCTCTCCAGCTCAATGCATCTGCAATAATATTGGCCTTTCCAGGATGATACTGCAGGTTGATGTCATAATCCACAAGTAGCTCTAGCCATCTCCTCTGACACATGTTAAGATTCTTCTGAGTAAACACATACTTAAGACTCTTGTGGTCGGTGAAAATCTCTACCCGATCTCCATACAAATAATACCTCCACAACTTTAATACAAAAACTATTGCTGCCAACTCCAAGTCATGGGTTGGGTAATTCCTCTCATGATCACGAAGTTGTCGGGATGCATAAGCTACAACCTTCCCATGCTGCATCAAGACGCATCCAAATTCCTTACCGGAAGCATCACAATAGACTGAAAATCCTCCAGTCCCATCTGGAAGCGTGAGAATGGGTGCCGTCATCAATCTTTGCTTCAACTTCTCAAATAAACTCTGACACTCTGCTGTCCAAGCAAACTGCACATCCTTGCGGGTCATCTAAGTCAGTGGCGCTGAAATCCGAGCAAAGTCTGAAACAAACCGCCGGTAATAGCCAGCCAATCCTAGGAAACTCCTAACTTCTGCGATGATACTGGGAACTGGCCATGACTCTATAGCCACTATCTTCTGGGGGTCCACTTCCACTCCATCTCTGGTGATGATGTGACCTAAGTACGAGATACGATCCAGCCAAAACTCGTACTTACTGAACTTCGCATACAACTGGTGCTCTCTGAGAATCTGAAGAACTATACGAATATGCTGCTCATACTCTACCTCATTCTTGCTATAGACTAGGATGTCGTCTATAAATACTATCACAAACTGATCCAAATATGGCATGAAGATACGATTCATGAGGTCCATGAATACGGCTGGCGCATTGGTCGCTCCAAATGGCATAACAAGAAACTCCCAATGTCCATATCTAGATCTGAATGCTGTCTTCGGGATGTCCTGATCTCTAACTCTAATCTGATGGTACCCTGACCGCAAGTCAATCTTCGAAAATACTGCCGCTCCCCTAAGCTGATCAAACAAATCATCTATCCTTGGTAGAGGGTATCTGTTCTTGATTGTTACGGAGTTCAAGGTACGATAATCAACACATAATCTTGACGTACCATCCTTTTTTTAAACAAGAAGTATCGGGACTCCCCAAGGTGATCCACTAGCACGAATGAATCCCTTGGTTCTAAGTTCTTCAATTATCTTGTACAGGATCTCCAACTCTGAAGGTGCCATCCTGTAGACTCCTCCTGACACTGGTGCTGTCCCCGGATGCAAATCAATGGTGAACTCTATCTCTCTCTCTGGAAAACTGAACTGCCACTGCTACTGCCATTCACAATACTGTTGGGGAAGGTTCTACCTCGCCTCTGGAAAGTAAAAACTCCGGTTCGTCGGAAATACCAAAAATAATCTTGCCAATATGGCAGTCTATTCTCGCATACTGATCCTTCAGCCAATCCATTCCTAAGACCACATCATAATCGGCCATCGGAAACTCTATCAACCTAACGGGAAACTCTCTACCGCTAACTACGATTCTACACGAGGAAAAGACTCTATCTACTCCCACAAGACCGTTACCCGTAAGTATATTGAGCCTTACTGATAATGACTCGGGCTCCAGTCCTATCCGTGTTGCGAATCGTGCAGACATAAATGAATGCGATGCACCTGAATCAAATAATACTGATGCTGAAAAAGAGTTGACGAGAATGGTACCTGCCACCACCTCACCTGATGCCAATTCTTCTGCTACGGTCAAAGCCATAGCCTGTCCTTGTCCTCTTGGTGCTGGTCCCCTCTGCTGGAAATGTCTCTGCCAGTTCTGATTTTGAGCTTGGGCATACTGTTGAGCCTGAGGAGACAATGGACTCGGAGGCTGGTTCTGCTGCTGCACTGGTGCTGGACCCCTAACCGATGGACTGGTTAGGTTTGACGATGATGAACTAGCTGTATTCAGACATGACCCTATCTTATGGTCCGGTGCCCCACAAGCCAAGCACAATTCCTGTGCTCTACGACACTCTGAAACAACGTGGCCGGGCTTCCCATAATGAGAGCAACCCATTGCGGAAGACTGCTTCTACTGCTGAGGATACGTCGGCGTCGAGTGCTGAACCGACGAAACTGTGGTCGCCCTCCTAGGAGCTCCAATAGTCAAAGCCCTAGCTGCCGGAACTGGTGCTGAAGACTGTGACATCTGCCCATGAGACCTCTTCCTACCTCCGGTTCTATCTACAATCCTCTATGAAGTATATTCATGCTTTTTCGCTGCTCGCAAGACGGCATCAAAAGTCTGGTGTTCAAACTGCTCCACTGATATGATAATCTCCAGATGGAGCCCCGGCTGGAATCGCTGGGCTCGATCCAACTCGGTTGCCACCAAGGTAGGAGCAAACCGATTGAGTCTAGAAAACTCGGCCGCATATCCATCGACTGTCCTTCCCATCTGCTTAAGATTGGTGAATCTCGTCTGCAGATCATACCGAGCTACTGCGTCAAAGTACTTGGTCTGGAACTTATTGCTGAATATCGCCCATGAGACAAGCGTCGGTAATCCAACTGCTAACATCACCCACCAGGTGCGGGCTAAGTCCAATAACTGCAGGCGCACAACGGCCACCTTCTCTCCCTCGGGAATCCTAGCTGCCTCCAGGATAACTTCTATGTCCTGAATCCATGCATCAGCCGCGATAGCATCTTCACTGCCATCAAAGAAAGGAGGGTTCAGACGCTTGAAGCTGTTGGCCGCGTTGTTCCCTTGGTAACCAACTCTGCCCATGGCATCTTGTACTGTCTGGTGCAGGGCATCACCCCGACGATCTTGAGATACAATCAATTCCCTGATGAGTCCCACCAGGGTTCCATTATCAGGCCCTGTAGGCTGGACTGGCTGAACTGGTGGCTCTGGATTCCCAGAATACATGACTCGGAAAGCTGCTCCAGAGTACTGGGCTTGGTCTCCAGGTTGCTGCTGGTTCGCTGGAGGTGCTCCGTCTTGCTGATCGGTAGGACCAGAAACAATGCCGCTGAAGAAACGACATGGGGAACAATAAGGAAGGACCATGATAGATCATGGATATAAGCATGTGATCAGATCAAGAATTTCGAAAAGATTAGAAGACACGAGTAGAGATCAATGGCGAGTGCTGATTGAGACATCTATTTTGTAAAACCCTCACATATCTTGATTTACAAGGCCTGCATGGGCCACCACTTAAACCGTGTCACACCCCAGAACCAGAATACTGGAGAGCGGGGGACAAACACAGCTAGCTACGTATATTAAAGTGAATTCTACTCCGATATACGATCACGACTGTCTAGACACATGAGAGTTTAACTACAAGACAATAGTCTCTTAAGGTCAAGAACAAGTCTAGTGTCTCAATCTCAAGCAAGCAAGTAAATGTAACAAGATGGTAGATCATCAGACATACAAAGTAAGGCGTCTCATATATTACATATTCAGATAATCATGAAGCTAGTCATACAAAATGCAATGACTAGCAAGAGTTTAAGTCATACATGATCAACCCTAGGATTTGTCAACCATGATACAGCCCTTAGGCAGACAGGAAAGTAAATTTAACACGAGCTAACACTTGTTCGACGGCTAAATACCTCAAAAGAATAATTTACAATAGAGTGGGAGAGCAAAATAAAACCCACTCGTTGCCAGGGTTGCGCCTAGTGTTCACCATCTGGCTGGAAGGCTGGAAGATCCTCGGGTGCTACTCCGAAATCTGGCCATACAAAACCAGCTGTGTCTGATCCCAGAAAGAGCAAGTGCCACAAGGGAGGCTTCACTTAAGAACTAAAACCCGCATATTAGCACATGAACAAAATAATAATAGGAAAACTTGAAATGTAAATAAGGCAACAAATGACGAGAGGACCAGGAACCATTCCGGAAGCTAGGTTACAATCCTTAAACCAAACAAGAACCGGGGTTGTAACCCTTCGCCTGAACAGAACCGGGTCTCTAGCCATTTATTGCTAAGATTAAACCATAAGAAAACATGTCCTGAGATAGCCATATACTGGATCTAGACAAGACTAGACAGGATTGGACTCCACCAAATATTTACGGCCAAGCAAAGAATACGGCTTGATACTTTAACTAACTAGGGTTATCACCAATTTAGTTACTAGCAAGATGCATCGAGATGTTCCAACAGCCACAAGCCCTACAGTCTTAATCCAGGTTATCCGGTCACAAGTTGAGAGAGTTGGATTAGGTGGCTTGGGGGTGCAACACATGACAGTGTGCTGGAAATGTGCCCTACTCGACGGTAGGCTACAAGTCCAATTAGAGCACCCAGATTACGGGACTGCCTATAGCTGAGAATCTCTTCATGGACTACTTGTTTAATCTAGTCATTATCCTAGTCAGATTTAATATGAATCCCTGACCGTGGTAACCAGGAATTCATGTCCTAGACATGATGCAAGACGAGACACGTAGCTTATACAAGCACAACCATCCACAGTATCAAGGCAAGAGTTACTTAGCAAGTCAAGATAGCCGTCACAACAACATATCAAGGTTATCATGTTAGGTTGATTATCAAGATTTCTTATCAAGGCAAGGGTGCGTCACAACGGACCACCATCAAGAATTATCATGTCAAGTTACTTGTCAAGAGTGCACCACGATGGGTCACTATCAAGAATTATCATTCCATTAACATGTCATGCTCACATCGTGTTCATGTCGAGTTCATATCGAAAAGGCGTAAGGATATAAAATGGGTATAAAAATCATAAAAAGGGAACCCAGGGACATCATGCGCCCAAGGGGTGCATGCGTCCAGGGCTATGCGCCTACATATATGAGTGAGGTAGGGGGGGGTATCATAGAAAGACAATGGATTGGGAAGGCATGCACCTGGAGCTATGCGTCCACGGCTATGCACCCACATATATGTGCCTGCATATATGCGCCCAATGAGTGGAGCCAGGATGACTTGGAGAAAGTCAAGAGACTCACTCTATGACAAGTATGCTGGCAGGGTCTATGCGTCCAAGAAAAGAGACGATGTACTTGTGCGCATACAAAGTTATGCGCCCAAGCCAGGGAATAGACAACATGCGCCCATAGTGGCATGCGCCCAAGTGAAGGGGAGTCTGGAACACATGCGCCTAAGAGGAGGCATGCGCCCAGGGGATTATGCGCCCAGCTCCCATGCGCCCACACAACTCATGGGCGCATAGTTATGCGCCAGCACTGTTCTTCTTCTCCGAAATTCTGAAAAAAAGAAGGCCATGGAACCCATGACTTCAAACTCCCATAACTTGGTCAAAACACAATAAAATTTAACTTTTCAAAAGTCTAAGTTGTGTAAAATCAAATTCTCTACCACATGGAACTCTTAATTTTCGAAAACAAGATGGTTTGATAGATCAAAATCCAAGAAAACTCCAAAAAGGTGCATAGTTAGATCTACAATAATATATACATGAAAATACAAAATGACAAGAACTAAAGTAGCTTAGAATGTTGCATAGAAGAGATTAGAATAATAAAATGGAGGGTTCCTTCATGAAGTAAGTTGCACTTGCCTATGGAGGGGGAGAGGTTTTTAATGGGCAAGAAGAAGAAGTTATGAGAAATAATGAATAGAGAGAAAAGTAGGTGGATTTATAAAGGAAAAAAGGAAGGGGGTTTAACATGATAAACCAAGGTAATAAACCAAACCAAACCAAAATGAACCAAGTCAAACCATGATATGCCATGATGAACCTAAGCAAGATTAAACCGAAATTAGCTAGCAAGGCAGGAGACGTAAAAATACGTGTCAGGATTCCGTATACGTATATTGGAAATACGTATAATAAAAAATGGGGATGACAATGTTACAATGGAGAAATACCGTTTTGACATCCATTTGATGTAACTCAATATTAAAATGTACAACAGGTACTATGATTGGTTTAAAAGAGTCTTTCAAAGAAACCAAAGAGAAAGTCTCTTTAAAAAAAAACAATCCCTTCCTCTTTTCTTGAGGTTGTTGAGTTTGTTCCTCAGAAATAATTACCTTATCTTGAATTGGGGGGGTGCCTTTATGTTGTCTTGTTGAGGTAGCTCAACATCGACTTATAGAGGTAATTCGATATTGTCTTATTGAGGCTCCGAATTCACTTCTTGATCAATGACAGGTGCAGAATCTTGCACATCGTCAAAAGTGATAGTAGGAATCGCAATTGATTCCTCCTCAAAGACAATGTCATTGACTTTATTTCTTTCCCAAACTCAACATCCTCAAAAAATATTACACTTCTCGTCTAAAATAAAATTCTTTATTTTTGTGTTTAGTACCACGTGGTTCCATATGCAAGGTTTCTTTATAGGACCCAATAGTTTCAACTGATAATAGCATGTCACGAACATTTTAAAAAAATAATACCAATATTATTTTGAATTTAAAGATAGATCAAACTTTATTGTTCCCAAATGAACAATGATAAATAAGAATGTCAAACAAGAAAACTGAAACTAAATTTCGTCTAAAAGACGGTACAATAAAAGCTTTAGATAAAATTGTCTATCAAATCCAATAATAACTAATATCCAAAATTTGTCCTATCGCTTCCACTTCTACCGACTTGCCTTTTCCCACATAGATGTGTCTTTCACCATCAATTGGCTTTCGGTAGATCTGACAACCCTTTCTTTACACGCCATGCGTGGTACTTTGTACATTCCTTCTTTACGTGTCCCGACTTGCCACAAAAGAAATAACCATTAGCCTCAGTTTGTTGTTTCTTTTGCACTGGACCCTTAGTAGCTTCTGTATTCTTTCGCTTAGTGCCCTTATACTTGCCTTTAGGGGTGGTATCCAAATTAGCACTTTCAGTTTTATCTTACTTCAATCTCTCTTCTTCTTGTACACAGTACGAAATGAGCTCATTTAGAGTCCATTTTTCCTTTTGACAGTTGTAACTGGCCTTGAACTGATTGTACTGTGTAGGAAGTGAGAGCAATACCAAATAAACGAGTAAGTCATCCGACAAGTCGAGTTTAAGTGCCTTAAGTTTTGAAGCAATATGAGACGTCTCCATGACGTACTCCCTTATGTTACCTTTGCCTTTATACTTCATGGTAATCAAGCACAACAAAAGTGTGCTTGTTTCCGCCTTATCATTCTTTGCAAATCGCTTCTCGATTTCAGCAAAGAATTGTTTGGCATTAGTAACCTCATTAGATACTGCACCCCTGAATGCCTCTGGAATACCGTACTTTATGATCATTAGACTCATGGTTCGCTCTGTCACCAGATGAACTGTCATCCTTAGGAGTAGTGGGACGCTCAATCCTAAGTGCAAGGTCTAGATCCATGCAGCCGAAAACAATATAAATGTTCTCTTTCCAGTCCTTGAAGTTTGTCCCGTTAAGCATTGGAATTGAGTTCAGATTAGTAGATATTGAAGCAATACTAGCTAAAAAAGAACAAAAAATAAATAAACAAATATGCTCTAATTAATAACCAAAGGGTAAAATATAGTCAAACAAATTCAAATAATGGTGAACCCTATCTCAAGATACCTAGTACATCATTAATATCAAGTCTTTGGACAGTGATATTACTGCAAGTGGTACTCTTGGTGTAGTGATCAAACGTTGACAATAAGTCATGTTAAATAATAAGCCTATCTTTGGATCGGGTTATTATTCACATGTAAACCGTATAATTGTCACACATTTATCACCACAAGTATGTGTGCAATTCGGCCAAGTATTAACCTTCCTTGGGGCCGGCTAATACCCGCATGAATATACGCACACAAATATCCGACATCCCTCGTAGACTATCTACGCAAGAGAGGTCACTTTGGCGACATCTTGTTTCAATAGGTCTACTTAGAATATTAGACAACTATTGCTAGTCATAAAAGGTACCAAAAATTTGAATATTGACTAAATTTTACAAAACTGAATCATGTCCAAAATCTTATGTACATGCATGTTTATAAGGTTACAACTCAAATAAGATAATCATAAGCATGTGAATCCTTTTGCATGACTTAAAACATGAATTTTACTTTGACTAAGCTAAACATTATCAACATAATAAAATTCATGTAATAATCTAGTCATCCTAAATATATTCAAGAGAAGTAATTGAAAAATAATATTGCATACTCATGATTCTCTTTAACCATAGTTGTATATGTAACCAAAAGAAAATAAATCCAAACTTTAGTATCAATCAGAACTTGTAACCAACGGTTGTGCGAATTACATGGAACCAAAATATCTGATGCATAATTTTTTTTTTCTATCTTTACTACTGTGCCAATCAAAAGGGAGAACCAACATAATAAGGCAAGAAGTAAATAATACATAATTTTCAAAGAACTGAAGAATGGTTCCAGGATATCAATTTCACATCCTTACACACAAGCAAAGATTCCTCCATATACTTATAATTGAACAACAATATTATCAATTTATTACTAGATACCATACATCTCATCTGGAGCTAAAGATCTTTCATGCTAGTTGGACGAATAAAATATTATGCTTCTATCAACAAGGAAAACGGTTGACCATATGAATGAGACCGGCCAAATTAATGAATCTTAACTTCAACTAAATTTCAAACTTCTAAATAGTAAAAGCAACTCTCTTTCAAACACACACATATATATATATATATATATATATATATATATATATATATATATATATATATATATATATATATATATATATATATATTTTAAAAGCAACTCTCTTTCAAAATATATATATATATATATATATATATATATATATGTGTGTGTGTGTGTGTGTGTGTGTGTGTGTGTGTGTGTGTGTGTATGTGTGTGTGTGTGTGTGTACTGCTAATAAATCCAAGCCGCCAGATTAAAGGTTCTGGTCCGAAAGGGCGAGCGTCCAATACCAATACCAACTAGCAATTTTCCTTCACGATCGACATATGAAAAATTCACACAACCCGCTTCCGAAGGTTTATATTATATCATAATTGGTTACATAATATGTGCGGCTAATATAGCATGCTGCGTATAATAAACGCATGAGCGGATTGGAGAAAAAGATAGTAGCTACTTTTTCTCTAACTTTTCAGAATTTACTATCTGGTGACACCGGCTTCCGAAGACGACTACATGGGTGGAATTATCAGTCGATGTCATATGAAAATTTTCGATAGCGATACTTAATCCATCAGTAACATATATTAATACAAAGATTATAAGTATTTTCTTCTTCCCTTTACTGGTGGATTAAAAAAAATTGATCAAACAGCCGGAACCCTAAATTAAATTAAATCTAACGATCTAGGGTTCCTAAATAATAACAGAAATTGAATCTAAACCTTCGATCTCATAAATCAAATATGGAGGCTCTGATACCACTTGTTAGAAATTTATTGTACCATGTCGATTCATGAGATGAAGAACATAAATTAAATTGTGGAAGCGTACCTGAATCCATTGCTAGGCTTGATGGATCTTGAAGCGGTCGTCCTTTTATGGGGTTCGATCTTCCAACTTGCTACGACCCTTAATGACAAAGAGAATCCGAATCCTTTGTCCCTCTCTTTCTGTTGATGGGGATGCAGAAGAGAAAAAGAGAACCTCTCTTTTGGTGGCCGTATAAGTTGGGGACCATAACCCTAATGAATACACACACACACACACACACACACACACACACACACACATATATATATATATATATATATATATATATATATATATATATATATATATATATATATATATATATATGTGTGTGTGTGTGTGTGTGTGTGTGTGTGTGTGTGTGTTTGTGTGTGTGTGTGTTTTGATATTTCTAATTTGGCCCCTCATCAAATTAGAATTATCTTCGGTATCTACACATTAATTCCATGACAATTATACCCTTAAGCCAATTTTCAAATAGACCACTTTAATTTGGCTTAATTATTTAGATAGCCCAACACAATTAGTTTTACATGTGTGGCCCCATATTATTGAACCCGTATTATTGAATAATCCAACACAACCGTCAAAATTATACAAAAGTCAAACACAAACAACAATTTTGACGTGAAAAACTTTTACGAAAAAATTTACGGGACGATCGAAGTCAAACCCTGAAAAGCCTCCATTAATGGAATTAAAAGTTTCAGACTCCTTACAAACTTTTTATCGATCCAAACTGAATCACCTGAATTACTCGGACGACAAAAATGGATTACATTTCAGAAGAATAAAAGACAACCAAAAAAATTACTCGAACTTGTCTCTCCTTCCATATGAACGTCATTTCCCTCTTTCTCTTATTTAAAAGTTGAAAGCTTTGATATTTCTCTGGTAGATTAGATGATAATTTCAACCCCTAAAATCATAGAAAATTTTGACCGTTGATGTGATTAATGGTGTACATAAACACCCAATTCGAGTTTAGTCCCGACAAGATCGAATTCAGCCAGCATAGTCAGAATAGTTTTGTCTAGGTTGTAAAATTATTTTGTTTGAATATGACAGAACTCGGACAGAATTCGGGTCGAACTCAGTCTGTTCTCACCAGAACCTGCTGGATTCGACTTTCGAGCTTTTTTGAGAAATGAATGATGCTCATCGCTCCCAGAGCTTCTCCGACACACAATTAGTGTTCGTCACACTCCGGAATATTCTCAATATAGGTTGGAAATCCCACCCAATCTCCAACCATGCCTTGAAAGTCTTTATCTTTGAAGTTTTCATATGAAAATTTATGTGCATAGGCTAGTCTTTATCCCCTATGGAATTTAAATTTTTTTATCTTACATTTGCATTCAACTCTTTTGGCCTGCTTGGCTATGATATTTTTTTACCGATTTTGAAAGGTTTTTGAATCGATCGTTTATAAAGTATTTTAAAAAATAAGTACGCTTGTTAATTTTTTGAGTCAGTGGTTTTGGTCTACTCAAAAGATTTCCAAAATCAAAGCAATATAATTTTAGATTTTGGGTGTCTTTATAACCACTCTAAATCGAAGTGTTTTGGGGATTTCTAATTTCATTTTCCATTTATATTCTTATCCAAAAAAATAACTACAATTGCTACTACCCTACCATATTTCTTCTTTCTCATATTTGTTTCTCTTGAGGTCCTTGACGGTTACTTATTTAAAATGTGAGTTTTTTTTAAAAATTTTTGGCTGTTTAATGTGGTTGTGAATGATTGCCTTAAAATTTTACGGTCCATTTGATGTGATAGCGAATGTTTTTTTCTCAACATTTATGATTTATTATTTACCAAGCCATTTTATGCTTGCAAGTTATATGATTGTATAAGCTATTATTTGCAGGGGCGGATCCAAGGGTCCCCCAAAAAAAATTACATTTTTTTTTTCACATAAATTTTTTTTTCGATTTTTTTATATGGATTTATCTACTTCTAGCCCACCCAAATTTTTGGTAGCCCACCCCAGTTATAGTTTCTGGATCTGTCCCTGATTGTTTGGAAGGATAATGAGATAATCTTTCTTTGGAAGAACTTTTTGTTTATATATGGACGTATAAATAAATTTATTAATAATTTTTTTAGAACAGTTCGTTAATGAATTATCAAGCATGATGCTACTTAAAACCCTAAAAAACAGACTCCTCTTAACTGTTCATAATCGGTACTTTAAAAATATCTTATAACTGTTACCCCAAGCATGCACAATAAAATGTGTTAGGATTGTTGTTTAAAGTATTTTGTTTATTTAAATTTAAAAAAATTGAGATTAGTCTTTTAGTATTTAGAAATATAGAATAAAAGTTTGCACCATGCTCCACCATCTAAATTTTTATATAACAATAAAAATAATGTCTTTGAATTTTTATTTTTGTATTTTTTTCCAAATGACCATCTGAATTTTTTTTATATTAATCGTGACAATGATGACATATTTGGACAGTTCTTTTATGAAGGAGTTTATGATATAGATTAATGACTAGTTTGGTTCCATTTAAAATAGAGTACTTGTCATTTTCGTCCCTATTTTCATAGACAAACGGAATCTCGTTTAGTTTTTAGTATTTGTAATAGTATTTTTTGTTTTTGTCAAATACAATAGGTGGAAAGGACAAAGGCCAACAACCGGAGGAAACACAGGTGGAGATGACAAATGCTTAAAGGCTGGCTAGGTTCCAATCTTTCCAATGTAATATGAATAAATCCTATGTTTATCCTTGACTCTTATATTGAATCTTTTTTTTGTTTTTTTGGGTCTCATTCATTCTCAGTTCTCCATCTCCTCTAAATTCTTTCCGGGAGTATAGATCGAAGACCATCCAAGTCCATTCTACAGGAGTAGGTTATTGAAGTCAAGTCTGAGTCTGAATTTACTAAGAACAAATTTTAGAGTCCAAATATGATAATATATTTGATTTAATATGATTTGAAAATCTATATTAAAATTAGGTTTCTCATTCTATTTATATAAGGTGAGGGTGGAGACACAAAGACACAACATAAAGTGGAGATCCGGAGTGCTCGTCCACAGAAGAGAAAGTTTGTGCTCTGCTCTTAGGACTTCGTCATCCAAAACAAAATGAAGAAGAGATCTAATCGAGCAGTCATCAACTTCGGTTAGGGAGATTGATACAGGTTGGTGAGCGATTTCAATTGTAATCCCTTTCTTTTCTTCTTGAATGTGGTGAGGGAATTGAACTATTAGGGCAAAGGGTTTAATATTTTTTTTTGTCAATCTTGTAAGTCATATAGTTATAGGGATTAGGATTTGTCTAGGTGACGTAGTCACATCCATATACTTGTCTTTATCTGTGCTTGGTGTTCGTTAGACGGGGGTTAGTTATCTCAGGTAGGTTAGCCTAAGCTTCCGCTGCAAAAACGTTTCAGACACGGTATCGGAGCGCAAGGAGCACGTATCCGATTTTCAATATCTGGTATAAAATCTTTTTGGGTTCTGGCAATAAACGAAGCAGATGAACACTCGTATGATCACCCTTACAGGAAAAATTGGACGATTTAGAAGCCAAGAAAGGAGGATCTACTATGGTGCAAGGACTTGCATGGTCTGTTGGAGGGCGACAACGAAAAGACATCGGACAAAGTTACTGAAGACTGAAAATGACTGGATTGAAATGTCGTTGGATTCATCAGCCGATGGCTGGACGACTCGATGTTTCACCAAGAGTCCATGGAGAGTTCGGTAAAAGTATTGTGGGAGAAACAACATTCGTTGTTTGAAAGAAAAACGGCTGGCCACAAGGCGCTTCTTATTCGCCAACTCGTCAATTCGAAGCACACGGAGGGTGCCTCGGTGGCACAACATCTGAACGAGGTTCAGGGTATCATCAATCAGCTGTCTACAATGAAGATGGTGATTGATGATGAGCTTTAGGCCATACTGCTTTTGAGTTCTTTGCGAGAGAGGAGTTAAACATCTCACGATGGAGGCAGTCAAACATAGCTTGTTGAATGAGGAGATCCGGTGCAACCAAGTTGAATCGTCACAGGAGCCCGCTTTGGTGGTTTCCTACGAAAATGGAAGGCTCAAGTCATATGGGAGAACATGGGAGAGTTCTCGGGATCTTACGACTGTGGACTGCAAGGAGGGCTGTTATTACTGTGGATAAAGAGATCATATCAAGCGGAACTACATGAAGCTTAAAGCGAAAAGGCAAAAGATAAGGATGATTAGGAGGATCTTATGGCGTTTGGAGATATCATCATCGCAGCAACCCATGCAGTGGAATCTTTTGGCATATGTCATAATGACGATTGGGTCATGGACATAGGAGAATCGTATCACGCCACTCCGCAGAGGAGGATCTTCACATCATACTGCGACGACAATTTTGGACGTGTGAAGATGGACAACAAGGGGATGATTGCAGTTGTAGACATCGGTGATGTGCACTTGACGATAGAGCTTGATGCAATGCTCGTTCTCAAGGGTATGACATGTACCAAGTTTGTGCTACAACTTGGTTTTGATAAGGTGGCTGGTAGATGATGGCTATCGTAGTTTGTTTGGAGACAAATATTGGATGCTTACGAAGGGTTCCCAATAGTTGGCTCGAGTATATTTGTGTTGTGGCATGTACATGCTCAAGCTACTGAGTTATACAGGCAGACCATAAATACCGGATGGAGGCTCGATGGGTGTTCGACATGTTGGATAGTCGAAAACTTGCTAATGGGGGTCTTCAAGATGTTTTGAGGGATATGAAAGATTCGATTGGTCGAGGCAAAGCAACGAATGATGGTGAGTCAAAGATTGAGGGTCGGTCTGTCAATCCCATAACAACTGGTCGGTCTATAGTTGGAGGTTGCTCTACGGATCCGATTTTAATGACGGATGGTTTGTCAAAGCTTCATAGAAGTCAAGGAGGAGATCAAGTTTTATATCAAATTCAATCTGAGGCAGGTGCATCTCCATTCACATAGTTCAGGGGGAGCTGTGGGTCATCGACGACGTGCATATTGCATAATGTTCTACTCGAAAATGCATGTGTACGGAAGAGCTTCAATATCAGACACAAAAGTGGGCTTGTTCAGGAGTTTAAATCTTAGGAGGACTGCACAGTTTGCTTGGTCGGATCAGCAAGGTGAAGAAGCTCAACGGAATGGTAGCATGTTCCGGTGGAAGACGGAAGTCGAGACATGCAACCATGACACACAGTAAGGCTAATCGTCAAGGACTTCGGTCTTGGTCACGTCATTGATGTCGACAGGATCCCAATTATGCAGGAGGTGCTACACTTGTCAGCTAGTGTCACGCCTTGCTCCTGGAGGAGTGATCGTCCTCGCTAAGCAAAGATAGGTTCATCGGAGCCACCCACCTTAGCGATGATCGCATCGGCCGATCGAGACTCCGATTGCGCCTTTGAAAGTCTAAGTCTCGATCCTTCTTGATGGGCCAACTTAACACTTACATCGATTCACATTGATACTTCATCGATCGACGCAACTCTTCTAGTCAATGATTCATTTGAGTCATTGTACATGCCGTTTGAATCAACGTTCCACTAGGGCGGAGCGGGTCGTTACATAATACACCACTCAAAATAAGTCTCATCCTCGAAAATTCCTCAGTGCACGCCATCCTACCGTTCCTTAACTCATGCCGTGTGCATATCTTAAACAATTCCTATCGAATGGCTTTATCGTTCGATGGCATCGAACTATACTCGGGTACCTTTCTAAGTTCCGTGTCGCATGCGTTTGGTAAATTTCATCGAATGACTTTACTACTTATTCGAGCTGATGGTACTCACTCAGTCATCATATTTCTATGACTTGGTTACTATTGTGCCCTGTAGCGGGACTATAATGGTCACACGAGGTGTGTTATAATTCGTCAAACATGAGGGTATAGGCTGGGACTAACTCACTTAATCTATTCATCCATGCGCATCTCAACATATTCACTTGCAGCTGCATTCGAGTTCATCATATCGCTGAGTTTGGATCGTGCATATATTCAAGACGTCCCCCGAATATATACATTTCAACCAAGTTTAGCGATAGCGAAGTCAGATAAGCTACTCATGATTGTTTCAAATTGTCGGTCGTTTTACCAACTCGATTAAAACCAAACTCCAGTTCGTTTCGCTATCGTCTATTTCGATCTTCGAGATGACCTGATTCATTTCTCAAGCGTTCTCGTCTTAATAAATCGATACGATTTCTTCTTAGCAGATTCGACCAAAGTTCAAGTATTTCTCGTTTGATTCAAGGCCAAAAATTTCACTATCGTCAAGTACGTCTTCTAAGCAATGATTCAATTCGTTATCCTAATTTTACTTGCTCATCCCCGATTTCTATCATTCACTTCATTTGGGGTTAATATCATTGATGTTGGCACACACTCCCTGTTCCACGTCCTAACTCTAAGTCTTGTTGCCCCAGATCTATCTTCTGTTTAGATGGTACTCTATAGTCGGTCACACAAGTTTAATCACTCAGCATAGGGTTGTCCACCTATACGCTAGGTCAGGTCACAAGGTCATAGTTACAAGTCAAGTTCTTGGTTCATCGTGTAAAGTCGTTGCACGATGTTCGTCCCAATCCTATGATCAAACTTATTTGTTCGTACGTGATACTCTACCCAAGCTCGTTTCATTCAAATTTATAAACATTGAGCAGTGTTCATCCTATTCGCATCAAAACATTCTTCACACGAGGTCCGAGTCCGCCCAGCAAAGTCATCTTACAATAGGTTCTCCTTAATCAAATCCTATCGTACGTCTAAACTATCAAATGTCATAGTCTCTCTCTTCAAATATGTTTGATACAATTCACCTATCCATCCTATCCAATTCACGCAGTCGATCACAAGGTCATCTAGCATAGCAATATATCATACCCCGATCTCATGCAAGTCTGATTATCCACGATGGAACATGAATCACCATACCAACGCTCCCATAGGATAATCGTTCTTATCGGGATATAACTCATACATTGAGTCTAGACTAGTTCATTCACGATACGTAGATTGGATCTACTCAATCCTTAAGTTTACTTAATTGTCAATCACAAGTCCGAACAATTCTCGAATTCACCTTCGCTTCAAACTACAAGTCGAAGCAATCCAAATTACTATGGCCTGATTTTCGAGTTGATCATTCCTACTGGACCTAAATCACCATGCCAAGGCTTACGCAAAATAATCGCCACAAGCCTGACGTAATGCATGTGCGAGGCTGGAGTTACGCTCGCACAAGACAAGATCGTTGACATTGTGGTTATCGACGAACAATCAAGACACTTCCATTTCCATCCTAAGGTTTCTTTCTATCAAAATCCCAAGCCTAACATCCATCAAAATAATTACTTTTAACACAATCAACATTTATCGAATCAGAGTACCCCCGAGTTATTGTACATCGATCTTTGATACGCCTTAATACCATCGATGATGTACATAACCTGACGATCTTCCTTTGCAACAAAATCTGAGTCGTGCAACTTAATTCCTCAATTCGTATTGTTCCATGCTAACTCAAGTCATTGAGCAACATCCATTCTAAATCCTTAGTCATTCTCCGTATCTTCAAACCAACATTCATGCATGCTATCTTCCGGTCGTGCTATTTTCAATCTCATCTATATGAGTATTTCACCTCAACTCAAGTTTTGATCTATTCGACTAAATTCAGAATCACATGTACTATCCACTAAGTTTTCTCGACCAAGACATCTGTTCGTTTCATCGTTCCAAATCTCTATAAACTGTTTCATAATTTGTACTACATATTCACAAATCGTCCAAGCTATTGACCCAAACTGGATCGCAGTCAATCTAATCTTGATAATTAACAAGACGATATCTGTTATGATCCAACTTGACACATCAAGCTCCATCAAACTCCAAAACAGACAATCACCACACATCAGCTCAAGATGAACATCATCGACAATTGCTATGACATATTGTTGTTTACTTGTTCTATGAGTTTGTATTTTACTTTTTATTGAGTCTAGGCTATTGTAAGTTGAGTCGTACTGAGTATCTCAACCCTAGACTTTACACCCAAAGCTCCACAAACAAAAGTCCAAAAACCTGCCAAACCCGAAACAACCCATTGAACATTCTGTCCCCAAGGAGACAAAGTTCAGGCCGAACTCTGCCCCATACAGAGTTTAGGCCGAACTCCGCCCCCTTAATTTTAGGACCTGATCTTTAGGGTTTGTTGGTTGCTAGTTGTCCAACGGCTAAATATTTGAATATTTGGGATAGAGTTCGGGCCAGACTCTACCTCTCTGGACTAGTATATATAGGCCTTGATTTTTCTCATTTTCAATCATCCAATCTTCTCATATTCTCTTCTTCTATAGCCTATACATTCAAGAGCTTATTCTTCTCATTTAATTAGCCACAAAACTTCCCAAGCCCCCAAGGTGCTCAGTGCGAGTCAACTAGAAGTTTGTGTGAAAGAGTTTCAAAAGAAGTCCCTTAGACAATTCCAAGTCTCGCCATCTACGAATCTGTAAGAAGTTGGCGTGCTCTTATATGTAAAGGCACGTGGTTGTACGCTATTTCATAAATAGTGGATTTCAATCCCGAGCTAGAGTTCTCAGGCTTGGACTAGCCCTCCACGAGGGAAACTATGTTAAAAACTGCTGTGTCTGCGTATGCTTCTCTGACCTCTATTTATATTTCGTACTTATACTCTGATTATTATTTTTGTTGGGTGGACTTGAATAGAGTTATTTCTAATTGGGTATTATCGACACATACTCTATTCACCCCCCTTTAGAGTTTTTTAAACGTACTTCACAAGCGATATCTCGTTTGAGACCCTCGACATTACGACCAACTAAGCGTTACTCGTTCTAAGGCTTTACGATAACACCACTTGCGGATATACTCGTTGCTACCCGTAAAATCCTTAATTTCGCTCAAACAATTTCCAAAACGTCCATATACCACTCAGGGTTCGAGCCACTCGACTAATTGTCGACACTTATCCTTATTCTTGTTTGTGACTATCGCATACACCGCTCGGGGTGAAGTCATTCTAGAAATCTTCACAATGATCATTCGATTCACAATCGACCCGTTCGAATATATGTTCTCCCGTTCCTCGAAATCTAAGAACTATTCTCCGTGTTCACCTTAGCGTTGGTCCGAACGCATCTCTATTCATAGACACTCTAAGTGTAACTTTCTTTCGTCCGAACGATATTCTATTTTTCTCGCAAGCTCGTTTGCACCAGAAGGTCTATTTGTGTGATACTCGGTACGACATAGCCAAAGGCTGTGTGCACAATCGTCCCATTCAAACTATACTTCGGTCTCGTACACTAGTTCGCTATTGTCAGCGTAAGGTTATTTAGGAATGCACACCACTTGCTAACTTTAGCACGGTTTTCTTCCAACCCAAGTGTAACGCCCCAGTCCCAAAAATACTTAGGACCAAGTACGTAGACATGCCAGCTGCACATATACGAAGAGTACTCCAATATATGGATCCTTGTATACGTACATAAGCTGTAAATATAAAATAATCACAAGCCAGAATATAACCATCTAATCTCATCCCAGCTCAACACAGATGATAATGGAGTCCAAATAATAAATGAGTGTATCAAAGAGATAGCCGAGTGGACATACCCACTCCAAGCAGCTATGAAAAATAGTCTCAATGATCGGATTTTAACCTCCGCAAAATAGAAAGAAAAGAGATATAAAATGTCCACTAAATGTCTTAATGACTAAATAAACTAGAAATCAGCAGAAGATGCCTCGTCATCGATGTATGCAGGATCTAGTACCGTGCCGTACTCCTGTGGGAACTCTTATAACCCTGGAGAGATAACCAGGTCCTCAGAGTGACGTAACAAGATATAAGAAAGCACCATGCCATATAAACTATGATATATAATAGAAAAGAAAGGAATGTATGCAATAGGATGCCTACCAGTTCTACAGTGATAATGCAGTTAAGAACAAACCCTCAACGCATGGGCACTATGGCTGCAGAAAACTCAGGTATGGTCCCACCAGGATACCAGGGACCTCAAAGCATAACATTCATCGAATGTCAGAGGCCAGCATGATCAGGAATAGGAAAGTGCATACGTGGCCCATACGTTAAGGAACTGTTGTCCCCACCCAATGCCTAGTAGGGTCACATCCATGACTCATAGGAACCTCTAGTAACTGCTAAGTCTACTAGCATGCAATTCTCTTGGCAGTTACTCCTAACTGTGGCACGCCTCATACGTATCGGTGGCCAGCTGATTATGCGAGTACGTGTCCTACATGTGACTCACAACTCGTGATGATCATGTGTTAAAGCCATATGAGGTATACCAATACCTCATCATAACTGGGTGGTCACTAGGCTAAGTCAATACAAGAGAATAAAACCAAAAGTAGTAAAACGACCGATGGAGTCGCTTACACCCAAGTGTAATTTGGACGCACAGTAATATAATACTAACAATAGATAAGTAATACTGAATATAAATAACTGAAAATAAGAAT